>CM060923.1:472054452-473295702 GCA_030737875.1 Allium sativum | reverse complement strand
AGTTAAAGGTCCATGAGAAGAATTACCCTACCCATGACTTAGAGTTAGCTGCCATAGTTTTTGCGCTTAAGTCTTGGCGTCACTATTTGCTTAGTGGGAGGTTTGAGTTGTATAAAGACCATAAGTCACTAAAATACTTGTTCTCCCAAAAAGATTTAAACTTAAGGCAACAAAGATGGATGGATTTCTTAGCATCCTACGATTTTGAGATTGCATATACCCCTGGCAAGGGTAACGTTGTAGCTGATGCCTTGAGTAGAAAGAAGTTGACTTTGAGTCCTTTGTTTGTCGAGCGACAGATTTTAGAGTATATCTCTATCTTTGACTTTAGACCCTCTATTGATTATGTACCCGGTTTGTTGGTATCGTTAGAGGTACGACCTACGATTTTAGGACAAATAGGTGCGACACAATGAGATGACCCACAGTTGATAGAGATAGTAGACCAGCTCATCAGAGGAGAGTCTTCGAGCCATCTTAGTAGGTATACTATAGATGAGAAAGGTTGGTTGCGTAGGGATGGGAGACTTTGCATATCACAAGACGAGAGTTTGAGAAGGGCAATCCTTGAAGAAGCACATCGTTCTAAGATGACCATAACATCCCGGTGGTGACAAGATGTATAAGGACATGAAGCGAGTTTTCTTTTGGGCGGAATGAAGAAGGATGCAACTGAGTTCGTTTCTAGATGCTTAGTGTGCTAGCAAGTCAAGGCTGAGCAAAAGAAGCCTGGTGGTTTGCTTCACCCTTTGGAGGTTCCACAGTGGAAATGGGAAAGTGTTTCCATGGATTTCGTTGACGGGTTGCCGAGGTCAAGGAAGGGTAATATAAGGATTTGGGTAGTTGTAGATAGACTTACCAAGAGCGCCCATTTCATTCCCGTTAAGAGTAGAAGAACAACGATATGGTTGGCATCTGTTTATCTCCGAGAGACAGTTCATCTACATGGCATACCTTCTAGTATTATGAGCGATCGTGATCCCGTTTTCACTAGAGAGTTTTGGAAGAGCTTGCAAGAGGCGGTAGGAACGCAGTTGTGTTTGAGCACCGCTTATCACCCATAGATAGACGACCAAACTGAGAGAGTGAATGGGATCCTAGAAGATCTTTTGAGGTTATGCATCTTGGACTTTGGAGGGACATGGGAGGAACATCTTCCATTAGTAGAGTTCGCCTACAACAACAGCTATCAGACTAATATTGGCATGGAACATTTTGAAGCTCTTTATGGATGACCTTGCCGATCACCTACTTGTTGGTGGGAATCTACAGATAAGATTTTGCTTGGGCCTGATATGGTTACGGAAACTTCGGAGAAGATAGACTTGATTCGAAGACGTATGAAGACAACACTGGACCGACAAAAGTCATATGCTAATAAGAGAAGGACCGATCTTGAGTTCAATGTTGGAGACATGGTCTTTATTAAAGTATCACTGTTGAGGAATGTAGTTCGTTTCGGATCTGTAGGGAAATTGGCACCAAGGTTCGTAGGGCCATTCCCCATTACAGAAAGAATTGGGCAGATGACCTACATAGTGACCCGAGAAGCTTAGTGGTGTTCATGACGTATTTCATGTGTTGCATTTGCGGAAGTGCTTACATGATACCGCGGAAGTAGTAGAGCCGAGCATGCTTAGAGAAGTGGAAGTAGAGCGAGATGCCACGATTAGACGAGCTCCTACATGCATCCTTGGATCGAAGGTCAAGAAGTTACGCAACCGAGAGGTCAAGTTGGTTAAGGTCCAACGGGGAGATGATCAAGGAGACGCGACTTGGAAGACTGAAGACAAGATACGCACGTCGTACCCTTTTCTTTTTGAGGATATGTTCTTAACTTCTCCTTTATCAACCGCTTTGTTTATACTTGTTCTATCGTTTAGTGTATTCTCTCGATTATATCTTCGATCTTTAGATAGAAAATCCTATGGTTGTAAACATGTGTTTGAGACATATTATGTTTGGTGGATGCAAGTGGATGTAAGTGTTTGCTAGTGGTTGCTCGTGGATGCATTTACACACACTTAGGCACTAGATCGGCTCAATCACTTTCATATTGCATATGAATGAGTGTGCATATTTAAATTAATAGATGTATACTGAATGTGTTATCACATGGATGATGCATTTGGATGAATGGTTGTGCACTCATATAGAAATGATATGTATGATTAGGATTCTTTTGCATACATAATGGACGCATGGCACTATCATGTTTTGCATTAAGGAGGTCAACTGAATCAGTAGACCGCTTGATCTTTGCATTAGATAAGGAACATATACACATACTTTTGCATATGTTCATATAGCATTAGAAATCTTTTAAGGACAATGGATGCTTGTGCATGATGGATGAGTAGATGGGTGATCGGATGGTAGGATACATTCTTCTTAACTAGAAGATTTCGGGGATGAAATCCTTTAAGGAGGGGAGAATGTAACATCCCGTAATTTTAAAACAAGACATAAGAGATAATTAAAGAATAATTAATTTTTAAAAGAAAAAAATAGGTGAAACGAGTTACGCCATTGCGTTCATCTCGGAATTCTGCTTGAGATAGAGTCTGAGTTTACATAAAACGGATACCATATGAAGAAGTTATGGACGATAGAAGTTGGGCAGAAAAATCAGAAAACAGGCCAGAACAACTGGCGCATTGTGAAGTGCGCCAGAAAAAAATGCACTGGCGCACCTGGGAAGTGCGCCCATGCCAAGGCTGAATCTGCCCAGAATTCTAGAGAGTCCTTTGATGACGTGTCTTGTTGGGAATGGCTGGATGACGTGTCTTTTGAGCTGTGTGGTTCTGATGATCTCTAATCTAATCTAAAGGCCCTAATTCACCTATAAAAACACATCTAAACCTAACCCTAATTTCATTACACTAATTCATACGCCTCCATGCTGCCACAACCTAAACTAGTCTTTCTTCTACACTAAAGCAAATATGAATTAGAGTATTCAAATTGGAAGATAAGAATCAAATTCTACAACAACGGTTTAGCTAATCTAATTCAGAAATCAAATTCAGATCTATTCTCTCTTCTTAATCCTGTCGCTGTGAGTCTAAGTTACTTTCACATATAATTAATTAAAAGTAATTGTGATAAGTTTTTGATTGGATTTTATGAACATGCCTGTAAGATGAATCATATCATGTTTGATGAATTCTTATCATTTAGATTCACACCTAAAGTTCATGTTCCATATGCTTATTGGATCTATCTTATTGTTCTATGCCAGTTTATGTTCCAAATGCTAATTGGATCTATCTTATTGTTCTATGTCAGTTTATGTTGCATATGCTAATTAGATCTATTTTATTGCTCTATGCTAGTTCATATGCATAATTAGATCTATTTTATTGTTCTATGTCAGTTCATACTTCTTATGCTTATTCTTATGCCAGTTTTGATGTCATGGTTCTCTTCCCATCTTCTCTTCTTTTCTTTTTTTATGAGATTAGGCTAACTGCGAGCCTAACATATTATTATACATACGACTGACGTGGGAACATTGTGGGAAAAGTTTGGGGAAATTATTGAATAATATGCAGTTGGGCAAAAAAAGACTTGAAACCATAAAACTTATTTAGGACATGGATTGGTACAATTTGTTTACAAGAGATTAGGGACATAAATTTGGATTAAAATGTTGCACATAATTTAGATTGTAAATTATGGGTTTATATTATAATCCAAGATTTGAAATTGGGGACATGCATTGAGAAAGAGATAATGAACGCCTAAGACACGATGTCAGATTCGAATTGTGGTATATAACTGCCCGAAACCGCCCGGCACATCCAGAAACCGCAATTTTGTAATCTAATGTGAGATGTCAAAGGCATAAATTAGATACGTAATAATGCAAAGACACGAGGTTAGATTCGGATTGCGGTATAAGACTGCCCGGAACTGGCCGGCGTATCCAGCAACCATAAAACGAGAATCTAATGTGGGAGGTCTTGCAAGATTATAGTTATAATGAATTAATAAACACTTAACCAAGATAAGACACGTAGTAACACATGAGGTTTAAGTGGGTGACATGGTTGACATGTGAAATATAATTTGAAGCACTTAACCGTGGTGAAACATGTAAGAAGACATGGGAATAAGAAGGGGTTAAGTGGGAATTCCTAGCGGGGACCAAGCTTAGGAGGGAAGCTTGTGTCAAGTGTGTGGACCCTTTTCAACCAGTAACCCATTCTGTATCTATGTGAGCTCGAACTAGGTCGAGGATGGGACACGCTTACTGGGTTTGATTGTAAAAGGTCAAAAGAGTTAGCGGTGGCAACGCAAGTCCAACGGAGTCATGTGCATGCATGGGTCCGGGCTGGTAGGTAAGACCTTGCTGCATTGTGTAGGTATAAGCCGTGCCTTTTTAGTAGTATCGGGTTGCCACTTTAGGGAGTGATACACCCTGCTGTGGGACTAGCACGGGTATTTACGAGTTAGGGAGCCGATCTAATGGGGAGGGTAGTGGGTACAACTAGTGGAGATAGGAGTAGACGACACCTATGACAGCAGCTAGGAGTACACGAAACTACCATTATTATTATTATTACTACTACTATTATGTTTAGTAAGAGGGATCAACTTTCAGTATAGGACTAGTAATGGTGCAGTGTAATTAACATTGGTGCGGTGTAGGAATTATCTTATAGTAATTAGAAGCGCAGTCAATGTTATATCCTATTCATCTTGTTTACCTTGCTATATCTGCTTATGTTAAAGTCATCTCTTATATCCAGTTTATGTTCTTATCCTGTTACTTTACTAATTATACTGTTAAAGTCACTAGACTCGCCAGACGTATGTCTGACCCCTTTTTGTTTCGCCTTTTTCTTTCTTCCCCCCCTCAGGTCCTCAGGGTGGGAATAATGAAGCTTGACTTGGATTCCTTTCTTCTTGAAGTGCTTGGAAGTGTTGAAAGTAATGCTCAGCTTTATCTCTTTTTCATTATGGCTATATGGAGTGGGATTATGGTTTTGCTTTTATGTACTCTGATAATAATTTTGTACAAGATGGATATTTGTGTACTTGACTCTAGTATGTGGTTTTGATGTTGTAACCAAACATGTTTTGCTTTTCCGCTGCAAAGAATAAATTTTGAATTTTCTTAAGTACCATTTTATATATCTGTCTTGTGATATTCTATTTTATACTCTTATAATACTCCATGAAAATTAATGCATTCCCTTAGTGAGTGACATTAATGGACGTGGCATGTTACAAATTATCTCATTCCCATTTAATATAATTAAAGATTCATTAAAACTCCCATTTGGTTTTAATATCAAAAATCATTACTTTATGATTATTCGAATTTAAGAAATTAATCTTATCTTTAACTGGGTTAAAGAACTAATGCCATTTAAAACATAGTTCACGATAAACCCAAAATCATCTTCCATCAAAATGAAATCTTCACGGAAATCATAATAGTGTATAATCAATATAAATTCCTATGTCAGACTAATAATATAAATGGAATAGCGGTAAAGCCTTTTAAATTCCACATATAGTAGCAGTCTTCATTCATAGAAGTTCATCTCGATTATTACCAAAACGAATTCCATTCAATTCCAATTTGATGTATTAAATTGGCAAAAAAACTTTACTTTGGAAAATTTCCATTAAATCTAAATAAAGGATTTATAAATTCCAAATTATATTTTCATTGTTAATTGGGTTAAAGAACAAATGTTATTTAAAACACCGTTCACTATAAACCCAAAAATCCAATTCTTTTATTCATTTCCAATTAAATATTAATTAACTGGAAAAATTCATTAACCTTAATTAAAAGATTTATTATTTTCTTAACCGGGTTTAAGAACAGTGTTATTTAAGTCACCATTCATGACAAACCCAAAATTCAATTTGATATTAAATACAAGGCTCTGAATAGAAATTATGTCGGCTTATATTCAATATCAAATTTTGAAACCAACAAATATCGTATTGGGAATAACAATATATATATATATATATATATATATCTTCCAAATTCCTAAACAATATTTGTATAATCACGAAATCCAATATCGAAATATTCCGAAGATTATTTCCAATCTGAATCCATTCCAATTTATGCATTGGAAAATTTTGGTTATTTTAAAACCATTTTCAAATCCAATTTATTTTATTTCTAAAATTAATTAAATTATTATTCTTGTTATTAACTAGTTCATTTCGACAAAAATATATTTTTATCTTTACAAAATTGGAATTTTTCATCGAAAATCTTTCCAAATCATTTATTATGATTTTACATAATTTTTTCATATTTTTAGTAATTTTATTATCGCCCGTACAGTCGGTTTCCAATAATGGCCACCGAACTACATCCATAGCGACCGTTTCTAAAATTGATTTAGACATATCTCCAAATCTAACCATTAGGTTTCAAACCTCTTATATTCTTTGGAAAGCTCTTTTCGATATGAACCCAATGGTTCCAGTTTTAGGAGAATCCGACGGTCGGATCTCCCGTTACATCAATTTGAAGTTAATGGTCGAAATTCATGAACGGTCGCTGCGCGGCGCGTTCTATTCAGGCCATTAAATATATATAATATATATTATATATATTTCGTCGATTTCCATTTAAAACGTATTTATAAAATATTTATAATTTCATTTTAAAACGATTTCAACTTCTTTTTCAATTTTAAATCAAAATTGAGTATTCCATAACATTAATATATAAATGATAATATTTTCTAGTTTACTATCATGTAAATGATTTACATTTTAATAAACAAAACATGCATTAACAAATGACCATTTTCTACTTTGCTATCATGTAAATGATTTACATTTTAATAAACAAAACATATATTAATAAATGATCATTTTCTACTTTGCTATCACATAAATGATTTACATTTTAATTAACAAAATCTCTTTAATGAATCAAACATACAATAAAAATATAATTTTTATTGTTAATCTTTTTATTTAACATGATTCTTTTTAATGATTTTATAATACAATAAAAATGTAATTTTCATTGTTTAAAACATTTTATTTAAACATTGAATATTTTGAATCATTCCTACATACACAATAAAAATGTATATTTTTTAGTTAACATATTCTATTTCAAACAATGAATATTTAGCTTATTCACACATACAATAAAAATGTGATTTTATTGTATAAACATTTTCTTTTATTCATTTTATTGGTTCATACATTTAATAAAAACGATATTTTTGTTGTTTAAATATTTCTATTAAACACATGAATATTTTATTCAACACATAAATATATTATATCCTTTACGGAATATTATTTTAAAATACTTTATTTTCCAATTTGGAATGAGACCCAATCAATTACCAATATACCGTTATTTATATGAATTTCATACATCGCATGTATACAACAATAATGATAAACAATCAATAAAAATTCATACGACATCCAGAGTGCAATTTACAACTGTGTGAGCATTAAAATAAATAAATAACGCTCATCACAGACTGTCAATCCATCGGTTGACATACAACTAATTATTGGGATCAGTGTATGTTAAATATCATCTCAATACCCATGTGGGGTTTTCAAACAACAAATTTATTATTTGTGCAGTTGGGCGATGTGTAAAATTTATCGTTCCAATCAAAATCAGTTAAATGGGGTACATAAACAAATCGTCCAATTTGTAAATGAATATTTATTTTTATTTCAAGAGAATTTTATTCCGTTCACATAGATACGTTAAAAATTATATTTTTAACTATAAAATATTTATTTCAACACATGAATATTTTTAATAGTTCATACACACATTAAAATGTTATTTTTAACTGACACATTTTATTTTAGAAAATTTCGATAGTATAACGGCGCGATACTAGAACCGGAATAAGGTCTAGCCTTATCCCTCGCCTAATAGTGGCTCGCGCCATACACAAACCAAATTCATTCAATTCAATCCACATCCCAAATCAAATTCAACCAAATTCTTAATAGGGTTGCCAAACCCAATTTATTAACAATCAATCAAATAAAACAAGCAACCAAACATCCATGGTTTCAATCAAAGGCGTCGGGCGCTACTAAGCACCGTCTGCATCCTAGTACATATTTAACTGTAAACAAAATTAGAGTGAGAAGTTCTCACCCGGAAGCTAAACCAATTCATCGCGATTCTTCTAATGTAGAAAATTCTAGTCGCCGCGCTCGCTTTTGTCGTTCCCCGCACTTGAATTCACCTATTTGGCTCTAGAATTTGCATACGGCCTCCAATCTTCACCAAACTTTGTCATTAGTCTAATCGCGCCATTCCGCACAACTTTTGCCTATGGACTTTCTTCCAAAACTGCACTAATTCGCCGGAAATCGCGAAAAATAGCAGTAGATCCGCTATCTTTGGACGTGTTTTATGGACAGCTCCGCAATCCATAATAGGACTTCCATATACTCAAATTGAAGAAAAAACGAGATCTTCGACTTTGGTACTGTGGAGTTTTCGCTAGAAACACATGGTTCAAGAGTTATTGGCAAAATAGTGATAGGGGGTTATTTGCAAAATGGGAATTTTGGGGAAAATGGGTTTTTGGGTGAAATGGGGCCCACGGCCGGAGCTGGGCTGAGGGGGGCAGCGGCGGACCTGATTGGACGTGGGGAGTTTGCTGGTGGTGACAGTGGGGCACGGGAGGTGGTAGCCGGAGGAGCTAGGGTTTGGAGAAGGGTTCCGAAATTTTGAAGAGGGAAAAAGGAGAGAGAAGAGAGGAGGAAATGGAGGAGGAGGTGAGGAGGAGGAAGAGAAGAAGAGGGCTGTCGACGGCTGGAGGAGGGAGGAGGTGCGACATGGGGGTGGAGCTCCCCATTAAAAGGGAAAGAGGAAGAAAGAGGAGGAAGAGAAAAGTGAAGAGAGAAAGGGAAGATAAGTGTTTTTATCTCTTTTGCTATCCGATCATCTGAACGCAAACGATCTCCTATTGCCGTGGATTTTGGACTCGAGATAGTAGACGTCAAGACGAGTCCAACGAGACAAGTTTCGTCGAATTCCGAGTTCGTTTGACCTTCCGTTAAAATTCTCAAAGATGCTCAGATATTGTTCAAAAATGCGATTTTAGCGCACCTTTTCTTCTTGCCCGCCCAAACGGCTACTCCAAATATCATGGCCTTTTGTATTTAAGCATTATTTGGCGATGCGAATCTGAAAAAAAGTAGAATCAAATTCCGAGGTCATATCAATAATGTTCCTTTGTAAAATGACTACCCGTTTTACCCCGAACTGTTTTAGCTCGCACGGCCACATAATAACTCCGTTCAACGCGCATTTTGGAACTCAACAATGATTTGTCATTATAAATCTAGAAAAATTTATTTCGTCGAATTCTTAGCTCATATGCAAAATTTTACCTTTTAAGGGCTATGTATTGATTTTATACATCGAATTTTCAAAATTTCCAAAACAAAGCTTTTAAATCTATTGAATAATTTTACTGAGTTTATTTTTAGTCAAATAAAAGATAAAAACTAATTTTAAAATTATTCTCAAATTTTATTTAGAAAAAATACCCAATTTCTATTCGCATATTCCTTAAAATAGCCTAAATAAAAATTTTGAATTGGTTCTGAAAATACGGGTTGTTACACTTCTAATCCACCTCCTCATCACATTCTTACCCACTCTAGTATTCCACCTGCAACTAACTTTTTTCTTGCATCCCATCTCCCACTACACTCCATTTAAAATCACACAAAAATCACCAATATTTCCCTCTTTAACTTCTCTTCCATCCCATATTAATTTCGATGAACTCGCATTCCTCAACTAAAATGCATTCACACCTGCCCACCACGGCTACAGGGAAGTCACACAATTTTTTTCACCAAGACATGTCAAAATTTAACAATCTATTCCAAATCTCTCCATGAACAAGAATTCCAACCCAGTTTTGCAAACCAATGCTCCAAAATCCGAACTCTAGAGCACTGTATACGCATGTAGACCTACTTTCCGAATAAAATCATGTTCAAGCTTGAATAAAACCATACTAAATTGAAAAGAATTCTTCTAGAAACTCACACACACACACACACACATATATATATATATATATACACATATTAGAATTTATAGTTTTTTCTTAGATTTGATACTGATTTTTAAAATGAATGAGTTAAGTTAGGGTGGCAGCTCATTTGGCTATTGACCGTAGGAATGAAGAAATGAGGGTTAGGTTTAGGTAATGGCATATTTATAGGGTAGGTTAGCTTATAGGGTAAGCTTCATATATTATTTTATCAATTTACATTGCATCGCTACTTGCACTCGTCGTTTAAAAATCCGCGTGATCACATACGATACCCAATTTCGATGAAAATGGACATACAACTATAGTTTGATATTACAGACCCAATGAAACATGTTTCGTTGAAATCCAAGTCCGTTTGCACAAATATCACTATTTCAAATTCAAATTATTAGGAGATTCATATTTTAATTTCACATGGTCACAAAACAACTATGATTCATGCAAAATTTGAAATATAGTAATAATTGATCATTACAGATTTAATAAAATTCGTTTCGTCGAAAATAAAGGTCGTTTGCAAAATGACTATTTTTAAGGCTTAAATAAAATCAATAAGACGAAATTTCGATTTGGATATAACTCACAATCTATAAGACGAAATTTTGATTTTTCACTTCCGTTAGAAAATTATAGTTCAGTAGATTTGAACATTTCATGTTTCAACAAATTCTCCGCTCGATTTCACGGCTACAAGGTTAACACCACTCCAACCACCTTTGATTCTATGCTACAAGGTTAACACTGCTCTCTTTCTTGATTTCAGGACTACAAGGAACACACCCTTTCCCAAACACTTCCCAAATGATTACAACAACCCTATAACTCTTTAATATCACTTCAATTCAGAGAGTAGTGGATAGAGAGTGAGAAAAGAAGAAGTTTTATGTAACTAGAGTAGAAATCGACAAAGTAGAAGTGTAGAAATCAATAAAATGATTAAGAATAATGGTGGGATGAAGAGGGGAGAAGATGGAGAAAATGATATATATAAAAAATTCGAAATCAGCCCCTATTTATGAGATTTGAAAGGTTGCAACGTTTTTGGAATGTTACAAATATTTAAAAGACACTTCCTTTGAAAATTGAATTTCTGGCAGTTGTATGTTGACATACCCATATATGTACGTTGATATATAATTTTTATTTTTAAAACTTATTTTTTCGGTGTTTGATTATGTATATTATTATGGAAATTCTTGAATTAAAACTTAGTGATATAAATGAGTAATCTAAATTGTAAAATCATATGAAATCATAATAATATATTATATAAACATATTTACAAAATTGTAAGGTTATAAACTATATAAATATAAGACTATAAAACTATATAAACTTATATATTAAACTTTAAAACTTATATTTGAAATCATAAGTAAGATAGAAAAACAATTCTAACCTGGAGTGCTATTCAGAGTCTTACATATAAACTTGACTCTATTACTATATTTGTCTTGAACTCTAGAAAACTCATCAACCTTGAATCTCTCTTAAATTCGAAATCTCTTGGAACTCTAAAACTATACAGTCTTCAGTATTTAAGCCCTGTACACAAATCCTGCATATATATATATATGTATATATACTCTTGACAGAGATGTTAGTATATATTTTATGATAATTAAAATAAGGTTGTTGTCATCAATACTCCATTCTCTAACAATCTCCCCATTTTTGATGATGACAATTGTGATTTATAAAATATTTATACCTGATATTGCCTGTTGACCTGATTCCTTGATTACTCCCCATTTCACCATGAATTCCTTTTAACTCCCCTTAAACTATGCCTATCTTGACTATATCCTATTTTATAATTTCTCCCCCTTTGTCATTATCAAAAAGTACCCTATACAAGACAAAACTATATTATACGTATAATTGACTATACTAGACTAAACTAAGTTATACTCCCCCTAAATCTATGCTATAAATGATCCTAATGACTATACAATTCTCCTTGAATTGAATAACCTTATATTTCCCTCTAAATCTATGATTTTAAACTTAAAATATTATAACTTCCCTTAAAGTTATGATTATACTAGTCTAATAAACTAAATAGATGGATAATAAACTAAGCAAACCAATCAATATTTATATTCAATTCAAACAAGCAAATCAGTCTAGATAAGAAATTCAAATAAACAAGCAATTTAAACAATCAATCTAAACAATCTGAATCAAATCAATCAAAGCTAAAATATATGTCAAAAAACACTTTGAAACTTCAACTAATCCTAGAAACTATAAAGCTCCCCCTTAACTTAATACTAGAAAATTGTGAAAAAGATAGTTATATTATTTAAGACCCACATATGTATAAGTATATTACAAGCCTATTAATACACACACATATCAAATCCAGCCAGGTCAAACAAGTCAAACAATTCAATCAAGCCAAAAAAGTCAAACAAATCAAAGTAAATATGTTATGCGTTTAATTAATAATCTTATTTATTTCTATAAATCTCCTCATACAATATACTTGTTGTGAGGGTAAAAAGTTAACATGTAATGCAGTGTGTGCAATATGTTGGTTAAAATGCATTGTGATCTATATGTCATATGCAAAGTAATATGAGATGATATATTGAATGATATGCAGCTTGTGATGTGAATGATTTTTGACATGTATTGTAATAAATGAGGTATGATATGAAATAAGATGTGTAATAATAATATGCAGAACGGTTTGA
This sequence comes from Allium sativum, assembly GCA_030737875.1. Classification (NCBI taxonomy): domain Eukaryota; kingdom Viridiplantae; phylum Streptophyta; class Magnoliopsida; order Asparagales; family Amaryllidaceae; genus Allium; species Allium sativum. The sequence goes on along the minus strand of CM060923.1, from coordinate 473,282,939 downwards.
TGATGATATGTATTGTTGTAGAAGATATTTAAAGTAATATCTCACTATTATGCATATACATATATTATAAATTATTTGAATCAAACAAAGGTAATATACAATAATCTCTAGACTCAGGTTAATAATACTAATGAAAGAGATAAAAGGATAGTAAAGATAAAAGTTTCTATATATATTCATGACAATTAGTAATAAAAAAATAAGTATTCAAAATAACTTTCTAAGAAATATAAATACAATTTAAATAGGGTGCTAATTTTTAAAAGTATATAGTAAATATAGCAAATAGTAAAAATCATTTTAAAGGGAATATAATACTTAATCATATGAAGAAAAATATTTTGATATAAACATATTGTGACGGACCGCCCCGCATTAACCGACATTTCCTCCGAAAGTGCGCTGTACACATGTCCGCTAGCATGGGACGATCGTCAAAGAAAGGAAAGAATATGAAAGAACTAACAAAAAAACCTGTAGAATGTCTCACAGAGCATGGAATAAAATATAATAGTAACATACTTGACATAAAACAGGCGAGACAGTGCATAAGCTGAAAACTAAAGCCATCATCATCATAGCATCGGAAATCCAAAATACAGCTTATGATCCAACATCATTATTACAACTTTTAAAACTGTCTCTAAAGCAAAAGAAAGTAAAAGAAGGAGGTACACTACTAATGCCCAAGCAGTGACCTTCAACAACACAGGGAGAATATCTATATATCATACGTGGGAGCCTCCTGCTCGTCTCCGGTACAGCTACTTGTGCATACCACCTAACTTGTCTCTAGTCTTCTCGTTTAGGAGCACCCAGAGTAATAAGAAGAGAATAAAACTCTGGGTCAGACAAAAGTCTGGTATGGGCGATAAGAAACAAAACAGAACAATAACTGGTATAATCCAATCATACCTGAACCTGGACCTACAACCAAAGAGTTAGCACTACACACCGTACAATACTCTAAGGTGCCACTAAATTATGGTGTAAAGATACGGGGGAGGGAGTGTGCATGTCATAGTGATGGCAAACGATCAAGCATAACAACCACCCTCACATCTCTCACTCTGTGCGTAAAGCATACGATATCCACTATTTGGTCACCTAATCCTTTGGGCCCTGACGGAGTCCAACCCCGTACAACTATCACTACAAGCTCATTATTCATCTCTCAGTGGTGAACCAAAGTTATGAATACCGACAACCCCTTTGCACACGTCCCGCAACAAAGTCCAACCATGAAGTTAACTCGTTGGTTCCCAACTGGATCCTGAGTTCTACTTCCCATTTGGACTACCTTTGCATCTTGGGTTCTAGTCGTCTCCGGATCGGTTCGGTCTTCTCTCTTCACTTTTCTTTGGATCGGTTCGTCCATGTCAACTCCTCTGGTTCGGATCGTGGGCACCTATTGGGTTCGGATCGTATCGTGGTGCTCGCCCTCCATCGGATCGGTTCGTGCTTCCTCCGTCAGATCGGGTCGTGGCACATGACCAGCTCGTGGCTCCTCCTCTCAAGCGGATCGGTTCAGATGAGTACACAGGTTCGGAGGCGGGTCGGATCATGACTTCGTGGCGCACTCTAGGAGAATGGGTCGGGTCGGAGCGGCATGGTGCTCCACGGTTCGGATCGTGCTCCCCTTCTCCGATCCAATCCGGTTTGGCTAATTTCCTGCACTTCTTTCTAGCGACTGTTTTACGCCACACGACGACATTTTTGACCATTCTAACTGTTCTAAACATTCACAAAGCAAACCATACAGCCATAGCAACATGTATAAACATCCACAAACAAAAAAACAATATGATATGTCAAAACGGATCAAACATACCCAAAAACCCTTATTTTCTGCTTAAGCATGTTTAACAACAACTAATGATAAGATTAGTAAAACTTAACCAAATCAACCCAAATTTCTATCAGAGCGCTAAAATAATATTTTAGAATTTTACAAATTTTTCCAGATTTTTATGATGCAAAATTTCGCTAATTATCACTAATAACCCCTTAATCCCTAAATTCTGGGATTAGCAAAATTAGTCCAAATTAACCCAAATTCATATCAGAGGCATAAAATAATATTATGGAATTTTACAAATTTTTCTAGATTTTTTTGAGTTATAATTTCGCTAATCTTCGGTAATTACCCTAATTAGCCATAATTAGTGAAAAACAATGCAAATCACTCACCTTTGCCACAAATTAAACTATAGATCTGAAATATCCTCTGATTTGGGTCGAATCCCAATGCTTAGCAGCAGCACCAACTCTGATTTGATGCCATCTTGTCTTGGTTTGATGTTGATTAGCTTAATCCTTGATAAGAAAGTGATTTAGAGGTGTTTTGAAGAGATTTAGAAAGTGGAGGCCATGGCTAGGGTTCAAAGGAGGTTAGTGGCAGCTGGAAAATACTGAAAAAGAATGTTTTTTAAACCCTAGCAGCCCTCATATAATCCTAATCCCGAAATCCCCCAATGGGCCTAACTACTAATCACGCGGTTAAGCCCAATTAAGCCGTTTTTCACCCTCTAAACCTTAATTCAGCCATGTCTCCCAAACGGTAAATCCGTTTGACTAGTGTGACCACTCCACAGAAAGGTAAACCATCAAACGGATCTAATGGAAGTGGTTTTAGATCAAAACTCCTTACCAATCAAAAGTTATGAACGAAACAAATTCAGCCAGGGGTAAAACGGTTATTTAAAAATCGACAAAAATCATGAACATGGGAAATGACCCCACTAGTCGTTCCCCAAAAGTACATGACCATACGACTTACCAGGAAAAATAAAAATAAATAAATAAATATTCTATGATCCTCTGATGCATAGAATGCGGGTCGTTACATTCCCCCCCCCCTCAAGAAATTTCGTCCCCGAAATTCCTTAACCGAAACATACAAAGAATTCCGCATGCCTATCAATCATTTTCAAACAATAAAACATACAAAACAACACAACAAGCCTATCCTAGCATGCGGTTTACTAACAAGGGAAGAACTATCACTACCAAAACCTTACCAGGCAAAGAGTTCTGCATACTTCTTCCTTAGGTCCTCCTCTGTTTCCCAAGTGCAGCCTTTCTCATCATCACCCCACTGAACTTTGACTAGTTTCACTGCCTTCCTTCGAAGCTGCTTCGTATCATTCCCAACAATACGCATAGGCTTACGGTTCCCAACCTCCTCGGGTTCAACCTCGATATCGTCCAACTGATCTGGTGAAATAGCCACATAAGGGTCATGCACAAACTTCCTTAACTGGGAAACATGAAATACGTTGTGAACTCCCGCCGTCTTTCCGGTAACTCAACTTTATATGCCAAATTCCCATCTAGCTCGAGAACTGAAAATGGACCAACAAACCTTGGTGCTAACCTATCTTTCCCACCAAAACGAATCACATTCATCAACGGAGAGGCCTTGACGAACACCAAGTCGTTTATGAAGAATTCCAAATCTCTTTGTCTCTTATTGACATAAGTCTTCTGCCTATGTTAGGTAGTCTTCATTCTCTGTTGGATAACCTTGATCTTGCCTGAAGCCTCTCTTATTATTTCTGGTCTAAGCTCAAATTTCTCACCATTCTCCAACCAACATGATGGTGCCTTGCACGGTCTTCCGTACAAAGTTTCAATTGGAACCATACCAATACTGGGCTAATAACTATAACTCAACCAGATACAAATGTCCATCCCATGACCCTCCAAAATCCAATATATAAGTTCTCAAAAGATCCTCTAGTAAATGATTCATTCAAATACCATCATGACCGGACCTAGTCCTTGGTAAACCATCAATACAATCCATTGAGACCTGTTCCCATTTCCATTTAGGAATTTCTAATGGTTGTAACAACCCAATAGGCTTCTTTTGCTCAGCTTTAACTAAATGGCAATTCATGCATTTGGACATAAAATTCCCAACGTCCTTATTTATCCTTTCCCAGTGGTAGGTCTGATCCATATCACAATACATTTTGTTACCACCGGGATGTATAGTCAGTTTCAAGTGATGATATGCTCTAAGCACTTCATCTCTCAGTCCGTCTACGTTGGGTACAACTAGTCCCCCATTCTTTCGAAGCCATCCTTCTCGATCAAATCCTTGCTTGATCATTCTCTTTCCATCGATACCCATCTCCACCCTAGAGATGATTTCCAATTGGTTAGGATCGTCCTTCTAACTGGAACCAATCCACTCAATCAAAATCGATCTTATCGTCAAGCTTACTAGCGTTTCTGAATCCAATTCACTCTTGGGTCTGAAATCATATCTTGTGATATACTCTAGTTGTTTCCAACCTAGAAACATAACCTCTAGACTGGCATGCTTCCTACTCAATGCAACTGTTACTGCACCTAAATCCTTTGCTATGTCCACTCTGCCCCATGAAGTCATGACAACTTCACTGCACTGGCTCATACCCTTGCTACGATCATTCTACCCCATGGAGTAATGACTACCCCACTGCACTGATACGTAGCCTAATGTGCGGCTATACTACCATCTCTTTGTTCCCCATCGCTAAAACCCTACAGGTGATAGTCTAATCAAGAGAAGAAAGATAGGGACAAACATAGAAACCATAACATCCATCAAACAAGTCCTACCTATCACCTTCTAAAGTCATGAACACGTCGACACCTACATGACTGGTCTAACCAATCCCAATATGTCGATTCTTGTATGTCTGGTCCAACCAACATCAAGAACTAATGGAAGCCCAGCCTCCAAACGGACTACCGTACGTCCAACATACGTTTTATCCTCCAAGGATAACTAGATCACGTCCAATGAATCCAAGGTAACGGGCGTCCCCAGATACCCCTGCTTTAAGTCCGCCTAAAATACTTGAGTTCAACCCAAGTCTATCCATTATCTTGCTGCCCTCTCGAGTCCAACTCGAGCGAAATCCAATTCCTTGCAGCCTTCTTGAGTCCAACTCGAGTCAATCTATAACTCAGACCCAGTCTTGAGTATCCATTACCGACAAACTCTAGTCCAACGTGAGTCGTCTCCCTATTCGTTGCATCTCCAAGATCGATAAACACCCATTTTCTTTTACGAGTTCAAGTCTAGCTTGAATCGTCCTAATCTTCGTTGCATCTTCCATGATCAATGAACACATCCTATTTTCTTCAAAGTTCTACTATCCAAAGAGGACATCAGCATAGGGTCCTAAACAATCCATTACTTTGCATCTTTCTCGAGTTCTAGTCGAGCCATCTCATAACCCTATCGAGTCTAACTCGGGGCAGTCTATACCATTGAACAGTCTTATCATGTTACGGCTCACTCCTCGAGTAAACCAAGATATCATCCAATGAAGAATCGCAACAACTATTTATCTCTCACGCAAACCATCCTAGTCGTACTCGACATTCCCCAAGCATAAGCCCCAAAGGCCTAAACCAATATAAGATAAGTACCCAAGGAACATCTCCTCCGAATTCGGACAATTCACGTGAGGTGATACTAGCAAAACAACTAAGCACTGGAGCACTCATGTGCCTCCCAGAGACAACTAGAACTTATTACAACGATAACCTCTCAGCTTCCTTAACTCCAGTTACTATCACCATCACTAGGTAGGTACCTAATACCACCCTATTCCTTTAGAGTAGACCGACTCCCCAAAATAATGCTAAACCCATTAAAGCCCAAAACAAAGCAATCACAAGCAAACATACATCCATGACTCGATAGGACCACGTTACGGCAAATCGTTCTAAGGCTAGTCGAACCACCAAACGGGTTCGTCACTACTAAAGGTCTATCGACCATCTCGGGTTTGTCAAACAATACTCGAACAGAAACATCTTAAATATAAAGCATACCTTTGATAATGACGCCTTTCCCTTCAACGCCGCAGTTGGAGCATTCGACGAAGAAGGAACAGCGTTGATAGCATACGCTTTCACAATCTGCTTCTCCCTAGGAGGTTGTGGTCAATCATCCTTGTGGTGTCCCGCCTGGCCGCAGTTAAAGCATTTCCTTTCCCCAGGCTTTTCTCGACAATCTCTGGCATAGTGGCCTTTCTTGCCACAACTAAAGCACTCGCCACCATTCTTATTCTTCTTATTCTGACCATCCTTGCTCAGGTTCTGCTTCCTCTTGTTCTGAGAATTCTTCTTGCCTTCACCGCCTGCTTGCGGCTTTGGTTCCTTTGTAGATGCAATAGCAACTTCGCTCTTTGACTTAGGGAAAAGGCTCTTTAACCTTAATGTCTTTCCTACAATAGACTCGAACGTCTCATCGATATGGTTTATAAGCCTTTCCCCCAAGTACCCATCTAAACCAGCTATGAACTTTTTGTTCTTCTTTTCGACTGTATCGATAAGGGACAATCCATATTTCGAAAAAGTGTCGAATTCAACGATATACTCCGACACTGCTCTACCATTCTGCTTAAGCTCCAAGAACTTCCTGAACAATTCTGATTTATGAGAAGCTGGAATAAACTTATCACAAAAGCGATTCTTAAACTGATTCCAAGTAACTTGATCCTCAGGAGTAGCTGCCTTAATAGCATTCCACCAATTCATAGCTCGTCCTTGTAGTTGACGCGATGCTAGCTTCCTTTTCATTGCGTCTTCGATTCCCAAATCTTCGACGATGCGCTCACAACTATCTAGCCAATCTTAAACTTCTGTAGCCGATTCCGTTCTGTGGAACGGCTTCCCACCAAGGCTAGTGTAATCCTTGTTTAGCTTGGCAAAATCGACCCTAGGCGCCTCCACTGCTGCACCACTACCATTAGCAGCATTAGGAACGGCTCCCCGAGCATCCCTAAGCATCTCTCTCATGAGGCCAGTAAACATCGTCCTCATCTCAGCAACATTCCCATTATTGGCTCCTCTACCAGTACCCCTCGTATATCGGCTCATCGTTCAGTCTGTAAAGAGAAAACGATTAACCATCTCCATAGTGGTGCTAGTGCAATGCGACTTCATCCTTAGCTATACTAATAGTATATATATAGCTTTTGAAAACCAAAATAATCACAAATACGCGCTCTCGTATACGTGTACTGCCTCTCCTTGATTACTTCCCTAGGTTAACTACGCAACCTAGAGCTCTGATACCAAATGTGACGGCCCGCCCCGCATTAACCGACATTTCCTCCGAAAGTGCGCTGTACATATGTCCACTAGCACGGGACGGTCGTCAAAGAAAGGAAATAAGTTGAAAGAACTAACAAAGAAACCTGTAGAATGTCTCACAGCGCATGGAATAAAATATAATAGTAACATACTTGACATAAAACAGGCGAGACAGTGCATAAGCTGAAAACTAAAGCCATCATCATCATAGCAGCGGAAATCCAAAATACAGCTTATGATCCAACATCATTATTACAACTTCAAAACCGTCTTTAAAGCAAAAGAAAGTAAAAGAAGGAGGTACACTACTAATGCCCAAGCAGTGGCCTTCAACAACACAGGGAGAACATCTATATATCATACGTGGGAGCCTCCTGCTCGTCTCCGGTACAGCTACTCGTGCATACCAACTAACATGTCTCTAGTCTGCTCGTTTAGGAGCACCCAGAGTAATAAGAAGAGAATAAAATTCTGGGTCAGAAAAAAGTCTGGTATGGGCGATAAGAAACAAAACAGAACAATAACTGGTATAATCCAATCATACCAGAACTTGGACCTACAACCAAAGAGTTAGCACTACACACCGTACAATACTCTAAGGTGCCACTAACTTATGGTGTAAAGATACGGGGGAGGGGGTGTGCATGTCATAGTGATGACAAACGATCAAGCATAAAAACCATCCTCACATCACTCACTCAGTGCGTAAAGCATACGATATCCACTATTTGGTCACCTAATCCTTTGGGCCCTGACGGAGTCCAACCTCGTACAGCTATCACTACAAGCCCACTATTCATCTCTCAGTGGTGAACCAAAGTTATGAATACCGACAACGCCTTTGCACATGTCCCGCAGCAAAGTCCAACCATGAAGTTAACTCGTTGGTTCCCAACTGGATCCTGAGTTCTACTTCCCATTTGGACTACCTTTGCATCTCGGGTTTTAGTCGTCTCCGGATCGGTTCGGTCTTCTCTCTTCACTTTGCTTCGGATCGGTTCGTCCATGTCAACTCCTCTGGTTCGGATCGTGGGCACCCATTGGGTTCGGGTCGGATCGTGGTGCTCACCCTCCATCGGATCGGTTTGTGCTTCCTCCGTCGGATCGGGTCATGGCACATGACCAACTCGTGGCTCCTCCTCTCAAGCGGATCGTTTCAGATGAGTACACAGGTTCGGAGGCGGGTCGGATCGTGACTTCGTGGCGCACTCCAGGAAAACGGGTCGGGTCGGAGCTGCATGGTGCTCCACGTTTCGGATCGTGCTCCCCTTCTCCGATACGATCCGGTTCGGCTAATTTTCTGCACTTCTTTCCAGCGACTGTTTTACACCACACGACGGCGTTTTCGACCATTCTAACTATTCTAAACATTCACAAAGCATACCATACAGCCATAGCAACATGTATAAACATCCACAAACAACAAAACAACAATATGATATGTCAAAACGGACCAAACATACCCAAAAACCCTTATTTTCCCGTTAAGCATGTTTAACAACAACTAATGATAAGATTAGTAAAACTTAACCAAATCAACCCATATTTCTATCAGAACCCTAAAATAATATTTTAGAATTTTACAAAGTTTTCCAGGTTTTTATGATGCAAAATTTCGCTAATTATCACTAATCATCCCTTAATCCCCTAAATTCCGAGATTAGCAAAATTAGTCCAAATTCATACCAGAGGCATACAATAATATTCTGAAATTTTACAAATTTTTCTAGATTTTTCCGAGTTATAATTTCGCTAATCTTCGGTAATTACCCTAATTAGCCATAATTAGTGAAAAACAATGCAAATCACTCACCTTTGCCACAAATTAAACTATAGATCTGAAATAACCTCTGATTTGGGTCAAATCCCAATGCTTAGCAGCAGCCCCAATTCTGATGTGATGCTGTCTTGGCTTGGTTTGATGTTGATTAGCTTAATCCTTGATAAGAAAGTGATTTAGAGGTGTTTTGAAGAGATTTAGAAAGTGGAGGCCATGGCTAGGGTTCAAAGGAGGTTAGTGGCGGCTGAAAAATACTGAAAAAGAATGTTTTCTAAACCCTAGCAGCCCTCATATACTCCTAATCCCGAAATCCCCTAATGGGCCTAGTTACTAATCACCCGGTTAAGCCCAATTAAGCTGTTTTGCACCCTCTAAACCTTAATTCAGCCATATCTCCCAAACGGTAAATCCGTTTGACTAATGTGACCACTCAACGGAAAGGTAAACCATCAAACGGATCTAATGGAAGTGGTTTCAAGTCAAAAATCCTTACCAATCAAAAGTTATGAACGAAACAAATTCAGCCAGGGGTAAAACGGTTATTTAAAAATCGACAAAAATCATGAACATGGGAAATGACCCCACTAGTCGTTCCCCAAAAGTACATGACCATACGACTTACCAGGAAAAATAAAAATAAATAAATAAATATTCTATGATCCTTTGATGCATTGAATGCGGGTCGTTACATTCCCCCCCCCCCCCCCCCTCAAGAAATTTCGTCCCCGAAATTCCTTAACCGAAACATACAAAGAATTCCGCATGCCTATCAATCATTTTCAAACAATAGAACATGCAAAACAACACAACAAGCCTATCCTAGCATGCAGTTTACTAACAAGGGAAGAACTATCACTACCAAAACCTTACCAGGCAAATAGTTCTGGATACTTCTTCCTTATGTCCTCCTCTGTTTCCCAAGTGCAGCCTTTCTCATCATCACCCCATTGAACTTTGACTAGTTTCACTGCCTTCCTTCGAAGCTGCTTCGTATCGTTCCCAACAATACACATAGGCTTGCGGTTCCCAACCGCCTCGGGTTCAACCTCGATATCGTCGACCCGATCTGGTGAAATAGCCACATTAGGGTCTTGCACAAACTTCCTTAACTGGGAAACATGAAATACGTTGTGAACTCCCGTCGTCTTGTCCGGTAACTCAACTTTATATGCCAAACTCCCATCTTGCTCGAGAACTGAAAATGGACTAATAAACCTTGGTGCTAACTTACCTTTCCCACCAAAACGAATCACATTCATCAACGGAGGGGCCTTGACGAACACCAAGTCATTAACGAAGAATTCCAAATTTCTTCGTCTCTTATCGACATAAGTCTTCTACCTATCTTAGGTAGTCTTCATTCTCTTTTGGATAACCTTGATCTTGCCTGAAGTCCCTCTTATTATTTCTGGTCTAAGCTCAAATTTCTCTCCATTCTCCAACCAACATGATGGTGCCTTGCACGGTCTTCCATACAAAGTTTCAATTGGAACCATACCAATACTGGGCTAATAACCATAACTCAAACAGATACAAATGGCCATCCCATGACCCTCCAAAATCCAATATATAAGTTCTCAAAAGATCCTCTAGTATACGATTCACTCAAATACCATCATGACCTGACGTTGTCCTTGGTAAACCAGCAATATAATCCATTGAGACTTGTTCCCATTTCCATTTAGGAATTTCTAATGGTTGTAACAACCCACTAGGCTTCTTTTGCTTAGCTTTAACTAACTGGCAATTCATGCATTTGGACATAAAATTCCCGACGTCCTTATTTATCCTTTCCCAGTGGTTGGTCTGATCCATGTCTCAATACATTTTGTTACCACCGGGATGTATAGTCAGTTTCAAGTGATGATATGCTCTAAGCACTTCATCTCTCAGTCCACCTACGTTGGGTACAACTAGGCCCCCATTCTTTCGAAGCCATCCTTCTCGATCAAATCCTTGCTTGATCATTCTCTTTACATCGATACCCATCTCCATCCTAGAGATGATTTCCAATAGGTTAGGATCGTCCTTCTAACTGGAACCAATCCACTCAATCAAAATCGATCTAATCGACAAGCTTACTAGAGTTTCTGAATCCAATTCACTCCTGGGTCTGAAATCATATCTTGTGATATACTCTGGTTGCTTCCAACCCAGAAACATAACCTCTAAACTGGCATGCCTCCTACTCAATGCAACTGTTACCGCACCTAAATCCTTTGCTATGTCCACTCTGCCCCATGAAGTCATGACAACTTCACTGCACTGGCTCATACCCTTGCTACGATCACTCTGCCCCATGGAGTAATGACTACACCACTGCACTGATACGTAGCCTAATGTCCGTCTATACTACCATCTCTTTGTTACCCATCGCTAGAACCCTACAGGTGATAGTCAACTCAAGAGAAGAAAGATAGGGACAAACATATCAACCATAACATCCATCAAACAAGTCCTACCTATCACCTGCTAAAACCATGAACACGTCGACACCTACATGACTGGTCTAACCAATCCCAATATGTCGATTCTTATATGTCTGGTCCAACCAACATCAAGAACTAATGGATGCCCAGCCTCCAAATAGACTACTGTACGTCCAATGTACGTTTTATCCTCCAAGGATAACTAGATCACGTCCAACGGATCCAAGGTAACGGGTGTCCCTAGATACCCCTGCTTTAAGTCTGCCTAAAATACTTGAGTCCAACCCAAGTCTATCCATTATCTTGCTGCCCTCTCGGGTCCAACTCAAGCCAAATCCAATTCCTTGAAGCCTTCTCGAGTCCAACTCGAGTCAATCTATAACTCAGACCCAGTCTTGAGTATCCATTACCGACAAACTCTAGTCCAACGTGAGTCGTCTCCCTATTCGTTGCATCTCCAAGATCAATAAACACCCATTTTCTTTTACGAGTTCAAGTCCAACTTGAATCGTCCTAATCTTCGTTGCATCTTCCATGATCAACGAACACATCCTATTTCTTCAAAGTTCTACTATCCAAAGAGGATATCAACATAGGGTCCTAAACAATCCATTACTTTGCATCTTTCTTGAGTCCCAGTCGAGCCATCGCATAACCCTATCGAGTCTAACTCGAGGCAGTCTATACCATTGAACAGTCTTATCATGTTACGGCTGCCCATCACTCCTCGAGTAAACCAAAACATCATCCAATGAAGAATTTCAACAACTATTTATCTCTCATGCAAACCATCCTAGTCGAACTCGACATTCCCCAAGCACAAGCCCCAAATGCCTAAACCAATATCAGACAAGCACCCAAGGAACATCTCCTCCGAATTCGGACAATCCACGTGAGGTGATACTAGCAAAACAACTAAGCACTGGAGCAGTCATGTGCCTCCCAGAGACAACTAGAACTTATTACAGCGATAACCTCTCAGCTTCCTTAACTCCAGTTACTATCACCATCACTAGGTAGGTACCTAATACCACCCTATTCCTTTAGAGTAGACCGACTCCCCAAAATAATGCTAAACCTGGTAAAGCCCAAAACAAAGCAATCACAAACATACATCCATGACTCGATAGGACCATGTTACGGCAAATCATACAAAGGCTAGTCGAACCACCAACCGGGTTTGTTACTACTAAAGGTCTATCTACTATCTTGGGTTTGCCAAATAATACTCGAACATAAACAACTTAAATAGAAAGCATACCTTTGATAACGACGCCTTTTCCCTTCTGCGCCGCAGTTGGAGCATTCGACGAAGAAGGAACAACGTTGATAGCATACGCTTTCACAATCTACTTCTCCCTAGGAGGTTGTGGACAATCATCCTTGTGGTGTCCCGCCTGGCCGCAGTTAAAACACTTCCTTTCCACGGGCTTTTCTCGACAATCTCTGGCATAGTGACCCTTCTTGCCACAACTAAAGCACTCACCACCATTCTTATTCTTCTTATTCTGACCATCCTTGGTCAGGTTCTGCTTCCTCTTGTTCTGAGAATTCTTCGTGCCTTCACCGCCTGCTCGCGACTTTGGTTCCTCTGTAGATGCAATAGCAACTTCTGTCTTTGACTTAGGGAAAAGGCCCTCTGACCTTAATGCCTTTCCTACAATAGACTCGAATGTCTCATCGATATGGTTTATAAGTCTTTCCCCCAAGTACCCATCTAAACCAGTTATGAACTTTTCGTTCTTCTTTTCGAATGCATCGATAAGGGACAATTCATATTTCGATAAAGTGTCGAATTCAGCGATATACTCCGAGACTTCTTTACCATTATGCTTAAGCTCCAAGAACTTCCTAAACAATTCTGTTTTATGAGCATCTGGAATAAACTTATCACAAAAGCGAGTCTTAAACTGATTCCAGGTAACTTGATCTTCAGGAGTAGCTGCTTAAATAGCATTCCACCAATTCATAGCTCGTCCTTGTAGTTGACGCGATGCTAGCTTCCTCTTCATTGTGTCTTCGATTCCCAAATCTTCGACGATGCGCTAACAACTATCTAGCCAATCTTGAACTTCTGTAGCCGACTCCGTTCCGTGGAACAACTTCCTACCAAGGCTAGTGTAATCCTTGTTTAGCTTGGTGAAATCGACCCTAGGCGCCTGCCTGCACTGCTGCACCACCACCATTAGCAGCATTAGGAACGACTCCCTGAGCATCCCTAAGCATCTCTCTCATGAGGCAAGTAAACATCGTCCTCATCTCAGCAGCATTCCCATTATTGGCTCCTCTACCAGTACCCCTCGTATATCGACTCATCGTTCAGTCTGTAAAGAGAAAACGATTAACCATCTCCATAGTGGTGCTAGTGCAATGCGACTTCATTCTTAGCTATACTAATAGTATATATATAGCTTTTGAAAACCAAAATAATCACAAATACGCGCTCTCATATACGTGTACTATCTCTCCCTGACGACTTCCCTAGGTTAACTACGCAACCTAGAGCTCTGATACCAAGTGTGACGGCCCGCCCCGCATTAACCGACATTTCCTCCGAAAGTGCGCTGTACACATGACCGCTAGCACGGGACGGTAGTCAAAGAAAGGAAAGAAGATGAAAGAACTAACAAAGAAACCTATAGAATGTCCCACAACGCATAGAATAAAATATAATAGTAGCATACTTGACATAAAACAGGCGAGACAGTGCATAAGCTGAAAACTAAAGCCATCATCATCATAGCAGCGGAAATCCAAAATACAACTTATGATCCAACATCATTATTATAAATTTAAAACTATCTCTAAAGCAAAAGAAAGTAAAAGAAGTAGGTACACTACTAATGCCCAAGTAGTGACCTTCAACAACACAGGGAGAATATCTATATATCATACGTGGGAGCCTCCTGCTCGTCTCCAGTACAGCTACTCGTGCATACGATCTAACATGTCTCTAGTCTGCTCGTTTAGGAGCACCTAGAGTAATAAGAAGAGACATAAAACTCTGAGTCAGACAAAAGTCTGATATGAGCGATAAGCAACAAAACAGAACAATAATAGGTAAAATCCAATCATACCTGAACCTGGACCTGCAACCAAAGAGTTAGCACTACACACCGTACAATACTCTAAGGTGCCACTAACATATGGTGTAAAGATACGGGGGAGGGGGTGTGCATGTCATAGTGATGGCAAATGATCAAGCATAACAACCATCCTCACATCTCTCACTCAATGCGTAAAACATACGATATCCACTATTTGATCACCTAATCCTTTGGGCCCTGACGGAGTCCAACCCCGTACAACTATCACTACAAGCCCACTACTCATCTCTCAGTGGTGAACCAATGTTATGAATACCGAGAACCCCTTTGCACACGTCCCGCAGCAACGTCCAACCATGAATTTAACTCGTTGGTTCCCAACTGGATCCTAAGTTCTACTTCCCATCTGGACTACCTTTGCATCTCGGGTTCTAGTCGTCTCCGGATCGGTTCGGTCTTCTCTCTTCACTTGGCTTCGGAATTGTTCGTCCATGTCAACTCCTCTGGTTCGGATCGTGGGCACCCATTGGGTTCGGGTCGGATCGTGGTGCTCGCCCTCCATCGGATCGGTTCGTGCTTCCTCCGTCGGATCGGGTCAATTCACATGACCAGCTCGTGGCTCCTCTTCTCAAGCGGATCGGTTCAGATGAGTATACAGGTTCGGAGGCGAGTCGGATAGTGACTTCGTGGCGCACTCCAGGAGAACGAGTCGGGTCAGAGCTGCATGGTGCTCCACAGTTCGGATCATGCTCCCCTTCTCCAATCCGATCCGGTTCGACTAATTTCCTGCACTTCTTTCCAACGACTGTTTTACGCCACACGACGACGTTTTCCATCATTCTAACTGTTCTGAACATTCACAAAGCATACCACACAGCCATAGCAACATGTATAAACATCCACAAACAGCAAAACAACAAAACAAGAATGTTTTCTAAACCCTAGCAGCCCTCATATACTCCTAATCCCGAAATCCCCCAATGGGCCTAGTTACTAATCACCCGTTAAGCCTAATTAAGCTGTTTTTCATCCTCTAAACCTTAATTCAGCCATATCTCCCAAACGGTAAATCCGTTTGGCTAATATGACCACTCTACGGAAAGGTAAACCATCAAACGGATCTAATAGAAGTGGTTTTAGGTCAAAACTCATTATCAATCAAAAGTTATGATCGAAACAAAATCAGCTAGGGGCAAAACGGTCATTTAAAAATCGACAAAAATCATGAACATGGGAAATGTCCACACTAGTTGTTCCCCAAAAGTAGATGACCATACGACTTACCAGGAAAAATAAAACTAAATAAATATTATATTGATGCATAGAATGCGGGTCGTTACACATATATTCATAATTGTATGTATAAAAGCTAATTTTAAATAGGACTTAAAAATTTAATAGATGTACATTAATCTTTTAACACAAATCAATTTTAAATTTCAACTTTAGAAATCAAATCATATTAATTTGCTAAAGAACCATTTATGTGTTAAGACTTAAAATTAGAAAAAAAATATTACAATATAAAATTTATAATTATATCAAAATTAATTTTTGATAAAATCTGTAATATGTAGTAAACCATAAGAATATGTTTTATATACCAAAGTGGTAAGTTTAAATATACAAGATTTATAAATCTAATAAAATAAGATAATCAAAATTATTCACTTTACAGTGTAACCAAAATCTTGATGTAATCATAGATGATATACATATATACATATATACATATATATATATATATATATATATATATATATTAGACTATGTATGTTTAAACTACATATAAAACATATAAATTTATATATAACAATATAAAATGTTTGAAAATTATTTCAAGTATACATCTATGTACTATACATAATTTTATGATTTATATAATTTCAATATATATATGTTTTTGAAAAAATATATGTGACGACCGCCCATAACCCCCGCACTAAACAAGAGGAATAATGCGCTGAAGGGTGTGCCGAACAGCTATGGATGATCATCAGAGTAGGTAAACAACATCGAAACCTATCGTAGAACTCACAACGCAAGGATAAAATATAATAGAACATATATAACAGGCAATAATCATGAGGCATCACATAGCAAACTTTAGAAAACTTTCTCAATATCATGAAAGGTTATCCAACTGATACCAAAGTTTGTACATAATTCCTCACTACAACACTCATAGAGCACTCAAACAGCGGAAGCAAAAATACTAGATAGTAATAAAACTGGTACGCCAGCCTCCTTCTTGCCTCCACACAGCAGCATCGTCCTCACTAATCACCTGTAACCTGCTACTTAGTCTACCCATCCACAATCGGATGAACAGTCCAAGGTAATAAGAAGAGACATAAAACCTTGAGTCAGACAACAGTCTTAGTGAGCGATAAAACAGCTAACAAACTTCAACAGTAAAGTATATGAGAAGGGATAGATAAACATACTAATCTACCCATAACACCAGAGAAGAACTCAACCTTATCTTCCCCACATCGGACAGTGATAGCCTTTAGTTTAAACAATTCAACTATTCATCCATGGAAACCATAACACCCATTCAATCATGGTAAAACACTCAAAACATCCAAATTATATGTATTCCATGTAAACCATACTAATCGAAATTAACATCCCTCAAGCACAAGCCCTAAAGGCCTAAACCAATATCAGATAAGCACCCAAGGAACATCTCCTTCGACGTTGGACAACCTACATAAGACGGTACAAGCAGAACAACCAATCATCCATGACTAACTCTGGCTATCACCGCCAATCCTGCTTTGAAACCATCGTTAATCATATGACGACCAACCTTGCCATATTCAAGGGCTAATAGTAACCCCAGTTCTACCAAAAACTCCACATGTCCAACCTTGACAACTAGGCCTTTCTACAAGACCCAAGGTACTCGACCTACAACCGGTCTTTTAGACGTCTCTAGTGTACCCTTGCTTCGAGCCTGCCAGAACTTACACTATGATGATCTCTCGGCCTTCGCATCTCTAGTCATCCAACACGATGACTTTTCATAGCTCAAGCAACCATTATCCACCAACTCACGACCTTTGAGTTGTCACCTCATTTGCTGTTCTACACCGATCAACGAACACCTTCCAACACTTCAAATAGTCCCACTTGAGTTCTTCTCAAAGTTACACCATCACCGAGCCAATTACATCACTGCGCTGCGGCTAGGGTTCGGGCCCCCGAAAAATATATTTTTCAAGCTCTTTTCTTCAAATCCAAGTTGTACCCAAAAAACGTACCTTTTCAGAAAATGATCCTATTGGAAACAAACCATAGCATCATCACTATCAACCACAACGTTTAAAAGCACTGCTAAAAACTTGACCGATCAACCCTTCAGACTGACCCGACCCAGACTAGGCCGACCCGATCCAGTCCCTTCCTGACTTCAAACTCGACCGACCCGATCCGATCACCCCACTCTGGAACATGACCGACCCGATCAGGCTACCTCAACATGACCGACCCGATCCGATCACCAACATGACCTACCTGATCCGGTCACTCCTTCATCACCTCAACTTCTGAACCGACCAAACTCATCTTGAATAGACCGACCCGATCAGACATTGCCTGACCCGACCAGCTCCATTGACCGACCCGTTCTGACTTTTTCTCCACGACAGGATTTGAGACCGACCCGACCCAACTTATAGCCGACCCATTTCCTGCACATTTCGATTCAACTCCAACATCGACCCAAACTCCGCCAAACAACAATTCCGATGAAACTAACTTAACCAAATCATCAGCCACAATCATAAACAGGTCATAACATCGCTAACAACATGAATATGAGGATTACCGCAAAAATGATGTAAATCTCACCAAAAACCATTAAAATGAACATATGATCAAAATGAGAGATCCAACTTACATAACATATGAAATGATATGGAATTAATGGGAAAAGCTTGCTAAACTAGATCATAGAGTGATTCATATGAAAATGGACATATAATGGTGTAAATCTGTGGTAAAACACTTGAATTTGATGAGAAACATGCACAAACACTCATATACTTCATTGCATTCATGTGAGAGATGTAAATCACTCACCGATTTGCCCAAAAAAGCTAAAATCAATGAAATAGGAATTGGGACAGCAAGCACCTCGCACCAATCACTTTGATCCGATAAACTCTTGCTTTAATTGATGTAGATCTAGCCTCCAATGGTGTAAATATATGATTTCCCTCCTTGGATTTGGATTTTTAATGGTGGAAAGATGTTAGAGGAAGGAGAAGCACAAGGCCACCCAATGAGGAAATGAAAAACTAAACCATTTCCCATATCCCTCACCCCCTATTTATATCCTCCCATCATTCCACTAATGGGCCTCTCTAATTCTACCCATTATGACTTACCAAATCTGGATAGCTAACTGAAAAAATCTTAAAATAGTGATTTCTCCAAAACCGCTAAGCCAAATCTTTAATGTAACCACCCTACGGAAAGACAACCATCAATTTCCAATAGTACAGGTCTCACCCTCTGATTCGACTTGAGTCAAAAGTTATTCCCTGTACAAGACTGACAGGGGCAAAATGGTCACAAAAAATAAGTAAAAATTGTGGACATGTCTCACATCCCCATAAGCAACATACCAAAAGATGAGCATGATCCAACCCTCAGGGAATAAAATTAAAATATTTTACGATCTTTCGATACATAAAATGCGAGTTGTTACAATATATGAAACATAGGTAGATAAACAAAATTGATAAATAGAGTTTGAACAGACTTTTCATATTGAAAGGATGCCCTCTTTTAATTTTTCAAATCCAAATCAAATAGTAATGAAATTTAATTTTATAATAATAAAAAGATTTTAATTAGATTGTTATATTGATAAGTATACTATGGTGTATCAATATATGAACTAAATTATAAAAAAAATATAAAAGAGATAAATTTCTATACTTAACTATATGCATAAATGTATATTCCTAAATGTAATGATGATCATGAAAATATTGTAAGGCGTACCTCTTTTTCCAATCCTCCATTTTGTTGTCCTTCCATTATTATAAATCACAAGTTCACATCTTTCAAAATTTGACGATAAGATATACTCTATTGTAATGGGCTCGTGTTTCTAATCAGCATAATATAATCATTTGCAGTGACAGCTTTTATTTCCTTTCCTTTTGTGCATCAAAACTTGATTTGATCATAACTTGGTCATTTCTTGACAGATTTGCACGAAACCAAAAGCATTGCGGAGAGTATGAAGAGAAGTACAGTATTTGATCTACTTGTAGATGAGAATCAAAAGTTTTTACTGATATGGTACCCATTTCTTTTTAGATTGCCAATTAAATATTCGTTTTTTTCTTCCTAATTGATGAATGATCATCTCGATGTCTTTTGGCCAGTAGTCATCAAGCTTAACTCTTCCCCTGCAAAACAACACAACTTTCCAAAGAATTAAGTGACTTTTCAAAATAATTAATTATAATTTGAAATAATAACATCATGGTGATTCTGTGATATGTCCATTTAAACTTTTCAAGAAATCATATCATAATAACTTGATTTTTCAATAAAATTGAATGCAGACTCATTAAATACTGATGCAATACATGAATTTAAACTAGTGTTAAAAATCATTTCAAAATTTTCCATTTAATATCTCCAGAAATCAAATCGTGAACTTTTTAAAAACCTATGCTCTTATACCAATTGTTAGGGATTGCAGAATGAAGATCTTAAGGCAAGACTAACACTAAAGGGGGTGAATAGTGTTTATAAGAATTTTACGGAAATCTTAAAATTAAACGGTCTACTATATGAATCACATACAACAGAGATAATCACAGACGCAGAATCAAACTCAAACGCAGAAACATATAGATATAAAATGCAGAAAAGGAAAGAATACACTGGATTTTATACTGGTTCGGCTCACTCCTATGTTAAGTCCCACACAACGCTGGATTGCATAGAGTTTTATTATTATCAACATCCAAGTACAATCCCCTTGATTTCATGGCTACAAGGTTAATACCGCTTCAACCACTCTTGATTCTACGGCTATAAGGTTAACATTGCTCCCTTTCCTTGATTTCAGGGCTACAAGGAACATACCCTTTCCCTAACACTTCCCAAATGACTACAACATCCCTATTACTCTTTAATAGCACTTCAATTCAGAGAGTAGTGGATAGAGAGTGAGAAAAGAAGAAGTTTATATGTAATTAGAGTAGAAATCGGCAAAGCAGAAGTGTAGAAATCAATAAAATGATTAAGAATAATGGTGGGATGAAGAGGGGTGAAGATAGAGAACAAGATATATAAATAAAAAATTCGAAATCAGCCCCTGTTTATGATATTTGAAAGGTTGCAACATTTCTGGAACGTTACAAATAGAGAAAAGACACTTCCTTTGAAAATTGAATTTCTAACAGTTGTATGTCGACATACCCATATATGTATGTCGAGATATATACATAAATTTTATTTTTAAAACGTATTTTTCAAGTGTTTGATTTTATATATTATTCTGTAAATTCTTGAATTGAAACGTAGTGATAAAAATGAGTATTCTAAAGTGTAAAATCATATGAAATCATATAATATATCATATAAACATATTTATAAGGTTTAAAACTATATAACTATAAGACTATAAAACTATATAAACTTATATATTAAACTTTAAAACTTATATTTGAAATCATAAGTAAGATAGAAAAACAATTTGAAATTAGAATTAGAATTTTGAAAATCAGAATTTGAAATTTGGAAATTAGAATGTGAAAAACAAAATTTGAACCTGGAGTGATATTCAGAGTCTTACATATAAACAATAATCTACTACTATATTTGTCTTGAACTCTTGAAAACTTATAACTCATGAGTCTTAAATCTCTCTTTAATTTTGAATCTCTTGGAACTCTAAAACTGCACAGTTTTCAATATTTAAGTCCTACATACAAATCCTGCATATATATATGTATGTATATACTCTTGATAGAGATGTTAGTGTATATTTTATGATAATTGAGATAAGGTTGTTGTCATCAAAACTCCATTCTCCAATAAAACCACCTCTAGTCACTTTTCGAATGATTTCATCTAACTTGTTGCCTCCGTCGAGCAGCGTCCTCTAATCAAGATTACCTGCCGTCGGGGCAAGGAGATTATCCAATCCAGCATTCCCAGTTACAAAGCTTGAGCTAAAGTTGTGCAAATTACCGTGGGTGGTCTTTGCTCCCCCTTCTTCCATGTTCCTTTACAGAGCCCGAATTCTCTCATCACGAACTTCCTCCCTAAGCCCCGCATTCTGGTTTATACCTGCATGCATTGCCGAAGGATGGAGATTTTAAGAAGCAGTTGGGAGCTTGCGACCAGCCCGAGCCGAACTTCTGGTTCGACAATGTCAAACTGGTCCTCCTACTCCCATGATCAAGCCGAAGTCACCTGGGTGGTTATGCCTTGAATTTGGCTGCGTCGCTGCTGGTTCGCTTCCCTCGGCTCCAGCTTCTTTTGCTCAACTTGTGGTTTCTTCAAGTTGCACTAAGATTTCCTACATGTTGGCTTCCTGTTGTTCAAAACCGTTCCTGCAATCCACATATGGCTTTATCAAGTTCTTCCCTCGTTAAGAAAATGGAGGGATTCCCAGTAGAAAGACGCCTCTTGTCCTTCTTCCTCTCGTTCATTGCCATCAGTTCGTGTGAAGGTTTCATCTTTCTTTCTCTTTGCCATTGTTGAAGGTTGAAGAATAATAGCTATGTAATTTCAGTATAATTTAAAGTAACATGCCCTTTCCTGGCGCGCCAATGTGTTAACTGAAAATTGGTTCTTTTGAGTTAAACATCCAACTAAGTAAATTCTGCATAACACTTAACAACTTAGAATCACAATAATCACACAATCACAGCCATAGAATGCAATAAAATTAATGGAAACATGTAGATTTATAGTGGTTCAACAATGTGCCTACGTCCACTTTAATAATCTATTGTTTATATTGTTAGATTACGAGATACATTGCTTTTGAATTTAAGAATTAAGAAGAAAAAGATTAATGTGATAACCCCAAACTTCCACGGAATGAAAGTAAGGAATAATCATTTGGAATACAACATAAATACAATAATACAGATCACAGATACAACATAGCTTAGGAAATTCATAGAGTAACAACATCATAACAGCGGAAATATAATGTCATCAACCACAGAAAGTCCACAGTCACAGAATTCTAAATTATTACATCAAGTTTGCAGAAAATGAAATAAGTTCCAACTCCAACTTAAACAACGTGAAATGAAATAAGTTTGATGTCTGGAATTAAAAAGAGAAAAATGCAATAGTAGCAAATGATAGATGTCTTCAAGCTCCAAGCCATCACCTCTCTACGAAAGCAAATCCAAGAAAGATAATAAGCAGCTCCAAAGAAAAGACACCAAGCAAAGAATGAACCTGTTTACTTGGCTGCCCGTGTAGAAAGGAGGGCACCCGAGTTTGCAAAAAGGTGAAACAAACTACAGGTCAGTCATGGGACTGGTGTGAGAATTCTTAACTAAATTAATTACTATTAATAAGGCAAATCCAAAGACCACGCCGCTAACGCGGAATGGGTTTATTCTAATGGATTGCCGTGCATAATTTAAAGTGTCATAGCAACAGTAAATAAATCGTAAAATAACGCAATGCTTTTGGAAAAATGGAATCACCATAAGACCCAAGTCCCATCACACAATGCAACACAAACCAGAGGATAGGGTTTTACCTTATGATGATTAAACATGCTAAATACGGTAAATACGAATCTAATATTGTTATTAGTGTATGTTATTAGTGTATATAAAACATTTCAAAATAAATGTATCAATCCTAGGACACATAGATACCATAATACTATGCTTCCTTACTAGTAATACAATCAAATTTGTAGGGTCGTATTTGGATTTTGGTTTCCATCATGAGTCAAGGCTAGGGAGGAGCTCTTACCGATTCGAGACACTCTAGCTAATGCCCCAGGATCCCCCGCAGTGAACCCTTGGACAGCTGCAGGGCCGGTCCACACATACAGCTTCGTGGATTGGCAATTCCTGAACAAACGTTTCCCGATCCTATAGGACCTATCATCCGAGGCGCCTCATTCCATCATCCACATAAGTAAAATATCAGCCAATTTAAGCACCGATACTACTTCTAGCTAGAAAGAAACGTGCTGCTCTCCCTGCGTTCCCTTCTCCCGTTTTAGACTCCACCGGGTTGTGAGGCTCGTGAAGTTACGTAATACACAAAGTTATGCTTATCCAAGGTGTGCTTTGATAATCTCCACAAGGTTCTGCTTTTCAACAAGATACCTTGATCGTTGCATCTTAGTATGCCACACTGTCACTCCATATCACACTACCAAGCCTTTGCCGAAACATATGAAAGGGTGTTAAGCAAGAGAATAAATTCTCCGCCACCAAACATTCATACATTCGACATAAAATTAATAACATGATATTTAACGGAGTACGATGTCAGACACACAATCCATTTAGTAGCTTATGCTCTGGGTCTGAGCGAAAACCAAACCCGTGAAATCAACATGTACGTTTGGGCAATGACCATGACCCTTGAATTGGGAGCAAGTCAAATCAGGGCCTCGATCGTTGTCCTCTCGATGGAAGATTTACGGTCTTTATACGCCGTCTTCATACTTAAATTTTTAGCGTCGTTTGATTATTTGGAATGAGAGAACTCGGACTTTCCAAATAATCCTCGTATATATACATATATTTTTTTAAATCCTTCCTATCCGTTAATATTATTTTATAATGATTACTTCCTATTTTAATTATTTAAAATAATTAAATTTTATATAACGACGCCTTTAGTCAATGGGCGACTATGGCGCTGCTTTCAACCAATTTTGATTTTTACATTTCTCAGAATATAACCGTTGGATCTTGACGTAATATATATTGTTGGAAAGATTTTTCCAAGACGGTCCTAACGGTTTCAGTTTCAAGAAAATTCGACGGTCGGATCTCCTTGTATAGTTGTTTATAGGTACGATTTCAAAATGTGAACTACCACGCTCCATTCATTTAATTTTAATTATATTTATATTTATAAATATAATCGTTTAATCGTAATAACGTCGTTTGATTTAAACAACGCTTTAAACAACTACCTATCCTCATTAAATTTTAATTCATTTGAAAATGAAGATAATATTATAGCATCCTAAATTCATTCTTTACTTACATTAAAAATGTAAATTCTATCCTTTTCATTTACATGTAAAAATTTAAATTTAATTCCTATGTAAATTCCTATTTTCTATTTTCATGTAAAAATGTAAATTTTGATACATTGCAAAATCCTACTTTTAATTTACATATAAAAATGTAAATTTTAATTTCAATGTAAATTCTCATCTTAATTACATAATAAAAATGTAACTTATATTTGTAGTATGAATCCTATTCTAAATTTACATATAAAAATGTGAATTTAATTAGAATGCAAATTCCACTTCCTATTTACATTATAAAAATGTAATTTTTTTTAATTACAATGCAAACTCTACTTCTTATTTACATTATAAAAATGTAATTATTAATTACAATGCAAATTCTATTTCTAATTACATATAAAGATGTAATTTTTGGTTTTAATGTGAATCCTACTTCTTTCTTACATTACAAAAATGTAGTTTTTAATTCACATTGCAAATCTCATCATATAAATATAATTATTTAATCGTAATAACGTCGTTTGATTTAAACAATGCTCTAAACAACTACCGATCCTCATTAAATTTTAATTCATTTGAAAATGAAGATAATATTACAACATCCTAAATTCATTCTTTACTTACAATAAAAATGTAAATTCCGTCCTTTTCATTTGCATGTAAAATTGTAAATTTAATTCCTTTGTAAATTCCTATTTTCTATTTTCATGTAAAAATGTAAATTTTGATACATTGCAAAATCCTACTTTTAATTTACATATAAAATGTAAATTTTAATTTCAATGTAAATACTCATCTTAATTACATAATAAAAATGTAACTTATATTTGCAGTGTGAATCCTATTCTAAATTTACATATAAAAATGTGAATTTAATTACAATGCAAATTCTACTTCCTATTTACATTATAAAAATGTATTTTTTTTAATTACAATGCAAAATCTACTTCTTATTTACATTATAAAAATGTAATTTTTAATTACAATGCAAATTCTATTTCTAATTACATATAAAGATGTAATTTTTGGTTTTAATGTGAATCCTACTTCTTTCTTACATTAAAAAAATGTAATTTTTAATTCACATTGCAAATCTCATCATATGTTACATATAAAAATGTAATTTTTATCATACGATGGAAATTCATGTTTTACTTACATATAAAAATGTAAATTTTATCATACAATGCAAACTTCTATTCTAATTACATAGAAAAATGTAATTTTTAATTACACAGTGTAAATTTATATATAAATCACATATAAGAATGTCAATTTTATTTTACCATTCTAATTCACATCTAAATCACATATAAAAAGGTCATTTTTATTCCACCGTTCTAATTCACATCTAAATTACATATAAAAAAATATGTAAATTTTATTTCACCGTTCTAATTCACATCTAAATTACATATAAAAATGTAAATTTTATTCCATCGCAACATCCTACTTTTATTTACATAAAAAATAAAAATAGTTTTTAACTACATGCAAACCTTAACTTTCATTACATATGAAAAATGTAATTTTATTTCATCGTCAAATGCACCTTATATTTTCAAATAAAAAAAATGTAATTTTTATTTCAACGTCAAATGCATCTTATAGTTTCAAATAAAAAATGTAATTTTTATTTCATCGTCAAATGCATCTTATAGTTTCAAATAAAAAATTTAATTTTTATTTCGTCGTCAAATGCATCTTATAGTTTCAAATAAAAAATGTAATTTTTATCATACGGTGTAAATTCATATTTTAATTACGTAGAAAAAATGTAATTTTCATCATACGGTGTAAATTCATATTTTAATTACATAGGCAAAAACGTAATTTTCATTATACGGTGTAAATTCATATTTTAATTACATAGAAAAATGTAATTTTCATCATACGGTGTAAATTCATATTTTAATTACATAGAAAAATGTAATTTTCATCATACGGTATAAATTCATATTTTAATTACATATAAAAGGCATTCTTTATTTTACAATGTAAATTCACTTCTCTAATTACATATAAAATGTAATTCTTGTTCAAATTTCATGTCCAATATTATTTCATGTCCAACGTTATTTCATGTCCAACATTATTTCATATCCAACCCAACAACAAACAATATTTTAAATAATCAAAGGGATCAAATCGAATTAATAACATGAAGTCAATCTCAAGTTTAGAGTTCTACTTCAATTCTGAGAATAACTTAGGGTGTGTTCTTACATGTAAACATATGGTTCGTGAATATCAACAAACCATGATTGACAAGATTAACAAATAAATGATCCTAATAAATCACCAAACTTAGATCTAACACTTAAATTTTCAGATCTAATATCATAACATCACAAACAATTCAGATCCATAACATAAAATAACATCCATCGCAGATCCATTTATATTTGCCATTCAAACTTCACATAATGCAAGAATAACAATTAAATTAATTAAATTTAATTAAAAATAAATTCTCACATTGCTTGGATTTGAAATGAAGGTCCAAACTCGATCAGATCTCGTGTTCAAAGGCACGGCGGTTTCGGATCTGAAAGATGTCAATTTGAAGTTCATATGTATAAATTAGAAAACACTTTTAACAACTGTCACTGCGACATTTAAAAGCGTCGCAAATCTGAGTTATTCATACCTTAAAATTTTCAGTTTGTTCAAAACTTTGATTCGAGAATTGGCGAGCTATAGTTGATGGTTTAAGGAACGGGTTGTTGGAGGTCGAAGGGGGTGGAGAGGTGGATGTTCGCCGGAAAAGGGGGGAGGTGCGGCGGCTCGTGGGTGGCGCAGTGGGCCCGCGTTCGGCCTGACTTCGCGGAGGTGGTGGATGCGGCTCGGGCAACAAGGAGTGCTGAATTTGGTATGGAATTGAAGAGCACGAGAAACTCTTCGAAAAGTTGTACTACGACGTGTTCTGAAATTGAGTGAGGAGGGAGAAATCGGAGGATGAAATTTTGATGAGTAATGGGTTAGTGGCGGCTGAAACTAACGGGGGAAGAAGGATGAATAGTGCCCGTATTTATATGTGTATTTCCTAGCGTATTTTCTTTTTATTTAATTCCGGAAAATAGGGATTTTTCGTCCGAACTCTGATTCGCGCCAACGACTGTTGATCAATAGGTTTTGACGCCTTCTGAACGCAATGGCGCTATTGCCGAAGTCCAATTCTGAAGTTAAAAGCATGTTTCTTTTATTTTTAAAATAAATCTCTTATTTTGATTCGAACATACTTTCCAATTTTACCGGGGTCACATACGAACTCAGAAAAATCCGGAAAAATTATTTTAGTTATGTTTTGACGATACAGTCTTAAAAAAACTAATTTCATCGAATTCTGAGATCGTTTGAAAAATGGCCATTTTCTGGTCGATCCAATTTAATTGTAATTGACCAAAACACATTTTTCTTTGCCACACTCACATATTAACTTCAAAAATTATGAAATTTGAAACCTAGCAATAATTTGACATCCCGGATCCAACAAAAGTGGTTTCGTCGAATTCCGACGTCGTATGCAAAATGTCTATTTTCAAGGGCGATATATTCTCTATAGCGACCTTTCTGAAAATTCATTTGGCCATAACTTTTGATTCCCGCTATGAAACTTCGAATTTTTAGATTCGTTAGAAAGATATTCTTTAACAGATTTAAATGATTTTGGTTTCACTAAAATCCGATTTATTCTGCATCCTGTACAGTCAGTCAAAGTTCAAGTTTGACTTTTCAAACTACCGTCCTTTTTCTAATTCCTTTTATAATTAAATTAAATATATTCGGATTTAATTAAATTAAAACAAATTTCTAGTCATATTTATTTAAAATAATTCATTTCAAATTTTTAAACACCTTTAAAATATCTAAAATGAAAATTTTAAATTGGCCCCAAATTCCGGGTTGTTACATTCTCCCCCGCTTAAGAACTTTTCGTCCTCGAAAAGGAAAAGAAAAATGGAAGAGTAGGGACCAACACAAAGAATGTTTTTAACAGAAATAGTACCACCTAAAACATCAGGCTTACCTGCTCCTTCAGAAGAAATAGGTGCGGAAGAAGGTGGTGCACTTGCTCCCTCGTACACATGGGCAACTTGGGAACTCCTCAGTAGTGGACAATTAAATTTGATTTGACCCTTTTTATTGCAATTATAGCATTTTCTAGTGTCCTCTCTTCTGGCCTTCTTTGGATTCCCGTAGTCCTTGCTGTAGTGTCCAAATTTCTGGCAGTGGTAGCATTGCAGCTTAGTCTTATCATGAGTCTTAGCGGCTCCAGAACCACTTCCTTCAGTCTTCTTCTCGGGTTGCTTCCCTTTATTATTGTTGGCCAAGCCCCTTTCTCTATCTTGCTGTGAACTCTTCTTGTCTTTTTCTTCATAGCGACGGGTAAACTCATCATGAAGCCTTTCCACCTCTTGCCTTGCAGTATACTTTTTATTAAACAGCTCTTTAAATTTGGTCCAAGTCATATTTTCTTCATCACCTCCTATATTGACCTCTTCCCACCAAAGCTGTGATTCGCCCTGGAGCATCCATGAAGCCACAAATCTCTTCATTTGATCTTCCAGTTCTAACGCTCTAAATATCTTTTCACAATTCTTAAGCCATGCCTGAGCCTGTATCACGGTCTCCGTACCTGTGAACGGAACTCCATCTAAATTCTTAAAATCCTTCACTACCCTCACTAGGTCAAAGGGCTGCGGTGGTGGTGGTGGTGGCTGTTGAACTGTGGTCTCCTCAGTTTCAGCAATATTTTGCCCTATTGCTCTAACTCTAGCAGTTCTGGCGGCATGAGTACTCATTTTTAGTTAGTTTTGTACGATCCAGGAAAGAGTCAGAACAACTGTAATGGTGATTTTAAGAAATGATAAAGAAAAAGGGATGGAAAAAGGATGACGATAAAATGACTGACTATTATGTATTCTCATGAAATGTTCGCCATAGAATATTAGGATTCTATGTAAACGAATTATTATAATTATGTTATATTCCAAAGCTATGTTTAACCAAAGCTCTGATACCAACTGTGATAACCCCAAACTTCCACGGAATGAAAGTAAGGAATAATCATTTGGAATACAACATAAATACAATAATACAGACCACAGATACAACGTAGCATAGGAAATTCATAGAGTAACAATATCATAGCAGCGGAAATATAATGTCATCAACCACGGAAAGTCCACAGTCACAGAATTCTAAATTATTACATCAAGTTTGCAGAAAATGAAATAAGTTCCAACTCCAAATTAAACAACGTGAAATGAAACAAGTTTGATGCCTGGAATTAAAAAGAGAAAAATGCAATAGTAGAAAATGATAGATGTCTTCAAGCTCCAAGTCATCACCTCTCCACGAAAGCAAATCCAAGAAAGATAATAAGCAGCTCTAAAGAAAAGACTCCAAGCAAAGAATGAACCTGTTTACTTGGTTTCCCGTGTAGAAAGGAGGGCACCCGAGTTTGCTAAATGGTGAAACAAACTACAGGTCAGTCGTGGGACTGGTGTGAGAATTCTTAACTAAATTAATTACTATTAATAAGGCAAATCCAAAGACCACGCCGCTAATGCGAAACGGGCTTATTCTAATGGATTGCCGTGCATAATTTAAAGTGTCATAACAACGGTAAATAAATCGTAAAATAACGCAATGCTTTTGGAAAAATGGAATCACCATAAGACCCAAGTCCCATCACACAATGCAATGCAAACCAGAGGATAGGGTTTTACCTTATGATGATTAAACATGCTAAATACGGTAAATACGAATCTAATATTGTTATTAGTGTATACAAAACATTTCAAAATAAATGTATCAATCCTAGGACACATAGATACCATAATACTATGCTTCCTTACTAGTAATACAATCAAATTTGTAGGGTCATATTTGGATTTTGGTTTCCATCATGAGTCAAGGCTAGGGAGGAGCTCTTACCGATTCGAGACACTCTAGCTAATGCCCCAGGATCCTCCGCAGTGAACCCTTGGATAGCTGCAGGGCCGGTCCACACATAAAGCTTCGTGGATTGGCAATTCCTGAACACACGTTTCCCGATCCTATAGGACCTATCATCCGAGGCGCCTCATTCCATCATCCACATAAGTAAAATATCAGCCAGTTTTAGCACCGACACTACTTCTAGCCAGAAAGAAATGTGCTGCTCTCCCTGCGTTTCCTTCTCCCGTTTTAGACTCCACCGTGTTGTGAGGCTCGTGGAGTTACGTAATACACAAAGCTATGCTTATCCAAGCTGTGCTTTGATCATCTCCACAAGGTTCTACTTTTCAACAAGATTCCTTGATCGTTGCATCTTAGTATGCCACACTGTCACTCCATATCACACTACCAAGCCTTTGCCGAGACATATGAAAGGGTGTTAAGCAAGAGGATAAATTCTCTGCCGCCAAACATTCATACATTCGACGGAAAATTAATAACATGATATTTAATGGAGTACGATGTCAGACACACAATCCATTTATTAGCTTATGCTCTGGGTCTGAGCGAAAACCAAACCCGTGAAATCAACACGTACGTTTGGGTAATGACCATGACCCTTGAATTGGGAGCAAGTCAAATCAGGGCCTCGATCGTTGTCCTCGTGATGGATGATTTACGGTCTTCATACGCCGTCTTCATACTTAAGTTTTCAGCGTCGTTTGATTATTTGGAATGAAAGAACTCGAACTTTCCTAATAATCCTCGTATATATACATATATATTTTTAAATCCTTCCTATCCGTTAATATTATTTTATAATGATTACTTCCTATTTTAATTATTTAAAATAATTAAATTTTATATAACGACGCCTTGAGTCAATGGGCGACTATGGCGCTGCTTTCAACCAATTTTGATTTTTTACATTTCTCAGAATCTATCCATTGGATCTTGACGTAATATATATTGTTGGAAAGATTTTTCCAAGACGGTCCTAACGGTTTTAGTTTCAAGAAAATCCGACGGTCGGATCTCCTTGTATAGTCGTTTAAAGGTACGATTTCAAAACGTGAACTACTGCGCTCCATTCGTTTAATTTTAATTATATATATATATATATATAATCGTTTAATCGTAATAACGTCGTTTGATTTATACAACGCTCTAAATAACTACCGATCCTCATTAAATTTTAATTCATTTGAAAATGAAGATAATATTACAGCATCCTAAATTCATTCTTTACTTACATTAAAAATGTAAATTCTATCCTTTTCATTTACATGTAAAAATATAAATTTAATTCCTATGTAAATTCCTATTTTCTATTTTCATGTAAAAATGTAAATTTTGATACATTGCAAAATCCTACTTTTAATTTACATATAAAAATGTAAATTTTAATTTCAATGTAAATTCTCATCTTAATTACATAATAAAAATGTAACTTATATTTGTAGTATGAATCCTATTCTAAATTTACACATAAAAATGTGAATTTAATTAGAATGCAAATTCTACTTCCTATTTACATTATAAAAATGTAATTTTTTTTAATTACAATGCAAACTCTACTTCTTATTTACATTATAAAAATGTAATTATTAATTACAATGCAAATTCTATTTCTAATTACATATAAAGATGTAATTTTTGGTTTTAATGTGAATCCTACTTCTTTCTTACATTACAAAAATGTAGTTTTTAATTCACATTGCAAATCTCATCATATAAATATAATTATTTAATCGTAATAACGTCGTTTGATTTAAACAACGCTCTAAACAACTACCGATCCTCATTAAATTTTAATTCATTTGAAAATGAAGATAATATTACAGCATCCTAAATTCATTCTTTACTTACATTAAAAATGTAAATTCCATCCTTTTCATTTACATGTAAAAATTTAAATTTAATTCCTATGTAAATTCCTATTTTCTATTTCATGTAAAAATGTAAATTTTGATACATTGCAAAATCCTACTTTTAATTTACATATGAAAATGTAAATTTTAATTTCAATGTAAATTCTCATCTTAATTACATAATAAAAATGTAACTTATATTTGCAATGTGAATCCTATTCTAAATTACATATAAAAATGTGAATTTAATTACAATGCAAATTCTACTTCCTATTTACATTATAGAAATGTAATTTTTTTTAATTACAATTCAAACTCTACTTCTTATTTACATTATAAAAATGTAATTTTTAATTACAATGCAAATTCTATTTCTAATTACATATAAAGATGTAATTTTTGGTTTTAATATGAATCCTACTTCTTTCTTACAATACAAAAATGTAATTTTTAATTCACATTGCAAATCTCATCATATGTTACATATAAAAATGTAATTTTTATCATACGATGGAAATTCATGTTTTACTTACATATAAAAATGTAAATTTTATCATACGATGCAAACTTCAATTCTAATTACATAGAAATATGTAATTTTTAATTACACAGTGTAAATTTATATATAAATTACATATAAGAATGTTAGTTTTATTTTATCATTCTAATTCACATCTAAATCACATATAAAAAGGTCATTTTTATTCCACCGTTCTAATTCACATCTAAATTACATATAAAAAAATATGTAAATTTTATTTCACCGTTCTAATTCACATCTAAATTACATATAAAAATGTAAATTTTATTCCATCGCAACATCCTACTTTTATTTACATAAAAAAAATAGTTTTTAACTACATGCAAACCTTAACTTTCATTACATATGAAAAATGTAATTTTATTTCATCGTCAAATGCACCTTATATTTTCAAATAAAAAAATGTAATTTTTATTTCATCGTCAAATGCATCTTATAGTTTCAAATAAAAAATGTAATTTTTATTTCATCGTCAAATGCATCTTATAGTTTCAAATAAAAAATGTAATTTTTATTTCGTCGTCAAATGCATCTTATAGTTTAAAAAAAATGTAATTTTTATCATACGGTGTAAATTCATATTTTAATTACATAGAAAAATTGTAATTTTCATCATACGGTGTAAATTCATATTTTAATTACATAGAAAAAAATGTAATTTTCATCATACGGTGTAAATTCATATTTTAGTTACATAGAAAAATGTATTTTTCATCATACTGTAAATTCATATTTTAATTACATAGAAAAATGTAATTTTCATCATACGGTATAAATTCATATTTTAATTACATATAAAAGGCATTCTTTATTTTACAATGTAAATTCACTTTTCTAATTACATATAAAATGTAATTCTTTTTCAAATTTCATGTCCAATATTATTTCATGTCCAACGTTATTTCATGTCCAACATTATTTCATATCCAACTCAACCACAAACAATATTTTAAATAATCAAAGGGATCAAATCGAATTGATAACATGAAGTCAATCTCAAGTTGAGAGTTCTACTTCAATTCTGAGAATAACTTAGGGTGTGTTCTTACATATAAACATATGGTTCGTGAATATCAACAAACCATGATTGACAAGATTAACAAATAAATGATCCTAATAAATCACCAAACTTAGATCTAACACTTAAATTTTCAGATCTAATATCATAACATCACAAACAATTCAGATCCATAACATAAAATAACATCCATCGCAGATCCATTTATATTTGCCATTCAAACTTCACATAATGCAAGAATAACAATTAAATTAATTAAATTTAATTAAAAATAAATTCTCACATTGCTTGGATTTGAAATGAAGGTCCAAACTCGATCAGATCTCGTGTTCAAAGGCACGGCGGTTTCGGATCTGAAAGATTTCAATTTGAAGTTCATATGTATAAATTAGAAAACACTTTTAACAACTGTCACTGCGACATTTAAAAGCGTCGCAAATCTGAGTTATTCATACCTTAAAATTTTCAGTTTGTTCAAAACTTTGATTCGAGAATTCGCGAACTATTGTTGATGGTTTAAGGAACGGGTTGTTGGAGGTCGAAGGGGGTGGAGAGGTGAATGTTCGCCGGAAAAGGGGGGAGGTGTGGCGGCTCATGGGTGGCGCAGTGGGTCCGCGTTCGGCCGGACTTCGCGGAGGTGGTGGAGGCGGCTCTGGCAACGAGGATGAATTTGGTATGGAATCGAAGAGCACGAGAAACTCTTCGAAAAGTTGTACTACGGCATGTTCTGAAATTGCGTGAGGAGTGAGAAATCGGAGGATGAAATTTTGATGAGTAATGGGTTAGTGGCAACTGAAACTAACGAGGGAAGAAGGATGAATAGTGACCGTATTTATACTTGTATTTCCTAGCGTATTTTCTTTTTATTTAATTTATTTAATTCCGGAAAATAGGGATTTTTCGTCCGAACTCCGATTCGCGCTTAACGACTGTCGATCAATAGGTTTTGATGCCTTCTGAACGCAATGGCGCTATTGCCGAAGTCCAATTCCGAAGTTAAAAGCATGTTTCTTTTATTTTTAAAATAATTCTCTTATTTTAATTCGAACGTACTTTCTAATTTTACCGGGGTCACATACGAACTCAGAAAAATCCGGAAAAAATATTTTTATTTATGTTTTGATGATACAGTCTTAACAAAACTAATTTCATCAATTCTGAGATCGTTTGAAAAATGGTCATTTTCTGGTCGATCCAATTTAACTGTAATTGACCAAAACACGTTTTCCTTTGCCACGCTCACATATTAACTTCAAAAATTATGAAATTTGAAATCTAGCAATAATTTGACATCCCGTATCCAACAAAAGTGGTTTCGACGAATTCCGAGGTCGTATGCAAAATGTCTATTTTCAAGGGCGATATATTCTCTATAGCGACCTTTCTGAAAATTCATTTGGCCATAAATTTTGATTCCCGCTATGAAACTTCGAATTTTCAGATTCGTTAGAAAGATATTCTTTAACAGATTTAAATGATTTTGGTTTCACCAAAATCCGATTTATTCTGCATCCTGTACAGTCAGTCAAAGTTCAAGTTTGACTTTTCAAACTACCGTCCTTTTTCTAATTCCTTTTATAATTAAATTAAATATATTCGTATTAAATTCAATTAAAACAAATTTCTAGTCGTATTTATTTAAAATAATTCATTTCAAATTATTAAACACCTTTAAAATCACTAAAATGAAAATTTTAAATTGGCCCCAAATTCCGGGTTGTTACAATTAATTTTCGTTGTGGCAACACTCTAGTGCTTGGAGAAGCAGCTGATCCCTATTGAAGTTCGAAAATGATCTATTTGTAGGGGGACGGGATCTCGATTCGACTATGACATGTGTCGAGCAATGCGGAAGTGCAAGAGTGGTGGAGCACGTCTTCTGGTCGTTAGAAATATCCATCTCCAGCTAGACTAGGACAAGTGTGAGCATCTCCAGAGTAGTCGAGTAGTAGTGGATTCCACCACATCCAAACAGCAGAGCGGGTCATAGAAGAAGTGAAAATAGTGGGAAATAAAGTTCTTGACTCTGGCTCAACATAGTTGAATCGAGCGGTTCGACATTATCGAGCTGGATATATTGAATCGAGGGGTGGGGGGAGGGGTACTACTCCCATGCTTCCTTCCTTCAAGCTATGGCATAACAATGTTTCGTAGGGCCTATATCAATCTAGAATTTGTCGAAGTTGTAGCAAGTTTTCTGGTTGATCTGATATTATGGACCTAAAGTGAACCAATGAGATATGGAATGTTAAGCCAATCTTGTTCTAACCGAATAATACGATGTGAACTAAAATGACATCATTCTTGGTTGAGCCGGGCTTTATTTGAGGCAGATTTTGAGTTTTCCAATTCCAGGTTTCCAACAATGGAATCACTTCAACTATGCTTATTAGCATTCACTCTGGACTCATGTCTGAATTATGAGTGCTTAGCTAGTTGTAATTCCATTAAGGTGACTGCCTTGTAAAAATGGTCGGTCAGCACTATATTAATTTACACTCCCACCTGCGTCCACTAATTTAATTTATGTTTTTTCATCCTGTATTTGCTCTTCCTAACAAAATAAAATAGGCTTATTTATTCGCATATTTTTTCCAGAAAAGTCGACATAATTAGTCATCCTCCTTTAATTGACTTGATTTGCTACAATATTTTTCCTATTGTAAAAATAAATAAATAGTAATAGTAATGTGAACGGTTTTGCATACTGTAACAAAATAAACAAAATACGTTTCCGCAAAATCTTTTATTTTTGAAAGATATTTTGTTAATCATAAATTAAATGATCGTATGTGTTATTGTTTCATCCAAATTAATTTTTAGTACATACACGAAAACACCACACATAGCGTGACTAATAGCGGTAAGAAGTATCAATTCTTAAATTGATCGATTAAACAAAGTAAAATATAACTGACTAAATTTTTTAGATTTAATGTGCTTTAATCGCTGATATGAAAAATTGTTATTATAATTTAGAGTTGGAATTTTATTTATAAATTCCGCATCATTTAATTATGCAAAATCATGTATCTATTTTTCCACTCAATTTTGTAGGATCTAAGTTGACCTAGAGGGGGGGGTTGACTAGGGTTTATTGTAGTTTTAAGGAATATAAAAATATATCAGTATAAATCACAACAAAGTAAATAAGTGCAGAAAGTAAATGACACAGATTTAATCAGCTTCAAAAAACCCTGCCTACTGCTGCATTCCATAGGGTTTCTACTAGGTATTAAAACAATCTCTACGCTTACAAATTCTCAATAAACTCGCGATACTCGCTCCAAATTGTTCTAATCCTATGCTCAAAACCCTGTACTGATCTTTATCCCCAAGATCAGATTTTCCCCGAATTACAAACCGGTAACTCGTAAACCCTAGTTTAAATTAAACTAGAAAACATGTTAATCGATTACAAAAACGAACAACTTAAAATAAATAATCAAAACCCTTGACAAGATAAAATAAGAAGTCGACCCCATTTATTTTATATCACTTAAAATGACGACTTCAAACAAACTCCTTTGTCTTCAATGGTGACCGAAATTAGAGATAGGTTTTTGCACTCCAAACCATGACTCTTGTTTGCTTTGAATTCGAATCCTATGATCGCTTTGAAATTGTTTCTTGCGGGTCGCTCGATTTTTCTTTGGTTTAAGATCAAAACCTGTAAGTAATTCTGATTTTTAATTTCGTTTGTTCTTGAATTTTATTGCTTGGTTTCGATGGTAAAGCTGATAATGAAATGGTTTATTATATAGGGTATAGAAACCCTTTTGAATCCCTAATTTCGTGCATGACTTGGCTTTTATATTGCTTGATTGATGTTAGGTTTCCACGGCTTTGAATTGCAATGTATATCCGGAAATTCTTGTCTAAAAAATGCCGATTGATTTCTAGAGTATTATTTTCTTGCCTAAAAATAGAAATGTGATTTTCTGGAAACTACATGAAATCCTGAATCAATCTTACCAAAAATAACATGAACATGTTTCAAAACCCTTGCATGCTTTTCGGTGATGTATTTAGCCAAGTTTTGGTACACTATGTATTTGGAGAATAAGTGGATATTCTTGCATGCTACATTGATGAAATTTGTTTACCCCTCGCCTAAAATACCAACATGCTATTAATGTACCAATTCAATTTCTGGAAATCTTTCTTGTCGAATTTTGGAGAATAAAATCTTTTCCAAATATAACTTTGACTATGTAGTACAAATCTTGCCAAAAATCCTTTATTCACGTTTTTTGATCTTCGCAAGATTTTCTGGGAATGAAATTGGAATTTTTTGCCAAATTTACATTTTGTAAATTTCTGGATAGTATTGAAATAAGTTCCTAAATATGTCCCTTGATTTTGGTGATTGGAAAAACATCTTCTTGCATGATGTTCCCAAATATATCCTATGATTTTGCTGATTGGAAAATATATTCTTGCAAGCTGTTTTGGCTTGTACATCTGCACACTTGTATCTATGAGATCTGGTATTGTATATGTGTTCCTATATGCGAGAACTTGTGCATGAAGTACATTTGCTTTTGTATTTTATAATTCATGCACTAGCTTGGATGTTGCACACTTTGTTGTGTATTCTTTGTAGCCTTCTGCCTTGACATGATTCATATGCGTACACATGTCTTGAAAGTTGGGTGATAACATTTAGTATTATCATGACCCCTGATTTGTGCTCTGTTGATCCATGCTTGCCTGAACATGAAATGTGATGCCATGTACTCTGTTTGTTCACTTGAGTTTCCCTTGTGCTTGCACTTGCCTGATGCTTTCCTGGCTTTCCATGTTTTTTGTGACTTGACCATTTTATTCACGTGTGTATACTTGTTCTTTAAATCATGTGCATACCCAAAATGCATGTTGTTGCACTCTTTAAGCTACTGACCTGAACCTGAAACTGCATGCGCAGTTGTTGTTCACTTTGTCGTAAATGCATTGCCTAATCCTTGGACTGGTTTGTCTATATATGTGCATTTGTATGCCTTCTCTTGAATATATTGGCACTTTATTGTGCATTACATTGTCCTTGCCTCGTAGATGACCGGATTTGTAGTTGTGCACATTTTTCGATGTTGAATTTTGCATGCTGCTGCTCCATGAATATGTTCATGCACTTTACTTGCACTTGTGCCCCTTGTTCATAATTGTAGATGCATAAAATGCATATATATATATATATATATATATATATGTGTGTGTGTGTGTGTGTGAAATTGTGTGCGTATATGTATGCAGTGATAGAGTACATGTTGACTGTTGGCTTGCTTGTGCCATGAGATGATTCATGTATTTGTTGTTCCTCTATCTGATGTCTACTTTGTTGACTTGAGATTTGCTATACTGGGCTGGCTTGACTTTTTACATTGTGTATGCATGTTGCACAATTGTGAACACTTGCTGCTTGTAATATATTGGGCCATTTTGGTTTGATGTACACTTTATTTGGTCACTGGCTAGGCTTGACCATCTTTGTTTTGCCTGAACTGTGCACTTACTGATGTTAGACCATATTACCCCTGCATAATATTAAAATAGATGTGTATATACATACACATGTATGTGTATACATGTATCGTGCATGTGCAATTATATTTTCTATATACATTAGCAGATTATTATACGATGAGTCGTGCCTGGTCAAGATCAGCGGACCACAAATGTGTGTCGAGGTTGGTCTTGATCAGCAGACCACTGCAGCTATGTTGAGGCTGATTTGCAAGCAAAAGATATATTGTCTACCTTTTGGTATTTACAGTGAATCACTTTGAATATCACAAGCAGTCTATAGACATAGATAGATGTATATACATATCAGACCAAGTCAAGAAATATGATGAGAAACACACCAAAATTCTTAGGCAAATAAAATTTAAAATAAATTTACATTTGCTAGAATTTTGAATTTATTTTTGTTCTAGTTTACTATGTATGTTTCTTTGACAGGTATGCAAGTGACTGGACCGACAATGAAGCAGAAAGAAAATTTTTGTGTCTCACTGAATGTGTGAATGAGTCTGTACTAAGTGAGTATATCTGTACAACTGAGTGAATAAAGTCTTGTAGTGAGGAATCAAATGTACAAGTGAAATTGAATGTATTATTTAGCGAGATGTACAATAGTGGAGTTAGAAGTTTGTACTACTTGAAATGTTGAAATAAATGTTTATATTGAATAAAAATACTGTTTGAATATTTAAATGCTTGTGCAATGGTATTCTATTCAAGAATAAATATTTATTTCCATATGTGATGTAGTATAGAATAGTACAATTACAAACACATTTATATTATAATATATATATATTTGTTATCATCAGACAAAATCATATTATTACACACAACAATCTCCCCTTTTGATGATGACAAACATATATTAAGATTTTGAATAAAATAAATGTGATTAACAGTGAAGTGTAGAACTTCCCCTATATGTATGCTCCCCCTACAATAGAACTCCCTCTATATATGTGCAAATGAGTGAAAAGAATAAATGAACAGAATTTCCAATATTAAAATATTCATGAAATATCCAGTTATCAATAAAATTCTTAACCATTCTCTGATTTTGTTATCATCAAAAGTGTATAGATATAGAAATAGTGATGAAATATAGACTATAAATATAAAATCAGATTAAGAGAGAGAATGTGAATTGTAAACCTCATATTATCAAACAAAAATCATGATATACTTAAAACTAGTGACAAATTTTCACATTGTAGAATGATGGATTTATGATGAGTTTTATAAAATGGAGAGAGTAATAAAACATTTGAATTCCAATTATTTTCAAATAAATTTTACAAAAAAAGGAGCATAAAATAGCGATGAATTTGTACTATGGTTATAAATTCAAATCAAGTGACAAAATCAAATAATCAGAAATCCCAAAAATTATCAATAAAAAATTCATAATATATCAGAAAATAGCAACACATTTCACAATTCAGAAAATAGATTGATATTTTGGTTTTTACATAGCAGGAAAGATTTCACATATATAAAATTTTATTTATTTTCTTTTCCTTTTTTTTATTTTAAGAGCACACTAGCCATGCATAGCCTTTTAGGACTTTTAAATAAGATCAGTCGCAACTTAAATTATAAGTTATCTAACCATGCATGACCATAACTGTAACACTCCAAACTTTTCTGAGCCCAAATTTCGATAAAAATCGAAACTTGAAAACATCAAAGCATGAAGCGTGTAAATCTGGTACCTACAATTAAATGAGCATGAGCATAATCAGAGTAAAACAAAGAAACTTGCGGGGGAAACAAAATAGAATAAACTAGTATTAACTCAAGTAAGTACTTTTTTAAAGTAAGTCACTTTTCCAATACCGAGTTTGAGAGAGAACAAGAACCGAAAGCCAAACTTAACGCAAGTGAGAACCCGACCTTCTGTAAAAAAACCTAGGTGGTTGTAACTGTTGGAGAATGGAGTTTGATGACAACAACCTTATTTCAATGTTAATTGATTATAAAATATATACTGACATCTCTATCTCGAATATACATACATACATATATATATATATATATATATGCAGGATTTGTACATAGGAATTAATACTGAAGACCGTACAGTTTAGGAGTTTTAGAGATTCAAGAAATTCAGAAGTCAGAGAAAATTCAAGATTCATGAGTAATCGAGATTTCATGAGTTCAAGATAAATATAGTAATAGAGTCTATTTATGTAAGACTCCGAATAGCACTCCAGGTCTAAATTCAATTCAAATTTTATTTGGATTTTCAAATTCCATTTTCAAATCCTATTCTAATTCTAATTAATTTTTCTGTCTTACTTTTTAATTTAAACTCTAGTTTTTAAGTTTATAAGTTTTATATATATTTGTATACTTTTATATACTTCATATTTATGTAGTTTTAAACTTTATAATTTTATAAATATTTTTATATAATTTATATTTATGATTTCATATGATTTTCTACTTTATAATGCTCATTTATATCTCTATGTTTTAATTCAAGAATTTTCAGAATTATATATATAGTAAAACACTTTAAAAATGCTCAGAATTAAAATTTATGAAGACATATTTCGACACACATAATAGGCCATGTCGACATATAACTGTCACATTTTTAATTTTCAAATGTAGCGTCTTTTCACTATTTGTAACGTTCTAGAAGCGTTGCAACCTTTCAAATCTTATAAATTGTGGATGATTTCAATTTTTTTTATCATTCTTCTTCTCCATCTTCATCTCCTTTCCTTACACCATTAATATTTCATATTTTTATGATTTCTACACTTGTACTTTGCCGATTTCAATTCTATTTATATAAAACTTCTTCTCTTCTAACTCTCTACTCATTACTCTCCGAATCGAAGTGCTATTGAAGAGTTATAGGGCTATTGTAATCGTTTGGGAAGTGTTTGGGAAAAGGTGTGTTCCTTGTAGCCTTGAAATCAAGGAAGGAATCCGTGGTAACCTTGTAGTGGGGGAATCAGGGGAAATATACTTGATCAAGGGATTTTGGAGTCGGTGGTAACCTTGTGGCCGAGAAATCAAAGGTTGATATACTAATAAAACTCTACACAATCCAGCGTTGTATGGGACTGGACGTTGGAGTAAACTGAACAATATAAAATTCGGTGTGTTCGGATTACTCCTACGTCTAGTCCCATGCAACGCTAGATTGCATAGAGTTTAATTACTATATCAATATCCAAGTACTACAGCCTGAATTTCACAGCTACAAGGTTACCACCAACTCCAAAATCCCTTGATCAAGTATATTTCCCTTAATTTCCCTGACTACAAGGTTACCACTGATTCCTTCCTTGATTTCAAGGCTACAAGGAACACACCTTTTCCGAGGAATACTTCCCAAATGATTACAACAACCCTATAACTCTTCAATAACACTTCGATTTAGAGAGCAATGAGTAAAGAGTGAGAAGAGAAGAAGTTTTATATGAATAGAATTAAAATCGGCAGAGCATCAGTGTAGAAATCATAAAAATATGAAATACTAATGGTGTAATGAAAGGAGATGAAGATGGAGAAGAAGAATGGTAAAAAAATTGAAATCATCCCCTATTTATAAGATTTGACAGGTTGCAACGCTTCTGAAACGTTACAAATAGTGAAAAGACACTTCCTTTCAAAATAAAAAATGTGACAGTTATATGTCAACATGGCCTATTATGTATGTCGACATATGTCTTCATAAATTTGAATTTTAAGCATTTTTTGAAGTGTTTTACTATATATATAATTCTAGAAATTCTTGGATTAAAACATGGTGATATAAATGAGTATTATAAGGTGGAAAATCAAATGAAATCATAAATATAAATTATATAAACATATTCATAAAATTATAAAGTTTAAAACTATATAAATATAAGGTATACAATAGTATATAAAACTTATAGACTTAAAAACTTGAGTTTAAAATCAGAAGTAAGATAGAAAAATTAATTATAATTAGAATTGGATTTGAAAATGGAATTTGAAATTTGAAAATCAAAATAGAATTTGAATTTGAACATGTAGTGTTATTCAGAATCTTACATAAACAAGACTTTATTACTATATTTATCTTGAACTCTTGAAATCTTGATTACTCATGAGTCTTGAATCTTCTCCGAATTTTGAAAGTCTTGAATCTCTAAAACTCTAAAACTGTTCAGTCTTCAGTATCAGTTCCTGTATATTAATCCTATATATATGTATATATATATTCTAGACAGATATTTTATTATATATTTTATAATCAATTAATATTGAAATAAGGTTGTCATCAAAACTCTATTCTCCAAAGATCTCCCCCTTTTGATGACGACAATCTTAGTTTGTAAAATATCATACTTGTACATACCTGCTGATGTTGATCCTTCTAATACTCCCCTATTTATATGAATTCTATATATTCTTAGTCTATATTTTGTAATTTCTCCCCATTTGGCATTATCAAAAAAAAAAAAAAATCTAAAAATACTCCTCCTAAATCCTACAACTATCTAAATAATTCCTATAGTA
Source organism: Allium sativum (assembly GCA_030737875.1). Taxonomy (NCBI): domain Eukaryota; kingdom Viridiplantae; phylum Streptophyta; class Magnoliopsida; order Asparagales; family Amaryllidaceae; genus Allium; species Allium sativum. The sequence continues at coordinate 473,238,928 of CM060923.1, read as the reverse complement.
AAGTAATACTACCCCTAAATCCTATATATATATATATATCCTATAATCATAAAATACTCCCTCTAAATTTATGGTTATACAATAATCAATACTATGTATACAAAAAAAAAATCAAACACCATAATAAGACTTGTTTTAAGCCATATATACAAATCAATCCAAGCACACCAATCCAAGTATTAATTTACATATGTTTTAATATACATGTTTTTAAGTCAAGTAATTCAAATCAATCACTAATTCAAACAAATCAAACCAATCAAATCATACCAAACAATTAAACGTTTCTTAGGATCTCTACCTAACCGTCTTCTCTAAAGATAGGATCCCTCTCGATGACCTCCCAATCTTCATCTTCTTTTGTTGTTGGTGCTTTAGCGAGATTGTTATCTTCATCCCTGAAAAGAGAAGAGATTAGCCAACGAATGGCATCAAAATGCTTCTCTTGCTGTTCAAGCACCTTTATTTGGCTTAATTCAAGATGATGCTAGTTTTGTAGTATTATAAAGAGGATGTTCTTGAAAGAATTCAATGTTTCTTTCAAGAATTTCGCTTCGATTATGAATTGGTTTTGCCAAAGTTTTGATATGAAATGAAAAAGGAAGAAGGAGAAATGAAATAATAAATTTTTCTGCAAGAAGTTGGCTTAAATAGGATCTGGAATTTGTTGGATTTGAATGGACATGAGTTAGTTATTTAATTTTAAATTTTGAAAAGTTTTGAAAATCTGGCAGTTATATGTCGACATAGCCAAGTATGTATGTCGACATATTTAAAAAAAATGAATTTTTTTTCAAATTTTGAATATTTTGTTACTATATTATATTATATTTAATTCTAAAGTTTTTATGATAAATTAAAGATAATTTTGACATAAATAAAACTCCATTCGTTACTTCATAAAAAGCAAATACATCCAACTAATTAAGACACACAAAATATGAGATTTGAAAGAAAATACAAGAAATATTAAAGATAAATTAAACTAGATAGGGTAGTTTTCAGTGGATGATGAGGAGGAAGATGAAATCCCTAGCTTTCTCCATATCTTGATCATAAACTTAGTCATTTTGGAAAATTTCTTTTTGAGCTTCTTTTGATTATTGATAAAGTTCACCTGATTTTGAACAATCATCTCTCTGGAAATGGTTCTAGTGTTGACTGGACACTTAACACTTTCTAAAGAAGTTTCTTCTTCTTCTTCTTCTTCAATTTCCATAGGCTCTTGTTCTTGTTGCATTCGAGCTTGTTTGTCTTCGAATGTCTCATACGGTTTTGAAGGTGAGAGGAATATGCATAAGGTGTATATTTGTGGAGTCAAACACCTTTCTTAATTCTTCTTCGTGAAGATCAACTCCGAAATATTTGAAAATGCGGGTGAGAAACTCCATAATAAAGAGTATTTTCTCTAGATGAAGTTTCTATGGGCTTGAACTCTCTTAAGATCAAGTCGACCCAATTGATGTTATAGCCACCAATAATAGCAAAGAGGGCTTTCTGGACCTTGAGATTTAGATTATTAAAGTTTTCGGAACGAGAAGTGATGGTATGTTGAAGGAGAAGATTTAATGTTAATATTTTATGCGACCTCTTTTCAGTTCGGGAAATTAAAAAGAAGTTCATTCAAATAAAAAAAAAATTACCACCTCGAAACAATTAGAATTAATTCACATGGATTTATTTGGTCCATCTCAAACCCAATCAATAAATCATAATATATATGTTTACATAATAGTCAATGATTTTTCTAGGTTTGCCTAGACATTGTTTCTTAAAAATAAAAGTGATGCTTTTAATCAGTTTAAAACTTTTGCTAAAAGAATTCATAACTTATCATCACTAAAAATCAAAACAATATGTAATGACCAAAGCGGAGACTTCGAAAATGAAATTTTTTAAAAAATTGTAATAAAAAGGGACTAACCCATATTTTTTTCTATCCCTAGAACCCCACAAAAAAATGGAGTAGTTGAACACAAAAACAGGACAATGCAAGAGTGTGCGAGAACTATGTTATCTGATAGTAAGCTACCAAGAAATTTTTGGGCTGAGGTAGTTGCAATAGCTTGTTATATTTTAAATAGAATTCAATTAGACCCTTAGCTCATAAAACACTATATGAACTTTTGTATAATAAGAAACCAAAAGTATCATGTTTTAAATTATTTGGAAGTAAATGTTTTATACTTAATACTAAAGAAAATTTAGACAAATTTGATTCGAAATCCGATGAAGGAATATTTATTGGATATTCAGGAGAAGTAAGGCATATAGAGTTTTTAATTCAAGAACGAATACTATAGAAAAAACCTTAAATGTATCCTTTGATGAAAATTATAAAAGTATAACACAAAACAATGAAGATGAACGTGAAAATGAAATCAATGAAACAAATCATGAAGATAGCCAACCAAATAAACGAATTAGATTATAAGAGACCATCCTATAGAAAGTATCGTTGGAGATACTAAATTTGTCTTTAGGACTTGTATAAATAATATGATTAACTCTGCATTTATTTCAACTATTGAACCTAAGAATCCAAAGGAAGCATCTTCTAATGATTCATGGATCCTTGCCATGCATGAAGAATTGAATCAGTTTACTAGGAATGGTGTATGGGAACTTGTTCTAGACCAGAGGATAAAATATAGTAAGAGCTAAATGGGTTTATAAAAATAAAATGAATGAAGACGAAGAGGTCATAAGAAATAAGGCACGACTAGTAGCACATGGTTATACTCAAGAAGAAGGAATAGATTACAATGAAACTTTTGCCCTCGTAACCAGATTAGAAGCAATTAGGATAATACTAGCCTTCACAAATCACAATAATTCAAATTATATTAAATGGATGTTAAAAGTGCTTTTCTAAATGGTTTTGTTAAAGAAGACGTATATGTAGAACAACCATCTCGTTTTGAAGACGAAAAATTACCAAAACATGTATATAAATTAAAGAAAGTGTTATATGGATTAAAACAGACTCCTAGGTCTTGGTATGATAGATTAAGAAATTACATATTACATTCCAACTTTGAAATAGGAAAACTAGATAAAACTTTGTTTATTAAAAGAAATAATAAGGATATACTATCAATATAAATATATGTTGATGATATAATTTTCGGATCAACAAACTATAAGATGGATAAAGAATTTTCAGATATTATGACCCAAGAATCTGAGATGAGTCATATAAGAGAACTAACATTCTTCTTAGGCTTACAAATTCATCAATTAAAAAATGGAATATTTATTAACCAAGAAAAATACGCAAGAGATTTAAATAATAAATACAATTTAACAACAACAAATAGGAGACCAACACCAATGGCGACTAATATAGTATTAAGTAAAGACGATACGTCAAAAGACATTGATCAGAAATTATATAGAGGTATTATAGGATCGCTATTACATATAACCGCTAGTAGACCAGATATAATGCATAATGTATGTCTATGTGCAAGATATCAATCGCAACCTAAGGAAATACATTTAAAAGTCGTAAAACGTATTATAAGGTATGTAAAGCATACATCAGACTTTGGATTATTTTATCCTAAGGATGATTCATTCGACTTAGCTTCTTATTGTAACGCTGATTATGCGGCATGTAAATCCGATCGTAAAAGTACTAGTGGAACATGTCATTTCTTAGGACATTCACTAGTCTCATGGTTTAGTAAAAAGCAAAATACTGTATCTTTGTCAACAAATGAAGCAAAATATATCTCTATTGCTTTAGCTTTGTTCACAAGTAATATATATCCAACAAACTCTAAATGATTTTGGATTAAATATAAATAAATCACCAATATACTGCGATACTACGAGTGCTATAAATATATCTAAAAAATCCAACTCATCATTCAAGAACTAAACATATCGATATGTGACATTATTTTCTAAGAGATAACATAAGAGAAGAGAAAATTTCACTCTAATTTATAGAAACAGATAAACAAATAGCAGATACATTAATTAAACCATTAAACGAAGCAATATTTACTAAATTTAGAAAAAAATTAGGTATTTGTTCATTAAGTGAATTAGAATAATTAAATATATTAATATATAAGAATAACATTAAAAATCTGAAAAATAAAATAAAAAACATAAGTATGTCGACATACATACTTGCCTATGTCGACATATAACCGCCAGATTTCAAAAATTAATTTCCACCAAAAGTTAATTACAATAATCATTTAAACTCTCCACTTCAAATTTTCTGCTTCATTCTATTATTTCTCTTCTGTAAAAACTCTAAACCAAAATAAATAAGTGAAAATTAGGCTCACATCCCTAAAACATTTCAAAATACATCGCACGTCCCCCGAAATTTTGTTTGCAAACCCAGTCCCTAAAATGAAGGTATCGCTCTTTTTTTAACCCCTTCCACCTTCTCGTCCTGCCACTTCCGCCTTTTCCCTGTTTAGACCAAAAAAAAAAATGCGCCAGTGACTAAAAAGAAAAAAGATAGGAAATATTCCTATAAGCATTTGCCAAAAAAAAGGTTGCATACTTCTGTGCAACTATTGCCAATAGTAGCATACATTCATGCATATGTTCATACAGTGTTTTGTGTTGAAAATCTAGACCAATATACGCATACCTGTATGCAACTATTTTTGATAGCTGTATACATGTATGCATATAAAGTTGAACTGAAATGCATGTGTTACAAATGGTTGCATACATGTATGCAACTATTGCGTATATTTGCATGCATGTGTGCAACAAATTTAAAAGGGACGACGGCTTCTGAATATGCGCATGAATGCATGCACCTATTCTGTACAAGACATAAATGTGTGCAACAATGTCTGAAAACGGCGAATGCTTGGAAAAACAGATTAAATTTGAATATATGCATGAAAGGATGCGTATAATATTGTTTAGCTGCATTCATGTATGCAATTATACTGCAGTTGGGTGAAACGCTGAAATATAAGCATGAATGTATGCTATTTACGAATAGGTGCATCTTTTGATGCAAAAACCTGCTGTTGCGCTGATTTTGTAGTATTTTGGTTTTGATGTGGTTTTTGATTGTTTTAACGCATGAATTTTTCGGCATGTACGTGTTATTTAATAAAGAATTATTGTGATTTTTTATATATTTTTGATGATTTTTCGATAAATAGGGACCTAATTTACAATACTTTATAGACTGGACTTGAGCCTAATTTAAAACCTTAACAGGGACCTATGCCAAACAGGCCCAATAAATAATGGCCTCCACCAATTTTAAAACCCAAATTAATTTTGAATCATCTGTTGGACCATTCGAAGGTCCTTTTCAATGTTCTACCCTATCAAGTGTCATCAAACTTGAAGAAGAAATGGAATATACTCTTCAAATGCTTGCTAAAATTCAAGTGCTCCAAATTCGTATGTGTCAAGAGCAAAATCGACAAGGAAAGATGTTAAGGAGTCTTAATAAATTCGTAATGGACAACCAAGCCAACCCAATCATCATGGAGGATGATAATCAAGAAATAGAAGAAGAAGAGGAACTAGAAGAAGAGGTGGAAGAAATGATGGAAGAAGAGGAACAAGAGGAGATACAACAAGTTGTCACAGATGAAGATGGTCAAGTCGTTTGCGTGGGTGAAGTCTTATTCGATCAAAATGGAAATGTGATCGAATGAAATGGGGATTTTTGTCTCCATTACCCAAATTGTCCAACCCATAAGTCTCCCATCATCAAAGAAAATTAAACTTTAGGTTTTCTTTTTCGTTTCTTTTGCATTTATTCGATGTATTACGTTTGTAGTAATTCATGTAATTTATTGCTTATAAAAACGATTTTAATATAATGCTTGTTTTGTCTATCATTACTTTGTTATATAGGCAAAAATTTAGGGGAGTCATATACATTAAGTATTATAATCACAAGTTATACGCTTATATATCTTAGTATAATATAGTTTAGATAGATATAGAATTTAGGGGGTGCATTTTTAGAATTTCTTTTTTATAATGCCAAAGGCGCGGAAATTATAAAATATAGACTTAGAATATATAGGATTCATATAGACAGGGGAAGTATTAGAAGGATCAACATCAACATGTATGTACAGGTATGATATTTTGTAAACTAAGGTTGTCATCATCAAAAAGGGGAAGATTGTTAGAGAATGGAGTTTTGATGACAACAACCTTATTTCAATATTAGTTGATTATAAAATACATACTAACATCTCTAACTAGAATATATATATATACATATATACAGGATTTGATATAGAAATTAGTACAGAAGACTGTACAGTTTAAGAGTTTTAGAGATTCAAGGAATTCAGAATTCAGAGAAGATTCAAGACACATGAGTAATCAAGATTTCAAGAGTTCAAGATAAATATAGTAATAAAGTCTAGTTTATATAAGACTCTGAATAACACTCCAGGTCCAAATTCAAATTCTGTTTTGATTTTCAAATTCCATTTTCAAATCCTATTCTAATTCTAGTTAATTTTTATATCTTACTTTTGATTTTAAATTCAAGCTTTTAAGTCTATAAGTTATATATATATTTATATACTTATATATTTTTATATACTTTATAGTTATATGTTTTAAACTTTATGATTTTATAAATTTGTTTATATAATTCATATTTATGATTTCATATGATTTTCTACTTTATAATACTCATTTATATCGCTATGTTTTAATTCAAGGATCTCCAGAATTATATATATAGTAAAACACTTTAAAAATGCTCAAAATTCAAATTTATGAAGACATGTGTCGACATACATAATAGGTCATGTCGACATATAACTGTCACATTTTTAATTTTTAAAGGAAGTGTCTTTTCACTATTTGTAACGTTCCAAAAGCGCTGCAACCTTTCAAATCTTATAAATAGGGGCTGATTTCGAATTTTTTATCATTCTTCTTCTCCATCTTCATCTCCTTTCATTACACCATTAATATTTCATATTTTTATGATTTCTACACTTATACTCTACCGATTTCAATTCTATTCATATAAAACTTCTTCTCTTCTCACTCTTCACTCATTACTGTGATGACCTAAATTTCCGGTATTATTTGAACTGGCTAAACAACACCAGTCCAACCCAAACCGGAAACCCGGGTGCCAATAGAAAGAATTCAGAGGGTGAGATAAGAAAGAAAGAAATATTAGAATATAAGAAGAAGAAGAGCAAACATAACACAACTGAATCGGAGTCTCGCATCACATCGGAACAAAATATAATATAGAAATAACTTTATTGAGAGCTTGAAATAACTTACAATCATCAGAGTACATCAATTTATCTGGACAGTTATAATATCCTGTCATCATAAACCACACGCAGCGGAAAATACTAGATAATATCATGCGTCTGAACTTCTCCAACACGTCTTTGGACTTCATAACATCCTATAACCCGAACCTGCGGACCGGGGCTAACCCGAGCATTACAAACGATGGGTCAATCTGATGAACCAGAGTGAGAGAAACTCACTAAGTTTATATAACATCCCTATCGATTTTAAAGTTCAAACATCCTTTTGTAAGAAAAGGATAATAAATAGTAAGACCAGCCCACACATAAACACGGACGGTTTTTACCTTACTATAACCCAAAACGTTTTTGAAATCAATATTTATTCTGATATTATGTTAGTGTCTAAATACAAATAAATAGAATCTACCAGAACACTTGCATCTCACGCTCCACATATATAGTATACAAACAAAACCGCGGGCGCTTATTGGAGATTCGATTCCGACTATGACAAGGTATGGAACCACCTGTCGATAGTGTATCTCTAGAGGCGAATACACTGGGTTCAACAAGAACATCTTGCCAACCGACCCACACATGACTGACCACTCATTTCTCTTGAGTGTATCGAATGTATATCACCAATGGTTGGGAGCTACCCACCATTTCCCGAAAAGGGACAGCATTGAAATAGATAAAGAAGCAAAAAAGGAATTTCTCTAGATAGGTGACAATAAACCCTAATGGGAGCGACCCGCATAGCCATGCTCCCTGCCCGATTTTTATCATTTTTCGGTTGTGAGGCTTGAGTTTTGAATTTACCCTTAGAACATCTGGCCACAATTTACTTTGAATTCCATATCGTCAGATCCGCCAGATATCACTAATTGATGTCCACAAAAATAAATCCTAGTTGGGAGCTACCTAACTATGACATGTTTGAAGAAATCAACGTACGTGATACCGTTGGAAATACTCTGTCAGATATTCATCCATACAAGTCATCCAGGAACAGGATGAACCGAAGGCACCCTCCTACTTCATCCAATACAGGAATCACCCCATGGATCAGTAGAGAGCAGTCCTTGCAATCCCATATTCCAACTACGACATAACCCCAGTATATCTCCGCGTCGAATCAGAGGTTGTAAGTGGTTCTTCCATTTTATGAAGATCTATGGTCTTCAATGCTCCATCTCAATCGTTATCTGATGTCTTCTATATTAACGTATTTGCTAGTTGGAATGGTTTCCGAATATAATTTGATCCCAGTCTTTCCGTACCAACAATCGTAAAGGTCGGATTTGATAGTCGGTTATCTACCTATCAAATTAAACAGTTATTCAATCATAAAATAAAATAAAAGATTTACTGGTTCATTATTTAGCATCACTTGGCTTCTTTAATTAAATAATTAAAGAATGATTAACTTAAATATTCCAACAATGGAAAAACATCCACTTATTATTTTAGTATACTAAAATCGAAAAACCACTTCATTCAAATATTTGGAAAATATATTATAATAATATCTAATACTCCATTTGACTATCATTTTCAAAATATGTAATATAGCATATTCATTTCCTAAAACTGAGGAATTAGTTTAACTTATTGTTTGTAAAACAGCGTTACGCAAATCTCTTTCGTTTCGTTACTTTGAAAACATCATCTCATATTCTCAAACCCTTGTTATTTCCGTTACTTTAGAAATATCATGATATATTCTCAAATCATTTAACTAATGTTACTTACTAAACATCACTCTTACTAACTAAATACTTTGTTCCCTAAACTGGATTATTATCACAAATCCTATCACTTACTTCTTTTACCAAACTCAATTAAAATTCCCTTTTACCAATCCCCTTTTCTTTCTGGGAATCTCAATTCAATTCTATTTACTTACTTAATTCCACACTTAAGTATTTCTAATTCAAAATCAACTTCTTTGCTTCTCATTCTCTTTAGAAACCTTGTTTTTACATCTTAGGTTTAATTATAACTCTTTTTATATCTTCATCCTTCTTTGCTTAATCCAAACGTTAAGTAAACCTTTCATTTAAGCTATGTGTTCACCTAAATCCCTTTATAACTTCATTATAAACTCGATTTCAAATATAAAACTCGTTCATAACCTCCTCTCAAAGTTTAGCTATATTCCATTCCAAAATCGGTTACTTACCTAAATGTAATTCCTTTAAGAAGTAATTACATAATTTAAAACAAATCATTCACTTCAACATTAAGTACTGTAAAATCAGTTAACTGCTTTATTTACTGAAATAAATAAAAATATCTCTTTTAAAATCTTATTAAGATTAAACAATTATTCGTTAAGTTATTCCATTTAGTTCATTATTAACCAACTAATTTAAAAGTCGATCTTAGTTAAAACGGAACTTGGTTAACTCAAAACACGGTTATTTCATTAATCAAGTCCAGTAATTTCCTCCATTAAATTAATTAATAATATAATCAATTTAAATAACTTCATTTAATTGTTTCTTAGAAATAATTAATCGAATTCTTAACTGTTAGGTTATTTCCTGCTCATCTGCTTACAATTTCTATTAACATAAAAATTTACTTTATCAAAACAATTTAATAATAAATTATAAACTTTTAAATAATAATACTTATTTACTTTTAAAATTGCTCTATTCAAAATAATATAATCAAAATTTATTCAATAATAAAATAAATTTATAACTTCATTAGGTTGATTCACCTGACGATAAAATCAATATTTGTATAATGATTGACTTATAGACCTGTGATGCCAAATTACTCAACCAATATTGTCCATTGGTTAATATTATAATAATTTGAAATACGATTTAACAATCAACAATATATCAATCATTCAATCATATTGTGGAAACAGTTCACATAATGGTAATATGAAAATGAACAATAAATTTGAGGAATCCAGTTGGATCCCTCCAACCTGTCCTTCTCTTTATCCAAAATGGTTAGCTCAAATCAAATCATTCAATTCCATTCATATGATAATAAATAACGTCCATCAATCAATTAACAGACCATTCAAACAATTCAAACACGTTTATTTTATAAACCTGACCAATCAAGGAAAATTACCTCTATTGCATTAAATCATTAGAACAACGATTTCGTATTTTACTGAAATTAAATGCCCGTTTAATTCCATTGGTTAAATCAACAATAAATATATAACTAGCAAATATACAACCACTAGCAAACAGAGCACAAATAATAAAAATCCAATTTATATGAAATATAAATAGGAAGAACTGAGTGAGTTTAACTGACCTTGATTCGGTTTGGTCATTAAACATTGGTTTTTAATTAAATTAAATAGTGGTTTAATTTAATTGGAAATTCTACTTGCTTCCAGTCTTAATTGACACTACTCCATCTAGAAACTCCCGTTTTCACGGTTCCAAAGAAACTGACGGTGTTTTAATCTGTTAATGTATGTACGAGATATCGTATAACAAATTAATAAAGCAATTAAATTATTTAACTTAAATTTTATAAATAAAAATATTGGGCCTTTACCATCTCGTGTTTTTCCCTCAAATCCCTGGCCCACTTTCATTTAAAAAAACCCTTCCCAATTGTTTTCCCAAACCCTCAGACATGAAAACAACCGCCTCCACCAAATTATTTCCCATGGCCGAGCTGCCTTCCCCCTTTCTGTTCTTGAGCACAGTCGAGATTAGCTGCAGCGCCACGCCACCCTCCCTCCAATCTCTCTTCACTCTCCTTCCCCAATCGGTCTGTCAAACCCCCGAATCAACTTCTCCACATCCAAACGTTACCATAGTTCCGACGATGAAACCCCCAGCCTCCCAAATCCATTTCAGATCATCCACAACTCAAAACGAAGCTTCCATTCGAAAATTCGACCTAACCCCAGTCCATGGCCTCGAACAAAGCCATCAGAAAACTTATCAGAAGCATCTCGAGATGAAGAGCATGGGTTTCCTGAACGTATATAAGTGTTTAGTTATTTTTCCTTGCTGTAAATTTTTGCTTTTGATTTATTTAGTGGTTCGAACAGTTTTCTTCTGGTTACTATAATGTTCAAACTGTTTTGGAATGGATGAAACATAAGGCGTGGATACATGTATTTATAGTGGTTGATTGGGTTAGATAAGGTTCATGTCCATCAATGTTCACCCGAGATAGGTTCAGCTACAACTCTTAGGACATTGGGTTTTCTTTTCTTCTTTTCCAGACTGTGTATTAGTGATTTGAGGTTGATGTTGCGTGACGGTCTTACAGAGATTTTGAATTGATATGGGGTTTCAGTACTGTTAATCTGTTCCCATTGAACATAGTCGAACTGTGTATATAGATTAGATGAGATTTACGCCATGGCTTTTTTATTCAATATAGATTTGAAACTGTATAGATTCAGTGTTCCATTTTAAATATATGACAGCAGTGAATTCGTACAAGAAATCGACTGTATATATATATATTCAATTCGTCTGTCAATTTTTGATGGTACAAATTTGATTTCTTCTTAGCTGTTCATTGTACTATAGAATTGATGTATGACTATATACGTATACCTGTTTTCAATTTAGCTATGCATTGTCTTGTCTTGTTAGTTGTTCATCACCTTTTTCTTTATCTGTTTATGATATGAAAAGAGTTGATGTATGAACATATTTAATTGTTTAGCTGTGTAGCTATTCATTTCGCTAAAGATATACATATATTAGCTGTTGACCTATTTCTTTTAGTTGTTCCTACTATATTTGTTTCACTGCTTCCATGCTGTTCATTGTATGTGAACATTTAGCCGTCTGTGAATATATATATATATATATATATATATATATTGTTTTATTTTAGTTGTTCCTGATTTTTTTCCTGTTTCTCTTTTCTGTTTTCAGGTCAATGCTTTTAGGGACGCATTTGTTTTGCTGTTTCTCCAACGAAAACAGGCCATGTTGAAAAAATAGGATGGACCATTATGTATATTTGGTTATGTAATGTACATCTGAGAATATATATGGTGTTTTCTTCTTTGTATTAACATTTTTAGTTTTATGTTATATACATTCCAGTTTTTATTATGTTCATGTAGCAATATTTTATTCGTTGAACGAGTGAGATGAAAGTATGTATTTGGTTCCATATGTTTTTGCCGAACCTAGTAAAAATGATGATGGGCGTATATATGTTGAAAATATTGTCTGTGTTGTACACAAGTTTTGGGTTGTTAGGTTAAATCTCATATATTCTCGTTACAATATGAATTAAACTCAAACAACTAAAATCAACGATAATAAATATCGTCGTATTTTATTAAACAACATCTTCAATTTCAAACAATATAGATTTTAAAACTCAACAGTTAAAGTTTTGGGTTTAAATGACATCTCATTTATATAAAAATCCTTTTATATTTAAAATAAATCGTTATAATTTAAAAATGGTTCTATAGCGATTCTTCAAAATTTTGAGTTATCCATATCTATCGATCCATAAGCTGGAATCTCCATTGTCCTCTTCCATAAAGAAACTATAATCAAATTGACTTAAATGTCTCTATTTTCGCAGAATTCTGATTTGAAATAGATTCTGTATATTAAGTTGAAGTTCAAAACGAAATTTACAAACTGCCGCGACATTACGGGCTCGATTTATAATTATATATAAATTATATACCCATATATATTTAATAAATGAATTATATATTGTAAATCCATTTACAATTCCATATCGATACTTAAATAATAAAATATATTAAATATCTGATTACCAAAAATACGGGTTGTTACATTCCTTCCCCTTAAAAGAATTTTGTCCCCGAAATTGCTAAGTAAGAGGAATGTTCCAATCCCAATTAGTATCAAAATAATTATTATGGAATTATTATCAAAATTCTAAGTTATAAAATTTACGAAAATTCGTCAGTATCTCCACAACATTGCTCGACCAGACCAACTACATCCGCCACTCCGGCCTCACACATCTCAAAAGAGAACAAAACCAAATAGCTACCCGGATCAGGGGAATAAACGCAATCATTAACCAACAATATTAAGGTTTACCTTTTTGTCAGCCCACCAAACTCAAATTTCAAAGCAACTAGCAGCCCTTTTCAATTTCATTCTGCACTTAGCACGATATACAATAACCATTACAGGTTAAATCCTTCTAGTTTCATTTATTATGTTGTATTCTATTATCTTCGTTTTCAATTTATTTATCTCCTATTTATTAAATCATTTGATAAATTTGTTCAATCCATCTTACAAACAGCCAATCAACAACTTTTATTTCCAAACTCCAAATTTTAATTCAATATCTAACTCTTAACCACGTTAAGTTTCAATCTCATATTAACTATTCACTTTCCCAATTTATAAGCCGCCATTTCAAACTCAAATTTTGATTTCTATTTCAAACATTATTTATTTTCTCTTTCTAATTTCATATATGAAAAATTATGGTAATAATAGACCATTCCAATTCATAGTTTAATTCGAATTTGATTCAAATAAATCAAACAACTCAAAATAAATCATAAAACTATTCCTTTTCAATACAAAAATGTAATATGGCAAAAATTATTTCATCTGACCATCTTCATAAAACATTATTGTGTAAGTTGCTAGTTTAAAATCGAACTGATCAAATGACACAATATATAAAACATTTTTATGAATTTACAAATACGCTCTAATATATATACACTCAAACTCAATCTAGGGTGTTACTAACCCCAACTTTATTGAGTTACGCCACAGAGCCAAGGTTACTACTCAACCAATAGCTCTAATACCAAGTGTGACGACCCATATTTCTGGTACCATTTAAGCTGGCTAAACAACACGAGTCCAACCCAAATTTCACTGGAAACCCGGATGCCAATAAAAAGAATTCAGAGGGTGAGATAAGAAAGAAATATTAGAATAAAAGAAGAAGAAGAAGAAGAGCCAACATAACACAACTGAATCGGAGTCTCACATCGCAGCGGAACAAAATATAATATAGAAATAACTTTATTGAGAGTTTGAAATAACTTACAATCATCGGAATACATCAATTTATCTGGATAGTTATAATATCCTGTCATCATAAGTAACACACAGCGGAAATTACTAGATAATATCATGCGTCTAACTTCTCCAACACGTATTTGGACTTCATAACATCCTATAACCTGAACCTGCAGACTCGGGCAAACCCGAGCATTACAAACGACGGGTCAGTTTGGTGAACCAGAGTGAGAGAAACTCACTAAGTTTATATAACATCCATATTGATTTTAAAGTTCAAAAATCCTTTTGTAAGAAAAGGATAATAGTAAGACCAGCCCATACATAAAAACGGACGGTTTTTACCTTACTATAACCCAAAACATTCTTGAAATCAATATTTATTCTGATATTATGATAGTGTCTAAATATAAATAAATAGAATCTAGAATAACGCTTGCATCTCATGCTCCACATATATAGTATAGAAACAAAACCACGGGCGCTTATTGGAGATTGGATTCCGACTATGACAAGGTATGGAACCACCTGCCGATAATGTATCTCTAGAGGTGAATACACCGGGTTCAACAAGAACGTCTTGCAAACTAGCCCACACATGACCGACCACTCATTTTTTTGAGTGTATCGAATATATATCACCAACGGTTGGGAGCTACCCACCGTTTCCCGAAAAGGGACAGCATCGAAATAGATTAAAGAAGCAAAAAGGAATTTCTCTAGATAGGTGATTATACACCCTAATGGGAGTGACCCATATAGCCATGCTGCCTGCCTGATTTTTGTCATTTCCCAGTTGTGAGGCTTGAGGTTTGAATTTACCCTTAGAACATCTGGCCACCGTTTACTTTGAATGCCATATCATCAGATCCGCCAGATATCACTAATTGATGTCCACAAAAAAACCTAGTTGGGAGCTACCCAACTATGACACGTTTGATGAAATCAACGTACGTGACCCCGTTGGAAATACTCTGTCATATATTCGTCCATACAAGTCATCCAGGAACAGGTTGAACCGAAGGCACCCTCCTACTACATCCAATATAGGAATCACCCCATGGATCAGTGGCGAGCAATCCTTGTAATCCACAGATTCCAACTATGACAGAACCCCAGTATATCTCCGGGTCGAATCAGAGATTGTAAGTAGTTCTTCCGTTTTATGAAGATCTACGGTCTTCATTGCTCCATCTCGATCATCTCTGATGTCTTCTATATTAACGTACTTTTTGGTCAGAATGGTTTTCGAATATAATTCGATCCCAGTCTTTCTGTACTGTAACACCCCACCTCCGTTAGGGTCACTCACAAAGGGAATGCACTAGCTTTGGTGGAGCATTATCTAGGTAAACATACACAGAAATATTACAAGACAGAACATATAAAACAGCGGAAGAAGAACCAAATTTCATTTCTTTATAATCTAGAAAGGTCTAAAGCCTTTTACATCAAAATGCTATTAAATCCATTACATCGAAATATGTCTTGCAATAGTAAAGAAGCATAAAACCATAGTCATAAATTATTCCCCAAGTAAAACAGTAAAGCAGCCATAGCCAAGAAAGGTCCAAGCCATATATGATGATCTTGAAGCAGAAAGAAGTCCAAACTAAGTAGTAGTGTTTCCTCCCTGAGAACCTGGGGGGGGGGGGGGAACGGAAGAAAAAGAGGCGAAAGAAAACGGGTCAGTCATAAAGACTGGTAAGTCCTAGTGACTTTCAGCATAGAAACAAGTAAAGATAACATGACATGTATAAACTGAAAGTAAACATAAGGATGATGACAAGATAGGCAAGTTAAACTAAGATAACAAGATAAACTATGCTAAGCTGATAAACTATGCTAACCAGATAAACTACGTATAGCATCGCATGTTTAACATTCTCTGCACCAACCGTACTAGTACCCCAACCCGTATCACCCTTTCCATGTATATGTATAGTCCCTTGCCGTATATCGTACGGGTTTCATCACGTATTTCTACACTACTTCAACGTAGTGCCACCATTCTTGAAATCGTTTGGACGGCCACCCTTGTTCTGGCTAGGTTTCCTTATCATGAACTATCGCATGTTCAACTAGGATTTATGCCACCTAGGACCACTAGGGATTATGCTACCTATTGAACGTTTTCTAGATTCGTTTAGGGTTTATGCCACCTAGGACCACTAGGGATTATGCTACCTAACGAACAACACACTTTTTCCACGTAACGATCTATTAATCGATCGGCTCCCTACAAGTCCTAGCTCGTTCATGTGTCTGTGTCATATGGCCCAATCACGAAATGTAGTTACCTGTGCTAGGTCCACCATAGGGTGTATCAAGCCCTAGGGTGCCAACCACCGACACGAATCAAGCACGCACAATGTAAACCTACCGGTGTCTAATGCCTGTTTTTCAACTCCGGACTACGTGCACGACCATAGTCCGCCGGAACCTACAATGGCGCACCAACTCAGCCGTCGTTCTTGTCGCTTACAATCAGCCCAGTAATCGTGCCCCACCCTGCCTAGTTCCAGGGTACCATGATACATATAGTGGGTTACTGCTGAAAAGGACCGAGTAACTAGGGTTTCCGTCCAGCAAGTTAAGTGTTGTCATTTAAATTCAAGACTTAACCCATCTACGTGTCATGTCAAATTGGCTAAGTGTTGTTGTTCAAGTTCATGACTTAGCCCTACGAATCATGTGTCAAGTTGGTTAAGTATGTTCAAGCGGTTCATGACTTAACCCTATCAAATCATCATGTCAAATTGGTTAAGTATATTCAAGCGGTTCATGACTTAACCCTATCAAATCATCATGTCAAATTGGTTAAGTATATTCAAGCGGTTCATGACTTAACCTTATCAAATCATCATGTCAAATTGGTTAAGTATATTCAAGCGGTTCATGACTTAACCCTATCAAATCATCGTGTCAAATTGGTTAAGTATATTCAAGCGGTTCATGACTTAACCCTATCATGCGGCATTAATTCATTAATGCACCCCAACCTCTCACATCAGACCTGTTGTTGTGGTCACTGGATATGCCGGGCGGTTCCGGGAAGATTTACACCACAACTTAGTCTGACTTCGGGTTTCAAGCGCGATATGACCAACTACCCACATTGGATCCTATTGTTTGCAGTAACTGGATTTGCCAGGCGGTTCCGGGCAGATTTACACTGCAAACTCAACCCAACCTCGAGTTGGCCATTTTCATGTTTATTCTAGTGTCATGTCCATGTTCAAGATTCATGTCAAGTTCGTGTCAAGTTTTCAAGGCAAGTTTCATGTCAAGTTTCATATGATTACCAATTTTTTCCAACATTACCTCGTCTAAATATTAGGTTAACAATCTTAGCCTAATTTTCTGTCCGCATGATTTTGACATATAATATTAGGCTAAAAACTTAGCCTAATTTAACGTACACAAAACTTGCATAAAGAAATCCATTAACATAAACATGTCATAGGTGTAAACTTGGCATTCTCGGCATAGTCAATATGAACACCATAGGTGTGTACTTGCAAAGTAATTAACATGAATATCATAGGCACGAACTTGCAACGTGGACTAATTCAACATACATATATGCGAATTTGCAACATAGACTAAATCAACTTACATATATGTGAACTTGCAAATCAATCACGAATATATGAATAAGTGTGAACTTGATATATGATGTAGGTTTAACACATAAACATGTAGATCTAACATTTGTTCACATATGTGATATGATTTTACAACCTAAAATTTGCATAACATGATAAACTACACAACTTGTCATAACAGGTTATATTCCAAGTTCATATACATATGAATAGACTTATTCATTAATTCTCAATTCAACATGATAATAAAATAGAACTACAGACATAGATCAATATCATTCAATTTCACCTATAACATAATAGACATCGTTCTATTATTAATTTAATTCCAAGGTATGACATAACTAAATTGACTAAAACATCGCAGGCATATAGATCTGATAATATTATGAACATGAAAAGGTTTGAATCTAGTTTTAAGAACATGGATAAATCTAACTTAAATAGAAAAATCCTCAAAATCAAGATCCAAGGATAAATAAAGAAAGTCAAGCTTATATCCAATTTCAAAGTTATAATCCTAGGCAATAACCTCATGGTCATGAATCTTAGGTAATTAGTCACAATTGTCCTTGTCATAGTCATAGGCATAGTCTTATTGTTCATAGTCATAGGCGGTCTTATGTTCACCGTCATAGTCATAGGCATAGTCTTATGTTCACCGTCATAGTCATAGGCATAGGCAAAATATTATGTCCACAGTCACAGGCATAGTCATAGTCTTAGGCCATTAACAAAAGTTTCAACGTCGTAGGCAATATTCCTAATAGTCAAGATCCAAGAAGAAAACAAGAATAGATATGAATCATACATAAATCAATTCCAATTTACAACATGCCCATATTAGATTTATAGTTTTTATCTAAAAGTAACTGGAACTTACAGAGCATGGCTAATGAATTAAGAACTGAATTTGTTGTAGAATGTTGCAGT
Source organism: Allium sativum (assembly GCA_030737875.1). NCBI lineage: Eukaryota > Viridiplantae > Streptophyta > Magnoliopsida > Asparagales > Amaryllidaceae > Allium > Allium sativum. Next base: position 473,220,127 of record CM060923.1, on the reverse strand, counting down.
GACATTGTTGATTTATTGTCTTGAATCATTGTAGAAGCCTTAATCTTTGAATTGGATTGTGTATGAAAGCTTAGGAAATTGATTAGAGACGGCGGCCATGATCAAGAGGGATCTCAACAGCATTTTGGTGTAAGAATAATTTGTTATGAATTAGGTTAGGTCTAAGGTGTTTTTATAGGTGTAGCAACTAGTTTAGGCCCTCAGATTAACCCTAGAATCAATCCGGACCATCAAAACAAGTCTCAGGCTTCAAAAATGAGTTCTGGGTAAAAACAGGTCGACCAGGTCGACCTGTAAGGGGGGGAGGTCGACCACATGGTCGACCTGGGGGGTAGGTCGACCCTAGGGTCGACCACATGGTCGACCTGGTCCCCAGGTCGACCTGCCTAGTCCTGTGCTGCCTAAAATCTGCTGAATCTTCTACAGGCCATAACTTCTTCATCCGGACTCCGATTTTTGAAAACTCGGACTCTATTTCATGTAAAATTTCGAGATGAACTCAATGGCGTAACCCGTTTCCCTTGATTCTTATCTTAAAATTTAATTCTGCCTTGATTTATGGTTTTAACATGTTATAAAAAATTCGGATTGTTGCATTCTTCCCTCCTTAAAGGATTTCGTCCCCGAAATCTTCAAGTTAAGAATAATGCATCCTATCGTCCAATCAACCATCATTCACAAGAAACCATTGTCCTTAAAAGATTTCTAATGTTGTATGAACATATGCAAGAAGTGTGTGTATATGTTCCTTGTCTAATGCAAATGATCAGGCCTGATTGATCTTTTTAAATGCAAAATATGTTAGTGCCATGAATCCAACACGTATGCAAATAGTCCTGGTCATATAAACACTATATGTGTGCACAAACATCCATCCATATGCAACATCCACATGATAACACATTCAATTCCATCCATAAACAAGTATAAACATTCATGCATATGCAATATGAGATGTGACTGAGCCGATCTAGTGCCTAATGTGTGTTCATGCATCCACGAGCAACAACTAGCAACCACTTGCAACCATCAACCATAACATGTCTCAAACACATGTTTACATCCATTAGTTCCTACCTAAAGGTATAACCGAATGATAGAAAGAAAAACTTTGTACCCTAAACACCAGCCCAAAACCAATATATATGATTCTAGGAAACCAAGCATGATAAACTCCTTTTAGGTCGCAAGAAATCCCTTCCTAAAACCAACCCATATCCTATAAAGCCCAAAAAGTTTAGTCAACCCAACGGACACCCTCAAACCCCAACATATATCACAACCAGATGAGTCATACTCCTTATGGGGTTTGCAACAGAAATAAGATTGAGAATAGGACCGAGAGGATATACATAAAAGATTGCATGCAAGTAAGCTCTACAGGAAAAGAGGGATCAAGGATATATTCTTAAAAAGAGATATGATGCGCGTATCTAGTCTTCAATCTTCTAAGTCGCATTTCCTTGAGCTTAACTCCATTGTGCTTTGTCCGTCTTTAACTTCATAATTTCATAGCTTCTTAATTCTTGTTTCCAAAACATGAGTTGGAACTCATTTCATTGTTGTTTCTCGTCCCATTTTCCCTTATCCTCCTTCTAGTATACTCGACTCAAACATAACTGCGTACTCATGGTTTCATGCAAGCTATCCAAAATTCACTAGTGAATCCTAGATCTTATTTATAGGGTATTCCACACAGAAGAATTATCTCTTGCAAATAAATAGATGTCAACCATGTTGCCAAATGTACTTACTAAGGTGATTTCCTATAACTCATGCATAAGCGAAATGAACCATCCACCTTAGTGGCGAACACTACTCGTGATCAACAAATGTATCAAGAGGTTCTAGGTAACTAAGCATGGCAGAATCCTAAGGGTTACACTAGACTTCGAGGGTATTACCACGGCAAGTCAAGAGTATAACTACCCTCTTTTCATACTCAAGAATGGTGCCATTACTGGATAACCATTCCATCCCTAGAATCGACCCGTAGCCGAAAAACATAAGCATTTCTTCTAAACTCAACGCTTAGCATAGACATTCTCAAATCCAAACAAGTCATGAATAAATGAGTCGATTCCCCAAAAGGATTTGAGAAGAAAAAAAAATTGGGATCCTCTACTATGCTAGTACTAAGGTGCAGAGACTCAACTATCGAAGCAGAAATAAAAAGGATGCGATGTACCATAATCAAAAAAAGTACGAACGGGATAGAAAGATAAACTAGACTTTCCTACAGAAACATTTCTACCTTCTTGTTCTGAGCCTCATTCGCCTTAACCACTCTTACCCCTTCTTATATAACGTGTTAACAGGTCTCTCGAGAACTACCTCCATCGCACGACAACCCTACAAAGCTTGAAATAAGATTAGTCGTAAATGGAACTAATGTGACTACAGATGGAGGAAAGAAAGGAAAAGGGATTCAAACAAGGAAACAAAGGGTAATGCTAATGGCCTTTGGGGAATAGCCTTTAAAAATAAAACTTTTCTTGAAAAAATGCTTCTTTGTAAATTGTTTTGAAAATAATTTCAAAAGGTTTTAAAAACTTTTGCCCAGTCTGGTAACCTTCTGCTCTGATACCAAATGTAACACCCCACTTCCGCTAGGGTCACTCACAAAGGGAGTGCACTAGCTTTGGTGGAGCATTATCTGGGTAAACATACACAGAAATATTACAAGACAAAACATATAAAACAGCGGAAGAAGAACCAAATTTCATTGCTTTAAAATCTAGAAAGGCCTAAAGCCTTTTACATCAAAATGCTATTAAATCCATTACGTCGAAATCTGTCTTGCAATAGTAAAGAAGCATAAAACCATAGTCATAAATCATTCCCCAAGTAAAACAGTAAAGCAGCCATAGCCAAGAAAGGTCCAAGCCATATATGATGATCTTGAAGAAGAAAGAAGTCCAAACTAAGTAGTAGTGTTTCCTCCCTGAGAACCTGGGGGAGGGGGGGGGGGAAACGGAAGAAAAAGAGGCGAAAGAAAACGGGTCAGTCATAAAGACTGGTAAGTCCTAGTGACTTTCAGCATAGAAACAAGTAAATATAACATGACATGTATAAACTGAAAGTAAACATAAGGATGATGACAAGATAGGCAAGTTAAACTAAGATAACAAGATAAACTATGCTAACTAGATAAACTACGGTAACAAGATAAACTATGCTAACCAGATAAACTACGTATAGCATTGCATGTTTAACATTCTCTGCACTAACTGTACTAGTACCCCAACCCGTATCACCCTTTCCATGTATATGTACAGTCCCTTGCCGTATATCGTACGGGTTTCATCACGTATTTCTATACTACTTCAATGTAATGCCACCATTCTTGAAATTGTTTGGACTGCCACCCTTGTTCTGGCTAGGTTTCCTTATCATGAACTATCACATGTTCAACTAGGATTTATGCCACCTAGGACCACTAGGGATTATGCTACCTATTGAACGTTTTCTAGACTCATTTAGGGTTTATGCCACCTAGGACCACTAGGGATTATGCTACCTAACGAACAACACCCTTTTTCCACGTAACGATCTATTAATCGATCGGCTCCCTACAAGTCCTAGCTCGTTCATGTGTCTGTGTCATACGGCCCAATCCCGAAATGTAGTTACCTGTGCTAGGTCCACCATAGGGTGTATCAAGCCCTAGGGTGCCAACCACCGACACGAATCAAGCACGCACAGTGTAAACCTACCGGTGCCCAATGCCTGCTTTTTCAACTCCGGACTACATGCACGACCATAGTCCGGCTGAACCTATAATGGCGCACCAACTCAGCCGTCGTTCTGGTCGCTTACAATCAGCCCAGTAATCGTGCCCCACCCTGCCTAGTTCCAGGGTACCATGATACATCTAGTGGGTTACTGCTGAAAAGGACCGCGTAACTAGGGTTTCCGTCCAGTAGGTTAAGTGTTGTCATTTAAATTCGAGACTTAACCCGTCTACGCGTCATGTCAAATTGGCTAAGTGTTGTCGTTCAAGTTCATGACTTAGCCCTACGAATCATGTGTCAAGTTGGTTAAGTATGTTCAAGCAGTTCATGACTTAACTCTATCAAATCATCGTGTCAAATTGGTTAGTATATTCAAGCGGTTCATTACTTAACCCTATCAAATCATCGTGTCAAATTGGTTAAGTATATTCAAGCGGTTCATGATTTAACCCTATCAAATCATCATGTCAAATTGGTTAAGTATATTCAAGCGGTTCATGACTTAACCCTATCAAATCATCGTGTCAAATTGGTTAAGTATATTCAAGTGGTTCATGACTTAACCCTATCATGTGGCATTAATTCATTAACGCACCCCAACCTCTCACATCAGACCTGTTGTGGTGGTCACTGGATATGCCGGGCGGTTCCGGGCAGATTTACACCACAACTCAGTCTGACCTCGGGTTTCAAGCGCGATATGACCAACTACCCACATTGGATCCTGTTGTTTGCAGTATCTAGACTTGTCGGGCGGTTCCGGGCAGATTTACACTGCAAAATCAACCCAACCTCGAGTTGGCCATTTTCACGTTTATTCTAGTGTCATGTCCATGTTCAAGATTCATGTCAAGTTTTCAAGGCAAGTTTCATGTCAAGTTTCCTATGATTACCAATTTTTCCCAATGTTACCCCGTCTAAATATTAGGCTAACAATCTTAGCCTAATTTTCCGTCCGCATGATTTTTGACATATAATATTAGGCTAAAAACTTAGCCTAATTTAACGTACACAAAATTTGCATAAAGAAATCCATTAACATAAACATGTCATATGTGTAAACTTGACATTCTCGGCATAGTCAATATGAACATCATAGGTGTGTACTTGCAAAATAATCAACATGAATATCATAGGTTCGAACTTGCAACATGGACTAATTCAACATACATATATGTGAATTTGCAACATAGACTAAGTCAACTTACATATATGTGAACTTGCAAATCAATCACGAACATATGAATAAGTGTGAACTTGAAATATGACGTAGGTTTAACACATAAACATGTAGATCTAACATTTGGTCACATATGTGATATGATTTTACAAGCTAAAACTTGCATAACATGATAAACTACACAACTTGTCATAACAGGTTATATTCCAAGTTCATATACATATGAATAGACTTATTCATTAATTCTCAATTCAACATGATAATAAAATAGAACTACAGAATAGATCAATATCATTCAATTTCACCTATAACATAATAGACATCGTTTTATTATTAATTTAATTCCAAGGTATGACATCACTAAATTGACTAAAACATCGCAGGCTTATAGATCTGATAATATTATGAACATGAAAAGTTTTGAATCTAGTTTTAAGAACATGGATAGATCTAACTTAAATAGAAAAATCCCCAAAATCAAGATCCAAGGATAAATAAAGAAAGTCAAGCTTAGATCCAATTTCAAAGTTACAACCCTAGGCAATAACCTCATGGTCATGAATCTTAGGTAATTAGTCACAATAGTCCTTGTCATAGTCATAGGCATAGTCTTATTGTTCATAGTCATAGGCGGTCTTATGTTCACCGTCATAGTCATAGGCATAGTCTTATGTTCACCGTCATAGGCATAGGCATAGGCCAAATATTATGTCCACAGTCACAGGCATAGTCATAGTTTTAGGCCATTAACAATAGTTTCAACGTCGTAGGCAATATTCCCAATAGTCAAGATCCAAGAAGAAAACAAGAATAGATATGAATCATACATAAATCAATTCCAATTTACAACTAGATTTATAGTTTTTATCTAAAAGTAACTGGAATTTACAGAGCATGGCTAATGAATTAAGAACTGAATTTGTTGTAGAATGTTGCGGCGACGTTGTTGATTTATTGTCTTGAATCATTGTAGAAGCCTTAATCTTCGAATTGGATTGTGTATGAAAGCTTAGGAAATTGATTAGAGACGACGACCATGATCAAGAGGGATCTCAACAGCATTTTGGTGTAAGAATGATTTGTTGTGAATTAGGTTAGGTCTAAGGGTGTTTTTATAGGTGTAGCAACTAGTTTAGGCCCTTAGATTAACCCTAGAATCAATCCGGACCATCAAAACAAGTCTCAGGCTTCAAAAATGAGTTCTGGGTCAAAACAGTCCGACCAGGTCGACCTGTAAGGGGGGGAGGTCGACCTGGGGGGTAGGTCGACCTGGTCCCCAGGTCGACCCCTAGGTCGACCTGCCTGGTCCTGTGCTGCCTAAAATCTGTTGAATCATCTACAGGCCATAACTTCTTCATTCGGACTCCGATTTTCGAAAACTCTGACTCTGTTTCATGTAAAATTTCGAGAAGAACGCAATGGCGTAACCCGTTTCCCTTGATTCTTGTTTTAAAATTTAATTCTGCCTTGGTTTATGGTTTTAACATGTTATAAAAATTCGGGTTGTTACATGTACCAACAATCGTAAAGGTCAGATTTGATAGTCGGTTATTTAGCTATTAAATAAAACAGTCATTCAATCATAAAAAAAGATTTATTTGTTCAGTATTTAGCATCACTTGGCTTCTTTAATAAAATAACTAAGGAATTATTAACTTAAATATCCCAATATTGGAAAACATCCACTTATTATTTTAGTATACTAAAATCGCAAAACCACTTCATTTTAATATTTGGAAAATATATTATAATAATATCTAATACTCCATTTGACTATCATTTTCAAAATATGTAATATAGCATATTCATTTCCAAAAATTGAGGAATCAGTTTAACTTATTATTCGTAAAATGGCGTTATGCAAATCTCTTTCGTTTCGTTACTTTGAAAACATCATCTCATATTCTCGAACCCTTATTATTTCCGTTACTTTGGAAATCTCATAATATATTCTCAAATCATTTAACTAACGTTGCATTATTATTTCTCTTATGGAAATAATAAATTATTCTTACATTCTACCATTAACCCAAACTTCCCCGTAAAGGAATGCCTGGATTGAGTTGAGAACAAGACGAATCAGAACACAAACAGAAGAACATTTCATTGCTTATTACAACAATTCCATCAGAATACAAGAATATAACAAAGTATGAATAAATAATATACATCTGATAAATATCACAGATTTAAATTACAATAGCAGTGGAAAAATAATACAAAACACAACTGAAAGAAATACACAGATACAGAGCTTTCCGAGTATCGTTCCAGCTGTAAACCACGATCCTGTGAATATAAATCGGCAAAACCCAATTACTATCTACTTGTGTGGAAAATAGGGGCACCCAGAGTTTAGGTTAAAACAATAAACTCCAGTCAGTCATGTGACTGGTGTGAGAACTAAAATAGTTATTAAATTTTATTTTAAAGTTAGGTAAATCAAGGGACCACGCCGTATAACACGGATTGAACCCCAAGAATACCAGTGCATAAAACAAACAGCGTAATGCTAAATAAAGAACAATGAAGCTATTATAAGACCCAAGTCCCATCACACAATGAAACGCAAGCCGGAGGATAGGTTTCTACCTTATAATAGCCAAATAATGCTTGATACACGAAAATTTATCTTTTGTTATTACTATAAGTGAAGAAATTAACTTCAAATATAAATGTATCAATCATAGGCGGCATGAGTGCCCCATCCCATTATGTCTCCATACTAGGATCTACAATCAAAATCGCAAAATGTTGTATTTGAAGTTGGATTTCCATCTGTGAACCAAGGCAAAGGGATCATCCTATGCTAATTCGAGACTCTCTAGCCCAAGCCTCAGGAACAGCCGCAACTACACCTTGGATCGTCAGGGCTGGTCCAGACAGAGTGGATTAAATTGCCTGAACACTACTTTTCCCCACCCTATAGGGAATAAAATTTGGTCTGTATAAAGACCATACCATCCATCGGTGCCGCAGTGCCGACATAACCGAGGCGCCTCGCTATCCATTATCCACATAAATAAAACATCTGGGCATGCAAAACCCAAACACCACTCCTAGTTAGAAGGAAACGCATGTCCTCCTTGATGTCCTATCCCGTTTCTGGTTCACACCGGGGTGTGTGGCTCATGAATTAACGTTGCACAAAGCAATGCTATATTAAAGTTGTGCTTTGATCATCAACCACAAGACTCTATTTTTCAATAGAAGCCTTGATCCTTTTCCACTCAGGCATGCCACACAGGCAATTCACTCCATGCGACTGATGTCTATCGATATACAACCTCTGATCCCGTACGTCTCAGAGAAGGGTGAAGTAAGAGAAAAAATTCTCCTTCACCAGGCAGATGTATATTTAATAGAGATCAATCAGCACAGAATAAAATCCAATGTCAGACACACAGTCCATTTACAAGTTCGTTCTGTGTCTGAACGAAACCGGAGGCACCTTATTCCTCGTCCCGTATGTCCAATACAGGAAAGAGGCCCTCGCATCTCCATCGATCTCCAATTACATCTGGACGATCACCACTTGTTACCTTATCTTGGGTGTACAACCCAATCAAGACATCAGTAATCATCCAAACGATGTGAAGACCTTCGGTCTTCAACCACCGTCCTAATCTTTGACTTATCGTCGTATCAATTATTCAAAATGGGATAAACCCAGCCTTTCCGAATAACTCACATATTTTATAAGCAAGTGTTACACAAACACAACATACGCCTCATTCCAACCCAGAATATGCTTTTATTCAACTGTTCTTTTCACAATTTCAAACTATATTAAGGTTTTCCAAACTAGTCGGGATTAGCGAACCTTACCGAAGTAATCATTTATTATATTTTCCAATCCCAGCCTATTCATCCCATGGAGGAAAACTGGTAGTACCCCATATCAAACACCCACGGTGTTATCGACAAATATTAATTACCATTTCCGTTCGAATCTAATTAAAGATTCAATTATCGTCAAGAGTAAAACTGGTGGTACTCCATTCTCGATCATTTTCTTGAATTGATAATTTTAATTATCACGTTCACTTTTCAATCTAATTAAAGATTCATTAAAACTCCATTTAGTTTTAATCTTCCCTAAAATCAATATTAATGATTATTCAAAGTTAAGAAATTAATCTTACCATTAACTGGGTTAAAGAACCATTGTCATTCAAAACACTGTTCACTATAAACCCAAAATCATATTCCATCAGTCTCTAACCGTAAATTAGTAAGAGAACAATTCCCGTAGTATTAATCCCGAAGGCCGAAACCAACATCAGATCATTACTCGGGAAACCATTCAACTTAGTCAATCTCCAGTTAGTTTCTAATTTTCTTAACTCTATTGGGTTTAAGAACAGTATTATTAAAGATACCATTCGCGACAAACCCAAAATTACATTCCATTGTTAATCAGGTTAAAGAACAAGTGTTATTTAAAACATCGTTCACGACAAACCCAAAAATCCAATTTAAATTTAAATTCAATTCCAATTAAATATTAATTAACCGGAAAATTTCACTAAATCTTGATTAAAAGATTTATTCTTTTCTCAACTGGGTTTAAGAACAGTGTTACTTAAGACACCATTCACGACAAACCCAAAATCCCATTTGATATTAAATACAAGGCTCTGAATAGAAAATATATCGGCTTGCATTCAATATCAAATTCTAAAACCAACAAATATCGTTTTGGAAATAATGATATTAATATATCTTTCAAATTCCTCCACAACATCCATATAATCACGGAATCCAATATCGAAATATTACGAAGATAATTTCGATTCAAATCCATTCCAATTCATATATTGGAAATTCTGGTTATTTTTAAAACCATTTCAAATCCAAATTATTTATTTTAAAAATAATTGGATTATAATTCTAGTTAGTAAATAGTTCATTTCGATAAAATATATTTTTATCCTTTCAAATATGGAATTTTTTCATCCCAATTCTTTCTAAATCCTTTATTATGATTTTACACAAATTATTAATATTTTTAATAATTTTATCAAGGCCCACACTGTCGAATTCCATGAACGGTCATCGAACTGCACTTACAGCGACCTTTTCCAAATTTGTTTTGGACATAATTCCAATTCTAACTGTTAGATTCCAAATATTTTATATTCTTTGGAAAGCTCTTTTTGATACGAACCCAACGGTTCCGATTTTAGGAGAACCCGATAGTCGGATCTCCTGTAATGTCAATTCGAAGTCAATGGTCGAAATTCGCGAACGGCCGCGGCGCGGCTATTCAGGCCATTAAATATATATAAAATATATATATTATATATATTTCGTCGATTTCCATTTAAAACGTATTTTATAAATCATTTTAAATTCGTTTTCAAAATGATTTCAACTTCATATTCAATTTTAAATCAAAATTGAATATTCTATATCATTAATATATAAATGATAATATTTTCAAAACATTAGATTTTGAAATCACTTCCTTTTCGATGTTCATTATAAAAATGAATAAAATCGATATAAATATCGCTCACATCAAAATGGCGTTAATCTAATCAACACGGCTTGATATATTTAAATATTTTCGTGTCCATCCAAAATTGGACATCAAAATCATATTTTGATCCATTACTGAATATTATTTGAAAATATTCGTTATTTTATTTTATTTTATTCAACACATGAATATATTTTATTCAACACATGAATATATTTAATCCTTTTCTGAATATTATTTTAAAATATTCGTTATTTTCCAAACTGGAATGAGCCAATCAATTACCATATAATGTTATTTGTATGGATTCTATACAACATATGTATATAATAGCAATGACAAACAATCATCCATCATCCAAAGTGCATCACACAACTGCATAAGCATTAAATATAATTAATTAACTCTTACACAATCTGTCGACCCATCGATTGACATACAACTAAACAATTGGGATTAGTGTATGTCAATTATCATTCCAATACCCATGTGGGGTTTCAATCAACAAACACATATTTTATTTGTGCAGTTGGGCGATATATAAAATTTATCGTCTCAATTCATATTAGTAAAATGAGTGTACATAAACAAATCGTCCGATTGGTAAATGAATATTTATTTTATTCATATACACGTTAAAAATTATATTTTATTTAACACATGAATATTTTATTTTATTCAACACATGAATATATTATTATATTCAACACATGAATATATTATTTTATTCAACACATGAATATTTATTTTATTCAACACATGAATATTTATATAGTCCATTTCACATCACAACCAACTTTCACAACACAATCAAACAAACAAGCCGTCCATGGTCTGTGAACAACGGGGAACAGTTCATATATGCAGTTATGAAATAAATAACTGCATAAAAATAATTTTGGTGAGAAGTTCTCACCTTTGGTTTCCATTCCGCCGGTCTTTAATTGACGGTTTTGGTACCGTTTGAATTTAATTTTGCTCCAAATTCAAACAAGCTCCAATTTGAACCCAGTCATTTTGTTGCGAAGCTCTCGACTCCACAGTTGCAACGAATCCTGTTTCATGCGATTTGGAGTTCGTGGCAAAAAGATATTAATATACGAACATGGAATATTATTTAAATAATAAGATCACTATTCACCTTCTTCTCCAAACGACACCCTCAACTTAAAATGCTCGCCATGGCCAAAGTTGGAATTGCACGAAACCAGCGCCATTCTCTCCGGCTTCTCCCCCTCTTTCCATGCCTGGTGGTCTCCCCCTCCAGTTCGCCGCTAGGTCCCCACGATCTGCAGTTGAACAAAAAACTGCAGTTTCCGTTCATCTTAGTGTTGAGGCCGCCTCGATGCTCCAAATGCCCCCAATTTTTACCAGTAGCTTGATCTCAACCTCCCAGACAATTTTCCCTTGGTCCCTTTGCCTGGGAATGCACGGATCAACGAGAAATTGCTCATCTTTGCGACTGTCCTGTTTTCAGCACCCCTCCAATAAAATTGACATTCCGGCCAACTCCGGCCACCTGGAACCATGCCACCACCGCCAAAATCTTCATATGTTTCTACTCTACCTTCCCTCTAAATCGCTCGACCTAATTCTCTACGTGGGGCCCGCAGCAACCAAAATACGAAAACCGACCTACTACACGTCGAGCCCAATTCCTACCAAACCACTAGTCCAATCACCACCAAATTTTTGCAGTAGCTAGTACTCATCATGCTATACAATCTCACAAAATTTCATGGCCTAACTCTTTACAGTTTGAGAGATATAAATTATTTAGTTTCAGGGGCTTTTTCGCAAAATGTTTTTGAGGGAGGAAGGGGCTGCCGATTTCCAAAGAAGAATAGGGAGAGAAGTGAGGGTTTTGTGGAGGAAAAGATATTATATAGTGGATATTTTTTTAATTTTTTTAATTAGTTGGCGCTGTCTCCAATCGACAGTTATCGATGCCGCGGCCACACACGAACTCCGTTGGTGATGAAAATTGACATGCTGCTATGTCTTGACAAAACGGTTCTAATAAAACTAGTTTCGTCGAATTCCAAGTCCGTTTTCTTAGAAAACTCTATTTCTGGCTTAAATGGCTGTTCAATTCACAATTTATCCCGTACGGCCACATATGGACTCCATAAATTATGAAAATTAGAATATAGCAATAATTTAACATTGCGGATCCAACAATAGTGGTTTCGTCGAAAATGGAGGTCGTTTGCAAAATGGCTATTTTTCCATAGCGACTATTCTGAATTTTCAAATGGACATAACTTTTTATTCCCGCTATGAAATTTCAATTTTTCGGATTCGTTGGAAATATATTTTCAAATAGATTCAAATATTTTTAGTTTCACTAAAATCTGGTTTACTTTGAATCCTGTACATTCATTTGAATTTTGAAATTGAATTTTCAAACTACCGCGCCATTTCCAATTTATTTTATAATTCAAATAAATATTTATATTCTAATTTCGATTTAAATAAATTTATACCTTTCAATTCTATTCAAAATAAATTTCTAATTGTTATTATTTAAAATAAATCATTTTAAATATTCAAAATTCACTAAATTGCTAAAATGAAAAATTTAAATTGGTTCTGATTTTCCGGATTATTACAATCTTCCCCACTTAAAATCTTTTCGTCCTCGAAAAGGAACATAACTGAAAGTTGTTAAACTAACCAACTCAACTTTCATTCTTAACTTTTCAGTTTTTAAGAATTTTCAATTTTTTCAAAAATTTGGCTAACACTCTAAATTTTCGAAAAATTTCGCCATAACCTCCTTTGTACAGGGAGCGGTTTGGAAATTTGTTGGGCCGTATTAGGCACACAATAAATCCTAAAAAGCATACACATATTTATAGTGATATAACTTTGTGTCCACAGGGGAGTGTGTATAGATCATAACTCCAGAGAATAAATTCTCGTCACCCTATAAATAGTTTTTGTGCCTTAATGACTAGAGAGACGTGATTATGGTCAATTCCAGACCCGTATGGTTTTTTTTAATTAATCTGGAAATTTACCATTACATTTTATATAGTCCATATCAGTCTTTGGTTCAACCTGAAATATAGTCGTCGCCATACAAGCCTCTCGCTTGTATGGTAAATCTTCAACCTCATCACACAAGCTCCAAGGGCTTATGTGGCATATGATAGAGTATTCTATCTTCACGCAGTATGCCATGTAGTGTAGTTCAAAATTAATTGTTACTATCATATGGCGACGTTTATAATCTCATACAGAGCAACCAGCATCCGCATCCAATGGCATTCGCAGGAGTTGATATATAAATAAAATTGCGCATCCAACTCAAGGTTTACCTATTTGTCGGGCACACAAATAAATCCTTTACTCAACAGCAAATCCATTTACCTGTTCAATGTACATGCATGTATACATATGCAATTTCAATCAAATTTCAATTGAGTTCAATATTTGACATAATTTGGCAAAATTTGCCTTTCATTCGCATGTTGTTTAATGAATAATCAAACAACACAATCAACAATCAGCAATCAATTAGTTGATTAAAATTTCAAATTCATAACTTTGATACATAGTCAAAAATCATATTTTGATGCCAATTTACAAACAGTAAACCCTATCTAGTTTTGGTTCTCACACCAGTCAATTGGAAATATATAGAAATCCCACATTCGAAACTCGAACATAAATACTGATGATGTCCGGACATCACCAGAATTATCCCCGAGCGACTAGAGTGTGACTCTATATCTATTCAGTATATGTGAGACTTCGAATACACGTTCAAGACACGTATATGCAAAATCTCATACACTCGATTGTCCAAATTCAATATAAAATAAACAATCAGATGCGTATCATTAGATTAAATTTTCAAAACAAAGTTTGTTTTCATTTTTACTTTAAAAATAACACTCTTCACACTCGTTCTAGGATACTGCTGATCCTATCTCTAACGAGTCATTCCCATTGGATACTACTAATCCAATCTCTAATGAATTCTTTCGTTTGGTTCTAGTGTGCCATGTTCTCGAGCTCTGCAAACCAAAGCTCTGATACCAAATGAAGCAACCCAAACTTCCCCGTAAAGGAAAGCCCGGATTGAGTTGAGAACAAGACGAATCAGAACACAAACAGAAGAACATTTCGTTGCTAATTAAAATAATTCCATCAGAATACAAGAATATAACAAAGTATGAATAAATAATATACATCAGATAAATATCACAGATTTAAATTACATTAGCAGCAGAAAAATAATACAGAACACAACTGAAAGAAATACACGGATACAGAGCTTTCCGAGTATCGTTCCAGCTGTAAAACAGGATCCTGTGAATATAAATCTGCAAAACCCAACTATTAGCTGCCCGTGTGGAAAATAGGGGCACCCAGAGTTTAGGTTAAAACAACAAACTCCAGGTCAGTCATGTTACTAGTGTGAGAACTAAAATAGTTATTAATCTTTATTTTAAAGTAAGGTAAATCAAGGGACCACGCCGTATAACACGGAACGGGTTTTAACCCCAAGATTACCAGTGCATAAAACAAACAACGCAATGCTAAAGAACAGTGAAGCTATTATAAGACCCAAGTCCCATCACATAATGCAACGCAAGCCGGAGGATAGGGTTTTACCTTATAATAGCCAAATGATGCTAGATACACGAAATTTTATCTTTTATTATTACTATAAGTGAAGAAATCAACTTCAAATATAAATGTATCAATCATAGGCGGCATGAGTGCCCCATCCCACAATGTCCCCATACTAGGCTCTATAATCAAAATCGCAAAATGTCGTATTGGAAGTTGGATTTCAATCTGTGAACCAAAGCAAAGGGATCATCCTGTGCTAATTCAAGACTCTCTAGCCCGAGCCTCAGGAACAGCCGCAACTGCACCTTGGATCGTCAGGGCCGGTAAACACAGAGTGGATTAAAATGCCTGAACACTACTTTTCCCCGCCCTATGGGGAGTAAAATCTGGTCTGTATAACGACCATACTATCCATCGGCCCAGCAATGCCGATATAACCGAGGCACTTCGCTATCCATCATCCACATATGTAAAACATCTGGGCATGCAAAACCCAGACATCACTCCTAGCTAGAAGGAAACGCATGTCCTCCCTGATGTCCTCTCCCGTTTTTGGTTCACACCAGGGTGTGAGGCTCGCGAATTAACGCTACACAAAGCTATGCTATATTAAAGCCATGCTTTGATCATCAACCACAAGACTCTGCTTTTCAACAGAAGCCTTGATCCTTTGCCACTCAGGCATGCCACACAGGCAATTCACTCCATGCGACTGATGACTATCGATATACAACCTCTGATCCCGTACGTCTCAGAGAAGGGTAAAGTAAGAGAATAAATTCTCCTTAACTAGGCAAACGTATATTTAATAGAGATCAATCAGCATAGAATAAAATCCAATATCAAAAACACGTAGTCCAT
Organism: Allium sativum; assembly: GCA_030737875.1. Lineage (NCBI taxonomy): Eukaryota > Viridiplantae > Streptophyta > Magnoliopsida > Asparagales > Amaryllidaceae > Allium > Allium sativum. Next base: position 473,204,280 of record CM060923.1, on the reverse strand, counting down.
TTACAAGTTCATTCTGGGTCTGAACGAAACCGGAGGCACCTTATTCCTCGTCCCGTATGTCCAATACAGGCGAGAGGCCCTCGCATCTCCGTTAATCTCCAAGTACGTCTGGACGATCACTACTTATTACCTCGTCTTGGGTGTACAACCTAATCAAGACATCAGTAATCATCCAAACGATGTGGAGACCTACCGTCTTCATCTTCAACTTATCGTCGTATCAGTTATTCAAAATGGGATAAACCTGGCCTTTCCGAATAACTCGCGTATTTTATAAAAAAGTGTTACATAAACACAATGTACGCCTCATTCCAACCCAGAATATGATTTTATTCAAATATTCTTTTCACAATTTCAAACCATATTAAGGTTTTTCAAACTAGTCGGGATTAGCAAACCTTACCGAAGTAATCATTTATTATATTTCCCAATCCCAGCCTATTCATCCCATGGAGCAAAACTGGTAGTACCCCATATCTAACACCCACGGTGTTATCGGCAAATATTAATTACCATTTCCGTTCGAATCTAATTAAAGATTCAACTATAGTTAGGAGTAAAACTGGTGGTACTCCATTCTCAATCATTTTCTTGAATTGATAATTTTAATTATCACGTTCACTTTTCAATCTAATTAAAGATTCATTAAAACTCCATTTAGTTTTAGTCTTCCCTAAAATCATTATTAATGATTATTCAAAGTTAAGAAATTAATCTTACCTTTAACTGGGTTAAAGAACCAATGTCATTCAAAACACCGTTCATGATAAACCCAAAATCACATTACATCAGTCTCTAACCATAAATTAGTAAGAGAACAATTCCCGAAGTATTAATCCCAAAGGCTGAAACCAACATCAGTTCAATACCCAGGAAACCATTTAACTTAGTCAATCTCCAATTAGTTTCTAATTTTCTTAACTCCATTGGGTTTAAGAATAGTATTATTAAAGATACCATTCACGACAAACCCAAAATCACATTCCATTGTTAATCGGGTTAAAGAACAAGTGTTATTTAAAACATCGTTCACGATAAACCTAAAAATCCAATTTAAATTCAGTTCTAATTAAATATTAATTAACTGGAAAATTTTACTAAATCTTAATTAAAAGATTTATTTTTTTCTCAACTGGGTTTTAGAATAGTGCTATTTAAGATACCATTCACGACAAACCCAAAATCCTATTTGATATTAAATATAAGGCTCTGAATAGAAAATATATCAGCTTATATTCAATATAAAATTCTAAAACCAACAAATGTCGTATTGGAAATAACGATATCAATATATCTTTCAAATTCCTCCACAATATCCGTATAATCACGGAATCCAATATCAAAATATTCCGAAGATAAATTCGATTCAAATCCATTCCAATTCATATATTGGAAATTCTGGTTATTTTTAAAACCATTTCAAATCCAATTTATTTATTTTAAAAATAATTGATTATAATTCTAGTTAGTAACTAGTTAATTTCGATATGTATTTCGTTGAATTCCATTTAAAGCGTATTTTATAAATCGTTTTAAATTCGTTTTCAAAACGATTTCAATTTCATATTCAATTTTAAATCAAAATTGAATATCCTATATCATTAATATATAAATGATAATATTTTCAAAACATTAGATTTTGAAATCACTTTCTTTTCGATGTTCATTATAAAAATGAATAAAATCGATATAAATATCGCTCACATCAAAATGGCGTTAATCTAATCAACACGGCTTCATATATTTAAATATTTCCGTGTCCATCCAAAATGGGACATCAAAATCATATTTTGATCCATTATTGAATATTATTTGAAAATATTTGTTATTTTATTTTATTTTATTCAACACATGAATATATTTTATTCAACACATGAATATATTTAATCCTTTTCTGAATATTATTTTAAAATATTCGTTATTTTCCAAACTGGAATGAGACCCAATCAATTACCATATAATGTTATTTATATGGATTCTATACAACACATGTATAAAATAACAATGATAAACAATCATCCATCATCCAAAGTGCATCACACAACTACATAAGCATTAAATATAAATAATTAACGCTTACACAATCTGTCAACCCATTAATTGACATACAACTAAACAATTGGGATTAGTATACGTCAATTATCATCCCAATACCTGCGTGGCGTTTCAATCAACAAACACATATTTTATTTATGCAGTTGGGCGTTGTGTAAAATTTATCGTCCCAATTCATATCAGTAAAATGAGTGTACATAAACAAATCGTCCGATTTGTAAATGAATATTTATTTTATTCATATGCACGTTAAAATTTTTATTCAACACATGAATATTTCATTTTATTCAACACATGAATATATTATTATATTCAACACATGAATATTTATTTTATTTAACACATGAATATTTATATAGTCCATTTCACATCACAACCAACTTTCACAACACAATCAAATAAACAAGTCGTCCATGGTCTGTAAACGACGGGGAACAGTTCATATATGCAGTTATGAAATAAATAACTGTATAAAAATAATTTTGGTGAGAAGTTCTCACCTTTGATTTCCACTCCATCAGTCTTTAATTGGCAGTTTTGGTACCGTTTGGATTTAAATTTGCTCCAAATTCAAGTAAGCTCCAATTTGGACCCAGTCAATTTTGTTCTGAAGCTCTCGACTCCGCGGTCGCAGCAGATCATGTTTCATGCGATTTGGAGTTCGTGGCAAAAAGATATTAATATACGAACATGGAATATGTAACATGTAATGACCCGGATTTTTAGAGCCAGAATATTTAATTTATTTAAATATTAAATTAGAATTTGATTAAATTGAATTCAGAATAAATGAGTTATTTTATTTAACTGAACCGAATATGGAATTCAATATGGAATTAAATTGATTTCGAAGTTTATGGAAAATTCTGTTTGAACGTGAAAGGTAATAATAAGTTATTATTGAAGAATTTGGTTGGTTGGAATTTAATTAAATATTTGCTCAATTTAATTAAACGTAAAAATATTGTTTTTACAAAAGGGGTCAGAATTCGATGAAAACTAGGTTCATCGAGTCCGTAATATTGTAGTGGAGCAGTGTATCAAATTTGGTGACATTCCAGTTTGTTATGAAGTCATCCGGTCTTGAAAACATCGAATAAGATTACATTTGAATATTTTATAAAAAATATCTCCACAAATATCTACACCCTTATACCTTATAAATACCCCTATATTGTTCTAACCCTTAACATAATTTTATTCCTCTTCTGGTCAAAAGAGAAGCCGTCGGTTATAGCTTCTCAAACCCAAAATCGTGATCTTTCCGAGTCCAAATAAAATCATAGAAAATTCTGTAAATCCCGAAATAAATATAATAGGATTCGCATCAAGTTTCTCTACACTTCTATGTTAGTTTCAGCGGGTTTGATTCTAATCCGTTTGCTGGGAAGTGGAAACGCGATGGCTAGGGTTTATAATTGTCGGGGATTGAAGCGTCGAGGGGAGGAGCGGATGATGGATTCGAGTTTGTGATGGCGAATGGCAGTTACCCCTTTTCTTTTGTGGTGTTCGATGCATTTTGGTGTCGAGATGTCCCTGTAGCAGAGTTCTGAAGCTCGGAGTTGCGTTCTTGATGAGGCTGACGAGTTGAGCAAGAATAGTATGGTTGAAATCGAATTTTGAAGGGGACAATGTTGGTAATCTCTGTTGAGTTTTTGTTGAAGCAATGGCAAGAAACGAACGAGCAAGGGAGGAGCACAGTTCGACCATGACTTGTGGGTTTGTGTTGTCTGGTTGTTGAAGCGGGATGAGGAAGGAGTAGTTTTACTGCAGGCGGTTGTGTTAGGGGATTAACTGAGCTTAAACAGTGATTAGGGTGAACGTATGGGGTGAGAACATGGTGAAATGAGATGGGAATTTGTTGAAGTAAAGGAGGGCGTGAGGACTGAAATACATGGGTATATGTGATGAGTTATAGCGTGTGTGTACTTGGACTAAACTGTGAAGGTGGAGACTGTTTTGCTATGTGAATTTATTTAGGACTTGTTAGCAACTTATGTGTATTTGTTCGGTTGAGAGCAGTGAAGGAAAAGGAGTGAATGGTTGAACATGATTTGGCATTTTGTTGCATGGGGTTCTTGTTTGATGAAAACCGTGGATGGGAGGAGTTCGAGTTGTTGTGAGAGGCAAATCAAAAAGAAGGTGAGCTGATGTTTCGGGAAGGACGGATAGGATTTGGAGCGGGCTTCTTTTGAGTAGATTGGCGGATTGTTAATAAAGATCGATGAGCGATAGGTCTCATTGGAATTGTAGAATCATGGGCCATAAAATGGAACAAGGCATTTCAATCTTTAGGGTTTGTCCGGATTTACAATAGAATAAAATGACTGATCAGAATCACAATCGTAAATTGTTATTTAACGATCACGACAATGTGAGTAAAACTCACCAACTCTGAATAGTTCTATTTTTACAACGTATATTTAGAACTGATAAATGATGACTGATTGCGGTGTGTTGATTTGGTTGATTGAACTGCTAGTCAGTTAGTTGAAATTATATATATATATATATATATATATATATATACAAATATATATATAAATCGTTAAATATATATTGATGTTGTTTATCAGAACATTTCATATTGATATGAAATTGATGTACATTATACTGTGTAACATCTGTGGATACAGGGATACAGGTTGGAGGGATCCGACTGGATCCCTCAACATTTATTTTACTATTTTCATATATTGTGATATATGATGTGATGTATATCTGTTATGGGTTTTGTGTGTTAGAATGATATTGATCATTTGTTATTTGATATTTTAAATATCATAAGAAACCCTAGGATGTAAAAAGGAATATTTCAATGTATATTGAAATAAAGGGATTTTATAAAATCAACCGATTTTATAAAAGGAAATAAATTTAAATATAAAGCATTTATAAAATCATAGGATATTATAAAGGAGGATATTTGTTTAGAAAATAAATAGAATATTATAAAAAGGAAACCGTTATAAAAAGGAAAATGTTATTAAAAAGGAATCTGTATAAGTGGAGAAACGTTATTAAAGGACATTTTTTTAAAGTGAAGAACCGTTACTAAAAGTAAATCTTTATAAATGAATAAACGTTGTTAAAAGGGAAAACCTTTGTAAATCAATAAAGTAATCGAATATTAGTATTCGAAAGGAGTTAATCAAAAAAGAGTTGAATCAAATAAGTTATTCAATAAGAGTTAACCAGTTAGAGTTAATCAGTTAGAGTTAATCAGTTAGAGTTAATCAATTAGAGTTATTCGAATAAGAGTTAATCAAATAGAGTTAAACTGACTAGAGATTAGTTAAGTCGAATGGTTTTCTGAGTGTGGATCTGATGTTGGTTTCGGCCTTCGGGGTTTATACTTAGAGAATTGTTCTCTTACTAGTTTACAGTTAGGGACTGATGGTTGTGGAAGAATAGTGATACGTGAATAAGCTATGGAAATGTTTTCCAGTGTTAATAACGTATATTTTCTAATCATAGAAAATTAGGAAATATGAATATATATATATATTTGTATGTTGGATGATTTGATCGATAATTCCATTTGGAATTAAGATCGTTGTGTGAACACCGCCATGTTTTCATTTGATAGTTAAATCACATACTATCAAAGTTTTGACCATTTTAACGTTGTTAATATGGAGAGACCGGTTGGATTCTTATACAAAGAACCACTCTGTATTGGCATAAGCATTGCGAATATGCCAAAGAAAATTGAAGATGGAGTAAACTGCAAGGGCTGTTGTATAAGTCCTAGGTAGAGATTACCTAGGATGGATGTACTGAATAATGCCTTCGGTTTCGTTCAGTCCCAAAACGAACGTAAATGGACGAATGTCTGACAAAATATTTCCAATGACCGAATGGGTTGGTCTGTATAAATATATATGGTTGCAACGGATTTATTCCCTTAGCATAACATCCAGAATATTTGTGTAAACCAATTAGTGATTAACGGATCTGACAATGTGTCATTCAAAGTGATCATGTTATCAATGAATGAAAAGTAGTCGTAGCCTCTGGCCTCAACAACCGATAAATGACAAAAAAATCGGGCATGCAGCATGGCTAAGTCGGTCGCACCGAAGTAGGGTGTATAATCACCTATCTAGAGAATATTCATTTGCTTCTTTAATCTATCAATGGTGTCCCTATATATATACGGGAAACGGTTTCTGATCCCAACCGTTGGTGATATACATTCGATACACTCAAGCGAAATGAGCGGTCGGTCATGTGTGGCTGAGTTACAAGATGTTCTTGTTGAACTCCAGTGTATCGTTCCTAGAGTACACTGATCGAAAGGTGGTTCCATACCTTGTAATAGTTGGAAACCCATTACCCAATACGTGCTTGCGGTTTTGATTGTATACTATATATGTAGAACGTGAGATGAAAGCGTTTCTGCTAGTTGATTATTATATTGTGGTTGATAGACATTATTATAATATCAAAGGTTTTGATATAAAGATGTTTTGGATTCTCATAAGGGAAAAACCCGTTCCGTTATACGGCGTGGTCTTATGAGATATCGTTTACTTGTTCGAACTGTTTTAAACTGTTTTACTCATACCAGTCCCATGACTGACCCGGAGTTTATTTGTTTGTTTTCCCTAAACTCTTGGGTGCCTAATTTTGTACGGGCAGTCAAGTAGTCGGGATTTTACAGATACACTTGGAGAGCTCGGAGCAGGAGGCTTCAAGATTCTATAGCTATTATTGTTTCTGCTGTTGTTGTAAGTGTTGTACTCTGATAAGTGTTATTGTATACAAAAATGTTATGTATTTCAAAAGTTATGTTATATTTTGTTCGTTCTGCTATGAGATTCGTGTTTACTCTGATGATGATGTTCTTCTTCTTCTTCTTCTATTCTAATAGTTCTATCTTATATATCCTCACCCTCTATCTTCTTTCTATTAGTTTCCTGAATTTCCAGTGCAATTTGGGGTTGGACTTGTGTTATTTGGTCAGCTCAAATTGGACCGGATTTTTCGGGTCACTACATAAAACCCCACGTCCACTAATGTCCCTCACAAAGGGAATGCATTAACTTTCATGGAGTATTGTTGGTGTATAGAACGGATTATAACAAGACAGATACATATATTGGTACTTGAAAATTTTAAAACAACTTTTATTGCAGCGGAAAAATAGTTTGGTTACAACAACACCAATACCCAACAATAAAACCAAGTACACTTAATGTCCATCTTGACAAATTGTTTTCTGAGTACATAAAGTAAAAAGCATAACCCCAACATAAATAGCCGTAAAAGAGATAAGCTGAACTTTACTTTCAGCAATCCAAGCACTTCCAAAAGAGAGAGAAAGAGATCCAAATCAAGCTCCACTAGAACTAGTCCCACCCTGAGAACCTTGGGGGTGGGGAAAGGAAGGAAAGAGGCGAAAACAAAGGGGGTCAGACATAAAGTCTGGCGAGTCCAATAACTTTAACAATATAACTATTAAAGTAATTAGGAAAAGGCATAAACTGGTAAAACAAGAAATGATTATGAAACAAACAGGTATGACAAAACCAACAAGAGGAATAAGATAACGTTAATTGTGTTCCTAATCACTATAGGATAATTACTCTACTGCACCAATACTGGTCACCCTAAAAGTTGATCCCGCCTACCGAACATAATAATCATAATGGTAGCTTCTTGTAACCCTAGCTGTCTTCATAGGTGCCGCCTGCCCCTATCTCCACTAGTTGTACCCACTACCCCCATGTGATCCGCTCCCTAACTCGTAGATATCCGTGCTGGTCCCATAGTGGGGTGTATCACTCCCCAAAGTGGCAACCCGATACTACTCAAAGATGCACGAATTATATCTACACGATGCAACAACGTCTTACCTACCAGCCCGGGCCCACACACGCACATGACCCCGTTGGACTTGCGTTGCCACCGCTAACCCGTTTTGACCTCTTACAATCAAACCCAGTAAGCGTAACCCGCCCTCGATCTAATCCGAGCTCATAAAGATACTTAATGGATTACTGGTTTGAAAAGGGTCCCCATACTTGACACAAGCTTTCCACCTACGTTCGGTCCCTACTAGGATTTCCCACTTAACCCCTTGTTATTCATGTCTTCTTACATGTTTCAACTTGTTTAAGTGTTTCTAATCGTATTTCACATGCCACCCATGTCACCCACTTAACCCCATGTCCCACTACATGTTAATCTTGGTTAAGTATTACTTAATTCATTATAACCGTAACCTTTTAAGACCTCCTACATTAGACTACCGTTTGTAGTTGCTGGATTTGCCGGGCGGGTCTGGGCAGTCTTATACCGCAAACGAGCCTAACCTCATGTCTTTACAATTGTTACACATTTAATTTATGCCTTTGACCCCTCACATTAGACTACCGTTTGTGGTTGCTGGATTTGCCAGGCGGGTCCGGGCAGTCTTATACCACAAACGAGTCTAACCTCGTGTTTTAGGCGTTTATTATTACACATAATTATTTAATCCCAATTTGAATTAATATCCCTATTCAAATTGTCAATAATTTCCAAATTAATCTATGTCCATAACTATCACATAAATTACGTCCTTATTTTTCAGGTATATAAATTATACCAATTAATGTCTCAAATAAATTATATGCCTTTAAAGCCATTTTATGCCAATTCTCAATATGTATATTTAATATTTTCCCAATGTCCCTACGACGTTCATACGTTTAATATGAAATATGTTAGACTCCTAAATAGTCTAACTCTTAAAAAGAAAAGAAACATCACAACTTGCATAACACGTAAAATAGATCTAACTTGCAAATAAGAATTATAACATAAATTTGCAAGCCAATAACTTGCATAGGCAATGGACATATATAACATAAATTTGCATAAACTATGTACTGCCATGGATCTAAATATATATCTAAACATAAAATTGTGAACTTGCATATATGACTATGGTTTTCACCTGAACTTGAATATGGGTTCCATACAAACTTGCATATGAATTTAAACATGTAAACCAACATCACATGTTTTACATATAAACTCGCATACACATATATATACTTGATTCACATATAAATTTGTGTATAATTCGCATACAGACTTGCATATGATTCACATTCAAACTAGCATATGATTTACATCCAAACTCGCATATAAACTGATGTCATAAAATGAATTAAGTTAAACATATGTGATTGGTCGTATGAAATAGATCCACTAACATAAGTTAACAAAACTATCATATGTTTACAAACAGTCGATAAAATATTAAGTAACGTCACATGATTCAACAGGCATGTTCTCATGATCCAAATTATAACTCATCATAATTAGTTTATTAATTATTTTGTGAAAGAAATTGTACTCACAAAGACGGATTAGAGAAGAGAATAATTCATTCGTCGTTTGTTCTACAATCTTGTCTCACAATTCCTTAGCTTTAAGAAGAAGACGAACTATTCCAATAGCGTAAGGGCGTCTTTCACTTATTTTAATTAGGATTGAGGTAGCATAGCGTTGCAATGGTTTGGTGTGGAGAGAAAGTGATGTTTGGGGGTGTTAAAACATGTTAGGTTCCAAAGAATCTGTCCAGAAAACAAGTCCAGGTGCAAAATCCCGAATCTGCCTCGGATCTGACCAAATCGTGGGTGGTCGACCCCCAGGTCGATCTGTACAGGGAAGGTTGACCCCCTGGTCGACCTGGCTTGGGGCGGGAAAAATCCCGCCCAGCCCGCTTCTGTGTTTTCATTTGAATTTTGAATTTGAATTCGAGCTATTTTAATTTATTTAAACCCCTGAAACTTCTGAAGGCCATAACTTCCTCATATGAAGTCCGATTTACGAAAACTTGGACTCTATTCCAAGCAGAATTCCGAGATGAACGCAATGGCGTAACCCATTTCCCTTAATTATTCTCCTAAAAATTAAGTGTTTTTGAATCTGTTAATTTTAATATTTAAAATTACGAGGTGTTACATTTTCCCCTCCTTAAAGGAATTCGCCCCCGAAATCTCCAAGTTAAGGAGAATGTATATCCTACCATCCAATCATCCATCTATTCAATCATCAAACACAGGCATCCATTGTCCTTAAAAGACTTCTAATGCCGTATGAACATATGCAAAAAGTGTGTGTATATGTTCCTTATCTAATGCAAAATCAGGCGGTAGTGCCGTGCATCCATTATGTATGCAAAAGAATCCTAATGATACATATTATTTCTACATGCGTGCACTACCATTCATCTAAATGCAGCATCCATATGATAACACAACCATTATACATCCATTAATTTAAATATGCACACATATTTATATGCAATATGAAAGTGATTGAGCTAATCTGGTGCCTAATGTGTGTGTACATGCATCCACGAGCAACCACTAGCAACCACTTGCATCCATTTGCATCCACCAAACATAACATGTCTCAAACACATGTTTACAACAATAGGGTTTTTTTCCTAACTAAAGATCGAAGATATAATCGCGAAGACATACTAAACGATAGGACAAGCATAACCAAAGTGGTAGAAAAAGTAGAAGTTAAAAACATACCCTCAAAAAGGAAAGGGTACCGCGTACGCATCTTGTCTTCAGTTTCTCAAGTCGCATCGCCTTGATCATTTCCCCATTGCACCTTGACCAACTTGACCTCTCTGTTGCGTAGCTTTATGACCTCCATCCAAGGATGCATGTAGGGGCTCGTATAATTGGGGCATCTCACTCCACTTCCACTTCTCTTAGCCTGCTCGGCTCTACTACTTCTGCGATATCTTGTAAACACTTCCGCAAATGTGATACGTGAAACACGTCGTGAACACCACTAAGCTCATTGCCTCTTCTCATGTCCCTCCAAAATCTAGGACACATAACCTCAAAATATCTTCAAGGATTCTATTCACCCCTTTCTGTCCGTCCATCCGTCTGCGGATGATAAGCAGTACTCATACTTGCCACCTTTTGCATATCACCTTTTCCTCTTGCTTCGAAAACTGCTCCAAGCCCTGTCCCGCAAGCACCAGTATACACTGTGAATGGCTTACTTCCATCTGGCAAAACTAAAACTAGAGCTGTCGTCAAAGCCCTCTTCAAATGCTGGAAAGCATCATCACAGTCAACATCCCAAGCAAAAGTCAAGTTCTTCTTCGTTAACCGAGTTAGTGGGGTTGATATCTTCGCGAAGTCCTTAATGAACTTCCTATAATAGTCCGCCATCCCTAGAAAGCTTCTTACTTCTGTCGCGTTTCTAGGGACCTTCCAACCTTGGGTTGCCACCACCTTTGCGGAATCCACAGCTATCTCTTCCTTAGAGACCACGTGTCCTAAGAACCTCACTTCTTTCCTCCAAAAATGACATTAGGAGAACTTAGCTTTGAGTTGATGCGCTCGTAGGGTCTCTAAGACTTCCCTAAGATGTAGGGCATGCTCTTCTTTGCTTCAAGACAAAATCAAGATATCATCCACAAAGACTACCACAAACTTGTTTAGAAACTCCCTATACACCCTACTTATTAAGTCAACGAAGTATGCGGGTGCACTCGCCAAACCAAAAGGCATGATGAGCCGCTCAAAGAAACCGTCAGGAATTCTAAATGCAGTCTTATTTATGCTGTCTTCAGCCGCTTTTAGCTGATGAAATCCTATAGCTAAATCCAGCTGTGAGAAAACCGAAGCACCAACCAACTGATCGAATAAATCATCTATCCTCGGCAATGGGTGTCTGTTCTTCTTTGTGAGCTTATTCATCTCTCTATACTCCACGCACAATCTAAGTGAACCATCAGCCTTTGTAGCAAAAACAACCGGAGCACCCCATTCCGAAATGCTTCTTTTTATGAACACCTTCTTAAGTAACTCCTTTACTTTTTTACTGAGTTCTCTTCTCTCTCTCGGAGCCATGTGGCGCACCGGTAATGCAACTGGATTTGCATTATCTACAAGGTATATACAAAAGTTTATATCGCGCCTCGGGGGTAAACCCCGAACTTCATCGAAGACGTCGCCATATTCACGGACCACACGAACAAATTCCAAATCATCGTTGGACGCGTCAAGAGATTCTAGGTAGCTAAGCATCACCGGACCTCTAGGGTCACAAGAAATATCAAGGGTCTTTCCACAATGAGTCAACAATCTAACTACACTTCCTTCACAGTCTAGGATGGCACCGTATCTAGCTAGCCAATCCATGCATAGAATCAAGCCGTAGCCCATGAAGCCAAGAACGAAGGCGTTGCATTCAAACCTAACGCCCAAGATAGACACTCTCAAATCCCGACAAACCATTGAAAGATGAGCCGAACCACCAATAGGATTTGAGACTACTATGGGATCTATAACTAGACTAGTATTTAGGTGCAGTGTTTTAACTAATGAAGCATATACAAACGAATGTGAAGCGCCAGAATTAAAACAAGGTTCGAACACGATGATTGAAAAGAAAAACCAAACTTCCAACCAAGATATTTCTACCTCTATCAGGTATGCCAGCCGTGAGGGAACGCGTCTGCCCTCCAGAAGATCCTGTAATTTGTCCTTACCTTTGCCTTTTGCTTCTTTGGACGATCCGAATAAGATGTCCTGTTTCTGCATAACAATAACAACTAGTCTTCTTATTCTTTCTAACGTCTTTACTTAAGTAGTCAGGTATTTCGCAAGTGTGGCCCTTCCTTTTCTCTTGGCCCATTGTTATCCTTAACGCCTTTCTTTGGATCTACTTTCTTATCGTGTGTCCTATCCATGTCTCTCCTGCACATTCTCCATTCGTGACCTCCTACCAAAATGAGGCTTCGTCCTTCATTAACCAAGAAGCTAATTGAACCTTCTTCCCATCATCTATCTTAAAGGTACCAACAAGTCCTCCACTTCCTACTAGCTTTGACAAATGTCCCAGTCCCATAACGCGGTTTTCCGCCCACCGTACGGAAGTTCTTACATATCTTAGAAAAAAAAAAGTCTATACGTGGAGGAAGAAATTCAAAAAGGAAAGAGGAAGAGATTTAAAACGGAGAATCGAAGGAAAGATATATGGCTCTTGGGGGTTATGTTTTTCAAAATAATCTTTTCTCTTAAAAATACTCTCTTTAAGACATATTTTTGGAAGTATTTATTTATAAAATGCTTTTGAAAAAAAACAGTTTTTCAAAATCTCTTATCTGTTCTGGTAACCTTCAGCTCTGATACCATGTGTAACACCCCACGTCCATTAATGTCACTCACAAAGGGAATGCATTAACTTTCATGGAGTATTATTGGTGTATAGAATGGAATATAACAAGACAGATACATATATTGGTACTTGAAAATTTTAAAACAACTTTTATTGCAGCAGAGAAATAGTTTGGCTACAAAAACATCAAAAACCAACAATAAAACCAAGTACACATAATATCCATCTTGACAAATTTTTTTCTGAGTACATAAAGTAAAAAGCATAACCCCAACATAAGTAGCCGTAAAAGAGATAAGATGAACTTTACTTTCAGCAATTCAAGCACTTCCAAAAGAGAGAGAAAGAGATCCAAATCAAGCTCCACTAGCACTAGTCCCACCCTGAGAACTTGGGGGGGGGGGGGGGTTAGGAAGAAAAGAGGCGAAAACAAAGGGGGTCACACGTAAAGTCTGGCGAGTCCAATAACTTTAACAATATAATTATTAAAGTAATTAGGATAAGGCATAAACCGATAAAACAAGGAATGACTTTGAAACAAATGGGCATGACAAGACCAACAAGAGGAATAAGATAACGTTTATTGCGTTCCTAATCACTATAGGATAATTACTCTACTGCACCAATACTGGTCACCCTAAAAGTTGATCCTGCCTACTGAACATAATAATCATAATGGTAGTTTCGTGTACCCCTAGCTGTCTTCATAGGTGCCGCCTACCCTTATCTCCACTAGTTGTACACACTACCCCCACGTGATCGGCTCCCTAACTTGTAGATACCCGTGCTGGTCCCACAGTGGGGTGTATCACTCCCCAAAGTGGCAACCCGATACTACTCAAGGATGCACGGCTTATATCTACACGATGCAACAACGTCTTACCAACCAGCCCGGGCTCACGCACGCACATGAACCCGTTGGACTTGCGTTGCCACCGCTAATCCATTTTGACCTCTTACAATCAAACCCGGTAAGCGTGTCCCTCCCTCGATCTAACTCGAGCTCATAAAGATACTTAATGGGTTACTGGTTTGAAAAGGGTCCCCATACTTGACACAAGCTTTCCAACTACGCTTGGTCCCCACTAGGATTTCCAATTTAACCCCTTGTTATTCATGTCTTCTTACATGTTTCAACTTGGTTAAGTGTTTCTAATCGTATTTCACATGCAACCCATGTCACCCACTTAACCCCATGTCCCACTACATGTTAATCTTGGTTAAGTGTTACATAATTCATTATAACCGTAACCTTGTAAGACCTCCTGTCTTTACAATTAGACCGTAATCTTGATTAACCTTGATTAACCGTAATGTAGGATAATTCATTATAACCGTAATCTTGATTAACCTTGTTACATGTTAATCTAGGTTTGTCGGGCAGGTCCGGGCGGTCTTATACCGCAAACGAGCCTAACCTCATGTCTTTACAATTGTTACGCATTTAATTTATGCATTTGACCCCTCACATTAGACTACTGTTTGTGGTTGCTGGATTTGTCGGGCGGGTCCGGACAGTCTTATACCACAAACGAGTCTAACCTCGTGTCTCAGGCGTTTATTATTATACATAATTATTCAACCCCAATTTGAATTATTATCCCTATTCAAATTGTCAATAATTTCCAAATTAATCGACGTCCATAACTGTCACATAAATTATGTCCATAATTTTCAGGTATATAAATTATACCAATTAATGTCTCAAATAAATTATATGCCTTTAAAGCCATTTTACGCCAATTCTCAATATGTATATTTAATATTTTCCCAATGTCCCCACGCCGTTCGTACGTTTAATATGAAATATGTTAGACTTGCAAATAGTCTAACTCATAAAAAGACAAGAAACATCACAACTTGCATAACACATAAAATAGATCTAACTTGCAAATAAGAATTATAACATAAATTTGCATAGCCAATAACTTGCATAAGCAATGGACATATAGAACATAAATTTGCATAAATTATGCACTGCCATGGCTCTAAATATAGATCTAGACATAAAATTGTGAACTTGCATATATGACTATGGTGTTCACGTAAACTTGCATATGGGTTCCATACAAACTTGCATATGAATTTAAACATGTAAACCAACATCACATGTTTTACATACAAACTCGCATACATACATACATATATATATATACTTGATTCACATATAAACTTGTGTATAATTCGCATACAGACTTGCATATGATTTACATACAAACTAGCATATGATTTACATCCAAACTCGCATATAAACCGATGTCATAAAATGAATCAAGTTAAACATATGTGATTGGTCATATGAAATAGATCCACTAACATAAGTTAACAAAACTGTCATATGTTCACAAACAGACGATAACAAAATTAAGTAACGTCACATGATTCAACAGGCATGTTCTCATAATCCAAATTATAACTCATCATAATTAGTTTATTAATTATTTTGTGAAAGAAATTGTACTCACAAAGACGGATTAGAGAAGAGAACAATTCGTTTGTCGTTTTTTCTACAATCTTGTCTCACAATTCCTTAGCTTTAAGAAGAAGATGAAATATTCCAGCAGCATAAGGACGTCTTTCACTTATTTTAGTTAGGATCGAGGCAGCATAGCATTGCAATGGTTTGGTGTGGAGAGAAAGTGAGGTTTGGGGGTGTTCAAATAGGTTAGGAGCCAAAGAATCTGTCCAGAAAACAAGTCCAGGTGCAAAATCTCGAATCTGCCTCGGATCTGACCAAATCAGGTGAGGTCGACCCCTAGGTCGACCCGCAGGTTGACCCCTAGGTCGACCTGTACAGGGGAGGTCGACCTCCTGGTCAACCTGGCTTGGTGCAGGAAAAATCTTGCCCAGCCCGCTTCAGTGTTTTCATTTGAATTTTGAATTTGAATTCGAGCTGTTTTAATTTATTTAAACCCCTGAAACTTCTAAAGACCATAACTTCCTCATACGAAGCCCGATTTACGAAAACTTGGACTCTATTCCAAGCAGAATTCCAAGACGAACACAATGGCATAACCCATTTCCCTTAATTAGTCTCCTAAAAAATAAGTGTTCTTAAATCTGTTCATTTTAATATTTAAAATTACGGGGTGTTACAGAATATTATTTAAATAATAAGATCACTATTCAACTTCTTCTCCAAACAATACCCTCAACTTAAAATGCTCGCCACAGCCAAACCATAAGTCGGAATTGCACAAAACCAGAGCCATTCTCTCCGGCTTCTCCTTCTCTTTCCCAGCCTAGTGGTCTCCCCCTCCAGTTCGCCACGAGGGCCCCACGATCTGCAGTTGAACGGAAAACTGCAGTTTTCGTTCATCTCAGTGTTGCGGCCGCCTCGGTGCTCCAAATGCCCCCAATTTTTACCAGTAGCTTGGTCTCGATGTCTCGAACAATTTTCCCTTCGGTCCCTTTGCCTGTAAATGCACGGATCGATGAGAAATTACTCATCTTTGCGACTGTCCTGTTTTCAGCACCCCTCCAATAAAATTGACATTCCGGCCAACTTCGGCCACCTGGGACTATGCCACCACCGCCAAAATCTTCGTATGCTTCCATGCTACCTTCCCTCCAAACTGCTCGACATAATTCTCTACGTAGGGCCCGTAGCAACCAAAATACGAAAACTGACCTGCTTCATGTCGAGCCCAATTCCGACCAAACCACCAGCCCAATCACCACCTAATTTTTACAGTAGCTATTGCTCATCATGCTCTATAATCTCACAAAATTTCATGGCCTAACTCTTTACAGTTTAGGAGATATAAATTATTTAGTTTCAGGGGCTTTTTTGCAAAATGTTTTTAAGGGAGGAAAGGGGCTGCCGATTTCCAAAGAAGAAGAGGGAGAGAAGTGAGGGTATATAGTGGAAAATTTTCTTTTATTATTATTATTACTATTTTCTTTAGTTAGCGTTGTCTCCAATCAACAATTATCGATGCTGCGGCCACACACGAACTCCCTTGGCGATGAAAATTGACATGCTACTATATCTTGACGATACGGTTCTAGTAAAGCTAGTTTCGTCAAATTCCGAGTCCATTTGCTCAGAAAATTCTATTTTTGGCTTAAATGGCTGTTCAATTAACAATTTATCCCGTACGGCCACATATAGACTCCAAAAATAATGAAAATTGGAATCTAGCAATATTTAACATTCCGGATCCAAAAAAAGTGGTTTCGTTGAAAACAGAGGTCGTTTGCAAAATGGCTATTTTTAAGGGCTATTTTTCCATAGCGACTATTCTGAATTTTCAACTGGACATAAATTTTTATTCCCGCTATGAAATTTCAATGTTTGGATTTGTTGGAAAGATATTTTCAGATAGATTCGAATATTTTTGGTTTCACTAAAATCCGGTTTATTTTGAATCATGTACATTCATTTGAAATTTGAAATCGAATTTTCAAACTACCACGCCATTTCCAATTTATTTTATAATTAAAATAAATATTTATATTCTAATTTCGATTTAAATAAATTTATACGTTCTAATTATATTCAAAATAAATTTCTAATCGCTATTATTTAAAATAAATCATTTTAAATATTCAAAATTCACTAAAATTGCTAAAATAAAATTTTTAAATTGGTTCTGATTTTTCGGGTTGTTACAATCAGCTAATATCATCTTCAAGTAATCCCGAAGTCGTTCAAGTTGGGGTATTTCAATTACCTCTCAGACCTTGATCAACAACGTTCATACCTTAAGATAAATACGAGTTGTAATTCAAAAAAACGATATTCATTCACATTCCATTAAACTATTTAATTCAAAATATAGCTTTATAATTCTACTTTATCTTTTTGGGAGTCTCTTTTTAAAATCTAATTAATATTGCTTAATTCATTGATTACTTAATTACTTACTAAACATCACTCTTATTAACTAAATACTTTGTTCCCTAAACTGGATTATTATCACAATTCCTATCACCTACTTCTTTTACAAAACTCAATTGCAATTCCCTTTTACCAATCCCCTTTTCTTTTTGGGAATCTCAATTCAATTCCATTTACTTACTTAATTCCACACTTAAGTATTTCTAATTCAAAATCAGCTTCTTTACTTCTCATTCTCTTTATTAGCCTTGTTTTTACATCTCAGATTTAATTATAACTCTTTTTATATCTTCATCTTTCTTTACTTAATCCAAATTTTAAGTAAACCTTTCATTTAAGATATGCGTTCGCTTAAATCCTTTTATAACTTCATTATAAACTCGAGTTCAAATATAAAATTCGTTTATAACCTCTTGTCAAAGTTTAGCTATATTCCATTCCAAAATCGGTTACTTACCTAAATGTAATTCATTTAAGAAGTAATAACATAAATTAAAACAAATCATTCACTTCAACATTAACCACTGTAAAATCAGTTAACTGCTTTATTTACTGAAATAAATAAAAATATCTCTTATAAAATCTTATTAAGATTAAATAATTATTCGTTAAGTTATTCCATTTAGTTCATTATTAACCAACTAATTTAAAAGTCGATCTTAATTAAAACGGAACTCTGTTAACTCAAAACACGATTATTTCTTTAATCATTTCTAGTTAATTCCTCCTTTAAATTAATTAATAATATAATTAATTTAAATAACTTCATTTAATTGTTTCTTAGAAACAATTAACCGAATTCTTAACCGTTAGGTTATTTCCTGCTCATTTGCTTACAATTTCTATTAACATAAGAATTTACTTTATCGAAACAATTTAATAATAACTTATAAACTTTTAAATAATAATAATAATACTTATTTTCTTTTAAAATTGCTCTATTCAAGATTATATATTCAAAATCCACTTCAGTTATAAAATAAATTTTTAACTACATTACGGTCGATTCACTTGACGATAAAATCCATATTTGTATAATGATTGACTTATAGACCATGTGATGCCAAATTACTCAACCAATATTGTCCATTGGTAAATATTATAACAAATGTTGAAATACGATTTAACAATCAACAAATCAATTATTCAATCATATTGTGGAAACAGATCATATAATGGTAATATGAAAATGAACAACAAATTTGAGGAATCTAGCTGGATCCCTCCAACCTGTCCTTCTCTGTATCCAAAACGGTTTGCTCAAATCAAATCATTCAATTCCATTCATATGATAATAAATAACGACCATCAATCAATTAACAGATCATTCAAGCAATTCAAACACATTTATTTTATAAACGTGACCAATCAAGGGAAATTACCTCTATTGGATTAAATCATTAGAACAACGATTTGGTATTTTACTGAAATTAAATGCCCGTTTAATTCCAATGGTTAAATCAACAATAAATATATAACTAGCAAATAGGCAACCACTAGCAACCAGAGCACACAAAATAAAAACCCAATTTATATAAAATATAAATTGGAAGAACAGTGTTCTAATTTAATTAAATGTTGGTTTGGTCATTAAACGTTGGTTTTAAATTAAATTAAACAGCGGCCTAATTTAATTAAAAAATTCTACTTGCTTCCAGTCTTGACCGATACTGCTCCATCTCGAAACTCTCGTTTCTACGGTTCCAAAGAAATTGACTGTGTTTCAATCTGTTAATGTATGTACGAGATATCGTATAACAAATTAATAAAGTAATTAAATTATTTAATTTAAATTTTATAAATAAAAATATTGGGCCATTACCATCTCGTTTTCGGCCCTCAATTCCCCGACCCACTTTCATTTGACAAAACCCTTCCCAATCATTTTCCCAAACCCCCAAACATTAAAAACCACCGCCTCCACCAAATTATTTCCCATGGCCGAACCAACTTCCCCCCTTTCTGTTCTTCAGCACAGTCGAGATTAGCTGCAGCGCCATGCCACCCTCCCTCCAATCTCTCTTCAGTCTCCTTCCCCAATCGGTTTGTCAAACCCCCGAATCAACTTCTCCACATCCAAACGTTACCACTGTTCCGATGATGAAACCCAGAGACTCCCAATTCCACTTCAGATCATCCACAACTCAAAACGAAGCTTCCATTTGAAAATTTGACCTAACCCCAGTCTATGTGCTCGAACAAAAACCATCATAAAACTTATCAGAAGCATCTCGAGATGAAGAGCATGGATTTCCTAAATGCAGACAAGCGTTTTAGTTATTTTTGCTTGCTGTAAAATTTTTCTTTTGATTTATTTAGTGGTTCGAACAGTTTTCTTCTAGTTACTATAATGTTCAAACTGTTTTGGAATGGATGAAACATAAAGCGTGGATACATGTATTTATAGTGGTTGATTGGGTTATATAAGGTTCATGTCCATCAACGTTCACCCTAGATAGGCTCTGCTACAACTCTTAGGCCATTGGGTTTTCTTTTCTTCTTTTCTAGACTATGTACTGGTGATTTGAGGTTGATGTTGCGTAATAGTCTTACAGAGATTTTGAATTGATATGGGGTTCTAGTACTGTTAATTTGTTCCCATTGAACATGGTCGAAATGTGTATATAGATTAGATGAGATTTAAGCCATGGCTTTTTTATTCAATATAGATTTGAAACTGTATAGATTCAGTGTTCCATTTTAAATATATGACAGCAGTCAATTCGTACGAGAAATCGACTGTGTATATATATATATATATATATATATATATATATATATATATATTTCCAATTCATCTGTAAATTTAATGGTATAAATTTGATTTCTTCTTAGCTGTTCATTGTACTGTAGAATTGATGTATGGCTATATATGTATACCTGTTTTCAATTCAGCTATGCATTGTCTTGTCTTGTTAGCTGTTCATCACCTTTTTCTTTATCTGTTCATGATACGAAAAGAGTTGATGTATGAACACATTTAATTGTTTAGCTGTGTAGCTATTCATTTAGCTGTTTTATTTAGCTAAAGATATACATATATTAGCTATTAACCTATTTCTTTTAGCTGTTCCTACTATATTTGTTTCACTACTTCCATGTTGTTCATTGTATGTGAACATTTAGCTGTCTGTGAATATATATATATATATATATATATATATATATATATATATATATATATATATATTGTTTTGTTTTAGTTGTTCATGATTTTTTTCCTGTTTCTCTTTACTGTTTTCAGGTCAATGCTTTTGGGGACGCATTTGTTTTGTTTTTTCTTGAATGAAAATAGGACATGTAGAAAAAAAATAGGATGGACCATTATGTATATTTTGTTATGTAATGTACAGCCGAGAATATATATGTCGGTTTCTTCTTTGTATTAACATTTTTAGTTTTA
The DNA here is from genome assembly GCA_030737875.1 of Allium sativum. NCBI lineage: Eukaryota > Viridiplantae > Streptophyta > Magnoliopsida > Asparagales > Amaryllidaceae > Allium > Allium sativum. The sequence goes on along the minus strand of CM060923.1, from coordinate 473,182,822 downwards.
TGTTATATACATTCTAGTTTCTATTATGTTTGTTAGCCTACTTTGTGAACTATGCTACACATAGATAAAAAGGAAATTAATGAAGGATGCTGACTAGAAGAACAAGCATCCAAAGCCCAGTTTGGTTCGAAAATTCCTAGGTGAACTAATATGTTGTGGAGCAGAAAACAACAGTGTGGAGCCAGAACCGAATTGGTTCGGAGCCATCTGATCCGCCCCACTTCTTCTCTACACTTCCGATCCAAACAAAGCAGTTGGACGGCAGTTATAATCCACGACTCCAAAAGATGCGGAGCGGTTGCATAACTACTTTCCCTCCCACTAAAGCTATGCGCTGGCAACATCCTACAGCTCCACATTCCAAACCGAACGAGATGAATGCCACGTGTATCCGAAACGAAGGCCATCCAGGGGAAATTTCTACCTATAAATACACCATCAAGCCTCATTTGAAAGGATCTTTTGGCAAATCAGCAGCCAGAACCTCCTTCATAATCGATTTTCATCGCTTTATTCAGATCACAATCACCTTTTGAAGCACATTTTGGAGAAGACTGAGTGAAATTATTCATTGTATGAGTGAAATTGAGTGTAAACAATCATTGTACTTGCATTCTTATCATCAGTAAGAGAAATTCAAAGTGGACGTAGGCTCTTTAACGCCGAACCACTACAAATTGTATGATTTCTTTATTTTCTTTTTATTTCATTTAGAACCATCCTTACTTTGGGTGTTAGAGCCATTTTTGGATCTAACATTTTGGTGCTTTCACTGAGAACTTCGTAAATTCTCTACATTTTGGGCTACCATTCTACTATTTGTGTTTGTATATCCGAAGAAGATAGTCTGTGCAATCGATATTTCTGAAATTCTCTTCAAAAAAGATCTCGAAAAACTGAACATTATGACTAAGGGAAAAGGAAAAGAAGTGCAGAATGCGTGGGAAAGTGAGATGGGCGATGATCAACAAACTATGGTGGTCACCAGATCAAGAGGAAAGAGTTCTAGAGCTAACCAATCCAACAGGGCTTCTCCTATCCGACCTGACCAAGATGCTCTGAATCGACCCGGTGACGAAAATCCTATCCGATCTGATTCCCAGAACACTGCTGGAGCCCCTCCTCCAACCCGAACCACTGGAACAACTTTGGGTCGATCCGAACCGAATGCAATTGAGGTTGGAAACTCTACTCGAGCTCCTACGAATGCTCCGTTACTGCCCATCCCAGCTGAGGATCAGCCCACTCCCAATGCACTTGTCACCCATTGAGATTTCTCACGTTTACTTGATATATTGGAGAGTACCAGAGACGCTCTTGAAGCTCATAAATACGATAGCGTTCTTATGCGCGAAAACATGAGGGATATGAGCAGGGAGATAAGCGAACTTCGCAAACAAAGGGCGTCCTTTCCGGTTCGTCATCCTACTACGGACCATTCATCATCTTCTGATGAAGAATGCCCACGTGAAAGGAGGCCGTATGAAAGGCTTAAAAATCTTGACCAGTTGACACTCGGATCTTTGGAATCCCGTGAGGATGCAGCCTGTGTGCTGGGACCCGACGATCCAAGTTTGAGGTAACTGATGCTGTTACCAATGCGAGGATCACACGTTCTCCCGAGGGATCCAAATATTACCAATCCCGCTCAAGGGTAACTCCTTCAACCTGTGAATGACCAGGACCGCAAGAGGCAAGGAGGTTCGGTTACCAATCGAAACCCAAGAGAGTCACCAGAAGTAGGTGATAGGCACATGAGGAGAGAAAGGAGCAGGGAATCTGAACCGGCTCTAACTAATGTGGAAGTAGAAGCAATGATATGTCAAATTATGGCTGATAGCCTCAGATATACCAATGAAGATTGAGGTATTGAGCGTAGTCATACTCCGTTTACTGATGACATCCTGAACTTCCAATTTCCTCGCCGGTTCAATTTCCCATAGATGGATCAATATTCTGGAAGAACAGATCTGAAACAACATTTGATGAGATATGCGTGGTATATGAACGCTGCAGCTGCACCTGATGTTGTAAAATGTAAAGCCTTCCCAATATATCTGGAGGATGTAGCATTAATGTGGTTTACTCGACTTCCCCCGCGATCAGTGTCGAGTTTTCAAGAACAAAGTGAGATTTTTATGAAATAATTCCGACTCCATTCCCACAGAGCTAAAAGTGTTATCGAACTTTCTAGAATTAAACAGGCCCTTGGAGAATCTCTGAAATCATACTTGGACCGCTTCGACTTAGCAGTTACTGAAATAAGTGATCCTCACGAATCGATTATTTTGATGGCCTTGATCGAAGGAGTTGATCCATATACTGAATTTGGAGGTTATTTAGTTGGGAAGCCACTACTGACCATGGAGGCTTTCTACGAAAAGGCAAATATCCGTCTACGGCGAGAAGAGATGTACGCCAATTGAAAAAGAAAGTCTGGTGGAACCTCGAGAGAAGATATACAAAGTAACATTGTTGTAAAGCAGTCCGGTGATAGTTCAGAGAAAGTCGAGGTAAATGTTGGCACCAAAAGCGAAGGAAGCAATGACAGGAATAGAAACAACAATAGGAGGAATAGGAATCGAGGAAATAACTCAGGCAAAAGGCCTCGATTCCAAACCTTTGAAAACTACACACCGCTGAATGACACATTGGAAAAAATCTACTTGGATACTTACAACGTCTTACAATATAAAAAGCCTCCGCCCCGAGACTCTACGGAGAAGGAGGTGGCTACTGGAAAATTTTGTTTGTTTCATGGAACCTACGTACATTCTACTAATGAATGTCGGCATTTGAGAGACATTGTCGAAAAGATGCTGCGAGAAGGAAAATTAGAAGAATACAAGGTTGCTCTAAGAGATAGTGGGCAAGCCCCAAATCAAAATCAACTTGCTCCTAAGCCCACCTCTCAAAAAAAAGGTAAAGGAATCGTTATCAATACTATAGTAGGAGGACCTTACCCCGCTGCCCATAGTTATAGGGCTATGGACTAATATGTTAATGCGGTTAAGCACCTTGGAGTGGGAGAATGCAGTAACCTCGAAGACATCTCTCCGGTGAAGCAATAGAAAACAATGTTAGACGATGTCATATTTCATAATAGAGATGATTTTGGAATTGATTCACCCACAGAGGACCCGTTTAATTACTACCGCTATCGGTCCTGCTCTGGTTCACAAAGTATTGGTAGATAATGGGAGTTCAGTTAATATTCTCTTTAAAAAAGCATTTGATCAGATGAAACTTGAACCAAAAGACTTGAAGCCTTGTGAGGGTTGGATACATGACTTCAATGGAGCATCGATTGCTCCAATGGGGTATGTGGAATTGTCAGTGACATTGGGATAAGGAGATCGCCAGAGAGTGAGAATTCTCCGATTTGTAGTTTTGGACATTGAATCACCCTATAACCACTTTTTAGGCCGACCAGCCCTCGCGGAATTCAGGGCTTGCATTACGCCCTGGTGCTTATTGCTGAAATTCCCAACCGAAGAAGGAGTGGGAGTAATGAGAGGTGATCAAGCCACTCGACGAGCCTGTTACAAGGATGAACTAAAGACATTGATGAAAGGATTGAGCATTAAAGCTAAAGGTACCACCTCCCCTATAAGGGAGGGTTCAGCATAGCAACGAATGGGACCATCCCCGAGGGAGTCTCCCAGAGAACTGCCCGAGGACGTAGATCCTAGAGAGGATGAAGAGCATGGGGACAGGAAGGCGACCCCTAATGAAACGGCTGTGGATATCCCCATTGACGATGTTGACCCGACGAAGGTATTGAAGATCAGATCCCAGTTGGATCCACTCCGAGCAAAGGAATTGACTGACTTCTTAAAGGCAAATTTGGATGTGTTTGCCTGGACCCATGCTGAAATGTGTGGGATATCTCCCTCCATTATGAGTCACTCATTGAGCATTAATCCAAAGCATCCACCCGCTAAACAGAAGAGGCGTATGTTAGGGCCGGAGAGGTCGGCATCCCTAAAAGAAGAAGTGGAGAAGTTGAAAGATAATGGGTTCATTAGAGATTCGACGTATCCTGACTAGATATCGAATCTTGTTTTGGTCAAGAAATCAAATGGGAAATGGCGAACGTGCATTGATTTTTTGGATTTGAATAAGGCCTGTCCAAAAGATAGTTTCCCACTTCCTAGGATCGATCAGCTAGTGGGCTCAACAGCCGGACATGAACTTCTTTCCTTTATGGACGCATACTCAAGATATAACCAGATCCCTATAATTGTGCCGGATCAAGAACACACAAGTTTTATAACAAACTTGGGATTGTACTGCTATGTGGTGATGCCGTTCGGACTAAAGAATGCCGAAGCCAGGTATCAGCGCCTGGTAAATCGAATGTTCTACAACCAAATTGGAAAAGCCATGGAAGTTTATGTAGATGACATGCTCGTGAAATCCAAGCAATCCTCTAGTCGTACACAAGATCTAGCAGAGATGTTTGATATCTTACGGAGGTACGGGATGAATTTGAACCCCTTAAAGTGCTCATTTGTGGTAGCATCTAGAAAATTTCTCGGTTTCATCGTGATTTCTCGAGGGATTGAAATTAATCTTAGCCAGATAGCAGCAATAACGAACATAGAAGAGCCACGAAAGATTAGGGTCATTCAAAGCCTGGCAGGGAAGGTCGCCGCATTTAGCAGATTCATTTTCAAAGCCATGGACAAGTGTGTCCTATTCTTCGATTTAATCAAACGGGGGAAACATAATTTCGAATGGACTCCAGACTGTGAAGAGGCCTTCCAAAACTTATTGCGCTTATTGGAGAAACCCCCAATATTGTTAAAGCCGGTGGATCATGAAAATCTGTTTGTCTATCTAGCGGTGTCATCTCATGCTGTCAGCGCAGCCTTAGTGCGTGAAGAAGACAAGGCCCAGAGACCAGTGTATTACATAAGTAAGAAGTTAGCAGCAGCGGAATGCAATTATCCACGAATAGAAAATCTTGCTTATAGCCTCTTGATTGCCTCTCGAAATTTCTATCATTATTTCTAAGCTCACCCGATAGTCATATATACTGATCAACCTCTAAGACAAGTGTTACAGAGACCCGAAGCATCGGGATGATTACATAAGTGGAATATCAAGTTGAGCCAATTTGATTTGAAATTTCAACCAAGGAGGTCAATAAGGGGGCAGGCTTTCGTCGACTTCATAGCAGAATTTACAATTCATGAAGAAGAAATAGTGGAATACAAAGTTGTTACTTCAGAGCATAAATTAGAGCTTAACCCATGGAAATTATATATGGAGGGGCCAAGAACGATCGAAGGTCCGGCGCTGGATTTGTTTTAACCACTCCTGAAGGACGATCCATTTACTATACCCTGCGATTGGAATTTTCCGCCACCAACAACGATTTCGAGTACGAGGCCCTGATTGCCGGGCTGAAACTCGACAAGGAATTAAAGGTAAAAACATTGGACATACTTTGTGACTCCAAGATAGTTGTTTGCCAAGTTCGAAAGGAATTTGTAACCAGGGGACCTCGACTTGTTACTTATCTTGAAAAAGTAGAAGAGTTACTGGGCAACCTGGAGCGTTATAGAATAACACACATTCCGAGAGCAAAAAATCAGAAGGCAGATCGATTGGCTAAGTTTGCAAGTTCTGACAACCCTAAGGAAACCGAAATGGTTCTAATAGAGATATTGGAATCCGCAAGCTTTGACCAAATGGAAGTTGAATTAGCCTTGGAAGCCGAGCCAGAAAGGGAGTTGTGGATGACACCAATTAAAAACTTCCTTAAAAGCGGAATACTTCCGTCAAAGAAGAGTGAGAGACGAGTTGTAACACGTAAAGCTGCAAGATACATTTTACAGGACGACGTCCTCAATCATCAAGGATTTTTATGCCTCTGTTGCGGTGCATAGCCCACAACGACATCAAATGTGTGCTGAAAAAGGTACATTAAGGTGAGTGTGGGGATCATACCGGGAGTCAAACTCTGGCAAAGAAAGTATTACAGTATGGTTATTTCTGGCCTACCATGAATAAAGATGCAGTTGATCATTCACGACGCTGTGACAAATGCCAGAGATTCGATAAAGTTTCAAGAGCACCTCCAAGACATCTCAAATCGACGGTCAGTCCTTGGTTTGTTCGCGATGTGGGGATTAGACATCATCGGGACCCTACCAATTGCAAATGGAGGAGCTAAATTCGGATCGTGGCTGTGGATTACTTCACGAAATGGGTGGAAGCTGAACCCTTAACCACGATCACGACAAGAAAGGTGATAAGCAAAGTGGTCAGAAATGTTATTTGTTGATTTGGGATACCAAAGACCATCATAACTGATAATGGAACCCAATTCGACCGCGTGGAATTTAGAAACTTCTATCAGAAGTATAAAATTGATAAACGATATACTGCTGTAGCTCATCCGCAGTCAAATGGACAGGTGGAAGCAATAAACAAAGTCATTAAGTCTATTCTTGAAAAACGGTTAGAGCGAGCGAAAGCCATGTGGAATGATGAATTACTGCTAGCCTTGTGGGCCTATCGAACCTGGAGATCTGGCGCTAAAGCGAGTCTTTCCACCCCCTCGCTCATCTAGGCTCAAAGTGGGAAGGACCATTCACCATCCAACGGAAACTTGAAACGAGAGATTTTAAGTTAATGACCGTGGATGGAGAAGAAATTCCTAGAGCTGTTAACGCTCAGCATTTGCGGTGATATTTGACTTGAAGTTTTACTATTTTCTTTTGTTTCATAGGCCATGTAAAAAGGCACGACTTTCCTAGAAAAGTCTGTTTATATGAACAAAGAATTTTAAAGTGGATGTAGGCTACGACTTAGCTGAACCACTATAAAAATATTGCATGTCATTTATTTTCCTGCACTGTTTTAATTATTCCTTGCGATTATTCTGCCCTAATTATAGAATATTAAACATTAAATTAAACTTAAAAAGTTAAGGGCAATGCATGTGCAGAGGCGAACGAAACGACCGTTCGCATAACAGAAGGAAAGGAACAGAAAGATGACGTTCCCAACTCTAACTCTCATGAATTGAGAAAGAGTATAAAGGATGGTAAGAAGACATCCTCCGAGGCGTGATGGTGCACCCAATAAGAGACCGCCTTGAAGAAACTCTAACCTGATTATGCAACGGGAGAGTATAAAGATGATAAAAGAATAAGCATCAGCGACAATGGAAACTTAACCCCACCAGAGAGTCGGGAGCAACTAAGTGCCAAGACTAATGAATTTCGAACAAAGCTAGGCCTTTTAATTCAAGATTGACAGGGGGCATATACATACACATCCCCAAAATTTATTGTATATCATCTAGTAGTAATGACTTTAAATATGACATGTTATTTGCATTTTATTTAAACAATGAACTTATGGGCAATTGACATAGTGGGAAGCGAACTATCTTATTAACACAAGTGCAAGTTTGTACAAAAGAACTAATAAACAATGGCAAGGGTCGCACTAGCTACAACAATGGCGGACCAAGGAACAAGAAAAATGAAAATAGAACCGCCTCTCATTTGGACTTTGGAGTAGATTTCACTTTCTTGGCAGCTTTAAGCTTTTCTTTCCCCTCTTTTTCAGCATCGGTCTGAATCCGCTTTGGTTTCTTCTTACGTACAACTGGAGCGCTGGGATCAGTAGAAGATTTCTTAGCAAGCTCTTCAGTAATTGAATTAGTTGAAAGTCTAACAACTAACCTTGACTCAGAAGGTATTGTCGCAAGAGATTTAAAACTTTTGGGATCCATTTCCTCCGTTTTCAGCTGCATACGCTTATCATGTTTGGCCATCATCTCGACCAAAGTTAGATCATCGGCATGCGCTCAATCCCCAGTTATAATAACATCAATGTCTTCTTCATGTCCATTGTCGTCGCCGTCATCTTTCAGAGCATTTATCATCTCTTTAATGTGAGGAGTCTCGGTATTAGGTGGCACGAGAGCTTTATCGGCAATCTCTTCCTTCTCGCCTTCAGTTCCTCCCCTATATTTTACAGCAGCAACCTTGTCCCATTTCTCCTGTGTCTCTTTGACAGACTTCTCATTAGTAGCTGACTTCTGTTGTCCATCAGTCTTTTCGATCGGCTAAGTACCTACATAACGAGAGGTGATAGTTGATAACTCAGGGGAAAACGAGGGGTCTTCAATTGATTAACCAATAATATGGCGAAAGTTCAAAATGGTCTTGACAAACTGAGGTGAAAAGGTAGAAATACCTTCGGATGGCTTCTCAATCGGGGTGGCTGGAGTCTCTGATGCTGATTCTGGTATAGGAGACAAAAGGGACGCCTCAAGAATTCCCAAATTTTCAGGATCGTATCCCTCTATTCCGGTTGCCCCGGGGGTAGTAAAAGACGAACTGACTTCGATGATATCTTTTCCTTTAGCCTGACGCCTTTCTTCCTCCATAGAGGCAGAAATAAGTCGACGCCCTTCAGCCAGACGCGCCGACTCCTCATCCTTAAGGAATTTCTCTATGAGCTTGTTTTCATCGATGGAGTCTACATTGAGCTCTTTCTTTTCCCACTCGATGATTTGGTCCCATACATAAACAAGAGTCGTAGGGTAATCCTCAATCCAAGAAATATCCCGATGACAGATCACTTGAGAAAAGAATTCTATCTTCAGCTCACCATAACCGTCCAACTCCTTTTGCACCTCAAAAAGTTTTTCTTGAACATCTTCGGCAGATTTGAGGGCATTGCTTGTATTCCCGTCGGCCAACACTGCTCTAGATTCAGCCTCCAGTACTTTGGCTTCCAGTTCGGCATTTCACTTTGCTAAATCAATGTTTTTCTTCTCTAACTCAACCTTCTCTTGTTCAAGGGCGGTGCAAGCTAATTGTACTCTAACACTTTCGGACTTAGCATCCTCAGCTTGTGTAATACCCCACGTCCATTATTGTCACTCACAAAGGGAATGCATTAACTTCCATGGAGCGTATTTAGTGTATAGAATAAAATATAACAAGACATATATAAATAATGGTACTTGAAAATTTTAAAACAGCTTTTATTGTAGCGGAGAAATAATTTGATTACAATAACTTCATAAACCAAATACACTTAATATCCATCTTGATAAATTGTTTCAGAGTACATAAAATAAAAAGCATAAACCCCAACACTAGTAGCCATAAAAGAGATGAGCTGAACTTTACTTTCAGCAATCCAACCACTTCCAAAAGAGAGAGAAAGAGATCCGAGATCAAGCTCCACTAGTATTAGTCCCACCCTGAGATCCTGGGGGGGAAGGAAGAAAAGAGGCGAAAACAAGGGGGTCAGACATAAAGTCTGGCTAGTATAATAACTTTAACAATATAACTATTAAAGTAACTAGGATAAGGCATAAACTGGTAAGATAAGATATGACCATGAAACAAGTGGGCATGACAAATCAAATAAGAGGAATATTCTGGCATTAATCTCGTTCCTAATCACTATAGGATAATTACTATACTGCACCACCACTAGTCACCCTAAAAGTTGATCCCGCCTACAGAACTTAATAATGATAATGGTAGTTTCGTGTACCCCTAGCTGCCTTCATAAGTGTCGTCTGCCCCTATCTCCACAAGTTGTACCCACTACCACTATTCGATCGGCTCCCTAACTCGTAGATACCCGTGTTGGTCCCACAGTGGGGTGTATCACTCCCCAAAGTGGCAACCCGATACCACAAAAGATGCACAACTTATATCTACACGATGCAACAACGTCTTACCTACCATCCCGGGCCCACGCACGCACATGACCCCGTTGGACTTGCATTGCCACCGCTAACCCGTTTTGACCTCTTATAATCAAATCCAGTAAGCGTGTCCCATCCTCGACTTGGGTCGAGCTCACATAGATACTTAATGGGTTACTGGTTTGAAAAGGGCCCCCATGCTTGACACAAGCCTTCCACCCATGCTTGGTCCCTACTAAGGTTTCCCCACTTAACCCCATTCTTATTCATGTCTTCTTACATGTTTCAATCTTGGTTAAGTGCATCTAATCGTATTTCACATGCCACCCAAGGCACCCACTTAACCCCCCATGTCCCACCACATGTTTATCTGGTTAAATGTTACTTAATTCATTAGAACCGTAACCTTATAAAGACCTCCCACATTAGGCTGACATTTGCGGTTGTTGGATTTGCCGGGCGGGTCCAGGCAGTCTTATACCGCAAACGAGCCTAACCTCATGTCTTTACAATTGTTACGCATTTAATTTGTGCCTTTGACCTCTCACATTAGATTGGCATTTGTGGCTGCTGGATTTGCCGGGCAGGTCCGGGCAGTCTTACACCACAAAAGAGTCTAACCTCGTGTCTTAGGCGGTTAATTATTGCACATCTTTATTTAACCCCAAATTGGATTAATATCCCTATTCTAATTTGTCAATAAATTCCAAATTTATTTATGTCCATAATTGTCTCTTAAAATTATGTCCATAAATACCAATTATGCCAATTAATGTCTCAAATTAATTATATGCCTTTTAAGGCCATTGTATGCCAATTCACAATTTATGTATATTCAATATTATCCCATCATCCCCACGCTATTCGTACGTTTTCATATGACATATGTTAGAATCGCAAATAGTCTAACTTATAAAAAGAAAAACAACATCACATAACACATAAAATAGATCTAAGGATGATGACATAAGATTACATAGCCAATAACTTGCATATGAATTTCATTCAAACTAGCATATGATACAGAACTAGCATAGGTAATGGGCATAAACTTGCATAACTTATGCACTGCTATAGATCCAAACATAAAGGTGTGAACTTGCATATGGATCTAAACATTAAGATGTAAACTTGCATATAGATCTAAACATAAAGATGTAAACTTGCATATAGATCTAAACATAAAGATGTAAACTTGCATATGGGTCTAAACATAAAGATGTAAACTTGCATATGGATCTAGACATAAAGGTTGATGTCACATAAACTAGCATGTGCATATACATGTCTCACATATATTTTAACAACCCAAACTTGCATAAGATTCATACATGAATATATGATCCAATCATCACAAACTTGCATAAGATATATGATTCTACTTGCATAAGATTCACATAAGAACTAACATATGATCCAACTTGCATAAGACTAACATATGATTCAACACCACAAACATACATATAATTTACATCACATGATTCAAAATCTTATTCTCATAATCTCAATTATGTCTTATCATAATTAAATTAATTAATTATTTTGTGAAAGCTATCATACTCACAATTAAAAAGAATAGTCTTGTCTTTCTGGGATCTGTATTCTGAAACTGAATTGCTTGCCTTTGATGTAGATAATCGTTATTTAGATTTGATTTGATTTGATTTTGATTCAAGCTTCTGTCTTGCTTTAGGGTTGAAAGTGTATGGCGGTTACTCTAGGTTCTCCATTGACAGCATGGAGGCTCTTGTTATGAATTAATGTGATTAGGGTTAGGGGTTTAGGAGTGTTTTTATAGAAGTCTAATTTAATAAGAGCCGCCGGATTAACCTAGGGATAACCGGAACCATCAGGACCACTCAGATGCCACATCATCCCTTAGGGCGAATCGGGCCACGGGTTGACAGCCAAACACCCTGGATCGACCCCTAATCGACACAGCACAGCTCGGGTCGACTCCAAAAATGGTGCGGTTCGGCTATTCCCCCTCCCGATTCGCTGTTTTGAACTTTTTTTGAATATTATATATATATATATATATTTCTCTCATATGCATACAAACTTCAAGGCTTAATAACTTCTTCATAAGTTATCCGTATTATGCAAACCAAATGTCTATCTTGACCCAAAATTTTGAGATGAACATAATAGCGCAACCCATTTCACTTAATTCTTCTTCTAAAAATTATGTATACTTTAATTTGTGAATTTTAATGTTATAAAATTATGGGGTGTTACAGCTTGCTTCTTTAGATCTAGGCGCTCTTAACTATGGGAGTCCAAGAGCGTGTGATAACGCTTTTGTAGTTCTTCATGTTGCTTTTTGTAGTTGTCTGCATCCCGTTGAGCAAGGGCAAGTTGAGCTTGTGTGTTTTCCAAATCATTCTCTGAATTCTTTAAAATGCTTGCATCGTAATCAGCCATTTCCTTCATGTGACCGATATCAATGATGAAATCCTTGATAATCTTAGAAATCTTGCGCGAATATTTATACATTTCTGTATATTGCTTACCCACTATGTCAATTTTTTCTTTTGCATCGTCAGCCCAATTCGGAGGAATAGGTTCAAGCGCGGGAACAAATGCCATATGATCAAAATAATAGTCCGGAAATTGAATTTTTAGATTTGCCAATCTTGCCTTGTTCTCGTCGTCGAGTGACACGGGCTTGGATACAAATAATTCAATATTCCTCCGCTTGGCAGGTACCATGGACCTATCTCCTTTGCCTGACCTCTTCTTAGGAACTTTAGACTTATCATGTAAGTCGACATGCTTAGATAATTGCTTCTCTTGAGGACCCTTCTCTTTGGGAAGAGTCGGATCTTTAGAAGGTTGTTTGTCCCTTTCGTGACGACTTTTTTGGCTCTTATACTTGTCTGGATCGGATCGACGAGGAGAACGAGAGCGCAAAGAATGACGACGGTTAGAATCATAATGTCTCCTATCGTCCCTGCCGCGGCTTTCACGACGGTTGAGCATAGTGTCGTAATCGTGTCTGGGCACGCTTGAACGGATCTTCCTAATATCGTAACGAGGACGTACCATGGTTCCTACAAAACAAAGTATGTAGAGTTTAGAACTAATGTTTACACAAAGAATAAGTGATGTGACGTGCAGTGCTAATGTGTTGTGCGCATCCTAAGTGATATTCCCCCTAACCAACCAGAGCCTGAAATTAGGCCAGTATGTGTGGTCTTTTTAGCCTTCACAGGAGTGGTTTCTTCTGAGGAAGTAAATGTCAAGGGATACGTTCTGAAATCCTCTAAGGTGTAAAGAGTCTCGGGCAAGGGAATATTTCCTAAACCCTGGAATGTAGAATCATCCCTAGTAGCAGCATCTCCTTGAGGAGTATTTAATGAAAAATCTTTTGGAGATATCGGTCTTTTAGGAGTAGCAGCATCCTCGGGAGTAATATACTTGTCCCTATCTTTTTCTGCGATGTTTGCTAAAATATCATCTTGAGTCGTAGAGGGAGAAGGAGAATCCCTGAGGGGTGTTGTTGGGTCTTTGGAGCTTTCTCCCCTCTCAAGTGGAGTATCGATTGGCCCTTCAACTGGAGGTATGTACACGTAAGGGCCTTCCTAGTGGCCTATGCTATGAGTTATAGCAATTAGACGATGCCGATGGAGATATTCATCTACTAAATAGTCCTTGATTTTCAAGAATTTTTTATCACTATTAAGTAACCGATTTAAACGACCAAATTACATGGGATGCTTCTCTTATGGTGGGTTAGGAACTACGAGTGAAAACAAGCAATGATTAATAAATTTATGATAAAGACTAGGACTAAAACTTAAAGGATCAAGGTCATTACTTGACTTAAGACATCTTTTGGCACACCTGGGTTGCTGCTTAACATAAAACCATTCAGGTTTCGGGTCCCCAGCTAAACGGAACGGTGATAATTTTCCTTGTTGGCACCGATTCAAAGTATACAAAAGATAGGGTGTCGTTGGTTCGATGCTTGAAATTGTAAAAGAAATGAATATCCTCGAAAGTAAGCTCTATACCTAAAATTTCTTGGCATGCTATGTATAAAGCATACAAATAAGCATAGGAGTTGGGATGAAGCTGCATGGGGGCAATCCGCAGTTGTCTCAGGAAATCGACGATGAATGGCGGAAATGGAGGTATTGCCCCAACTAAGCACATCAATCTGGTGATAGCCATGTACCCTTCCGGTAGGTTATGGGGATGATCTATTTTCGAGGGCAACTATGTATCTTTTCGAAGAATCCCGTGTTTTAGACATATTCGCACGAGTCTGTCATTGTCGATCGTTGATTCGACCGAATCCTTTGGAAGTTCCAAAATAGTGACATTCCCGAGCTCATTCGTGGCTCGATTATCTCCAACTCCTACTTCTTCTTCCTCTCCCAGAGAGACATTGCCCCCGGATGATACATCACTTTCATGAGTTCCCATTTCATAGTCTGGACCTGAACTATTCCAACCCGAATTAGGAGTGGAAGATATGTCTTCAACAGGTTGATTTTTGGATGATCTGATAGCATCTTTTCTTTCCGCTAATCTAGATGAGCGTCTCCCAGCCATTTCTTCTAAATTATTGAAAAAACAATAGCAGGAGTCAGAGTAAGATTATCCATGTCCCCACGTGCCTGTGTTTGAGCTAAAGTGTACAAGTATGTGTGCAATGACAGAATTAAAGAAATACTATGTAAATATGCAATGCAGGAATGAACAATGCAGTTATGTATTTACGAGCAATCCAAAAAGAACAGCTAAAAAGGCTATATCCTAACTGTCCATAAAGTCACAGGCTACAGTCAATGTTGATTTAATTAGTTGATCCATTCTTGCAAACTAGGTTGGAAGTCTTTGGATCGGTTCGGATGTGTATGCTATGATCGGTTCGACTTAAGTCCCCTGCCTTTTTGTTGGAATCTGATCGGTTCGGATGCCCAAACTATGAGCAGATTGGTTTGGATGTGTCATCTAAGCGGATCGGCTCGGAGCATGAAAACAGAAGGGGTCGGATCGGATGGGATTAGAGGAAGGCAACTCTGGTCAGATGGGTTGACACCGAACCGAACCGCACCAACACCCCAAAACTTATCCATTCAACTCAACCTCCTTCTACAACCACTATCTGAGCCTAATCGATCCCAAATGCTTCATCCCAGCTACTAAGAAGCCATCCACTCCACATCAAACTGACTCCGCTTTACTCTTCTTCTTCTCCCCCTTATACTCCAATCTCTCCACAACGTCAAGCACGTTCCATCTCCAAAAGCACAGCCTTGGCGAACCATCCATGAATTAACACTTTCCACGCCAGCTTATTCCCACTCCATGACCGCCTCGATGTAGCGACGGGGCCGCCAACGACGAAGACGGTGGAGTGCAAGTCACGGAGTCGCTGCTAACGCGAGCTCCAGTATAACCACCTAAAGCGCCCCTAAGTTTGGATTTAAACCAATAAAACTGAATTAATCAAAGAATCAAGGCCCTACCAATGATTTTTCTTCAAAGATTAAAGGATTTCATTCTCCGTACTTTGGAATTAGGGTTTCCAGAAACAAGACAGGCGATGATAGACGTCAATGGCCGATCCGAACCGCAAACGGCCCAGTTAGCTCGAAGCCCATTTCTAGGCCCATTGGAGTCATAACGATTAGAGTGTAGACCAAGTCAAATCAGACCGATCTAAATCAATGCACTAGTCAAAAGTTAAAGGGGAATGTAAAATTCATGGAAGCACGTTATAGAGAACTCACCTGAAAGAACGGTTCGGACAATGGGTAGAATCTCAAAACTATCAAAGGCAACCGGAATGGTTTAAACATCCAATACTATATTTATAAGCATCAGGAAGTGCGACTCGTTGAGATGTCACAACTCTACTAACGAGCGGACGCAACCATTCAAGAAAAGCCAATGAACAGACTGTTTCAAAGCACACTTTATTTTCAATAAACGCGCACTTTGAGGGGGGGAAATGTTATCCTACTTTGTGAACTAGGCTACACAAAGATAAAAAGGTAATTGATGAAGGATGCTGACTAGAAGGACAAGCATCCAAAGCCCGCTTCGGTTCAGAAATTCCTATGTAGACTCACATGTTGTGCAGCAGAAAACAACAATGTGAAGCTAGAACTGGATCGGTTCGGAGCCATCCCATCCGCCCTCTTCTTCTCTACACTTCTGATCCGAACTTGAAGCAGTTGGACAGCAGTTATAACCCACAACTCCAGAAGATGCGAAGTGGTTGCACTACTACTTCCCCATGTTCTCCCACTAAAGCTATGCGCTGGAAACATCCTACAGCTCCTCATTCCGAACTGAACAGGATGAATGCCACATGTATCTGAATCGAACGCCATCCAGGGGAAATTTCTGTCTATAAATACACCATCAGGCCTCATTTGAAAGGATCTTTTGGCAAATCAGCAACCAGAACCTCCTCCATAACCGATTTCCATCACTTTATTCATATCACAATCACCTTTTGAAGCACATTTTGGAGAAGATCGAGTGAAATTATTCATTGTATGAGTGAAATTGAGTGAAAACAATCATTGTACTTGCATTCTTATCATCAATTAGAGAAATTCAAAGTGGACGTAGGCTCTTTAACGCCGTTCATTTTCTTTTTATTTCATTTAGAATCATCCTTAGTTTGGGTGTTAGAGCCGTTTTTGGATCTAACAATGTCCATGTAATAATATTTTATTCGTTGAACAAGTGAGATGAAAGTATGTATTTGTTTCCATATGTTTTTGCCGAACCTAGTAAAAATATTGATGGGCGTATATATGTTGAAAATATGGTCTGTGTTATACATAAGTTTTGGGTAATTAGGTTAAGTCTCATAAAATCTCGTTACAATATGAATTAAATTCAAACAGCTAAAATCAACGACAATAAATATCATCGTATTTTATTAAACAACATCTTCAATTTCAAACAATGTAGAATTTAAAACTCAACAGTTAATGTTTTGGGTTTAAATGACATCTCATTTGTACAAAAGTCCTTTTATATTTAAAATAAATCATTATAATTTAAAAATGGTTCTATAGCGACTCTTAGAAATTTTGAGTTAGCCATAACTATCAATCCATAAGCTGGAATTTCCATTTTCCTCCTCCATAAAGAAATTATAATCAAATCAACTTAAAAATTTCTGTTTTCGCATAATTCTGATTTGAAATAGATTTGTATATTCAGTTGAAGTTCAAAACGAAATTTATGAACTACTGCGACATTACGGGATCGATTTATAACAATATATAATTTATACGTCCACATATATTTGATAAACGAATTATATATTGTAAATCCATTTATAGTTCCATATTTATATTTAAATAATAAAATATATTAAATATCTAACTACCAAAAATATGGGTCGTTATAATTACTCTCTGAATCGAAGTGCTATTGAAAAGTTATAGGGCTATGATAATTGTTTGGAAAGTGTTTGGGAAAAGGTGTGTTTCTTGTAGTCTTGAAATCAAGGAAGGAATCCGTGGTAACCTTGTAGTTGGGGAAATCAAGGGAAATATACTTGATTAAGGGAGTTTGGAGTCGGTGGTAACCTTGTGGCCATGAAATCAAGGGTGTTGTACTTGGATATTGATATAGTAATAAAACTGCGCAATCCCATATCACGTGGGATTGGCCGTAGGAGTAATCTGAATCAGTATAAAATCCAGTGTGTTCTTTCCTTTTCAGCATTTTATTTCTGTTTATTTCTGTGGTTGTGTTTGATTCTGTGTCTGTGATAATCTCTGTGGTGTGTGATTCATATAGTAGATCATATAAGTTTTATATTTTCTTAAATTCCTTAAAAACACTATTCATCCCCCCTCCAGTGTTAGTTTTGCCTTAACGATCCATTCCGCATTCCCTAACAGTAATGAGGAGGAGGGTCAGAACAACAAGATTCTGGTGAACAGGAAATGTACAACACAGATGTATCCCGTTTGGTTCAACCCAGGATGTATGCCTACCAAGGTTAGTGATTTTAACCTAACCTTGTAAATAATTATGTACGACTCAAACTACTCTTTCCAAGGTGGTATTTCTTAAACATGATACTGAGAAAGAACGTTTATGCATATATTTAGGAAGCTTTTATACCAGAACATGGTTGTTTATTTAATCGAGAGTGGACCCTTAATTATGGAGTTTGTATATGTGTATATATATATATATATATATATATATGTATGCATGTATTTTCATTCGCTCATCCTTTATTATTTAATGTCTCACTATTAATAATAGGTTTGGTGGATTCTCCCTGATTGCTTAAGACCATGGGCGAATTAACTCATTCCTGAATTAACTCATTCCATGTGTAAGGTGAGAGATGGTATTTTATTGCTTGCTATACCATCTAGCTGGCCTTATTGGATAACCTCCTTACTGGCTTACTACTTCTCGCATGATAGGTAGCTATATTAGACGTTTTTAGTTTCCAAGTTTGGGTAGGACCCATACACTCATGCCATTTAAGAACCCTAAACTGAATGGCATACTCCCAGATGGAATCTTCAATCCTAGCCGCTTAAGATTCAGGAAGCGGACTATACGCGAAGGTTATTAGGTTCGTAGGCCATTAGCCTTTAATACCTTTTCCTATTGGGATAAAGTGGGCTACATTATTAGGTCCTTCCCGTGTAGTTTCTCTCCACGGAAATACTATACACACACGATTTATCGTCACGGGTTCTTATGGTTGGCCACTAAGTCCAGCTCTAACTTCTAATTAAAAATTCTATATTTACTAATATAACTAAGGAAAGTTATATCCTCCTTACCCTAGGATATTTATTTGATTATTTCTCTAATTGGACTCAATTTTTAAACAATCAACCAATACCTATATCCCCTTTTTATTTTATTCATTTCTGTTCATAAGTCTATTGCCTTTTTATAACTGTTAAGGATATTTTTCGCCAACACCATAGATAGGTCTAAGTAAATGGACCTAAGGAAAAATAGGACTATTCAGCTCCCATGAGCTTGAGTTAGTTCACCGTTTCCTATATATCAAGGTCTCAAGCCTGAAGATTAGTTGCTCTTACCTCAAGTGGTGAGTATCACGCTTCTGCGACTCATGGACCAATAGTTACCTTCAGATATGGGTTCCCTAAGCACAACACAAGTTAGGAGGCTAAACAACTTGTGGAAAGGTTACTTAGTGGTAAAAGGTAGTAAGTAAGGTTTGTGCGAGAAGGGTTTCATTGGGAAGAAAGCGTAAGGTGTTTAGGAGACCTAGGCTCAAGGATAAAGCTTGCGTATGAAGCTCTTATTAAAGGGGGAAAGCATAAGGGAGTTAAGAAGCTAAATGACTTGTAGAAGGGTATTTAGGTAATTCGGTATCATAGCAGATCACATTTAGAAACATATAATATGCGAAAACAGTAAGAACACACAATTTATAGTGGTTCGGTTCAGATCGAACCTACGTCCACTTTAAGGGGTTTGATGATTTTATTCATGGAGGAGTTTACATGAGAAATCCCAAAATTGATTTATAAATTAGGGTTTGCTCTCTTAGAAATGAGAGTAAGATTGTGGAATGAGGAAAAGTCCCCTAAAATTAGACCCATAGGGTCTTGTTTATAGGCAAATCAGGCCCCCTTCTGTTGTGAGCCAAGCAGAAGACTCTTTCGGATGTTGGACTAAGGTTTCTGCCACTCTTATAGCTTTCGGTTCCGGTAGGAAGGTCTCAGCCGCCTTTCCTCTTATCGAATGTCTTCATTGAACTTTTTATTGCCCTCGAAATATAAATCTCGGACTTCTAAGAGTGGTTCCGCTGACAGGTCTTTCGGTATTTCAATCTCAGAACATGTTGGTGGCTCTCTGCTTCGGGACCACTGGTCTTGATCCATATCCATATCTTTCAACTTTAGCTTCAGGTCTTCGTGATGTTTTGGCCTTGTGCTTTGGAAACTTACGTCTTGGGAGCCGTTACACCTTTTGGGATTGCCACTGAGCAAGTCACTGCAGAAGTCTTTTCTTCCAAAGGCTCTAATTTTTCTTCTTGTAGGTTTCTTAAGTAGCTTCTGGTTTTACGGGGGGATACCCCTAGTGTATTTCTTGTTGACTGCTGAAGTTGCCATTCGATGATCACCAAGCTTAGGTCCCAGCTGATGGCTTCTAAAAGATATCCTTTTGTTTTGGTTTCTTATGCCCTTGACGCCTTCATCTCCTTTCTCTTCCCAGCAACCCTTGGTCTCGGCTTATATGCCTTCTAGCAACCTCTCATCACCGGCTCCTGGTATTATGTGGAATGCTTCCGGGATCGCCCCTCTGTATCTCATTAAGTGTCGGTGTTGCCCTTCCGGAGTCTACCGTATTTCCTTCAATCCTCCTCTATCGATGTTGGACCGATATTCTTACGCCCAAGTGTTAATGCTTGTTTAACTTAAATCCTCCTTGCTGCCGGTATTGGCCTCCGACCTGCCACTTTTAGCAATATCTTGGCTTTGCCCATTCTTTCATAATCCTGGTATTGTTGCCCGATCCCCTTGCCCTTTCAGCTTTGGAACCTCCACTTCTTTATATTTGGTCAGTGCGAATTTTGGTGTTAACAATAACCATAACGGTTATATTTTCCAAGGCAACACTAAATCTTTAATTTCCCTTTTTTCCCATTGATTATAATTAATGTCATTTACGAGCCTAATGGTCACAATTTTCCTAGGACACTAATTCTCAATGGATATTCTTAACTTATCAGTCCCGAAATATCTACTTGTTATACCCCGACAGACATTACTAATTTTTATTTACTTATTTATTTAATGCCTTATACATACACATATATTTGTGCACTAGACCTCCTACATTAAGTTGACCACTTATGGATGTTGGATTTTCCGGTCGGTTCCTTGCAGACATCTAACACAAGTTGAACTTAACCTTGTGTCTTAGTACGGTTATATTTACACTCTAAACCCTTCATATTAAGCTGACTACATGCAGATGCTGAATTTGCCGGTCGGTTCCGAGCAGACTTCTACCACAAGTTGAGCCTAACCTCTTGTCTAGATGCATTTTAAATTAAAATTTCTAAATAGGGTTTACAACATTAATCCTAATATATCTTAGGAATTGTAACGATTCTACTTAATTTCCCTATTAAGTTTACTTTCCCCAAAACAATGTTGCTTAAAAAGGTTATTTATTTATTTGTGGTCCCATTTCTATCAACCAATCACATTAATTGCTACAATGGTCACACACATATATTAATTTAATATGGATTACATTTACATGTATAATTCCAAATTTGAATACCATTCAAACATTCAATATAATGTATATTTTATCGTTTTACGTAGATTCAGATGGATAATGTGTATATACTTATTTTTATTTCCTAGCGCAGTTGACGTAGTTATTTTCCTTTACTATTATAAGTAGTTTAAATATTTGGTTTAATCAATAATCAAACATTCCTTTTTGTATTCAATCTTGTCAAAAGGTTCTAAATCGTTTAAAAAGACCATTAGCTATAGTTATTGTAAATTATGCATGATTATTGGAATTGACATACTTTCAAATCACAAGAAATATATGTTAATGTATATTTTGGAACAGTTGATGCAAACTATGCACAAATATGTATATTTATATTTAGACGTACCTTTGCACCACTTTTCCCTTTTTCACTCTTTTTGTCATATCTCTTGTGAATTCAGAATGATGTCTTTTTGTTCAAAAAGGGGAAAATGACATATTTTCAACAACTAAACCAGAACCTTAACAACATTGAATGCAAGTAGGTATGTGTCTCTTTTAATTAAAGTCAAATAAACCACCGTTTCACCTTTTTATTCACATAATTTATTTTTTTAACACTAAAACTAGAGATTTGGCGGAGAAACTACATCTAAACAATGTTATTGGGATTGATTTCCAAATCTTCCATGTTTTACAACAAACTACAATATATTATCCAACATAATTGTAGGAAATATGTATAAACAATTTAAGTGAACCTACAATTTATATTATTCCTAAACGCAATTCACAATTCCCAAGTTTTGACAATATTTTTTAGTAGATCTGATCGGTGCTAATTTAAATTCAATAATATTATGAACAGATCTAATGATGATCGACATATATTTTGAGATCTAGTACAAACGAGATAAATAGGCTATTATAACTTTATAAGTAAATTTCCCACTCACCTGAAAGCATCCAAATCTTAGATCTAAAAAATCTTTTAGGCCTATAATTCCCAAAATCTTACAGATCTATAATTAATATGAAAAAGGGATACTTTCAGATCTATAGACAAGAAAGAAAATGTGAAAAAGAAGCGGAACTGCTTTATACGTCAATTCACACTCTTTTCCATTAGATCTGATAATCCCTTTCAATTCTACTTGATTTGTTTTTAATTAATTGTATATGAATATATTTTTAATTAAGAGATTTGGTTGGAAGAGAAAGGAAAATGAAAGAGCTTCGTTGTTGCCTACATATTTGTGTGGAAAAGGGTGAGGCCTTACCCCTTTATTTATACGAGTGGAATTGGCCATGAACCATTAGGTTTATTTTAATTTATATTAATCCATTCGTTTGACAATCTAATATAACTTAACCCTTTAACCCTAGCCGTTACTGGGCGTTCTGGTGCCCAGTAGGTCGATCGCTTGGGTTGCCAACTGCCCATTGAGGGTCATTAGATATAGTATAATGTATTTCGTTCGTAAATTTTTCATATGGACTCCAAACACGAAAGTTGACTAGAATTCTGAGATGAACACATCGGTTAAACTTTCGAGGTCAAATTCCATTATTTTCATAAATTCATATTTTTAAAATTCTAATAATTAACTTATATTGTCAAAATTCTGGGTTGTAACATTCTTCCATCCTTAAAAGGAATTTCGCCCCGAAATTTTGACACCTACTGCTCTATCCTACACAGCCAATTTGTGTACATCGACTTTGCAACCATGTGTATATGTGCATGGTGTACATAATGCAATTTTCGTCTATAAAATGTGCATGCAAGATGATTCTAAATTTGGCCCTCTATATGTATGCACTGAGATTTAAAAATATTTTTGAAAACATGATGCAAAACATCCTAAATATACCGGCAATTCTATAGGAATGCAAAATTTGAAAATTCTTTTTCATCCATAACCCTCACACAATAATGAATAGAAATGCGAAGCAACCAATTTTGCATCCAAACCCTACCATCCAAAATGTTACGAAATCTAATCGTTTCCCATTTAATTTCTCCTAAACCGAAAAAACGAAATCAATGCGAAGAATTTTAATGATTCCTCCACTTATAAATATTCCATTTCCCGCCCTATAGTGGAATTTTCACATCGGTTACCCAAAATACTCCAGAAATTTCCATACGTACACTGTAAAGGAGGCTTAAAACAAGCTCTAACACGTAAAATGAGTTAATTAATAACTCGCGTGCATCGTTGATAAGGTATGGAAACAACGTTCCCAAGGCTAAAACAACATTTTCCTTGTTGTCGTTAATCGTCGGTCCTATTGCACCGCTAAAATGCACAGACAAACCATCCAAACATCTTCCTTACGCTATTCATTTGAACAAAAATCAAATTTTTTCATAAAATAAATTTCCGCTTTAAAACTTCTTATATTTATTTTGAAATTTTCTTTTCAAAACCATTTCTTTTTCCTATAAAAATTAAAAATGATAAAAAGTTTTTTTTTCAAAACAATGTTTTCCAAAAACTTCAAAAATGTATTTTGCGGAAACTTAAACGATTCAAGTCACATGTTGGCGAAAAAGGAAGTTAGTCGCGTAAAAATGCAAAAACTGAAATCACACAAAAAAGACCAAAATAAATTTTAGCGTTAACAAGGATCAACTATTTATTTATTTATATACCCGTGACGTAGAACCCGTCCTTTACTAAAACTTATCCAATACCGAATTTTATTCTTTCCAGCTCTAGGACAAGTGCTAATTTAAAAATGAGATTTCATTCAAATAAATATGCGTAAATGATGCAAACATTTTCAAACATGGAAATCTCTTTGACCAAGTCGTGCGATTTTTCAACACTAGAAGTTACAAACACTACAACAACCAAGATAACGAAAAAGCTGGAAAGGAAAAGACAAGGTACAAGATAAACATGCGCAAGGCATACACTAACAACGACTACCTGCTATAGGCTAGTCGAGCTCCGCGGCTGGAACCCGATCCATTACCACGCCCGTGCCAGGAATGTAGTATGGAAGAGATACAACCAATCTCACGTGCCTGTCGGCACTGCTCCTCGCAAACCTCTCGGAGCTCGACCTGGATGTTGCGGAGGGCGGAGAGCTCTGGACTCTCCTGGCCAGGCTGCTAGGGCCGCTAAGGCTGTTGAACTGGAGCGGGTGGTGTGGGAGCAGGAGCATCGGGTAGCTGAATGCCCATTGTTACTACAAAAATAAAGTATTCGGAATAGGCTGATGATGAAGGGGTATTAGGTTACTACAAGAAGAAAGGAGTCTATAGTCAACAAAGCCCGACACAAGAAAAAGCCGGCAGCATGAAGAAATATTCCAGAAGATATGCCCTCGGTCCATAGAGCTAGAAATCAGTACAAAAGGAAATACCGGTAGGGTAGTGCCAGTATGATTGGTAAAAGGTCACCCAAACCTGTAAGCCAACGAAGGGTGAAACTAAGAATCCTACCAATCAGGACTCGTAGCAATGAAGGGTCTATCGGTATTAACTTGCTTAATACCGATACATAAGGAGACGAAAGCACCAAAGATACATAGATTAAAGCATATTAAGATTATCCAAAACCAATTTCCAAGACCTTCATTAGCTGGTACCTCAGAAGTTACTCTAACAAATAATTTGCAAAGCACCAGAAACAACTTCCCAAAAAAGTAAGGGTACATTCCGGAAGTCTACCGATAGGCAAACCAGAACCCCCAAAGAAAAACAAGCTATCCACACTAATTTGATTAGTGTCGATATCGGCAGAGGTGACGGGCCCGACACATTTTACCTGAATCACAAAAGCAAGCTCCACAGAGTGTCAACGGCGAGACCGAGAATCCATGACTAGAAGCCTACGCTCGGAAGCAGAGACCTTTCGAAAGATATTCGCACCGCTAGGCTCATCAGCAATACAAGGAAGGCAGACATGATGTTAGCAAAAAGCTCTGAATACCGGGACCATTCCCCCAAGAGCTACAACGACACCTCAAAAGCCGTTACCAAATCCTTTAAAAGCTAAAGAAAAGGTGGTTGAGAACCAGAACTTTTGAAACCAAAGGGAAAAGCAGCCGATAGGGGTACTACTAGCCTAATAGCAAAAGGGGCCCCGATATGTCTATAAATAAGACCCCAAAGGTCTCTTTTTCAGGATGATTTTTTCTCATTCTTATTCTTGTACTCTTTTCGCTAGAGTAAACCCTAATTCCTAAATCAAATTGGGGATTTTTGTTGTAATCAATTGTATATTCTAAATCAAAGTCAATAAAGAGTGGATCAATACTTAGAACATTTTCTTATGAGTCTCTCATGTGATTTGTTAGTTATTGCCGGTATTGTATGTTGTGTGCTTTCTACATGCATACAAGATCTTTCCCAAGCCTAAACCATTTCGTAAATAAGTGCGGAACCCCTTCCAACAAGCCATTTAGCCCTTACCGAGGGTTGTGCTTAGGAAACCCTTATCCCAAGATAATTGTTGGTTCTTGAGTCGTTTAAGCGTGATGCTCACTATGGCACCCCATGTCTGTTAATGTCACTCTTTATCAGAATGCATTAAGTTTTGTGAAGCATTATTAGTAAACAAAAGCAGAATATCACAAGACAAATATAAAATAGCAGCGGAAATTTAAAACTTCATTATTTTGCGGAAACATCATAGTCTCAAAACCAGTTACAACCTCAGGCATAAAATATTGAAACTGGGTACATCAAAACAAAACATATGTCCTACGCTAAAAACCATCAGAGTGCAGAAATGTAGTATCATAATCCTCAATAAAAGCCATAATAAAGAAGACAAGTAGTCAAAGCGATACATCGAAGCAGATCCAAATCCAAGCAGAAACAGAAGAGAGAGACCTAATCAAGTCTGAGCATTCCCACCCTGAAAATCCGGAGGGTGGGGAAGGAAGAGAAAGAAAAGGAAACAAATTGGGTCATATATAAATTCTGGCGAGTCCAGTGACTTTTAGCATATAAAGAAATAAAAGTATCATGACAGGCTTATAAACTGGATGAGAGATAACAATAGCATATAACAAGTATAAACAGACTAAACAGAGTAGATTAAGCTTCCAAATACTTTTCTTTGCACCAACACTAGTATAACAGATATGTGTCAGAATTCACTATCCCTTAATTACTTAACAGAAACAGAATGATCCCAACAAAAATATAATGGTAGTCTTAAATGTACTTATATTAACAGGTTTCACTCCAAACAGAAATAACAGGTGCCCCAACAGAAATAACGGTTGTTACCCCGAAATAGAAATAATGGGTACCTAAAAAAACAGGACTAGATGTACCCTAATTACTACCCCCAAGCGGTTGACTCCTTAACACGTAAATAACCAGTGTCGGCCCCACGGTAGGGTGTATTACTTCATAAAGTGGCAACATACAGAAGGACACATACCTATTTACTAGTGCTACAACGGTTTATTTCCCCTTCAGACCAGATCATGCATGCACATGACTCTGTTGGAACGCGCCCGTACACACCCCTTTTCAGATGAACCTCTTATAATCAGTTCAATATGCATGCCCTGGCCTCTACCTAGTGCGGAGCCCCCATATAATACCAGAATGGGATACTAACTGATATTGGTCCCACACATCAGATGACACAAGTCAAACCCCTAAACTCGTGTCCCCCAACTAGGATTTTTAACTGGTTAAGCCTACAGATTAACAGATTCGCCTAACCGTCACAGATTAACAGGTTAAGTTTCACAAGTTAACAGGTTTATTTAACCCCAACATATTAAAAACGTTTGCATAACCCCAACAGGTTGAACAGACTTACTTAACCTCAACAGATTAAACATGTTTAAATAACCCTAACAGATTTAAACAAGTTTCACAGGTTCTTTACAGTTCCATTAACATGTTTTGCTTAATCTTAAATCAAGCCTACAGATTCGTATTCCCCAAATACCAGTCATATTTCACAGTGTAGGTTATGCCCCTAAGTTATCATTCCCAATCATTTCCCCAATTTATCCTAATTCCGTTTGTACGCATATTTCAGCGATATTGGCCTAGGCTCGAAGGTAGCCTAAGCTATAAAAATAAAAAGGGAACGAGAAAAAGAAGAACAGAATAGGCATATAAAAACAAAATAAGCATATAATAATAGAGATAGGCATATGATAGTAGAAATAGGCATTTAAGAACCAAACAACAGACCAGGTATATAGAAGAATACATGTAATAGCAGAACTGTTTAGTACGAATCAGATTCTTAACAAGCATAGGTTCAGATCCAGATTTATAAACATGTCAGGATTACTTGTTAAATTTTTATATCTAAAAGTAATATGAACTAACAGAGATTGGATCTAAGCTTAAGAAACATTTCCGATGCACGTATATAGGTTGATGTTGAAGAAGATAGGCTTATTCAATCCAAGTAGAGGAAGCATTTAATCGTCTCCATTGTTTTAGGTGTAGAAAAACAATAGAAATTATGTCCTATATATAGGTTATCTCCAATGAACCCAGTCAAACAAATAAGTCCAGGTTCAGCTGTGCGAATTCAGCCAGATCCCCGTTGGGTCGACCCACCCCTCCCTGGGTCAACCCATGGGTCGACCCACTCTTCCTTGGGTCAACTCATGGGTCGACCCACTTGGCCTTGGGTCGACCCATAGGTCGACCCAGACCTGGCATGGGTCGACCCTTAATGGGTCGATCTCCCGCCTACGCCCGCCTTTTTCCCGCTGCATTTTTTTTGAAAATTTTTAAATATTGGTTTTGCAATATACATATATATAGGTCTCTTATACGTATACAAACTTCTAAGCTTAATATTTTTCTCATACAATGCCCATTTTATGCAAACTTAGAGTCTATCCTAACCAAAATTCCGAGAAGAATGCAATGGTATAGTTCGTTTTACTTAATTCCCAATATTTAATTAAGTATTCCTTAGTTTATTGTCAACAGTGTCTTTTAGAATTAAGTGGTGTTACACACCCCATTGAGGAAAGACTAACTGATCTTTCGAGGTCAAAACCTTGATATCTAGGAAACGGTGAACTAACTCAAACTCGTGAAAGATAAATAAACCTATTTTCCCCTTAAGTCCACTTCCGTAGACCTATCTCCGGTATTGATGAAAAATATCGTTAACATTTTGGTGCTAGAAGAAGGTCCATGAACCTCCGGCCCTATGGTTGACCTTCCCTCATATCTAACTGTGTTGTTCCGTCCGAGGTTGGACTAAGCTTTGAAGAAGAGGGACCATAGGCAAGAGGTCCCAACGAGAATCTTCTTAATATCAAATGGATATGTCAGGTACCACTGACCCAAGAGTGATGGAAGAACAAAGGTTAAGAACGGAAGTTATGCGAATAATTAAGTAGAAAAGAGAAGTAGAGCAATATGATTCTAGTTATTAGAGCTGTAATCCTTCCTACTTGAAATAAACCCTTAACCTTTCCTCTAAACAACTCTACATCAAAAGATTATAACATATTCTCTCCATAAGGAAGGCTCTCCACTAACAAATCAAAGAATTGGTGTTCGAGGAAGAAATAACAGACGATTTTAATCGATTCTTCTCCAAAAGGACTAAAAGGGTAGATCTCCAACGCTGGCCTTTCTTTGAAAGAGAAAACAATAGTATGAATGGAGTAGTAAGGTTTAAGAGAGCTAAGCCTCCGCAACAGGAAAGGAAGTTTACACTGAGGCTACCTAAATGGTACTACTTTACTACTTTAATGGAAAATATATATTTCCTAACCCGACACGAGCTCAATTATTGGCCATCTACAAAAAAGAATCCCAAATATGAAGAAAATTAGGTGAGTCTTATTGTCATTATCACGTGATGAATGGACATGAGACTAACTGCTGTAGGATTCTCGAAGGGATGATCATTAAGTTCTTCAATCAACACCAATTAGGGATTTGTATAAGGATCGAACTTAGTTAAATAAAGATCCTTAGGAATAGGATTGCCTACGTAACTCAGGTCATAGAAACCCTCTCAAGAATCAAGGTAACCAAGGACGGGTTAATCCACAAAAGGAATAAAAGTCCTTGTCATCGCCGAGTTGGCCAGGGCAAGGCACTCCCCGAAGAGGGGTGGTGTGTAAGCCTCTCTCCGTGCCCAAATCAGAAAGGACCAGGTTAAAGCGTCAAAAGCGTAAGCCTTCGACCCACACCGGAAATGGTCGTGATGGAGCATCTAATTAGAACGCCCTGTCTCTTCTCGCAGAAGAGTATGCCCTGCCTCTACTATAAGCTTATCACGTCCTACCTCTACTTATGGAAGAGCACGTCCTACCTCTTTTTATGTTTAACATTACCCGTAGAAGAGAACGCAAACCCCTATCATCACCTACGATGGTTAGGATAGGGCACCCTTGGAGGGGGTGGAGTGTAAACCTCTATCACCGCCTACGATGGACAGTGTATAGCATCAAAATAGTAAGCCTTAATTCTGTGTCTACAATGGCCCGATTTAAGCATCTAAGACCTTATCATCGCCTACAATGGTCAGGATAAGGCGCCTACTGGAGGGGGGTCGGGTAAGTCCTTGGTCCCTACTTGTGAATAAGCTAGCCAAGCGCATCAGACTCACAGGCCCAGAGAGTGGCCAACAAAGCACGTACATCCTTTGCTTTGATAACCAAAAGCCAGAGAGTGGCTCAAGAAGCACATACAACCTCTGCTTCATAAACCAAACCCAAAGAGAAGAAACGAAACATTAATACCAGAAGTGGAATCCTGGTCTTCAATTTTAAATTCCCGAATATGAGTTGATTTGGGCCTTATATTAATACCAGAAGAGGGATTCTAGTCATCGATCTTAAAAAGCCTGAATATGGGTTAGTTTGGGGTTCTGTTAATACCAGAAGAGGAATTCTGGTCTTCAATCTCTAAATACCCGAATAAGGGTTGGTTCGGGGCTTCTATTAATACCAGAAGTGGGATTTTGGTCCTCAATCCTTAATACCCAAATCTGGGGTGATGCAAGTCTCAATTAACGCTGGAAAGGGACTTTTGGCCTTATCTTAAATAGTTGATTCTGGGTCAGTTCGAAAGCTTAGCTGTAATCGAAAAGATAATATTTGATTTTTCTAATAATCTGAATGTGGTTGGGAACCACATTTCCCTTACTATCGGAAACATATTCCTAGACTTGTACCTTAATCCGGGAAGTGAAAACAATCCTATCACTATTAGAAGATGATTTCTAGAAGCCTAATCTTAATACCCTAATCTGGGTCATGAAGCTCTAATCCTTCGAAAAGGGATACACGATCGACCTATCGGCTGAAGCCCAATTACCTGAAAGGCTTCCAAGGACATGTGCTTTCTATATTGTTCAGGGAAGACTAGTTAACCCATGCATTTCTTTAATTTGTTACTTAGTATCGAAATATACATGCAATGCACATTGTCACACAACACTAGAATACATATTCAGGCGGAAGTTCAGGCGTATGTCTAAGATTCCCTTCGATAAAACATCGGGATAAGATTTTAATTTCTTAGAGGGAGGGAGATCCCCTGGAAACATTTATCACGCTAAGAAACTTTTACTAGCACATGGAGTATGCACAAACTCATTTTCTTGTTTCATACTATCAGTATCATGATGCCATAAATTTCAATAAGAGTAAGCGATACTCCATGAACATTTTTTAAAGTCAATCTTTAGAAAAACACATACACAAGGCTACGATGAAATTATGAGAAGAGAACGTTATCATCATATGCCAAGATCACATGCTAAGTAGCGCCTGTACAAGTCATAACTCCATTCATAAACACAACGCTATAGACCATTACATATGAAATATAGTACACTAAGTACCTCACATTCCGAATAACTATTTACAAAAAGATTTTAAAATAATCGCATCTCTAGAAAGAAAGGCATCCTTATTCAAGTATTGAAACTTATGAAAGCATGATTTAGTTCTCAAATACACTATTACAGGTGTTTAATGTAGATTTCAGAGTAAATGATAGCCTCCCTCACCTTATCCAAGGTGTCTTCTAGGGGATCAAGTGAAGAATCAAATGAACTCCCAAATCCATCAGGTGTATAAACCGAAGGACACTTATGATAATCCCGCTCTCTGGAAGGAGGGCTGTCATAACCCCAAGTCAGCTTCAGACGGTACGTATGAATTTCACTTAAAAGTCGATCCTTCTCACCACTAAGAAATTCAAGGTGGATCCGAGGATATTGATTACAAACCTTCTCAAGGTCCCTCAAGAAGAAATACCGCACCAATGAAGAGGACTTAAAAAGAAGAGACTTCTCCCGATATTTTCTTTTCAACTTAACATAGTCCCCTAAAAAATCCCTAGAAAGCAAACTTAAAGTAGAAGACAAACTCAGAAGGAAATATCACAGAAATTAGAAGAAAGAATAATTCGTTACATCATCATCTAAACCAGTATATTTATTATAGATAACCCTCTTGCTCATATAAGATAGATCTTTTAAAGGTCTCGAATATAAATCAATACTTATTAAACATAATTTTGTCCAAAGGTAATTCTCTAAGGATAGAGATAACTTGGGGAAGGTTCCAGCATTCACCCGAGTGAAGATCCACACTGAAACACCCCACATCCATTAAGGTCACTCACAAAGGGAATGCCTTAACTTCGGTGGAGCATTATAGGTAAAAGATACAGATAATTTACAAGATAGACATATAAACAGCGGAAAAAAAACTGAATTTATTTCATAAGTATGTGGTTCATTTAAAACATTACGACAACTGTCTCAAACCAACTTCCAAATTATTACATCAAAATCTCGGTCTTGAATTAAAAACATAAAGAAGCATTAAAACAAGAGTAAGGCAGCATAAATCCCCTAAAAGAGAGTATCCAAAGCCATAGCCCAAGGAAAAAGGTTCCAAGCAGTACATCTACTCTCTTCAAGCTGGAAATGATCTGATCTAAGTTGAAGTGTTCCCTCCCTGCGGACCTGGGGGGTTGAAACAGAAGAAAAGAAGACGAAATAAAATGGGTCAGACATTAGTCTGGTAAGTCCAGTGACTATTTAGTATGTAAACAAGAAAAAGAGTAATGACATGAATAAACTGAATCAAGGACAACACCCTAGAAATAAGATAATAAGGCTG
The DNA here is from genome assembly GCA_030737875.1 of Allium sativum. Lineage (NCBI taxonomy): Eukaryota > Viridiplantae > Streptophyta > Magnoliopsida > Asparagales > Amaryllidaceae > Allium > Allium sativum. The sequence continues at coordinate 473,150,784 of CM060923.1, read as the reverse complement.
AATATGCTATCGCACTCATTTCACTTCTCTGCACCACCTAACTAGTGTCCCAACTAGTAATCTATATAAAATGATCATATTTTAATGTGATCCAAATCCCAGCAATTGTAGTAGCCTTCAGGTGTACATCTATCATGAGGATTCCACCTCAATCTGCCTAATTGCCATGAACATGTTAGATGTACCCTTACTACCCTATCGATCGGCTCCTTACTTGTATTAATTTTTCCTTGTGTCTGTGTCAATCGACCCTCTCTTGCATGTAGATACCCTGTGCTGGTCCCATCATAAGGTGTATCAATCCTTATGATAACAACCCGACACGATTCAAGATGCACAGTGTATAACTACCGGTACCCAGTGCCTGCTTTTTCCCACTCCGAAGTACTTGCACGCCCGTAAACTGTCAGAACCTACACTGACGTACCCCCCTACCGTTGTTTTGACCACTTATAATTAGCCTAGTAATCGTGCCCCACCCTTCCTAGTTCAGGGTAACATGATACATCTATGTGGGTTACTGCTGAAATGGGTCCCCGTTACTAGGGTTTCCTACTGGTTAAGTTTGTGGGCCTATATTTACTAATATTACCCACCAACCTGATATGTACTTAACCCTCCCTCTAATTCAAGCATGTTTATTTAATGGTTAAGTTTGTGGGCCTATATTTACTAATATTACCCACTAACCCGATATGTACTTAACCCTCCTACTGATTCAAGCATGTTTATTTAATGGTTAAGTTTGTGGGCCTATATTTACTAATATTACCCACCAAACTTGATATGTACTTAACCCTCTCGCACATTATGCCATATTGGTTAAGTGTTGTCCATTCATGTTAAATTAACCCACCCATTCATCATGTCATGTTGGTTAAGTGTTTCTTATTAACTTAACCCTCCTCACTTATCATGTTGGATTGGTTAAGTGTTTCCTATTAACTTAACCCCGTTCGTCCATCAAGTTGTATTGGTCAAGTGTTTCTTGTTATCTTAACCCCACGTGTTCGTCATGGTGTATTGGTTAGGTGTCATAAATCAATTCAAGTTACTTAACCCACCTACTTGTCATGTTACTTTGGTTAAGTGTTGCCTTCTTGTGTCAACTTAACCCTACCACAAATCAAGTTATATTGGTAAAGTGTTGCCCTCTTGATTTAACTTAACCTTACCACAAATCAAGCCATATTGGTTAAGTGTTTCCCTCTTGTTTTAACTTAACCTTACCACAAATTAAGTCGTATTGGTTAAGTGTTTCTTATTATTTAACCCTACCTGTTCATCATGCTATACTGGTTAAGTGTTTCCTATTAACTTAACCCTAATCATTCATCTTGTTATATTGGTTAAGTGTTTCTCATTAACTTAACCCTAGTCATTCATCTTGTTATATTAGTTAAGTGTTTCTCATTAACTTAACCCAAGTCATTCATCTTGTTCATTAGCATTAATTGATTTATTAATGCACCAACCTCTCACATTAAATATGTGTTGCGGTTACTGGATGTGCCGGGCGGTTCCGGGCAGTTTTACACCACAACTCAATCTAACCTCGGGTTTTCCTTGGGAGTGATGCACTAACCTCTCACATTAGATAGGTGTTGTTGTGGTTACTGGATGTGCCGGGCGGTTCCGGGCAGTTTTACACCACAACTCAATCTAACCTCGGGTTAAGCTTGTTCGTCTTTTACTTAATTTACATATTTACTTTTCATATTTATATGTAAAATTTCCACAATTATTGCCATTCAAGCCATGCCCGGTTTTTCCTCTAAATCATATTCAAGATTTTTGGTATATAAATTATACCATTTTTATGCCACTAATCATTCATATATTTATGGGCCAAATTATGCCAATAATATAAATTAAAGATTTTTCCCAATGTTGCCCCCGTCATACGTTTGCAAAATTCACATAGAATGTTAGGCTCGTAACTTAGCCTAACTTATATACAAAAGGGAAAGACGGGAACATGTGCCATTCATACAACGTAATAATGATCCAACTAAACATGCATCATATAAATTTTGGCATAAAACAATGAACTTGCATTTTTGGATCCAATCAAAATAAGTCTTAAGCATATGAAATTACCCAAATCCAACTAGGCATGTAAATGTAATCTTGCAATTTGGATCCAAATAAATATAAATCTTAAGCATATAGAATTTCACAAGTTCAACTAGGCATGTGAATGTAAACTTGCAATTTGGGTCCAATAAACATGAATCTTAAACATATGGAATTACATAAGTTCAACTAGGCATGTAAATATGAACTTTTATTTTGGATCTAATTTTTACGGATCTAAATGTAGATCTAAACATAATACATGTCTTGGCCTAACAACTTGCATGTAACATAACATGATTAAATCACCAATTTTACATGATTGGTTTACATCAACATACTAACCACTTAGCCTAACAACTTGCATGTAACATAACATGAATAAGTCACCAATTTTACATGATTGGTTTACATCAACATAATAACCACATAGCCTAACAACTTGCTTGTAACATAATATGAATAAGTCACCAATTTTACATGATTGGTTTACATCAACATAATAACCACATAGCCTAACAACTTGCATGTAACATAACATGAATAATTCACCAATTTTACATGATTGGTTTACATCAACATAATAACCACAATAATCTCATAAGCATATACGATAGAATCGTTACAAGAATAGGCATGAATCAACATCAGTAATCTCATAAGCATATACGATAGAATCGTTAGAAGAATAGGCATGAATCAGTATCATTATTATCTTACAACTAGGAATAACGCTAGTTTTCACTTTATTACAAATAATAACTTTTTAATCGTTCACATCTAAATAATAACAGGACTTACAAAGAAAAGAAAGTCTTGTTTTTTAGGATCTGTTTTCTGAATTTGAAAAGCAACCCCTTGAAGAAAACTATCAATTTCTCTAAGTTATTTTTTATTCGTAGCTTTTATCTTGCTTTCAAGTTAAAGAAGGAATGGTGGCTAAACTAGAACGATCATGGATGGCATGGTGGCTCCTTGGAATGAATTTGTGTGATTTAGGTTTTGAGGATTAGGGTTGCTTTTATAGAAGTTAAATCTTATGTGAGCCGTTAGATCATTTTAGGAGCAATCACAACCGTCCAGACTAGATGGAGTTATCCAGAATTGCCACCTAAGCCCTAGTGACTCAGCAATAAGTCAGAAAGGACTCCACAACTAGTCAGAATCATCACATTTTTGGATCTGGGCGAGGGGGTAGGTCGACCCGCTGGTCGAACTAGCCTGGGGTAAGTCGACCTCGAGGTCGACCTGCCTTGGTATAGGTCGACCTGCCTTGGTATAGGTCGACCTTTCTGGGTTATTTTACTATTTAATTTTCTGAATTTCTCTTGAATCTTCCGAAGGCTATAACTCCTTCATACGAAGTCCGATTTATGAAAACTTGGACTCTATTCCAAGCAGAATTCCGAGACGAACACAATGGCGTAACCCGTTTCCCTTAATTCTCAATTTAAAAATTAAGTATTCTTTAATTCATTCTTTTAATATTCCTAGAAAATACGGGATGTTACATTCTCCCCTCCTTAAAGGATTTCGTCCCCTAAATCTCTAAGTTAAGAAGAATGCATATTCTAACATCCAACATCCATTTACTCAGCCATTCAATCACAGGCGTCCATTGTTCTTAAAAATATTTCTAATGATTTCATGATCATATGAATAGTGTGTGTACATGTCCTTATCTAATGCAAAATCAGGCGGTCTACTGATTCAGTTGACCGCCTTAATGCGAATTATGTCAGTGCCATGAGTCCATCATGTATGAAATAATTCCTAATCGTACTTTATAACTTCTACATGAGTGCACAATCATTCATACAAATGCAACATCCATATGATAACACATCAAGTTTTAGTTCATATATATAAAAATTCACTCATGCATATGCAATATGAAAGTGACTGAGCCGATCTAGTGCCTAATATGTGTATATGCATCCACGAGCAACCACTTGCAACCACCAATCATAACATGTTTCAAACACATGTTTACATCCATTGGCTTCTACCTAAGGATTGAAGATATGACCTAGAGGAAATTCCTAAAAAAATAGAAACATACATGCATAGAATTCCTAGAAAAAGAGATCAAGGATATACCCTCAAGAAAAAGGGTATGATGCATGTGTCTTATCTTCAGTCTCTCATGTCGCGTCTTCCTAAGCTTCACTCCACTGTACCTTAACTAATTTAAATTCACAGTTGCGAAGATTCTTGACCTCCATTTCCAAAACTCACTTGTAATGATAGTACCTCGATCACTTACTATGCTAGAGGGTATCCAATGTAGTCGAACTATCTTTCCAAGATAAACAGGTGTGACCCATGATACCAAGTGTATATACTAAGATGATTAGAGGTCTCTCCTCTACTTCGCTTATCCATCATGTCACAAATTTGAGGATCTAAAGCTAAAGGTTGCTATGTACTTTTTACCTCTCTTAAGGTCAGTCTTACTTTAGGGCGCCTGCCACAATGATTTATTTCTCATGCAAACCATCCTAGTCGAACTCGACATCCCTCAAGTACAAGCCCCAAAGGCCTAAACCAATACCAAACAAGCACCTAAGGAATACCTCCGAATTTGGATGATTTATGTGGGATGATACTAGCAAAACAACCAAACAATTGAGCACTTAACCGACTCTGGCTATCCTCACCAATCTTGCTCCAAAACTATCGTTGATCGCATAATTGGCTTTACATTGTCAACTAGATATATGTGGAAGTCTATCTCAAGTTTTAGGGGGAAAATCCCTAACCTAATCAAAAACATCTGCATAGTCATGGTATACTCTAACGGATCGCAAAACGTCAATAAATGCATCAAGTGATTATAGGTAGCTAAGCCTAACTGATCCCATAAGATCGCACGAAGTCTCGAGGGTATTCCCGAAGCAAGTCAAAAGTATAACTACCCTCCTTTCACAATCACTAGCTAACGCATCCATGCCTAGAATCAACCCATAGCCCATGAAACCAAAAACATAAGCATTACACTTAAACTCAATACTTAACATAGATATTCTCAAATCCTTACAAACCAAAGAAAAATGAGCCGAACCACCAACCGGATTTGAGGAAAAAGATGGGATCTTCTATTATACTAGTACTAAGGTGTAGAGACTCAACTACGGAAGTAGATATGAGCGAATGTGAAGCGCTGAAATCAAAAAGAGTACTAACAAGATGATCAAAAATAAAATCTAAACTTTACTATCTTTCTCTCAAGTACGCTGGTGGTGAAAGCATGCACTTGCCTTCCTGAAAATCCTGTCCTTGTCCTTGTCCTTTGGGAAATCCTTGATAAGATGCCCTGCCTCACCATGTTGAAAACAACCACTTATCTTTTACTTCCTATAATTAAATGACCCGCTATACCGCAGAAAAGATACTTCCTCTTGTTGCGGGATCTATTATTTCCTCTCCCTTCTTATATTCCAATCCCTTGTTTGTGATTCTTCCCCTTTTGCCTCTTTCTCTTTACCTCTTTTGTGAACCATATTGACAAGCCTTTTGAACGTTGCCTCCATCGCATGGGAAACCCTACAAAGCTTGGAAGAGAATTAGTCGTAGGTGAAACTATTATGACTATGGATAGAGGTTGGGCACTTCTTCGCCCTTTGACAAGTGTCGTAGTCTCATCGAGCCTACGGAACCATGCCGCGATGAGGTTACCTCCAAGAAAGCCAGGAGCCCCGGAGACTCAGGAAAGAAGGAAACAAGGATTCAAAATAGAGGATCTAAAGATAATGCTTATGGCTTTGGGGAATATGCCTGAAACACCCCACCTCCGTTAGGGTCACTCTCAAAGGGAATGCCCTAATTTTGGTGGAGGTTTATAAGTACAAGTCACAGATATACAAGACAGATATAAGAACACATATTTGTAAAACAGCGGAAGAACAACAAAATTTATTTCATTAAGTCAAATACGTGTTACAACAACATCCTTTCAAATAACATAACACTTTCATAATCTGTCTTGAGTACATTATTTAAAGAAGCATAAATAAAACATAGATAAACTGCAAAAGCCCCTTAGTGGATTGTCCAAAGCCATAGTTCAAAACAGGAAAGTCCAAGCAATACATTTCTCTTCTTTAAGCTGGATGTTGAGGCTGGTCAAGCTGCTGTGTTCCCTCCCTGAGGACCTGGGGGGGGGGGGGAAACGGAAGAAAGAAGACGAAAAAAAAATAGAGTCAGACATAAAGCCTGAGTAAGTCTAGTACTACTTTGTCTATGAATAAAGAACTGGGTATGATAAGTAAAACAGGAAGTGGGCAAACACTATGAACTTGGTTAAGTTATCTAGGGTCGAATATGCTATCGTACCCCATGTTAATCTCTGAACCCATATAAACTAGTTTCCAATTTGCACCCCATAATCAGGGTGATGTGATCCATTCAATGATGATCGGCTCCTACTCGCATAGTTACATGTGTCTTACGGCCCCCCGATGTCTGTAGTTACCTATGCTGGTCCCACCATGGGGTGTATCAAGTCCCATAGTGGCAACCCGACACAACCTTAGAGTGCACAGGTATGCTACTGGTATCCAGTGCCTTATTTTTCTGCGCCGGAGTGTGTGCACGCCCGCACTCCGTTAGAACCTACACTGCTACACCACCGCCGTCGCTTTGACCTCTTACAATCAGCCCAGTAATCGTGCCCCACCCTGCCTAGTTTCAGGGTATCATGATACACCTTTTAGGGTTACTGCTGAAAAGGGTCCCCCGTTACTAGGTTTTCTATCTCTAGCCAACATGCTAAGTTGGTTAAGTGTTTCCTACCTAACCCCCACCAGTCCGTTTAGTTTAGCATGTTCCATTTTGATTAAGTTTTTAGTCCACTTAATCCTAATAATCCTGACTCAGCCTTAATTGTCTTATTAAGGCCCTGACCTCTCACATTAGACAGGTATTGTTGTGGCTGTCTGTTGCCGGTTGGTTCCGGGCAGTCTTACGCCACAACTCAGTCTAACCTCGGGTCCTTGCTGGGCTCCATGTTTAACCTCCCACATTGGATAGGTATTGTTGTGACTACTGGACAGCCGGGCGGTTCCGGGCAGGTTTACATCACAACTCAATCCAACCTCGGGTTAAACACATCGTATGTTCTACATTTACATATCTTGTCATTCTTCTTTATTTATATGTAAATATTTGCGGCCCATTATTAGGTTAATGGTGTAAAGGTTACACCAATCATGGGCCCAACCCATACTTGAACTTGGGCCCTTCTATTTTATATTTTCATTCATTAATTAATTTTAACCCAACGTTATTTTCCCCCGTTTTTCACGTCCGTATATATATATATTGGGCTTAGCCTTTTAAAGCCCAATTTAGCCATGCGAAAAGGGGAGGCTTATGGCGTATACACAAAGAGGGGAAGGTGAGCGCATGAACTTGCAATACGACGTTGGAAATACAAAATAGATATTGGTGTACTTGCATAGTGGTAACATAGGTGACATAAATCAAAGCATGTGAACTTGCATAGGTTTAACTACAACATGAACCTATACTCTTATTTAGGCATAATGTCAAACATAAGCATGTCATAAATATTCCTAGCATAAACATGGCATAATGTCAAACATAAGCATGGCATAAATACTTCTAGCATAAACATGGCATAGGTAAAGTTCAATTTGTTCATGGCATAAACATAAACAAGTCATGTTCATAAGGTTTCTACATGTTTACAAAGGGGATACTTTGTTACTAACACAAAAGCATAGTTCAACTTAATCATGGTTTAAGTCTAATCACATAACGATGGTATAAATATACTTACGCATAAATATTCCTAATCATGGTGTTTGCTTTAAACTTGCAAAAAGGGATTTTTGAGTCTAACCTAGCCATGTCTCACATATGTCATCATATAATTCTTTTAAACAAGATAGACTTAATCATAGATTTCAATTATGCCAAATATCATTCATAGCCTAGCCATATTCATAAGCATGACTTAATACATGGATTATGGTGTCAAAATTCCAACATAGTTTCATATGAACTATAACAACCAAACTTGTCTCAATTGCTTGCAAAACGATTTATGCACAAAGTATACATCATGACGACATAATAACAAAGCCCCAAACTTGCATAAATTTCACTCAACTACATACATGTAGCTTCAACATAGATTACATAATTTGCGCAATATTCCAAACGTATATTTGCATAGAACTACCGCATGTAGTTCTTTATAATGAATAACATAATTTTGCACAAACATGAATTACTTCCATTGCCACAATTCAAGCATACACATCAACACAGTTGTTTATTATACCAAAGTAATACTCTACTTACAATGGTTGCGGCGAATTCTCTAATTAAGAGACACGATTCCTTTGTTGAATTGATTAGCTTTAGGTTGCTTGAATTGCTTTAGGCTTTAGAACTTTCTTCCTAACTCTCTCTCTAGTAGGCGGCTACTCTTTGTCGTTCCTCAGCAACATGGCGGCTATAATCTTATTTTGAATGAATAGATTAGGGTTTAGTCTAGGGTTGTTTATATAGAGGTTAGGAATTGATTAGGACCATTGATGTTGCTAGGTTAGATCGTAGCCATTCATTAGGAAGAGAGACCAATAAAAACCCGCCACCTAGCCCTAATGACAAAGCAGACCACAGAAATTCGACCACACACCGACCTGGCCAGCCAGGGCTAGACCAGACCTGGCCAGCAGGTCATTTTTGACCTGGGCGCACTTGGCAGGTGCGCCAGGTCAAAAATGTACTGGCGCACTTCACAAGTGCGCCAGTGCATTTTTGTTCTGGCGCACTTCCCAAGTGCGCCAGTGCATTTTGACCCTGTTTTCCGGTTTTTCGCCCAACTTCGTTCGTCCATAACTTCTTCATACGATATCCGTTTTTCGAAAACTCGGACTCTATTTCGCGTATTTTTCCGAGACGAACACAATGGCGTATCTCGTTTCCCTTGGTTCTTTGATTTCAAATTAATTATACTTTAATTTGTTAATTTCACAGTTATAGAATTTTCGGGGTGTTACATTCTCCCCCACTTAAAAGGATTTCGTCCCCGAAATCTTCAAGCTAGGAGGAATGTATATCCTAACATCCAATCATCCATCTACTCATCCATCAAACACGAGCATCCATTTTCCTTAAAAGACTTCTAATGCTTCATGATCATATGCGAAGTGTGTGTATATGAACTTATCTAATGCAAAATCAGGCGGTCTACTGATTCAGTTGACCTCCTTAATGCGAATTATGTAAGTGCCATGAATCCATTATGTATGCAAATTTTCCTATTCTTGATTCTACATGAGTGCACAACCATTCAATACAAATGCAGCATCCATATGACAACACATTAGAGTTCAATCATAAATGCAAACATATATGCCTATGCAATATGAAGTGACTGAGCCGATCTAAAACCTAGATTGTGTGTGTATATGCAACCACGAGCAACCACTAGCAATCACTTGCAACCACTTGCAACCATCATACATAACATGTTTCAATTACATGTTTCCATCCAAAAAGATTCTACTTAAAAGATACGGTCGAGGAAATATACCTAAAAAGATAAAAGCGCAACTTAAGGAAAAGGAAAGATCAAGGATGTACCCTCGAACAGAAAAGGGTAGGCTGCGCGTATTTTAGCTTCAGTTTCCCAAGTCGCGTCTCCCTCGGCGTCGCTCCACTGAATTTTGACGAGCTTGACTTCACGGTTGCGTAGTTTCTTCACTTCCGTTCCTAATATGCGGGTTGGAACTTTTCTTATGGTTGCTTCGCGTTCCACTTCGGCCTCTTCGAGGATATTTGGCTCTACCACTTCAGCAGACTCATGTAGACATTTTCGGAGATGTGAAACGTGAAAAACGTTGTGGACTCCAGCCAACTTCTCGGGTAGCTCTAATCTATAGGACATTTTCCCAATTGTTCCTATCTAAAGGTATAGTCGAATGAAGCAAGTAAAAACTTTGTGCCTATTAGGCAATGTCAAAACTGAAAACCTATGCCACATATATATTGATTAGGAGAAGAACTCTCTAAGCATCAGCCCCGAAGACCGAAATCAACATCAGACTGACACCCAACGAGTTAATCAACCCAACCACCATATATGATTCTAGGCAACTAAGCATGATGGACTCCTTTTAGGTCACAAGGGAGTCCCTTCCTAAGACCAATCTGTATCCTATAAAACCCGAAAACTTTAGTCAAACCAATGAACACCCTCGAGCCCCAACATGTGTTACTAACAGATGAGTCATACTCCCTATGAGGTTTGCAACAGAAATTTGGATTGAGAATGGGACCGAGAGGATATACACAAAAGATAGCATGCAAGTAAGCTCTACAGGAAGAGAGGGATCAAAGATATACTCTTAAGAAGAGATATGATGCACGATTCTAGTCTTCAATCTTCTAAGTCGCATTTCTTGAGCTTAACTCCATTATGCTTTGTCCGTCTATAACTTCACAATTTCGTAGCTTCTTAATCCTTGTTTCCAAAATATGAGTTGGAACCCTTGCCTCTCGTTCCTCTTTCACTTATTCTCCTTCTAGTATACTTGGCTCAAGCCTAACTGCGTACTCATGGTTCCATGCAAGCTCTCCAAAATTCATTAGTGAATCTTGGATCTTGTTCACTTACTAGAAGGTATCCCACATAGATGAATTATCTCTTGAAAATAAACAAATGTCAACTATGTTGCCAAATGTACTTACTAAGGTGATTCTTTACAACTCATGCATCAGCGAAATGAACCTTCAGCCTTAGTGGCGAACACTACTGGAGCGCCCTATTCTGAAATGCTCCTCCTAATAAACCCCTTCTCTAGAAGCTCTTTAATCTGTTTACTGAGCTCTTTCCTTTCTCGTGGAGCCATATGTCTAACGGGCAATGCAACGGGCTTTGCATTATCTACAAGATATATGCGGAAGTCTATTTCCCGCTTCGGAGGCAAGCCCTTCACCTCTTCGAAGACATCCGGATATTCCCGGACCACTCTAACTGATTGCAAGTTTTCAACAGAGGCATCTAGCGATTCTAGATAACTAAGCATAACCGCATACGAGGGATTACAAGAAATTTCCAAAGTATTACCGAGCTGGGTTAGGAGCCTAACAACCCTTTTCTCACAATCAAGGATGGCCCCATTACGGGATAGCCAATCCATACCCAAAAATCAAACCATACCCCGAAAAGCCCAAAACAAAGGCACTACATTGAAATTCTACACTTAGAATAGAAATTTTCAATCCCACACAGATCATAGACAAATGAGCTGGGCCCCCAATTGGGTTTGAAACAATTAAGGGGTCCTCTACCATACTAGTTTTTAGGTGCAGAGATTCTACTAAAGCAGACGAGATAAAGGAGTGTGATGCGCCGGAATCAAATAAAGTGCGAACGGGGTGATCATAAAGATAAACTACACTTTCTACAGAAGTATTTATACCTCGCTGTTGCAATGGTGGCGCTTCTAGCACATGAACCTGTGCCCCTGGGGTGGATCCAGCGCCCTGCCCCTGTCCTCGTTTCTTCGGGCAGTCCTTAGCCCTATGGCCTGTCTGACCGCATGAAAAGCACCCACCATTCTCCTTGGCCTTCTTTTTCCGGCAGTCCTTTACTAAGTGCCCCACTTTGCCACAGAAATTACACTTCCTCTTCTCTTTGTTGCCTTTTCCGCCTTTCTTAAAGTCCGCCTTCTTAGGCTGCAAACCCTCTTTCTTCCCTTGAGAGCTTTCTGCCTTTGTCTCCTTCTTGCCCTTATCCTCCTCATTCAGCAATGCCATTTGCACCAATCTTTCATACGTGGCTCCCATGGGTATATGGGTCATGGCCAAACTGTGTAATGGCTCATTCAACCCTTTGACGAAACGGAGAGCCTTCTTGTGCGGGGTGTTGACTAGGTCAAGCCCAAACCTAGCCAGCTCATCGAACTGGTTCACATATTCTCTGACTGTCTTGTCCCCTTGTTTAAGAAATAGGAATTTTTCTAACTGCAAACTCCTTTCTGCATCTGAGAGAAATTTGGTCTCAAACCTTGCCCTAAAGTCCTCCCATGTCTCCACTGGTCTTTCAGCATTAGTGACTTCCCACCAGTAGGAAGCCTCACCCTTCAATAGCCACACTGCCAACTGTACTTTCTGTCTATCCTCTACCTCAAAGATGATGAATAGGTCCTCAGTTTCTTTCAGCCAATTCCTAGCTGCTACGAAGGACTCAGTTCCATGGAAATCCCTTCCTCCCATAGCTTTAAAATCTTTACATATCTTAGCGAATGTTTTCCCCGAGGAGGAGGTGGAGGAAAAGGTGCTGCTGTAGCGGGATGATTTCCTTCAGCTGGGAGAGGAGGAACGGTAGGACCTGGCTGAGTGGCCCTTGCTTCTAAGAACCGTCTAAACCAACCAGGTATTGGCACCCCTTCAGGCAAGTTAAGATCTTGGGACATGCTGAAACAAGAAAAAAGGATAGATTCAAAACGAAGGATAAGAGATAGTTCCTATGGCTTTGGGGAGTGGACTTTGCCTTTTAAAAATAAAATAATATTTTTCTTTTAAAAATGCTTCTTTAAATTTCCTTTTTGAAAATAATTTTTCAAAACTTTTTATCTTATCTGGTAAACCTATGCTCTGATACCAAGTGAAACACCCCACCTCCGTTAGGGTCACTCTCAAAGGGAATGCCCTAATTTTGGTGGAGGTTTATAAGTACAAGTCACAGATATACAAGACAGATATAAGAACACATATTTGTAAAACAGCGGAAGAACAACAAACTTTATTTCATTAAGTCAAATACGTGTTACAGCAACATCCTTTCCAATAACATAACACTTTCATAATTTGTCTTGAGTACATTATTTAAAGAAGCATAAATAAAACATAGATAAACTGCAAAAGCCCCTTAGTGGATTGTCCAAAGCCATAGTTCAAAACAGGAAAGTCCAAGCAATACATTTCTCTTCTTTAAGCTGGATGTTGAGGCTGGTCAAGCTGCTGTGTTCCCTCCCTGAGGACCTGGAGGGGGGGGGGGAAACGGAAGAAAGAAGACGAAAGAAAAATAGAGTCAGACATAAAGCCTGAGTAAGTCTAGTACTACTTTGTCTATGAATAAAGAACTGGGTATGATAAGTAAAACAGGAAGTGGGCAAACACTATGAACTTGGTTAAGTTATCTAGGGTCGAATATGCTATCGTACCCCATGTTAATCTCTGAACCCATATAAACTAGTTTCCAATTTGCACCCCATAATCAGGGTGATGTGATCCATTCAATGATGATCGGCTCCTACTCGCATAGTTACATGTGTCTTACGGCCCCCCGATGTCTGTAGTTACCTATGCTGGTCCCACCATGGGGTGTATCAAGTCCCATAGTGGCAACCCGACACAACCTTAGAGTGCACAGGTATGCTACTGGTGTCCAGTGCCTTATTTTTCTGCGCCGGAGTGTGTGCACGCCCGCACTCCGTTAGAACCTACACTGCTACACCACCGCCGTCGCTTTGACCTCTTACAATCAGCCCAGTAATCGTGCCCCACCCTGCCTAGTTTCAGGGTATCATGATACACCTTTTAGGGTTACTGCTGAAAAGGGTCCCCCGTTACTAGGTTTTCTATCTCTAGCCAACATGCTAAGTTGGTTAAGTGTTTCCTACCTAACCCCCACCAGTCCGTTTAGTTTAGCATGTTCCATTTTGATTAAGTTTTTAGTCCACTTAATCCTAACAATCCCGACTCAGCCTTAATTGTCTTATTAAGGCCCTGACCTCTCACATTAGACAGGTATTGTTGTGGCTGCCTGTTGCCGGTTGGTTCCGGGCAGTCTTACGCCACAACTCAGTCTAACCTCGGGTCCTTGCTGGGCTCCATGTTTAACCTCCCACATTGGATAGGTATTGTTGTGACTACTGGACAGCCGGGCGGTTCCGGGCAGGTTTACATCACAACTCAATCCAACCTCGGGTTAAACACATCGTATGTTCTACATTTACATATCTTGTCATTCTTCTTTATTTATATGTAAATATTTGCGGCCCATTATTAGGTTAATGGTGTAAAGGTTACACCAATCATGGGCCCAACCCATACTTGAACTTGGGCCCTTCTATTTTATATTTTCATTCATTAATTAATTTTAACCCAACGTTATTTTCCCCCGTTTTTCACGTCCGTATATATATATATATATTGGGCTTAGCCTTTTAAAGCCCAATTTAGCCATGCGAAAAGGGGAGGCTTATGGCGTATACACAAAGAGGGGAAGGTGAGCGCATGAACTTGCAATACGACGTTGGAAATACAAAATAGATATTGGTGTACTTGCATAGTGGTAACATAGGTGACATAAATCAAAGCATGTGAACTTGCATAGGTTTAACTACAACATGAACCTATACTCTTATTTAGGCATAATGTCAAACATAAGCATGTCATAAATATTCCTAGCATAAACATGGCATAATGTCAAACATAAGCATGGCATAAATACTTCTAGCATAAACATGGCATAGGTAAAGTTCAATTTGTTCATGGCATAAACATAAACAAGTCATGTTCATAAGGTTTCTACATGTTTACAAAGGGGATACTTTGTTACTAACACAAAAGCATAGTTCAACTTAATCATGGTTTAAGTCTAATCACATAACGATGGTATAAATATACTTATGCATAAATATTCCTAATCATGGTGTTTGCTTTAAACTTGCAAAAAGGGATTTTTGAGTCTAACCTAGCCATGTCTCACATATGTCATCATATAATTCTTTTAAACAAGATAGACTTAATCATAGATTTCAATTATGCCAAATATCATTCATAGCCTAGCCATATTCATAAGCATGACTAAATACATGGATTATGGTGTCAAAATTCCAACATAGTTTCATATGAACTATAACAACCAAACTTGTCTCAATTGCTTGCAAAACGATTTATGCACAAAGTATACATCATGACGACATAATAACAAAGCCCCAAACTTGCATAAATTTCACTCAACTACATACATGTAGCTTCAACATAGATTACATAATTTGCGCAATATTCCAAACGTATATTTGCATAGAACTACCGCATGTAGTTCTTTATAATGAATAACATAATTTTGCACAAACATGAATTACTTCCATTGCCACAATTCAAGCATACACATCAACACAGTTGTTTATTATACCAAAGTAATACTCTACTTACAATGGTTGCGGCGAATTCTCTAATTAAGAGACACGATTCCTTTGTTGAATTGATTAGCTTTAGGTTGCTTGAATTGCTTTAGGCTTTAGAACTTTCTTCCTAACTCTCTCTCTAGTCGGCGGCTACTCTTTGTCGTTCCTCAGCAACATGGCGGCTATAATCTTATTTTGAATGAATAGATTAGGGTTTAGTCTAGGGTTGTTTATATAGAGGTTAGGAATTGATTAGGACCATTGATGTTGCTAGGTTAGATCGTAGCCATTCATTAGGAAGAGAGACCAATAAAAACCCGCCACCTAGCCCTAATGACAAAGCAGACCACAGAAATTCGACCACACACCGACCTGGCCAGCCAGGGCTAGACCAGACCTGGCCAGCAGGTCATTTTTGACCTGGGCGCACTTGGCAGGTGCGCCAGGTCAAAAATGTACTGGCGCACTTCACAAGTGCGCCAGTGCATTTTTGTTCTGGCGCACTTCCCAAGTGCGCCAGTGCATTTTGACCCTGTTTTCCGGTTTTTCGCCCAACTTCGTTCGTCCATAACTTCTTCATACGATATCCGTTTTTCGAAAACTCGGACTCTATTTCGCGTATTTTTCCGAGACGAACGCAATGGCGTATCCCGTTTCCCTTGGTTCTTTGATTTCAAATTAATTATACTTTAATTTGTTAATTTCACAATTATAGAATTTTCGGGGTGTTACAATGCCTTTAAAAAAACTTTTCTTTTGAAAATGCTTCTTTTAAAACCATTTTGAAAATTAGTTTCCAAAATTTTTATCTAATCTGGCAACCATCAGCTCTGATACCAAGGGAAACACCCCACATCCATTAAGGCCATTCACAAAGGGAATGCCTTAACTTCGGTGGAGCATTATATGTAAAAGATACAGATAATTTACAAGACAGACATATAAACAGCGGAAAAAAAACTAAATTTATTTTCATAAGTACGTGGTTCAGTTAAAACATTACGACAACTGTCTCAAACCAACTTCCAAATTATTACAACAAAATCTCTGTCTTGAATTAAAAACATAAAGAAGTATTAAAACAACAGTAAGGCAGCATAAATCCCCAATAAGAGAGTACCCAAAGCCATAGCCCAAGAAAAAAGGTTCCAAGCAATACATCTACTCTCTTCAAGCTGGAAATGATCCGATCTAAGCTGAAGTGTTCCCTCCCTGCGGACCTAGGGGGAGAAACGGAAGAAAAGAAGACGAAAGAAAATGGGTCAAACATGAGTCTGGTAAGTCCAACGACTATTTAGTATGTAAACAAGAAAAAGGGTTATGACATGAATAAATTGAATCTAGGACAACACCCTAGAAATAAGATAATAAGGCTAAATATGTTATCGCACTCAATTCACTTCTCTGCACCACCTAACTAGTGTCCCAACTAGTAATCTATATAAAATGATCGTATTTTAATGTGATCCCAATCCCCGCAATTGTGGTAGCCTTCAGGTGTACATCTATCGTGAGGATTCCACCTCAGTCTGCCTAATTGCCTTGAACATATTAGATGTACCCTGACTACCCTATCGATCGGCTCCTTACTTGTGTTAATTTTTCCTTGTGACTGTGTCAATCAGCCCTCTCTTGCGTGTAGATACCCTGTGCTGGTCCCACCATAAGGTGTATCAATCCTTATGATAGCAACCCGACACGATTTAAGATGCACAGTGTATAACTACTGGTACCCAGTGCCTGCTTTTTCCCACTCCGGAATATGTGTGCGCCCGTAAACCATCGGAATCTACACTGATGTACCCCCTGCCGTTGTTTTGACCGTTTATAATCAGCCCAGTAATCGTGCCCCACCGTGCCTAGTTCAGGGTACCATGATACATCTATGTGGGTTACTGCTGAAATGGGTCCCCGTAACTAGGGTTTCCTACTAGTTAAGTTTGTGGGCCTATATTTACTAATATTACCCACCAACCCGATATGTACTTAACCCTCCCTCTGATTCAAGCATGTTTATTTAATGGTTAAGTCTGTGGGCCTATATTTACTAATATTACCCACCAACCCGATATGTACTTAACGCTCCTACTGATTCAAGCATGTTTATTTAATGGTTAAGTTTGTGGGCCTATATTTACTAATATTACCCACCCAACTTGATATGTACTTAACCCTCCCGCACATTATGCAATATTGGTTAAGTTTTGTTCATTCATGTTAACTTAACCCACCCATTAATCATGCCATGTTGGTTAAGTGTTTCTTATTAACTTAACCCTCCTCACTTATCATGTTGGATTGGTTAAGTGTTTCCTATTAACTTAACCCCGTTCGTCCATCAAGTTGTATTGGTCAAGTGTTTCTTGTTATCTTAACCCCACGTGTTCATCATGTTGTATTGGTTAGGTTTCATAAATCAATTCAAGTTACTTAACCCACCCACTTGTCATGTTACTTTGGTTAATTGTTGCCTTCTTGTGTCAATTTAACCCTACCACAAATCAAGTTATATTGGTTAAGTGTTGCCCTCTTGATTTAACTTAACCTTACCACAAATCAAGTCATATTGGTTAAGTGTTGCCCTCTTGTTTTAACTTAACCTTACCACAAATCAAGTCATATTGGTTAAGTGTTTCTTATTACTTGACCCTACCCGTTCATCATGCTATACTGGTTAAGTGTTTCCTATTAACTTAACCCTAGTCATTCATCTTGTTATATTGGTTAAGTGTTTCTCATTAACTTAACCCTAGTCATTCATCTTGTTATATTGGTTAAGTGTTTCTCATTAACTTAACCCTAGTCATTCATCTTGTTATATTGGTTAAGTGTTTCTCATTAACTTAACCCTAGTCATTCATGTTATATTGGTTAAGTGTTCCTATGAACTTAACCCAAGTTATTCATCTTGTTATATTGGTTAAGTGTTTCTCATTAACTTAACGTTAGTCATTCATCTTGTTCATTATCATTAATTGATTTATTAATGCACCAACCTCTCACATTAGATATGTGTTGTTGCGGTTATTGGATCTGCCGGGCGGTTCCGGGCTTTTTTACACCCCAACTCAATCTAATCTCGAGTTTTCCTTAGGCATGATGCACTAACATCTCACATTAGATAGGCGTTGTTGTGGTTACTGGATGTAGCGGGCGTTTCTTGGCAGTTTTACAACACAACTCAATCTAACCTCGGGTCAGACATGTTCGTCTTTTACTTAATTTACATATTTACTTTTCATATTTATATGTAAATTTTCCACAATTATTTCCATTCAAGCCATGCCCAATTTTTCCTCTAAATCATATTCAAGATTTTTGGTATATAAATTATACCATTTTTATGCCACTAATCATTCATATATTTATGGGCCAAATTATGCCAATAATATAAATTAAAGATTTTTCCCAACGTTGCCTCTGTCATACGTTCGCAAAATTCACATTGAATGTTAGGCTCATAACTTAGCCTAACTTATATACAAAAGGGAAAGAAGGGAACATGTGCCATTCATACAACATAATAAGGATCTAACTAAACATGCATCATATAAATTTTGGCATAAAACAATGAACTTGCATTTTTGGATCCAATCAACATAAGTCTTAAGCATATGAAATTACCCAAATCCAACTAGGCATGTAAATGTAACCTTGCAATTTGGATCCCAATAAATATAAATCTTAAGCATATAGAATTTCACAAGTTCAACTAGGCATGTGAATGTAAACTTGCAATTTGGGTCCAACAAACATGAGTCTTAAACATATGGAATTACACAAGTTCAACTAGGCATGTAAATATGAACTTTTATTTTGGATCTAATTTTCATGGATCTAAATGTAGATCTAAACATAATACATGTCTTGGCCTAACAACTTGCATGTAACATAACATGAATAAATCACCAATTTTAGATGATTGGTTTACATCAACATACTAACCACATAGCCTAACAACTTGCATGTAACATAACATGAATAAGTCACCAATTTTACATGATTGGTTTACATCAACATAACAACCACATAGCCTAACAAGTTGCATGTAACATAACATGAATAAGTCACCAATTTTACATGATTTGTTTACATCAACATAATAACCACAATAATCTCATAAGCATATACGATAGAATCATTACAAGAATAGGAATGAATCAGCATCAATAATCTCATAAGCATATATGATAGAATCGTTACAAGAATAGGCAAGAATCAGCATCATTATTATCTTATAACTCAGAATAGCGCTAGTTTTCGCTTTATTACAAATCATAACTTTTTAATCGTTCACATCTAAATAATAACAGGACTTACAAAGAAAAGAAAGTCTTGTTTTCTAGGATTTGTTTTCTGAATTTGAAAAGCAATTCCTTGAAGAAGACTATCAATTTCTCTAAGTTAGTTTTGATTCGTAGCTTCAATCTTGCTTTCAAGTTGAAGAAGGAATGGTGGCTAAACTAGAACGATCATGGACGACATGGTGGCTCCTTGGAATGAATTTGTGTGATTTAGGGTTTGAGGATTAGGGTTGCTTTTGTAGAAGTTAAATCTTATGTGAGCCGTTAGATCGTTTTAGGAGCAATCACAACCGTCCAGACTAGATAGAGTTATCCAGAATTGTCACCTAAGCCCTGTGACTCAGCAACAGGTCAGAAAGGACTCAGCAACTAGTCAGAATCGTCACATTTTTGGATCTGGGCGAGGGGGGTAGATCGACCCCCAGGTCGACCCCCTGGTCGACCTGGCCTGGGGTAGGTCGACCCGCAGGTCGACCTGCCTTGGTAATGGTCGACCTCTAGGTCGACCTGTCTGGGTTATTTTACTATTTAATTTTCTGAATCTCTCTTGAATCTTCCGAAGGCCATAACTCCTTCATATGAAGTCCGATTTACGAAAACTTGGACTCTATTCCAAGCAGAATTCCTAGACGAACGCATTGGCGTAATGCGTTTCCCTTAATTCTCACTTTAAAAATTAAGTATTCTTTAATTATTTCTTTTAATATTCTCAGAAAAGATGGGGTGTTACACACACCACACTCGTCTAGGCACCTTGTAGGGTTTCACGGCATAGCCGACGACGAGTGGTGGCTCAAGCAATGATAGCAAGTGTTGCGGCAACGGCGAAGGATCAGTGACGTGGTGTAAATTGATTATCGGAGGCAACTAGGGTTTTAATTCCCGCCATTATTTATTACAGAATAGGATTTTATTTTTTGCAATGAAATTTTAGGGAATAGGAGCTTAACTATGTAATGTCCTTCTGAATAAAATATTAATAAGTTTGTCCTTGAGGATAAACTTTTCATGGGCTGTCCTTGGGGTTAAAAAAGCCTTAAGAATTGTCCTTCTAATCATTTTTCTGTATATATAATATCCTAACTCCTAACGAAATTTCACTTTTTTTATCTCTCTTTTATTTTCATTCGCTATGGAAAAAAATGGAGTCGTCGCTCTCTTCTTAACCTCATCAACAAATTCGTGAAATATACTTAATAAAATCAAGCGATTTTAAATTCATTTAGTCTGTGTCCCCGAACCTTCATGTAGATAAGCCTTGTTTTGGGTTCGGTGACGTTTTTGAGGCATTCACTTTCACAGTACAGGTCGAAAGTTAGCTTTGTACTAGGGTTGGATTTTAGTGAGTATGGAAGGAACGATTTGGAATTTTGAGCTTAGATTTAGGTTTTGGTGATGTTTTGCACTTGCGTGGAAATTTTGAAAGGATTCTAGCATAATCAATGTTTCATGATCTACATGGCAGCACGAGTGAAGTCTGGGGAAACATTTCGAAGTAAGAGTTTGTGTGTGGTGATTTCATGATGGTCGGAAAGTGGGGACAACGAGAACATTGATTGTGGCAGTTTTATGCGATTTGGTGGTTAAATGAAGGAGGTATTATGGTTGAAGTGTTCGATGGAGATGGTTTACAGGACCGGGAATGCTGGAATTAAAAATGCAGAAGAAGGATATAACGTGGATTAAGGATAACTAATTTGGTAATTAAATTGCCAATGAAAGTGTTAATTATTTTATGCATGTTCAAACTTGTAACACTGATATACATTTCATAAGAAATCGTATAAGGATGAAACGAGTAGCTTTACGATCATAATGGTGAATACTCGTGTACGAGTTTAAGAGGGTTTGTTTGGAGATGATTAGAATTTTGCTTAATTTCAAGCGTCTATTTAAAATTAGATAAAAATGACTCAAAATCTTCAATTGATTTGGATAGCTAGCTAACTCTCAAATTTTCTGGAATAATGTTGAATATTGTTATACAGTATAATAATATTCATTGTTGATTTTAAATCAAATTGTGTGTATTTGCTTAATTTCAAGCGTCTATTTAAAATTAGATAAAAATGACTCAAAATCTTCAATTGATTTGGATAGCTAGTTAACTCTCAAACTTTCTGGAATAATGTTGAATATTGTTATACGGTATAATAATATTCATTGTTGATTTTAAATCAAATTGTGTGTTGATTTTTTGGATGATTTATTGTTTATTTAGTTTGTGTAGGTTATATATTCTCTCCTATAGAGCGAATGTAACAAGCCACCTCTGTTAAGGTCACTCACAAAGGAAATGCCTTAACTTTGATGAAGCGCTTTAGTAGACAGAACAGAATATTACAAGACAGAAAAGTAGTACTTGAAAAAAATTTATAACTTTATTACAGTAGAAGCAGAAATAAGTTTGGTCACATTTTTCTAAATCACAATACCAAAACTCAAGTACACAATTATCAGTCTTATACAAAATCCTTCAGAATGTAAAGTTTCAAAGCCATAATCCCCAACATAAACTGCCATGAAAAGATAGAGTCAAGCCAAGCAATACTCCAAGCACTTCAAGCAGAGAGAATCAGAATCAAGCTCCTATGTTTTCACCCTGAGCACCTGGGGGGGACAGAAAGAAAAGGGGTGAAAACAAACGAGGTCAGACATAAAGTCTGGCGAGTCCAGTGATTTCCAGCATATAAACAGATAATATTATCATGACATGTAAATAAAGCTGGATGAGAGATTGCATCAACAGGAATAACAGATATACTTTAAGTTAACAAAAGAAACAGAATGATGTAAACCAAGTTATATTCCTTACTTACATCTTACTTCTCTGCACTAATACTAGTATAACAGGGTTAGGTGTTACCCTAATGTCTAAACTGAAACAGAATCAAAACAGAATAATCCATACAGAAACAGAATGCTAGTAATGGGCCTTCACCACCCCAACAGACAGAAGGTACAGAAGCAGAATACTAATAATGGGCATTTACCACCCCAACAGACAGAAGGTACGGACATAGAATGCTAATAATTGGCCTTTACCACCCAACTAATGGGCCTTTACCACCCCAATAGACAGAGGGTACGGAAACAGAATCGAAAACGGAATCAGGGACGGAAACAGAATAATCCCTATGGAAACAGAATGTTAGAATTAGGTGTACACTAGTAATGGGCCTTTGCCACCCCAACAGACGGTACCGCACAGAAACAGACAGGTGTTACCACCCAACAAAAACAGACGGTACCAGCAGAAACAGACAGAATTAAGTGTATCCTAAGTCCTACCCCAAGCGATCGGCTCCCTAATACATAAATACCCTGTGTTAGCCACACAGTAGGGTGTATCACTCCCTAAAGTGGCAACCTATTGGCACAGACCTATTTACAGATGTCACGGTGTCTTACATCCTCAGAGTAGACCGGATCCATGCACGTACATGACCCGGTTGGAACGCACCATCAACACCCCTCGCCATTATCAGAATGAACTGCTTCTAATTAGTTCAGTAAGCGTGCCCGGACCCCTACATAGCGTAGGGTAAAAAAATTTGATACCGGAAAGGGTTAATGACTAATATGGGTCCCAAACAATAGATGACACAAGTGTTTCCCCTCCTAACCTTGTGTCCCCAGGATAACAAATTTCAGATTAACTTGTTTGCAAGTTTCAGACATACAGAGTTCATATTTACTAGTTCACAGATCAGACAATCAAGTTAACAAGTTTTCAGACTAACGGATCAGATGTACAGTTTTAACAGACTTACAGATTGTCTAACTTTGTATTGGGTCTACAGATTCACGAAACGGGTTTGTTAAATTCATCAGTCCAGTTGGTTTAACCCCATCCACCCAACACGTTTTAGACATCATATTTATCTTAGATTTGCATTAATTAAATATTAATGCACAGACCTCTCACATTAGGTCGGTAAATTGTGGCCGCTGGATATGCCGGGCGGTTCCGGGTAGACTTCTGCCCCTAGCCGGACCTAACCTCGTGTCTAAGCATATTTTAGTTATGCCTACGACCTCTCACATTAGACTGACAGTTTGCGATCGTTGGTTAAGCCGGTTGGTTCCGGGCAGGCTTCTACCGCAAACGGAGTCTAACCTCGTGTCATAGCCAATTTATTCCAATACAAATTATACAGATATCAGACTAATTTTGTCCATTTAGCAGATTAAACTTCTTTACAGGTTACAGCAGATTAATCAAATTTCCATGTTCTACTCAATCTTAGATCGAGCCTACGGATTTTCATACCCAAATTACAATTATTCAGCTTTCAACAGATTGAGCAATTCAACAGATAACAGATCTAGCATATTAGACGATTCAACAGATTTAGCAGATAACATATTTAGCAGATTAGGCAACTCAATAGATTAAACATTTCTAAAATTCTATTTACATATCTTGCCTAATCATAAATTAAGCCTAAACTTACATGCCTAAATCATGGTCATAATTCATAATACAACATATGCCCAAATTTTTAGTTAAACTTTGCATAGTACAGAATATTCTCTAAAGCCCCAAATTATGATATAAAATATGAATTATGCCAAATTATAGCCTTTAATGCCAGTACCCAAAAATCAATTTTTAGGCGCATTCACATTAATAGTTATCCTAATTTAATATAGGTCTTTACGCCTAAGTCACATATTCCTTTTTCAAGTCATGAATCGTTATATAAAAATATGCCCAAGAATCTAGATCTTTAAATTATAACATCTCAAAATCAGATCCTAATTTTAAACATGCGTTATGTCCCTAAGTTTCAAGTCATAAGTTAACATACAATGGTTCCTGTTCTTCCAAATCACAGAGTATGCACAGATCTAGATCTAATTTACAACATATATCCTTTTCTCAAATCAGTCACATATCAGTCATGTCCAATTATGCATTATTCATTATTTACCCCAAAATTTAGCGTTTGTTCGTTAATCTCTTATGAGATTTGGCGAATGCTCGTAGTAGCCTGGCTACAGAACAGAAAGAAGAAAGTGAATAGTCACAGAAAAACAAATCTGACAGATAAGAATATGCATAACCTCATATTCAGATTTATAATTAAGTCAAAATCATAATTAAATTTCATATCTGAAAATAACTGTACTCACAAAAAGTAACAATTCTTGTATTCTGGAATCTGTATTTTGAAACTGAAATGCTCGCCTTTGATGTAGTCTAATCATTTTAGATTTGATTCTCTTTTAATTCTGTTCAGATTGGAAGAAGATGCATTAATCCTAGTTTTGATTCCAGCAGAGTAGCAACGCCATTTTTATTTTTAATTAGAATAGAGGCAGAGTATAGGCAGAATGAAATTGTGTGGAGAGAAAGCTAGGTTTGGGAGTGTTTAAATAACAAAGGGGTCACGAATCTGGTCAGAACGGGCGTCTAAATACAGAAAAATGCATATGTCCACGGATCTGAAAATGGGGGGGGGGGGGGGAGGTCGACCCTAGTTCGACCTGTTTACCCAAGTCAACCCCAGGTCGACCCTAGTGTTGACCTGGGTCCTGGGAGGGAATTTTCCCGCCCAGCCCGCGTGTTTTTTTTTTTTTCGAAATCTGAATTTTGTGAATTTCGGGTTGGTTTTTTATTGAAACTTCTGAAGGCCATATCTTCTTCATGCGGAGTCCGATTTACGCAAACTTGGACTCTATTCCAAGCAAAACTTCGAGACGAATGCAATGGCGTAACCCATTTCCCTTAATTATTCTATTACAATTTAATTATTCTCTGGTTTGTCATTCTTATGTTCATAGAAAATACGGGGTGTTACATTCTCTCCTCCTTAAAGGATTTCGTCCCCTAAATCTTCGAGTTAAGAAGAATGTGTCCTACCATCCAATCACCCATCTACTCAACCATCATCCACAAGCATCCATTGTCCTTAGAAATTTCTAACGTTGTATGAACATATGCAAAAGTGTGTGTATTTGTTCCTCATCTAATGCAAAGTTCAGGCGGTCCACTGATTCAGTTGACCTCCTTAATGCGAATTATTTCAGTGCCATGAGTCCAGCATGTATGCAATTTTCATATTTGATATATATCATTTCTATATGAGTGCAAAACCGTCCATTCATACGCAACATCCATGTGCTGAGTCAACCATTTTGCATCCATAAAAATTTTAAAAATGCACACACATCCATATGCATTATGAGAGTGTTTTTGAGCTGATCTAGTGCCTAGTGTGTGTATATGCATCCACGAGCAACCACTAGCAACCATTTGCATCCACTTGCAACCCTCAAACATAACATGTCTCAAACACATGTTTACACCCATTAGTTTCTACCTAAAGGTCGAAGATTCGATCGACATGATACAACTGAGTGACAGAAGCAAGTACGAATAAAACAAGAGCTCTATTAGACATTGGTTAAGAAAATAATTCCCTAAGTATCAACCCCGAAGACCGAAATCAACATTAGATTGACACCCAGTGAATTACTCCCATTAAACAATGCCAGACTGGAAATCTACTTCACACTTCGAGTAAAAACCCTTAACCTTATCAGAAATATTCAGATACTTACAGACTACTAGTACAGATCAGATTACCAAACGATTCTTAGGAAACTAAGCATGATAAAAACCAGAATGTATGCATCATAGTCAACTTAACGCCCAACACAGATACCCACAAACCCCAACTTATGACAAATAGATGAGTGATAACCCTTATGGGTCTGAGTCTACAGCAGGATCAGAAAAAAGACTAGTATTAAAGTGCAGAGTATCAATTACAGAATCAAAATGCCAGAATCAGAAAGAGTTTTAACTCAAAAATCAGATAAGGAAATTAAACCTTCTACAGAAAGTTTTCCTATTTTTATCCTATCCACCAGCCTCGAGGGTATTCGCTTGTTCTCTGCCTTTGCCTTCGTGTCTTCGGGCAGTCCCTAGTGAAGTGTCCCATCTCACCACAGTTAAAGCAGGTGCCCTTCCTCTTTCTGCAATCCTTGTTCAGATGGTCGAGCTTCCACAAGTAAAGCACTTCTTCTCCTTCTTGTCTTCAGACTTCTCATCCTTCTTTGGTGTTTCCTTTTTGGGCCCCACCTTCTTGTTCTGTGGTCTGTTAAACTTTTCTTCTTTCTTCTCACTTTTGGTTTCCTCTTCATGCATCAATGCCATATCAACTAATTTCTCGAAGGTAGCCCCCATAGGAATGTGGGACATTTCCAATCCGTGTAGCGGCTCGTTCAAACTTTTAGCAAATCTTAGTGCCCTCTTATGCGGTGTATTTACCAAATCTAAGCCGAATCTCGCCAACTGATTAAACTTGTTGACATACTCTCTCACTGATAAATTCCCCTACTTCAATGCCAAGAACCTCTCTACGTATAGACTCTCTTTCGCTCGTGAGAGAAATTTCATCTCGAACCTATGCCTGAAATCCATCCATGTCTTTACCGGACGCTCTCCGTTTTTTTACCTCCTACCAAAATGAAGCTCCATCCTTAAGCAACCATACCACCAACTATATCTTCTGCCTATCGTCCACCTCGAAGATAACGAACAAATCCTCAGTTTCTTTGAGCCTGTTCCTTACCTCCACGAAGGATTCAGTTCCATTAAAGTTCTTCCCACCCATGGCTCGAAAGTCTCTACATATCATCGGGAAAGTATTCGCGCACGGACAAGGAGGAGGAGGAACCGCTGCAGCTGGGGGAGGAGGGACGTCTGCTGGGCCCACATCATTAGCCCTAGCTTCTAGGTACCTCCTAAACTAGCCAGGTATCGGTACGCCCTCTGGAAGGTTAAGATCCCCAGACATGCTGAAATGAAAGAAAAGGAAAGATTCAATACAAAGGATAGAAAGATAGGCATATGGCTTTGGGGATTATGTTTTTCAAAATAAACTCTGCTTTTGAAAATACTTCCTTTTTAAAACCTTTTTGAAAATAGTTTTCAAA
The DNA here is from genome assembly GCA_030737875.1 of Allium sativum. Taxonomy (NCBI): domain Eukaryota; kingdom Viridiplantae; phylum Streptophyta; class Magnoliopsida; order Asparagales; family Amaryllidaceae; genus Allium; species Allium sativum. The sequence goes on along the minus strand of CM060923.1, from coordinate 473,123,276 downwards.
AACTTTTTATCAAATCTGGTAACCTTCAACTATGATACCAAGTATAACACCCCACCTCCGTTAAGGTCACTCACAAAGGGAATGCCATTACTTTGATGGAGCGCTTTAGTAGACATAACAGAATATTACAAGACAGACAAGTAGTACTTGAAAAAAAATTATAACTTTATTATAGCAGAAGAAAAAATAAGTTTGGTCACATTTTTCTAAATCAAAATACCGAAACTTAAGTACACAATTATTAGTCTTATACAAAATCCTTCAGAATGTAAAGTTTCAAAGCCATAGTCCCAAACATAAACTGCCATGAAAAGATAGAGTCAAGCCAAGCAATACTCCAAGCACTTCAAGCAGAGAGAATCAGAATCAAGCTCCTATGTTTCCACCCTGAGCACCTGGGGGGGACAGAAAGAAAAGGGGTGAAAACAAACGAGGTCAGACATAAAGTCTGGTGAGTCCGGTGATTTCCAGCATATAAACAGATAATATTATCATGACATGTAAATAAAGCTGGATGAGAGATTGCATCAACAGGAATAACAGATATACTTTAAGTTAACAGAAGAAACAGAATGATGTAAACCAAGTTATGTTCCTTACTTACATCTTACTTCTCCGCACTAATACTAGTATAACAGGGTTAGGGGTTACCATAATGTCTAAACTGAAACAGAATCAAAACAGAATAATCTATATAGAAGCAGAATGCTAGTAATGGGCCTTCACCACCCCAATGACCAGAAGGTACAGAAGCAGAATGCTAATAATGGGCCTTTACCACCCCAATAGATAGAAGGTACGGAAACAAAATACTAATAATCGGCCTTTACCACCCAACTAATGGGCCTTTACCACCCCAACAGACAGAAGTACGGAAACAGAATCGGAAACGGAAACAGAGACGGAAACAGAATAATCCCTATGGAAACAGAATTTTAGAATTAGGTGTACACTAGTAATGGGCCTATACCACCCTAACAGACGGTACCGCGCAGAAACAGACAGGTGTTACCACCCAATAGAAACAGACGGTACCAACAGAAACAGACATAACTAAGTGTACCCTAATTCCTACCCCAAGCGATCGGCTCCCTAATACATAAATAACCTGTGTTGGCCCCACAGTAGGGTGTATCAATCCATAAAGTGGCAACCTATTGGCACAAACCTATTTACAGATGTCACGGTGTCTTACATCCTCAGAGTAGATCGGATCCATGCACGCACATGACCCGGTTGGAACGCACCATCAACACCCCTCGCCATTATCAGAATGAATTGCTTATAATTAGTTCAGTAAGCGTGCCCGGACCCCTACATAGCGTGGGGTCAAAAATTTTGATACCGGAAAGGGTTACTGACTAATATGGGTCCCAAATAACAGATGACACAAGTGTTTCCCCTCCTAACCTTGTGTCCCCAGGCTAACAGATTTCAGATTAACTTGTTTGCAAGTTTCAGACATACAGAGTTTAGATTTACTAGTTCACAGATCAGACAATCAAGTTAACAAGTTTTCAGACTAACGGATCAGATGTGCAGTTTTAACAGACTTACATATTGTCTAACTTTGTATTGGGCCTACAGATTCACGAAACGGGTTTGTTAAATTCACCAGTCCAGTTAGTTTAACCTTATCCACCCAACAAGTTTTAGACATCATATTTATCTCAGATTTGCATTAATTAAATATTAATGCACATACCTCTCACATTAGGTCGGAAGCTCGTGGCCGCTGGATATGCCGGGCGGTTCCGGGCAGACTTCTGCCACAAGCCAGACCTAACCTCGTGTCTAAGCATATTTTAGTTATGCCTACAACCTCTCACATTAGACTGACAATTTGAGGTCACTGGTTAAGCCGGTTGGTTCCGAGCAGGCTTCTACCGCAAATGAAGTCTAACCTCGTGTCATAGCCAATTTATTCCAATACAGATTATACAGATATCAGACTAATTATGTCCATTTAACAGATTAAACTTCTTTATAGGTTACAGTAGATTAATCAAATTTCCATGTTGTACTCAATCTTAGATCGAGCCTACGGATTTTCATACCCAAATTACAATTATTCAGCTTTCAACAGATTAGGCAATTCAACAGATAACAGATCTAGTAGATTAGACGATTCAACAGATTTAGCAGATAACATATTTAGCAGATTAGGCAATTCAATAGATTAAACATTTCTAAAATTCTATTTACATATCTTGCCTAATCATAAATTAAGCCTAAACTTACATGCCTAAATCATGGTTATAATTCATAATACAACATATGCCCAAATTTTTAGTTAAACTTTGCATAGTACAGAATATTCTTTAAAAGCCCCAAATTATGATATAAAATATGAATTATGCCAAATTATAGCCTTTAATGCCAATACCCAAAAATCCATTTTTAGGCGCATTCACATTAATAGTTATCCTATTTTAATATTGGTCTTTACGCCTAAGTCACGTATTCCATTTTCAAGTCATGAATCGTTATATAAAAATATGCCCAAGAATCTGGATCTTTAAATTATAACATCTCAAAATCAGATCTTAATTTTAAACATGCGTTATGTCCCGAAGTTTCATGTCATATGTTAACATAGAATGGTTCCTCTTCTTCCAAATCACAGAGTATGCACAGATCTAGATCTAATTTACAACATATGTCCTTTTCTCAAATCAGTAACAGATCAGTCATGTCCAATTATGCATTATTCATTATTTACTCCAAAATTAAGCGTTCGTGTGTTAATCTCTTATGAGATTTGGCGTAGGCTCGTAGTAGCCTGGCTATAGAACAGAATGAAAAAGAGAATAGTCACAGAAAAACAGATCTGACAGATAAGAATATGCATAACCTCAGATTAAGATTTATAACCAAGTCAAGATCATAATTAAAGTTCATATCTGAAAATGACCGTACTCAAAAAAAGGAACGATTCTTGTATTCTGGAATCTGTATTTTGAAACTAAAATGCTCGCCTTTGATGTAGAATAATCGTTTTAGATTTGATTCTCTTTTAATTCTATTCAGATTGGAAGAAGATACATTAATCCTAGTTTTGATTCCAGTAGAGTAGCGATGCCATTTTTATTTTTAATTACAATAGAGGCAGGGTATAGGTAGAATGAAATTATGTGGAGAGAAAGCTAGGTTTAGGGTGTTTAAATAGCATAGGGGTCACAAATCTGGTTAGAACGGGCGTCTAAATACAGAAAAATGCATCTGTCCACGGATCTGGAAAAAGGGGGGAGGTCGACCCTAAGGTCGACCCTAGTGTCGACCTGTTTACCCAGGTCGACCCTAGTTTCAACCTGGGTCCTAGGCGGGAATTTTCCTGCCTAGACCGGGTGTCTGTTTTGAATTTTGGAATCTGAATTTTTTGAATTTCGGGCTGGTTTTTTATTGAAACTTCTGAAGGCCATATCTTCTTCATATGGAGTCCAATTTACGCAAACTTGGACTCTATTCCAAGCAAAATTTCGAGATGAACGCAATGGCTTAACCCGTTTCCCTTAATTATTCTGTTACAGTTTAATTATTCTCTGGTTTGTCATTCTTATGTTCACAGAAAATACGGGGTGTTACAGCGAACATCCATGACACTACCTGCTGATGAGCGAAAGATACATCCTAAATGAATTAGATTATATGCATATATGAATTGATATAGGAGTTGTGATGTAGGGAGACATGTTGGAGGGATCCAATAGGATTCCTAATGTTTTGCATGTTATTTGCTTTCAATTATACACATATGAGTTGTCTTACATAAGTAACATAAAAAAAATCTAATTTGAATGATGATTGTTGAATTTAATTTAACACTGATATGTTATTAATCAAAAAAAATATTGGTTATGTAGTTGGCATCAGATGACCTTAATTTAATATTTTGAGATGTTGATTCACCATCAGGAGAATTGGCTAAGTTTGAAGATATAAAATTTATTTTTATATCAAAAATAAAATGTTTAATCGAATTTTATAAAAGTCACATAAAACAGAAGTTTCGAAAATAAATCAACACTTATAATTGGATTTCATAAAGAAACTATAAAATGATTTGTGTAGCAAATTTCCTGATTTATAAATAAGTTGATAATTACACATTTTAATGACAAATTTCCTGATTTATAAATAAGTTAATAATTACACATTTTAAGTGTCAAAATTTAACTAAGTTTTATAATTTAGTTTCATTAAATGATAAAAGCAGATTTTAAAAACTGTTTTTGAATAAGTTAGTAGATGACATTATTTAACTTGTAAAACAATGCTTGAAATGATCTTGGTTTTTAGAATTGAAATTTATGAAAAGTTAGATATTTATAAAAGAACTTATAAATGATTTAGTTTGATCTCAAGCTAATTTTTAAAAGATTTTCTTTAAAATCAAAGCACACTTGGTATGGTGTGATGTTCAATAAAAAAATTAGAAATGAAGTTTTATAATAAGATTTTTAATGAATTTTTATAAAGGATTTATAAAGGAATTTTACAATAAGTCCAAGTTTTGCAAATAATGGTTATAGAAGAGTTTTAAAGCTAATTAAAGGTTTTAAATAAGGGTTTACTTAATAAATGAATTAGGTAAAAAAGATTAAATTGGAAAGAGTTTTTCAACTTCCAGAAAGGGGTTTTTAACCTTATTTAAATTCAACAGTAAATGGAACTTATTATGGCATTTACTGAATATTAGGCTTTGCGTAAACTTTTATTTATCTTGTAAAAAATAATGTTGTTGAGTTAAGGTCTAAGAGGTAATAAAAATACCCCAACTTGAATGACTTTATTATTATCTAGGAGATGATATTAATTTGAAAATGAAAGTGGTTGTAGGAAATTAGATAATTGCTTCCATGAAAGATATTGCAAACTTTAAATTGCAATGTTTAGAAGTTAGATAAAATTGTTTGGGTATTATAGTAAACAATGTATCATCGTGACATTGTTTTGGACCAGATATGATTTTCGACTATACTTATACCATTTGGCTAAGTATATAACAATATTTTAAAAGTAGTAAAGGTATATGGGTTTGTAAATACACTCCTCCAAAAGATAAGTGTATGGCTATGGTTTTTGAAGTAATGAAAACAAACGATTTGTGAATATGTTTACTCCGTTGAGATTAGTATATGGGATATATTTTTAAGAATCACTGAAGTGGTTTTAAAGAACGATTTTAATTAAAGGGTCCTATGTTGTTAATGTACTTAATATGTTATAATGATTTGATATTTGAAGAACCGACTATTAATGGATTCCCTTTCAAATTATAATGTGTTGATTCGAGGAACCAGGATCAGACATGCTTGCTATGTAGCTTTAACTTGATAGGGGGTTCTCACTTTGGGTTTAATGGCAGGAAGAAGACTCTTACCCTTACACGTTCAGTGAAGGTTTGATAAGTCCTGATAATGTCATTTGATTTTATATAAAAGTGTTTTGGTTATAGAAAAAGGAAAAACACGTGCCATGTTTATGTGTAATCGTGTCTTACGAGAGTTCCATTCCTTTTAATGGATTTCTAGAATTAAGCAAGTTTTTTGTAATGTGTTTTCCTTACTCTAGTTTTCCAGACTGATCCAGGTGTTTTTGTTTCCCCCATGTATGCTCGGATGAGTCCAAGTATATTTTTCAGATGTGCTTTGGATTTTCTTAGAGCTTCACGTGAGGAGTTGGAGTCGAGATGTACTCTCGTAATTCTTGTATTATTTTCTTTCTATCGTGTGTGTTGTATTTATCATCCATTGCATAGACAGATTTGTTATAAATGTATAGATTGATTTATTTGTGTGCTTTGATTATTTATTCATGTGTATATATAGTTTTCTTTTTGTAGAGCATAATTTTGTATTATATTTTATTCATTTCGTTGTGAGATTTTGATATGATGATTTGTATTCTTCTTCATCTTCTATTCTGACATTTCTTTTTTCTTTCTCACCATCTAACTTCTGATTTTTCTATACTTGAGTTTAGGCATGTGAATACATATGATGTATTAATATCGAAATTCGAGCGTCGAATATCTCTGGTTGTTACACTTGGTATCAGAGCACGAGGTTAAGTAAGAACCTTGGCTTTGTGGCGTAACTCAATAAAAGATAAGGTAATTGAATGCCTTATTATGATTTTGAGTGTATATTTATAAGAGTGTGTACTTGGTAGTGTCATAAAATGTTTTACATATGTATATTTATCTGTTGAGTGGTATATAAATTCCAAATTAACGTTTTTGGCTGACGTTATTGATATGAATTTCTAAACATTTGAACAAGGTGAATCCACGTAGTATTATTTTAAAGAATTGGTAAATGAGATAATTTTACGATTTCATTTATTTTATATATAAAGTAAATTTGAAAGCTAAATATAGTTTTATGGACAATTAGTTTGATATATTTAATTATTGTCATTTATTATTTAACTAATCATGCTCACTTTCAAGCGTTGACTCTTATTCATTGGTTTGTAGTTGTGCCTGACTAATTTATTAGTATTATCTACCTTGTTTGGATAAGAGCAACCACTTTCATGCATGGGTTGGGTAGATTAATAATTAGAAGAATGTTGGAAACAACACCGTGTGAATTCAGTTTCACTATTTGACTATACATCATTTGACAAGGATGTTGGGTAAGAATTCAACCTAAGTAAAGTTGTTTAATAGGAATTTAAACAAAGATGAGAATATGTGGAGTAATCTTTTATAGATCTAGAATTATATAAGTGTAAATTTATAATCAAGGTATTATAAATTAGAAATGGATTTCAGTTGAGAAATGAAGGATATAAATTTATGATAAATTTGAAAAATGGTATTTCAAGATTTAAAAGGAATATTAATACTATTTCGAAGTTGTAACAACCCGTATTTTTGAATAACATTTTATAACATAAATCAAGGCAGAATTAAACTGAAAAATCTGAATCAAGGGGAACGGGTTGTGCCATTGCGTTCGTCTCGGAAAAATACGCGAAATAGAGTCCGAAATTTTGTAAATCGGAGTCCGTATGACTAAGAAAAAGCCCGACGAAGTTTTCAGAATTTCAAGGCCCGAAAACAGTTCAAATTCGGATTCAGATTCGAATTCAAACCAAAACAGATAGGCGGGATTTTTCCCGCCCAGGCAGGGTTGACACAGGGGTCGACACCTGTGTCGACCCCCCCCAATGGGTCGACACCCATGTCGACCCATGGGTCGACACCCGTGTCGACCCCTTCCTCCGAGTGGCCAAGTGGCTTGGTGCGCCTACTTTGAGTCTGGGTCAGGTCTGGTGGCTAATGACGGGATTGGATGGCTCGGATTGGATCTAGGGTTAATCCTATGGCTAATACTATCCTAATCTCCTATAAAAAGACCCCTAAGCCTAGCCTAAATCACCATTATTCAACCCTACAACTAAACTATGCCAAATTTGTTCCTCTCATGGCCTCCACTCTCATGCTAAAATTTCTAAGTTATTTATATGAGAGATTTTGAGTTCATACAAGTGTTTTCAAGCTTGTATGAGCGTTCTTAGTTTGCATTCAAGTCAAGTTGCAACATTTCTATTACAAAACAAGGGTTTTTATTGATTTGGCTCAAGGGTTTTTCATTTAGAGCTTTCGTATTTGGGTGATTGCATAAGGGCTTCGTCTCAATCTTTATAATAAATATTTATTTGTGTCTTCATAGAATTGTAAGCCCTTTTCTACTTTCGTTTTGAACTATAAAGTTAAATGAATGTTGCAAGTTTGGGTTGATCATTATGATATGCAAGTTTGGTTGATCATTATGTTATGCAAGTTGGTTTAATCATTATGTATGACACATGTTGCTATGTTATGCAAGTTTGGGTTGATCACTATACACATGTTATCATGTTATGCAAGTTAAACTTGAGTTTGTGGGCTTAAAGCTTCAAGCTTTATATTAAAGGTTGCATTTTGGCAACATGGAAGTTATCATATCCTTTATGATAACTTGCATGTGAGGGCTAATGCGAACTTCTAGCAACTTCTACATGTCATTTATCACCATGTATTACTTATATGCTAAATTTGGTTTTATGCATACTTTTGAAGCCTAATAATGCAATATGCAAGTATATGAACATATGTACATTTCATATGCCACCATGTTAAACTTGTGGCTTCAACACCTTTTTGTCATGATTATGCCAAGTTCCCTATTTTATCCTTTATGCGTTGTTGCGATTATGTAAACGATGGGATTACGTTGGGGTTGGGTAACATTATGACATGAACATGGTTTTTATAACATGACGTGATATGTTAGCTTGTAATTATGTTTTGGAAACATAATGGACATGACACTTAGAAAATATAAGTGTGGCCAACTCGAGGTTGGGTTGAGTTTGTAGCATAAAACTACCCGGACCCGCCCGGCTTAACTAGTGGCTACAAACAATAGGACCCAATGTGAGAAGTTGGTCATGTTGTGCTCGAACCCGAGGTTAGACCAAGTTGTGGTGTAAAGCTACCCGGACCCGCCCGGCTTAACTAGTAACCACAACAAGGTCTAATGTGAGAGGTTAAGGCGCATTAAGTTAATTAATGCCTCCTGATTAGGGTTAAGTCATGGTCCACTTAATACTTAACCAATTTGGGCTTGATGGGTTAATCGGGGTTAAGTCATGAACCTTGGGTACACTTAGCCAATTTAATCCACGTTTGGATCGGGTTAACCACATTTAACCCGTTAAGAAACCCTAGTGGCGTGGTCCTTTTCAGCAGTAACCCTCTTGATAGTATCATAAGACCCTAGGGACTAGGCTAGGGTGGGGCACGATTACTGGGATGACATGTAAGCGACCAAAACGACGGCTGAGTAGGTACGCCGGTGTGGGTCCAGGCGGACTATGGTCGTGCACATAGTCCGGAGTTGGAAAATCAGGCACGGGTACCAGTAGACCTAGACTGTGCATACTTGATTTGTGTCTGAGGTTGACACCCTAGGACTTGATACACCCTAGGGTGTACCTAGCGCAGTTTAACTACATTTCATGTTTGGGCCGTATGACACCGACACTTGACGAGTTAGGCTTATAGGGAGCCGATCAACTAGACCGTGTAGTTGGACCTTGATTTAGGTCACCACATGATATTGGGCCAAGCTTGGGCCAAGGGATCAATTCTTGTTTTTACTTGACATGTTAGAATGCTAGTACACCCGTGGTGCAAAACTTAACCTTGATTATGCGATGACACCTTTATCTATCTTGTTAGTTAATCATCATGCCAGTATGTTATCCTTATGTTCATCTCAGCTTCTCATGCCAGTTAACTTTACTAGTTTATGGACTGATAGTAGTTAGGGCTTACCAGTCTTTTTGACTGACATGTTTTCTTTCGCCTCTTTTCTTCCGTTCCCCCCCCCCCCCCTCAGGTCCTCAGGTCCTCAGGGTGGGAATATTGGAGCTTAGCTTGGATCTTTATAGCTTGCTTACTGGATTTGCTCATGTACGGTTTTGGACATTGAGCTTGCTATGGTTTATCACTTCACTTTGGGGATAGTACTTTATGTATTTCAGTTTTTCAGTTTATGCTTTTTCTAGACTTTGTTTGTTGGAAAATAATGACCAAGTACTTTGTTGTAACATGACTATGGTTTTGAAATGCTAGTTTTATCCGCTGCTTTACTACTCTGTTTTACTTATATGTTCTATCTTGTGATATCTGCATGCATGTTTACCTTGTTTAACGCCCCTCCAAAGCTAGTGTGCTTGCAAGAGTTACCCTGGCGGAGGTGGGGTGTTACAGAAGTGCTTATAAATAAGTTTTAAAAGATTTTAATAACATAGATATTACTCTTTCACTAGATAATAATCCCGATGATGATAGCGACATCATCGGAGTTCATTTTTGAGTTTTTAAGTGAGAACTAGTTATCGTGGATAATTGCTAGATTTAAATGAATTTTGTTTTGAATTTAGAATTTTAGATGCTAGAATTTTCAATGGAGATGTAATATGGATGCATATATTTTAAGTATTAGAGTTGGTTGTCATGCATTTGACTTGATATGACGTTTTATATGCTTAGTTTTGACTGAAATGGAATATTTGATGATTTTGGACAGTCAAAATTTTCGAGTCGAATTGGAGAACCTAGCTAAGTTTGTATTAGAAATATGAAAGGACATATTTTTAATTTATTAATTTGACGAAGTTTGAACATAAGTTAGATTTAATTAAAAGGAGCTCGTCGTGACGTGGTAATTTGTAATTTTTCAATTTGAAGTTTAAATGAATGTATGTGATCCAAAATAATTCGCAGTTATTTGAAATAAGAATTTTTCTGATTTTTCGAATTATACTTCTCTAATGAAAGAGAAAATTAAAGATTTTATCTTATAGATTTTGAGTTATGACAAAATCAGATTTTTTAGAAAAAATACGGTTTGATAGTTTATAAATAAAATGATTAATTTAATATAACATACTTTTTTTGAATATGAAATATGAAGTTTCATGAAAATATTGTATGGCCTTTGGAAGAAAAAAATAAAAATAAATGTTTAATGCTATGTTGACTTGTAGTAAATTTGGGATTTGAATTGTTAACTTGTTTGAGGAAACATGAATGATCTACTAATAAATATCCTGAGGCGGTTGGGAGAAGGGTGACGCTTGACGTACTGTTTGTCATCCTTATTTGTAACTTTTATATTAGATGTACACAGACACTTACCCTATCTAACACTACAATAATTGTTTTGTCTATTTTCCTTGCTCATTAATCATCCTAGTAATCATAATAGCTCACCATACTTTTTGTTTGACCCAACCCTCTTCTTTCCTTTTACATTTCCCCATTAGGCTCAAAGGGTAAAAGTGAATGGTATTGGCAGCTTGGAAAGACCGGTGTCCAAGATCTAAAATTTTGGCTGTTAATTGTCAAATCTCTTATTTTGCTATTGTTCTAAGTTGTACTTGAGAGGGAATTTTATTTATACTTTGATTTAAGTTGAGATTAAGAAAGACATGTTTTGTAAACTTACTGTTTTGCAATGGCAAGTTTATTAAAGAAACAAAAGTTTCCGCTATTTTTACTTATGTCTTATGAATCTTAGTCTTTGTGATTTCTTTCTTTATACCTATAGTGCTCCACATTTCTTAGTATGACCTTAAGTGGAGATACTAAGGAAAGTGGGGTGTTTCATTTGGTATCAAAACCTAGAGTTACAAAATTATTTTAAAATAAAGTATTTTTCTAAAAGAAAATAGTTTTTTTAAAACAAAAAGGTATTTTTGAAAATAAAACTTTTATTAAAATACCCTCAAGTAGATCTCTTTTCCTTGTCCTATTCTCTCCTTTCTTCATTGAGTTATCTATAGAGAAACCTTTCTAGGCTTTCCTATGTGTATAGAAAACTTGAATTTTTATAGATTGAAGTTTTGACTTATGGATAAATCCGTTTTTTCTCAGTATTCAAGGAAAAAGAGAAACATGCTACATGACAAATTTAATGTTGGGCTAAATATGAATAAGATAAACTTAGAGGACAAGGATAGTTGAAATGAAATACCCCATACACCTTATTATTCCCAATTAAGGTCATACTAACGAATGTGGAGTATTATAGGTACTAAGAAATAAATAACAGAGACTAAGATTCACAAGACATAAAAGAGAAACAACAAAAACATATATATTTCAACGAGTTTATCATTACATAACAATGATTTACATAAAATATGTTTACCACAAAACATATGCCTTAAAAATCTTAAGCTCAAATCAGAGTATGATGAAATATTCCCCTATCAAGTACAGAATCAAATGGATTGCAAATTTGAATTAATACATCGAGTCTTGGACGCTAATCCTTCCAAGCTGCTAGCCTCAGTCAGTCACTGCCCTGAATGCCTACTGGGGGAGAGAAAAAGGAGGAAAGAGAAGTGGGTCATACACAAAGTCTTGTGAGTTGTTATGATAACATGATCGAATATGCAAAGAAAATAGGTAAAACAGTTGTTCTAATGTCATATAGGGTGTGTGTCTATCTATATCGAAAAGTGAACATAAAAGATTATAGATAGGATTGTCTGTTCTCATTCATTATTAATTTTTTGACTATTTGCACTTCTACTAATTGAGAATAAAATATAATTTGGAGAAATTTTCTAATTCTACCCATTGATCGGCTACCATAGAGTGATAACCTATGCCCATTACAGGTATTGGGTTTATCAGGCTCAATCCCATCAGGAAAAAGATATAGTTTTACAATTTTGTCACAATATCTTATTTTCCTTTGTCGGGTCAATGCATGCACATTGAATTGCTGGAATGCACCCGTACTCGCTTCTATTTAGACCATCTTACTACCACCCATAGCATAGTGCGTGCCTTTGCCTTCCATATAAGACCACATGTGATAAAAAAAGCTAAAAGTGACTGTTCTTGTAGGGAATAAATTTATAATTGTCATCCTTGTCGTCTTTTATAGAAAGTTAACAAATGTATTAACCGATGCATTACGACATGGTTGTGTTTCTGGTGATCATAAAGAATTCTCATAAGTCCAAAAGTCATTTTAAATTATATTTTGCTTTATGTTCCTTGGAATGTTGACGAGAAATTGAACTTTTGGAAAACATCGTATAAATTTATCAAGAAATATATGCTACTCTTTTTTCCTAATATTAATTATTTTAATTGTAAAATTTAATATATTTAACTTAGAAAAGTAAATAATATTTTTGTATTGTATATTTTTCTTGATATCGTTATATGAAATAAAAGCAATAAGTAATAGTGATTAAAAATCGCATGTGTATATTTCAACTCAACGATATTTTTTATAATATTGAAATGTATATTATTTTAATCCATTGATCGGACTCCTCATAACAACTTGTATCAAATCTTAATTATTACTGAAACATTTATTTATTTAAACTTATTTTCTAGAGAAATGTTACAAATCTAAAATCAAAATCATTTTTCAAAATTATATTTTTATGTGCCATTAGTATGCTTTTTTATATTTTGAATTATGGAACAATGTGCAAAAGATGTAAACATAGATCAAGTTAATTTTTAGATTTACTTTTTAATAGGACAACTTTTCAAAATAGGCTTAATTTTTTAAATTAATAGTAGGTTTAGGTTAGTTTTAAAACTATTTGCAAGAATATGCTTGTTTTGGTCACCTCAGTGCTGAGGTGACCAGTGTATAAAAATAATACACGGGGGCGCACTTTTGAAGTGCGCCTATTCAAAAATGCATGGGCACACTTAGCCAGTGCGCCCATGAAATTTTATCCGTTCCTGGAAAAATACAACGAACATCCCATTCTCTCTCTTCATAGAGGCGCTTGGTAGAGGAAAATAATTAATTGTCAAGGTCCCCACATTTGTTCTTATAGAAAAGCATCTATTATGTAATATAACAATAGCAATAGGAAAATGCCAACATTTCCAATCCACATGCATACTTCCGTGTTAACTTCTCATGCGTTGACTATGATTCGTGTATAACAATGTTACCTGCTAATTATTACAATTTGAAAGTTAGAACCACATTCCCATTTATTGAACAGATCATTTTAATTTACTCTACTTAGCTCATATGTCTGTGGACTCCGTGTTAAAATACAATATTTATGTTGACATACAAATGTAACATGCTGTCAGTCGATATTGTCTTAAAGCTCTCACTAGACTATCCACTATCCTGCTATACTACTTTACTTTACTTCTGTTTACATGTCCTACCGTGGACTACAACATAGTTGTATATTTCTAATTTTGTATGCATCCTTTATATTGTGATAACTGGTGTTGGAATAGCTAGGACACTGCATGTGTTACGTACATACGTCTTATGTGTCCTGCATCCCTCAATGCAAACTTCAGTTGTGTTAGGCTAATATTACCGATGATAAAAAAATGACAAGTTTGGGAACAACAATGAAAAAAAAGGGGTTGTTCATAATATTTTTCCTGGAATGGAAGGTTGAAATCGTGGAAGAAGGATTACGTTGTATCAGGAAGAACATGGTGAAGATGAGGATGCATGCGGTTTGGCTTTCAAGTGCACGTGAGTATAGATTGTTGAGAACCAGTGGCTTGAGGTAGGGCCATTTAGCAGTTTCAAAGTGGTGGGGGAAAAATATGCAAGGAACAGTTACATGGGAGAAGAAGCGTGGGTTAAGGGACATTGGGAATTGTGGCGTGGGTTAAGAAGCATTTGTGAAAGCATATCATAGTAGGCGCACCTTGCAAGGTGTGCTTGCTTAAAATATCATGGGCGCACTTGTTAACTGCGCCCTTATATTTTTTAAAGGGCGCACTTCTCAAGTGCGCCCCCATGTATTTTTTTTAATCACTGGCCACCTCAGCGCTGTGGTGGCCAAAACAAGCCTATTCTTGCAAATAATTTTAAAACTAACTTAAATATGATATTAGTTTTAAAATCAAGTCTATTTTGAAAATTTGTCCTTTTTAATATTTTGAGCATATAAGGGTTTGTTCGGTGCTCATAACGGAAGGGCGAAACAACGGAAGCGTTGACGCGTCTCTAACGCGTCGGACTCGTCCGTTGTTTAACGTGATATAATACCCGTTTCCCCAACGGACCAAAATTGGTCTGTTGAGGTCCGACGTGTCAGATTAATTAAATTAAATCGGTCCATTAAGCTTAATTATTTAATTTAATTAATTAATTTAAGTTTTTATAAACTTTAAAAATTGATAGCTTTTGCATATGAGATCCGTTTGAGATGCGGTTTTTTGCGTTACGATCGTATCGAAACGCTTTACGAAATGTAGTTGGTTTGAACTGAATTGAGCAACTTATAATTTTTCATTTTATTTATCTATGCGTTTATTTGTATGAATTATTGATACGTATTATTTATTAAAAACAAATAGTAAACTAATTAACCATAAGTTAATCAATACAAAAATAAAACGGTCCGCTTAAATGCTGCGCTCAAACAGTCCACTTAACGCGTCAAACGCATTCTCCGCTAACTTCAATTCTCTGCTATAATACTCTGCTCAAATTTTCCGCTTCCGCTTGCAAAAAACAGACCCTGATTCTCCCTTTATTAACGGAAAATATTTATTAGGAATTTATTTTTTGGTAAGGGCCTAGCTTAAAACACGTGTTTCCTCTTCATTGAGTACAGCTAATCTTTCCTGGCATAGTATTCTCCTATTAATGCTCACCAATTGTTCCGTCCCCATTTCTCCTGTTCCACCCAATCATAGCCCCATAATTTCCACACTTTTTGCAGTTAAATCCCTCAATTGTCAAGGAACTTAAACGCAAAAAAGCGGAAATGGAGAGATTTGATTGGAGGGACACGGAGGGACAGGTGAGACAGAAAAATTGAACTCCTATTGATGCCTCTCGTTCACTTGTTTTCACGCTATTCGCAACTCTCCCCAAAATCATCTTAAACCCTAAAACTGAAATTAGGCTCGATCGCAGAGTAACAGAATCTCGAAAAAGAAAGTGCAGTCGAATTATACAAAAGATGCAAGATTTGCCCCGAAACTGAAATTGGTTAAGAGAAAAAATGACCGACTGCTGCTCCAAAATCAGGGGGCGCTTCATGCAGCTATCGCTTTGCCCTAATCCTTCTTCGAGCCACTCCTCTTCCTTGTTTCAGCATGGTTTTTCTGCATCGGTCGACCAAATCAGCCCTCTTCGTCCTACTCGTCTGATCTTTGATTTGGATGACAAAGAGGCAACGTCGTCTTGTTTTTTCGTTTATCTTGATGAAGTCATGAAAGTTGCAAAAACCCCAACTGAAGTTAACTATTTGTGCCGCAACCTTCCATTGCCCCCTCCAGGTTTCAAGTATTCTGACCATCCGCTTTTTCGTAGGTTGCAAAAGCCTTGAATTTTGAAGCAGGTAGACTATTCTATATGGGTTGTGCATAAGATGGAAAGTATTCTTTTGAAAAGCTTGAATTTTAAACACGATCTATTGATCTTTGGTGCTGTTGATATGATGAAAATGTAATTTTGTTGGGTGTTACTGTTTTAACTATTTAATTTGTTCTATGTTGATTTATAATTGATATCTATGTTTTATTAAACTTTTAGTTGGTTATGCTTTCTATTTGCCATTGTCAAATCCCTTGTGCATATGCATTTTTTATTAATATTGCTGCCAACGTTCACTTTTTAGTCGATAATGTGTTACCATGTCAAAAAAATTCATATTCTCTCTTGTATTTTCTAGTGGGCTGTTTATACGATGAAAGGTGAGTTTGTTCCATGTTGATATATTATTGATACCTGTGATTTAATAAAGCCATTGTTGACTGCGTTTTCTGGTTGCCGTTGTCTAATCCTTTGGGCGTATGCCTTTTTGATTAATCTTGCTAGTACTGTCACTTCATGGCCAGTGACTGGTTGACTATGTTTTTTTTAAATGTAAATAAATCCTCTTCTTGCTTGTATTTTATAAAAAATTACTCGCTTTCAAGTGTACTTTGATTTTTTTAAGGTGTGTTAGAGCATCCCACATGCTCGTTGTCAACTCAAAGGGGTTGACACGAGCAACCCCCGACAGCTAAGGGTCATAAACCCTTAGCCGGTTTTGGTGAAACCGGCTACACCCATAGTCGGTTTCACCAAAACCGACTAAGGGTTTATGACCCTTAGCCCAGCAATTGAGTAAACACACCCGATTGCTTTCTCCTCCCCTTCTCTGCATTTTTGTTTGCAGTCGCCACCCTCCCACTTTTCTTTTCCTCTTCCACCGCACTCAAATACTAATTTAGTGACGTAAAACTCATCTCTCCAAAACTAAAGTGAAATGTATGTGTGTTTGATGAGCCTCCCTGACCAATTGGTATGCCAGTAAGCATGGGTAATTTTTTATGAGGGGGAGGCTTAACAAATAACCATCATACCAGATCCTCGTTCATGAAGCAAGCCATCTTGAAATTAGTGGTACCTTGGCCTGCAGTTCACCACTTAGAGATTCTTAGATTGTTTATATTATATATGATGGATAATTTATTCTTTACGAATTCATCAAACACATTGCCATGTGGATATGTAGCTGTTGTTGTGGGCATGTCGTTCGACAGTACTCCTATTACACATGACTAGGGTACGCCGATTGTAGCTCATTTGTACAGGGGTTTGGACCAGTAGTGCACTATTAGGGCTCGTGGGTCATCGATTACAGGTTTATGGGAGGTTCTGCAATATTGGTATTTTGAGTACTTTCATAACATGGCATTTCCGACATTGGATCCTGCACTATCACATTTCTACCCTCGAATGAATGCTTGGGCGCCCGAAAACCAGCGGGTTGTACCAGGAGGTGATTGCCATCATGTATTTGCAGTGGCTCATAATCAGATAGAGATAAGGCCACACGAGAGTCAGTTTTGTGGCGTCCGTTTGCCGGTTCCCTTTCTTGTTAGGCCCAGCCCAGCAGCATGCTCAGTTTCTGTCAGGTAGACGATTTCCGTTGGTATTGTCACCACCCGCTTTAGGATGTTATTAGTACTTGGGGGAGCGCTGTTGGCGATAGTTATTCGATGTTGACATTGTTCCCGATGATCCCCACCCTGATACAGGTAATTTACAGGTTTATTCCAATGTTGATTTACAGCAGTATCCCGATGAGTGGTGGCCAGCTGACAGATTTATCATTACCGGTAGAGATTACATTTCTTTTTGGGGATCGTTTTATACACCTTCTAATACGGCAACGTTTGTTCATGTCACCGCAGTTGATTTAGTTGGTCCTTCAACCTACACTTCGGTTGGTGCTCCATCTGTATTACACGACATGTCTCAGAGTACGCTTACTTTGCATGTGCCTCCTCGTGATCAGCCTCCTCGGTAGCCTTTTCATTCCGTTCATTCGCACCAGCCTCGGTAGTCTCCTCATTCGGACTAGCCTCATCAGGCTCCTCAGTCGCATCAGCATGCCCAGCAACCTCATTCGACTATGCCGACAAGTTACGGTTGGACTGTGGGCATGCCTGGCACATCTGGTCCGGATACATACGTTGATATTTCACGACCTATTGTTACACAGTTTCCAGGTCCCGCTGTACTTCCTTACGAGGAAATATATCTTATGCATCTTGGCCTTCGAGATACGATGTATAGAGAGCATAAGCACGCAGTTGATCAGTTGACGGCTTGTATTAATGAGCTAACTGCTGAGGATGACGAGCGCTATCATCCTACATGACGAGTAGATAACGATGATGATGACCATGTCCATAGTGGACCAGTAGCACTTCCTGGGATGATTCGTGGTTCTTTGATGATGAACCTTAGATTCATTTTATGTGGTATGTTAATGTAGCTGGATGTATTCGTACGTTATCCTATTAGTCTGTTGTACTAGTAATTTTACATTCTGAAACCCCCTTACGTACGATGTTATTGTTATCTTATTCGTTAGACAGTAATCTGATATGTAAGCTGTATGTGTGTAAGAAGCATGTATTTTGGGTATCATCTTGTAATGGTTGTATTGTACTTGTTATCTTTCTATATCTTTCTTTTGTACCTTGTAACTTGTCTTGTTATTTTTAATACTCGTACAGTTTAATTTTAACCAATACATATTATTTTTAATGGACGTGTATAACAACTTATGATAAGCATAAAGATATAACAGTTTATAAGCATATAGATACAACAATAGCACCAACAGATCCAACAATAAGCATAAAGATACAACAGTTTATAAAGAAACAACTTACGATAGTAGATGTGGACTAAGACATCAAAGCATAAAGTAGGAAATAGTAACTTAAGTAAACTACATTTTACGTTTTTTAGTCTTAACTCGTGAATTTTCTTCCAAGGATTTGCTGGCCCTCGTAAAAGCCTATATTGAGGTTGATAAAAGAGATGAGTTACTAATGCAAAGTGGAGGGGGTTTAACATATGAAGAAAGATGGGCAATGATCACGAGGCTATAAAACAATCATCATTCCCGGCCGACTAAACGAACATCAGTTGAAATCCAAATGGCTAATCGTAGTTTTGCTGGCGCTTGTGATCGGAACACAAAGATTATCGAAACTGTTGAAGAAAGAAAACATATTCAAAACAAATCAAGCAACATATGATTCTTGTTACCTTTTCGAATATGGTGAGGAATTTGTTGGATACAAAGCATATAACGGACTACGCCATTGCATCCATCTCGAAATTCTAGTCAAGACAGACATTTGGTTTTCGTAAAACGGATAACATATGAAGAAGTTATGAGGGTTTTAAGTTTGTATACACGCAGAAAGAATATATATACATATGAGTCATATAGGGGTCAGATATGAGTCAGCACCTTATCCAGGATCATTCAAAAATCAAAATGGCAGAAGGCGGCAAATTTCCCACTCTAGGGGTCAACCCCCTAGAGGGATATCGACAGCGGGGTCGACACCCCTTAGGGGGTGTCGACACCAGGGTCGACCCAACCATGGGGGTGTTGACACCCCTAGGGATGATGTGGCATTCAGTTTCAGGGGGTCTGGCAGCTATATATACGTGTCCATTTCTCATATTTTCTTCATTGAGAATTCATGGTGGCCAAACTCTGCCGGTATCTTAACTGATCTGGAACCGTTACCTTCTTCAACTAAAGAAAATCAATTGGAGATTCAAGATCCAGTCTTTTCTAGTCCTATTTTCTTATCCAAACTCTGTGAGTTCCTAGTTGCTTTTAGATTTGAATATTTAAAAGTAAATATGACACGACTATGACTTGGATTTGTTCATATGCCTAAATTATATCAGATCCTAGTAAATTACGAACATGTGACATTCTGGATTGTTGGGATTTGGATCTAAATCTCTATCTTGTTGGATGTGTTGTTACCCCTATGACATTTCATGATGTGAATCTTAAATCCTGTTGTATAGATCTACTTTTAAACTGTTGGATCTAAATTGTATGGACATTTAATTTGTTCATCAGGGACGGTTTCATATTTAGCGACAAGAAGTGCACTATCATGAACAAGCAGTTATATCAGATATTGTGTATTGTTGTATTATACTACATAATATGATAGTTGAAGAAGAAAGGGGAGGATTTGAACTGCAACTTCAGAACTATCCGGATATAGTAGTGGCGTTTACAAGAAAACCATACAAGGACCCGAATACTTTTGAACAATACTTGCAACATCCCCAAGCACATCTAGAATTAAGGGACGAATTAGTGGAACATTACTGGGAGCATACGGGAAACCATTAGGAAGTGGATTATCGTATCTACATATTCATGTTAATAACTTGAGTTTGCTTCGTAATATGTATGCTTTTATGCTTTTATATATCGTTGAATGCTAGTTTTATGAAATATTACGTTATTGTTCTCTTGTAACATGTTCATGTTGGCAACAATGATAGCAACAACTTAAAAGCCAAATTTAATTGAGGAACTGGTACAACACTAACAATTACTACCAAATTAAGGACACTTACATTAGATCCATGACTACTACATCACTGGTACTTAATAATTAGAAAAAACATAACAACCTAAAAACAAACTACTACAATTAAACGATGAAAAAATAAATACGTCCTATCCCATGCGTCTTCTACGGCACGCTTCTAGTTCCTATTATAGTAATAAGCGTTGCATTGGGTTTAATGTATCAAGGTTGACAGTCATAAGTGCCCTATCATCAGCACGTTCGAGTTGAGATAACTCACGCTCCCTAATAGACAACTCACGCTCTCTTGATATTTGAAGTTATTCATGTCTTCGTTGTTTTTCCTGGGCTCTCTCAGATCTCTTAGCTTCCTTGGCTTCCGCCAAAAGGCAATTTGATTCTTCAAAAGCTACCATTTTACTATTTAGTTGTTCGTAGTATGAACTATAATCCATGACTGCTTTTTTTAACCTTTGAATTTACCAGGAGGCCTACCACCAGAACTTGTAGAAAAAGGGGTGTTTTCTTAAGGATCAGGACTTCCCGGGCTAGATTCCTCCACCGGCCTTCTTGGCATAAATCGCAATGCTGAGTGTTCTTGGCGTATGTTGCTCCATTTTTTTTCCTATACAGAATGGCGTGACAGTTTTGCAAGTTGAATGGTTGGTTTTTGTGCTCTTCCATATACACTTCATTCGCTTTGTTTAACTGTGTGGATTGAACTAGTGTAAGTTTTTATAATTATGCAGTAAAATAATATAATAATTAACTATGTAAACGATAAGTACTAAGTCAATATCGTTGGCACTGCTTTGCCGTCTACTTTCTAATTCTACCCTAATCTCCTTCCAACACCGACAGTCAGCATTGATTCTCTTCCACGACTTTTTCAAAGAGTCCACTGTTCTCGGTGAGTTTTGTGGACTACGGCCGTTGAATAATCTCAGAACAGAACTCCAAAATGAGTTTTCTGTCTGACTAGTTCCTTTAACATTATCTATAGAGAATTCGACCCAACAAAAAGCTAGTTCTGCTTATTCGTCTAGAGACCATTTCACTATTTTGTTTGGTCTTCTCACTAGTGTGTTTGCATACATATCAAGAATTTCATAAACTTCAACTTCTGTTTCCTCATTCATGTCGCTATTGTCTCTAAACACACATTTTAAATTTCTTGATATATTTGGAGAAGTTTCATGAGAGACTAACCTTTGCTGGCTACTTGGAGAAGCATAGTGATGATCAGTGTAATTTTACTGAGAAGACGCGTTTTGTCCAGAACCAGAACTTTGAGTATTCTGATAAAGATTGGAATTTTGTTGCAATAGATAGAAATTTGGGTTTTGTTGAGGAGAATAACAGTTTGGACCATTCAGGAAGTTACCATAATAGGGATTTTTATTCTGCTGGTACGTCGATTGCATAAGAGACTGATTGCAGTCAGACTGATAACTGTGTTGATTTTGAGCAGATTTGGAGGCACCTTTCTTGGCTTTGACATTTTGTGACATTGCAAATAACTTGAAAAGGAAATGAAGAAGGAAGAGATGAGTGTGTTATGCTGTAAAAATGAATGTCGTATATATAAGCATTAACTAAATAGTCAAAAAATGAGCAACAATAGTCAAAAACAGCGGTCTGAATACATACACAACAGCTATATAGCCAAATCGGATGTGCTAAAGCCGGCTAGGGGGAAGAATTTTTATAATCCTCCCCTGTAACACCCCGTAATTTTAAAATATTAAAATGACAAATTAAAGAATACTTCATTTTTAGAAGAAGAATTAAGGGAAACGGGCTGTGCCATTGTGTTCGTCTCGGAATTCTGCTTGGGATAGAGTCCAAGTTTGCGTAAATTAGACATCGTATAAAGAAGTTATGAAGCTTAGAAGATTTCAGTTTAAAGCAGAATTTAATTAAATAATAATTAAATAAGCAGAGCAGTTCAAAATTCGAAATCCAACCCAAAACAGCTCGGCGGGAAATTTCCTGCTCATGGGTGTCGACCCCCCCCCCCCCACCCCCAAGGGAGTCGACTGGGGAGTCGACCCCCTTAGGGGTGTCGACTGGGGAGTCGACCCTCTTATAGGGTGTCAACCCATATCGGCCAGATCTGTATCTAACGACGTGCTTTTCTGGAATTGGCTGATGACGTGTTCTTCTGGTCTGGATGGTTCGGATGGTTCCTGATCAGATCTAAAGGTCCTAATACACCTATAAATAAACACCTAAACCTAACCCTAATCTCATTGTTTGCTTCAACCCTAGCCTCCATGCTGCTCTAATCTAAACTAGTCTTTCTTCTCCACCAAAAAAATCAGAATATGAGTAGTCAAATTAGAAGATCAGATCTACAAACAATCAAAGTAGAGATTATTCAAGATCAGAATTGCTAAAACAACAACTAATTCTCTTTTCTAAGAATCCTATCGCTGTGAGTTTATGTCACTTTCACATATAATTAAGTTAAAAAGTAATTGTGATAGGATTGTAAATTGGATCTAATGTATATGCCTGTAAATAAGATGAATCATATCAAGTTTTGTAATTTGTTATCCTTTAGATTCATACCCAATTGCTATTATCATATGCCTATCCGATCTATTTTGCCGTTATTCATTTCACATGCCTGTTTAAATGTTTATGCCAATTTTGATGTTTTAGTTCTCTCCCTTTCTTCTTTTCCTTTTTCCTTTTGATATTAGGCAAACTTCGAGCCTAAGCATATTGCATTGAGACTTGCGTACGATTAACGTCGGAATGATTGGCAGAAGTTGGGAAATATGTAATAAAATGAGATTGTTGGCATAAATTGTTAATAAATATGAAAATTGATTTGGCATAATGTGGTATAACTTGTATGCATGGGATTATAAGCATAAATTGGATTAGAATTATAAGCATAAATTGGATTGGAATTTATGGGTAATTGGGAATCACTATAATCTAAGATTTGAAATTGGGCATGAATTAAGGGAGAGATAATGAACGCAAATTGATTTGGGCACAATTTGGTATAACTTGTATATATGGGATTATAGGCACAAATTGGATTAGAATTATAAGCATAAATTGGGTTGGAATTAATGGGTAATTGGAATATATTATAATCCAAGATTTGAAATTGGGACTTGAATCAAGAAAGTGATAATAAGCGCCTAAGACATGAGGTTAGATTCGGATTACGGTATAAACCTGCCCAGAACCGCCCGGCATATCCATCAACCGCAATTTGGTAATCTAATATGAGAGGTCAAAGGCAGAAATTAGATGCGTAATAATGCTAAGACACGAGGTTAGATTCAGATTGCGGTAGAAGTCTGTCCGGAACTGCCCAGCATATCCAGCAACCGTAAACGGTAATCAAATGTGGGAGGTCTTGCATGATTACGGGTATAATAAATCAATAAACACTTAACCAAGATAAGACATGTAGTAAGACATGGGAATGGTAAAAGGGTTAAGTGGGTGACATGGGTAGCATGTGAAACATAATTAAAAACACTTAACCAAGATAAGACATGTAGTAAGACATGGGAATGGTAAAAGGGTTAAGTGGGTGACATGGGTAGCATGTGAAACATAATTAAAAACACTTAACCAAGATAAGACATGTAGTAAGACATGGGAATAATAAAGGGTTAAGTGGGTAACATGGGTAGCATGTGAAACATAATAAAAGCACTTAACAAAGATGAGACATGTGATAAGACATGGGGATAAAAAAGGGTTAAGTGGGAATTCCTAGTAGGGACCAAGCTTAGGAGGGAAGCTTATGTGAAGTACATGGACCCTTTTCAACCAGTAACCCATTTCAATATCTATATGAGCTCGAACTAGGTCGAGAATAGGGACACGCTTACTGGGGTTGATTGTAAGAGGTCGATAAAGAGTTAGAGATTGCAGTGCAAGTCCAACGGAGTCATGTGCATGTGCAGGTCCGGGCTGGTAGGTAAGACGTTGTTGCATCATGTAGGTATAAGCTGTGCATTTCAGCAGTATCGGGGTTGCCAACTTAGGGAGTGATGCACCCTATTGTGGGACCAGCACAGGTATCTACGAGGTTAGGGAGCCGATCGAATAGAAAGGGTAGTGGGTAAATCTAGTGGTGATAGGTGCATATTGATTACCTATAATAGCAGCTAGAGGTACATAATCGAATAGGGAGGGTATATTTAGTGGTGATAGGTGCATATTGGTTACCTATGATAGCAGCTAGAGGTACATAATCGAATAGGAAGGGTACATCTAGTGGTGATAGGTGCATATTGATTACCTATGATAGTAACTAGGGATACATAATCGAACAAGGAGGATAGTGGATACATCTAGTGGTGATAGGTGCACGTCGGTTACCTATGATAGCAGCTAGAAGTACACGAAACTATCATTGTTCTATTTAGCCAAGAGGGATTATCTTTTAGTATGAAACTAGTATTAGTGCGGTGCAGAGAATATCTAACAGTGGTTAGAAGCGCAGTCAATGTTACATCTTGTTCATCTTGTTACCTTGTCATATATGCTTATGTTACAGTCATCTCTTATATCCAGTTTATGTTCTTATCATATTTCTTTACTAATTATATTGTTAAAGTCACTGGACTTGCCAGATTTTATGTCTGACCCTTTTTGTTTCGTCTCTTTTCTTTCCCTTTTCCCCCAGGTTCTCAGGGTGGGAATGTTGAAGCTTGATTCAGACTTTCCTTCATGAAGTGCTGAAAGTAATGCTTAGCTTTGTTTCTCTTTCATATGGCATTTTGGATTGGGGATTATGCTTTTAAAAATTATGTGTTTTGATGGCTTTTGTACAAGACTGATATTATGTACTTGGTTTTGGTGCGATGGGTTTGAATATGTAACCAAACTTATTTCTGTTTCCGCTGCAATAAAGTTATAAATTTTTCAAGTACTATTTTATGTATCTGTCTTGTAATATTCTGTTCCGTTTACTAATAAAGCTCCACGAAACTTTATGCATTCTCTTTGTGAGTGACATTAACGGACGTGGAATGTTACATCCCCCCTTAGCCGGTTTTAGCCAAACCGGCCAAGGTGGGGATACACAGTTCCCACTTAACTGGTTTGGTTAAAATCGGCTATGCCTTAGCCGGTTTTAACCAAACCGGTTAGGGTTTGGTTGTTGGAGCAACCAAACAGTTGCTCCAACACCCTTCAATGTTGCCACGGTAAAACTGAAGTGACTGCTGACCCAACCGTTGGGGTCGGTTACCAAGCAACTGAAGCACCGTTGGGGATGCTCTTAGTACTTCATGAATGCATATGTTCGTGTTTGTTGCCATGTTTCAAGTGTACCATGCTTCACCACTTCAACAGTCTACCCCGTTTGCTTAATTTCAAACTGCATGCAAAGGAAGTGCTCAACAAATGGTAGGAATATGTTTTTTCATGCAAACAAAAAGGTATACTTATGAAAACAAAAGCATTGAGTTTATCACGTTAAAAAATAAAAGCAAAGTGATATTAGTTCATAAAATGTACACGATAATTAATTATATCATCCAAAATTTAATGACAATTGCTATGAGATTATTTGTTGAATTTATCACGTTAAAAAATAAATGGCTAAGTGATTATTTTTTTCTCAAATTTGAAGAACTGTGAGATTTAAAGAGGTTGGTCTAGAGGTTTTTATAGGGTTTTGAGTTTAAATCGCTAGTTTGTGTACGCGCAAGGTTATTTCATTTTAAAGCTATGATGTTCCAAGATCGAAGATTAACCACGGTCAAACCAAGAATAGGTTGGGTCTTTAAAACACGGCATGAACCAGCTTCTTCACGACATTTAATTTTGAAAGATAAGTTTCAGCATATAGACACTAAGAGATCAAAATGGTTGTATAACAACCCGTATTTTCAATAACCTGTTATAACATAAATGGAGGTAGAATTAAACTGTAAAATCTGAATCAAGGGAAACGGGCTATGCCATTGCGTTCGTCTCGGAAAAATACGCGAAATAGAGTCCGAGTTTTCGAAAATCGGAGTCCGTATGACCAAGATATGGCCTCGCGAAGTTTCACGAAAAATTCCCAAATTAAAGTATACTTAATTAAGTAAAATGGGTTGCGCAGAGAAATATATATATATTGATATATATATATATAATTGAAAATTAAATAAATAAATATGCAAAAATGTTCAAAACAGCGAATTGGGAGAGGGAAATAACCGAACCGGCCGATTTTTGAGGTCGACCCGAGCCCGCTGGGTCGACTAGGGGTTAATCCAGGGTGTTTGGCTGTCAACCCGTGGGCCGATTCGCTCAAATGCAGATTTTGCATTTGGATGGTTCTCATGGTTCATCTTTAATCTAAAGGCCCTAGATGGTTCCTACACTTGACTTCTTCCCCAAGACATGCTTTGATGGCTTGGATTGAATCTAGGTTTAATCCTATGGCCTAAAACACTTGCCTAATCTATAAATAAGACCCTAACATATCCTAAATCCTCATTATTCATTCATGCAACTAAACTATGGCAAAATTTTACCTCTCATGGCCTCCACTCTCTTCATAAAATTTCTAAATGGTTTCTATGAGAGATTTTCCATGCATACAAGTGTTTTCAAGCTTGTATGAGTGTCATTAGCTTGCATTCAAGTCAAGTTTCTATCTTTGCATCATAAAGCAAGGGTTTTGATCATTTTGGCTCAAGGGTTTTTATGTTAGAGCTTGCATTTTGGGTCTATTTGATTGCATAAGGGCTTTGTCATATCTTTTGTGCCTTCATAGCAATGCAAGCTCTTTCCCTACTCTTAGATATTAACTATGAAGTTAAATGTTCATGTTGCAAGTTTGGGTTTGATCATTGAGTATGATACATGCTATCATGTCATGCAAGTTTATGAAGTCATTATCTTGATCTTTTGAGCTAAAAGCTACAACCTTTATGTTGAAATGTTGCATTAGGCAACATGAGAACCCTCATAACCTTTATGTCAACTTGCATATGAAGTCATAACCCTTATATGATGATATATGCGAGTTACTAGTCATCATTCCATATCTTTTGTCACCATGATTCGCTTATGTGCCAAGTATGGGTTTATGCATGTTTTGAGGCTCAAGAATGTAACATGCAAGTTAATGAACACATTTGTGCCTCATTTGCCACCATGATTAACTTGTGGCTTAATATCCATTTTTGTCATGTCTTTGCCAAGTCTCTTCTTTTAATCCATTACGTTGTCGCGAACATATATGCGAGTTTAAAAGCGTTGGGTTATGTTATGGGTAATTTCTAATGACATGAAAATACAACTTGAAAACATGACTTGAAATATAACATGGAAGTTGACATGTAAGTATGCATAAAAACATAAGCTTGGGAATTTACCTATTAAGTTAGGTCTACCCTTTGGGAATTTACCTATTAAGTTAGGTCTACCCAAATGCTTGAAAACTTGTAACATGTTTTGGGAAACATGATGGACATGACACTTAGATAATATAAATGTGGCCAACTCGAGGTTGGGTTGAGTTTGCAACGTAAAACTACCCGGAACCGACCGGCCTAACTAGTAGTTGCAAACAATAGGACCCAATGTGAGAAGTTGGTCATGTTGTGCTTGAACCCGAGGTTAGACCAAGTTGTGGTGTAAAGCTACCCGGAACCGACCGGCTTAACTAGTAACCACAACAAAGTCTAATGTGAGAGGTGAAGGTGCATTAAGTAATTAATGCCACATGATAGGGTTAAGTTAATTTGATTAATGACTCTTAACCAAATATGACATGGACAAATGGGTTAAGTAATTTGATTAGGCTAATGATACTTAACAAAACATGACAAGGTTGGGTAGGTTAAGTAACTTGATTTGCCTAATGACACTTAACCATTTTTATATGACTAGTGGATGGGGTTAAGTTAACCAACACTTAATCAATCCAACGCGATAACTTGGTAAGGTTAAGTAAGTTTTCTTAATGACGCTTAACCGAAAAATACGGTTAACGAATGGGGTTAAGATTAGACTCAACTAGTCTAAACATGGAAATCGGATGGGGTTAAGTTAGCCTAGACTTAATTAATCCCACTTGGTAGTTTAATGGGGTTAAGTTAAACACTTAACTAATCTAAACATGATGAATTGATGTGGTTAAGTGACCTATACTTATCCAATCTAACTCGTTAATTTATTGTGGTTAAGTTAACCAATACTTAACCAATATAACGTGAAAACATGATAAGGTTAAGTCACGAATCGCTTGAATACACTTGACCGATTTGACTAAGTAAATTGATAGGGTCAAGTTAATATATACTTAACCAATCTAGAATGATAATTGGACGAGGTTAAGTCGTGAATTGCTTAATATACTTAACCAACTTAAGCATGGTTTGTAGGGTTAAGCCTTGAACTTGGATACTTAGCCAATTTTGACAGGATTTGTAGACGGGTTAAGTCATGAACTTAAGTGACACTTAATCCATTATGTAAACCCTAGTTCTGAGGATTAGGTGGATAACCGTAGTTAACAAGGATAACGGGAACAATGCTAATTGGTAAACCTTAGTTGAAGAATAACTAAGTAATGATTCTTAGTCAAGGAAATTTAGACCAGTTCATAGATAGATGAGTAACCTGATACGGTAGGTCATCGTTTAAGTATACGAGTAGGAGCAAGTATCTGATTTAGATAAAGGCTCCAGCGAACTGGGTAACGAAGCAGCGGCTTCGGGGAACGTGAGGATATTCTTGGTATCCCTCTATGAGCTGCCAGGTGATTATATTAGGCTCATGAGAGGTTAAGGTCTGCGTTAGAAGAACCAAGAGTATGCCTTGGTTGCTATACGAGCGACCTAAAGACGGGGATGGATAGGGGATAGTCGACGATACACGGTCGTACCCTAGATAGCATTTCGTCAGGCTACCTACCATCTTTGGTCAAGCGTGTACGTACGGAAAGGCAGAGAACACCCAAAAGACCATAATTGCTATCTAATTATGGTTGCGGTAAGGCTTGGATGTGGGTTGGCCAGTGTTGTGTTCTCATACAAGATTTATCATGTCTTGTCTTTCACTAGTTGAGGGAGTGGCCTCGTGGGACCATAGTCACGTATAAGAAAAACAGACCTTAGCATCTGCATCGGCAGATAAATCGAAAGCTCCCGACCGAGTCCTGTATTTCTTGATTTGCCCTGTGACAGGACTCGGATGGCACGATGTGATACATGTGCATACAGTCATGGAAAAGCGATTCACGATGAATGCGTGGGAAAAAGGGCGCGGTTGGCGGTTAGCGTAATCCCTAGTGGCCCTAGGTGGTTGAACCCAAACCGAGATACGAAAACGTGCAATAGGTAAGCATAATCCCTAGCAGCCCTAGGTAGCATAAGTCCTAGTTGTACAAACAATAATTCATGTTGGAAGACCCTAGCTAGGTTTAGGGTAACAGTCCAAACCGATCTTAAGGATCATGGAACTATGTTAAAGTAATATAGAATCTCATGGGAAAGCCCGTATGGTCTACGACAAGGGACTGAACATTTACATGGAATAAAACATACAAGTTGAGTAACCTATATATGCGATATATTAGGTTGACATGGACCATTACACGACTTTTGAGTGAGGGTCATTCTTGGTTAACACATGACACGGTGGGGATACTAGTACGGTAGGTGCAGAGCTAAAATACAGGATAGATATTACGGGGCGTTATACGTGACAGATATCTTGGGGATATTATACTTGATAGAAACCTGACGATGTGATACCTTGTTTTATCTTGACATCGTAATTTATCATGACACCTTAGTTTATCTGAGTTCAGTAGTTCATCCTGTTATTTTGATTTAGCTTATCTATCTTGTTATCATGCTTATGTTCATCTCAGTTTCTCATGTCAGTTAACTTTACTAGTTTTTATGCTAATAGTAGATAGGGCTTACTCAGTCTTTTTGACTGACCCGTTTTGTTTCGCCTCTTTTCTTCCGTTCCCCCCCCCCAAGGTTACAGGGAGGAAATACTGTTGTTTAGTTCGGACTTCTTCTGCTTGAAGGTCATCATGGATGGCTTGGACTTTTCCTGGCTAATGGCTACTTTACTGTTTTTACTTGGGGAATAATTTATGAAAATGTCTTTATGCTTCTTTACTATTGCAAGACAAGTTTTGATGTACTCTGATGTAAAAGGCTTTAGACCTTATTTATTCATGTTATGAAAGTTTGATTTTACTTCCGCTATTTTATATGTTCTGTCTTGTGATATTTCTGTGCATGTTTACCAATAATGCCCCTCTAAAGCTAGTGCATTCCTTTGCGAGTGACCCTAGCGGAGGCGGGGTGTTACACGTGGTATCAGAGCAGAAGGTTACCAGACTGGGCAAAAGTTTTTAAAGACCTTCTGAAAACTATTTGAAAAAAAACCGTTTACAAAGAAGCATTTTTCAAGAAAATTTTCTTTTAAAAGAAAAAGGCTATTCCCCAAAGGCCATTAGCACTATCCTTGTTTCCTTAATTGAGTCTCTTTTCCTTTCTTTCCTCCATCTGTAGTCACAGTAGTTTTAACTGCAACTAGTCTTTTCTACCTACGAAAGTGCTTTCCATACGATGGAGGTGGTTCTCTAGAGACTAGTGGCCGCGTTATAAGAAAGGATCGTGAGAAAGAAGGATAAAGGATACGAGCTTAAGGATGAGCAACTTGTTGGTATGGCTTAGTCCTCAAAGGAGGGAGAAAGATGAACAATGAAACCCATGACGAGAGAGTACCTTTGGCATGGTAAAACGGGGCGGATAGTTAAGTATTATGGGACAAGGACAAGATCATCGGGAGGGCAGTAGTATGCTCTCATTTCTAGAGTACCTCGGAAGGAGGGTAACGATCTTGTTAAAGGTTTAGCTTTTCTTCTCTATCATCCCGTTAGGACTTCGTTGCTCGTATCATTTAAGTCTGCTTCGATAGTTGAGTCTCTGCACCTTAAGTACTAGCGTAATAGAGAATCCCATTTTTGTCTCAAAGTCCTATTGGAGAATCGGTCCATTTATACATGACTTGTTTGGATTTGGGAATGTCTATGCCAAGTGTTGAGTTTGGAAATAATGCTTATGTTTATAAGCTATGGATGGATTCTAGGGATGAAGTGGTTATCCAGTAGGGGGTGCCACTCTCGGTTTTGATAGGAGGGTAGTTAGACCTTTTGACTAGCCTTGGTAATGCCCTCGAAGTATCGGGTAACCTTTTTGAGGTTCTATCATGACTAGTTACTTAGAATCCCTTGATGCCTTTATTGGAAATTTGAAGCCCGATCGAGTGGTGTTCGCCAATAAGACGGATGGTTTACTTCATTTATGCATGGGTTATAGAGATCACCCTAGTAAGTGCGCATGATAACCTGATTGACATCTGTTTACTTTCAAGAGAAAGTTCTTCTACATGGAATGCCTTATAGTATATAAACGAGATCCAAGATTCACTAGTGAATTTTGGAAAGCTTGCATGAGATCATGAGTACGCAGTCATGTTTGCGTCAAGTATTCTAGGAAAAGGATAAGTGCAAGTGGAACGAGAGGCGACGAAGAAATGAGTTCCAGCTCATGTTATGGAAACAGGAATAAGAAGCTACAAAATCGCGAAGTTAAAAGACGACTTTGATGGTCAAAGACTAGATACGCGCATGATATCTCTTTTTGGGAGTATATCCTTGATCCCTGTTTTCTGTAGAGCTTACTTGAAGGATATCTTTTGTGGACATCCTCTCGGTCCTATTCTCCGTTACAAACCCTGTAAGGAGTTTGTCCTGTTTATCTTCTCGACCCTGTTTCAGGGAATTCTAGGTAGAACCCTATGGATGTAAACATGTATTTGAAAACATGTTATGATTGATATGGTTGCAAGTGGTTGCAAGTGGTTGCTCGTGGATGCGCGAATACACATTAGATACTAGCTCGACTCGGTCACATTTCATATTGCATATGCACGAGTATTTATACTTGTTTATGGATGAAATCGAATGTATTATCATGCGGTTGTTGCATATGAATGAATGATTGTGCACGCATATAGTATCTATATGACTAGGACTATTTGCATACATGTTGGATTCATGGCACTATACATATTTTGCATTTGAAAGTTTATTCAAGCCTGATCATTAGCATTAGCTAAGGAACATGTACACACACGTTTTGCATATATTCATACAGCATTAGAAATCATCTAAGGACAATGGTTGCTTGTGGATGATGTTTTGAGTAGATGGATGATGGATGGTAGGATATGTTCTTCCTAACTTGGAGATTTCGGGGACGAAATCCTAAAAGGTGGGGAGAATGTAACAACCCGTATTTTCAATAACCTGTTATAACATAAATGGAGGCAGAATTAAACTGTAAAATCTGAATCAAGGGAAACGGGCTATGCCATTGCGTTCGTCTCGGAAAAATACGCGAAATAGAGTCCGAGTTTTCGAAAATCGGAGTCCGTATGACCAAGATATGGCCTCGCGAAGTTTCACGAAAAATTCCCAAATTAAAGTATACTTAATTAAGTGAAATGGGTTGCGCAGAGAAATATATATATATTGATATATATATATATATATATATATATATATATATATAATTGAAAATTAAATAAATAAATATGCAAAAATGTTCAAAACAGCGAATTGGGAGAGGGGAATAACCGAACCGGCCGATTTTTGAGGTCGACCCGAGCCCGCTGGGTCGACTAGGGGTTAATCCAGGGTGTTTGGCTGTCAACCCGTGGGCCGATTCGCTCAAATGCAGATTTTGCATTTGGATGGTTCTCATGGTTCATCTTTAATCTAAAGGCCCTAGATGGTTCCTACACTTGACTTCTTCCCCAAGACATGCTTTGATGGCTTGGATTGAATCTAGGTTTAATCATATGGCCTAAAACACTTGCCTAATCTATAAATAAGACCCTAACCTATCCTAAATCCTCATTATTCATTCATGCAACTAAACTATGGCAAAATTTTACCTCTCATGGCCTCCACTCTCTTCATAAAATTTCTAAATGGTTTCTATGAGAGATTTTCCATGCATACAAGTGTTTTCAAGCTTGTATGAGTGTCATTAGCTTGCATTCAAGTCAAGTTTCTATCTTTGCATCATAAAGCAAGGGTTTTGATCATTTTGGCTCAAGGGTTTTTATGTTAGAGCTTGCATTTTGGGTCTATTTGATTTCATAAGGGCTTTGTCATATCTTTTGTGCCTTCATAGCAATGTAAGCCCTTTCCCTACTCTTAGATATTAACTATGAAGTTAAATGTTCATGTTGCAAGTTTGGGTTTGATCATTGAGTATGATACATGCTATCATGTCATGCAAGTTTATGAAGTCATTATCTTGATCTTGTGAGCTAAAAGCTACAACCTTTATGTTGAAATGTTGCATTAGGCAACATGAGAACCCTCATAACCTTTATGTCAACTTGCATATGAAGTCATAACCCTTATATGATGATATATGCGAGTTACTAGTCATCATTCCATATCTTTTGTCACCATGATTCGCTTATGTGCCAAGTTTGGGTTTATGCATGTTTTGAGGCTTAAGAATGTAACATGCAAATTAATGAACACATTTGTGCCTCATTTGCCATCATGATTAACTTGTGGCTTAATATCCATTTTTGTCATGCCTTTGCCAAGTCTCTTCTTTTAATCCATTACGTTGTCGCGAACATATATGTGAGTTTAAAAGCGTTGGGTTATGTTATGGGTAATTTCTAATGACATGAAAATACAACTTGAAAACATGACTTGAAATATAACATGGAAGTTGACACGTAAGTATGCATAAAAACATAAGCTTGGGAATTTACCTATTAAGTTAGGTCTACCCTTTGGGAATTTACCTATTAAGTTAGGTCTACCCAAATGCTTGAAAACTTGTAACATGTTTTGGGAAACATGATGGACATGACACTTAGATAATATAAGTGTGGCCAACTCGAGGTTGGGTTGAGTTTGCAACGTAAAACTACCCGGAACCGACCGGCCTAACTAGTAGTTGCAAACAATAGGACCCAATGTGAGAAGTTGGTCATGTTGTGCTTGAACCCGAGGTTAGACCAAGTTGTGGTGTAAAGCTACCCGGAACCGACCGGCTTAACTAGTAACCACAACAAAGTCTAATGTGAGAGGTGAAGGTGCATTAAGTAATTAATGCCACATGATAGGGTTAAGTTAATTTGATTAATGACTCTTAACCAAATATGACATGGACAAATGGGTTAAGTAATTTGATTAGGCTAATGATACTTAACAAAACATGACAAGGTTGGGTAGGTTAAGTAACTTGATTTGCCTAATGACACTTAACCATTTTTATATGACTAGTGGATGGGGTTAAGTTAACCAACACTTAATCAATCCAACGCATAACTTGGTAAGGTTAAGTAAGTTTTCTTAATGACGCTTAACCGAAAAATACGGTTAACGAATGGGGTTAAGATTAGACTCAACTAGTCTAAACATGGAAATCGGATGGGGTTAAGTTAGCCTAGACTTAATTAATCCCACTTGGTAGTTTAATGGGGTTAAGTTAAACACTTAACTAATCTAAACATGATGAATTGATGTGGTTAAGTGACCTATACTTATCCAATCTAACTCGTTAATTTATTGTGGTTAAGTTAACCAATACTTAACCAATATAACGTGAAAACATGATAAGGCTAAGTCACGAATCGCTTGAATACACTTGACCGATTTGACTAAGTAAATTGATAGGGTCAAGTTAATATATACTTAACCAATCTAGAATGATAATTGGACGAGGTTAAGTCGTGAATTGCTTAATATACTTAACCAACTTGAGCATGGTTTGTAGGGTTAAGCCTTGAACTTGGATACTTAGCCAATTTTGACAGGATTTGTAGACGGGTTAAGTCATGAACTTAAGTGACACTTAATCCATTATGTAAACCCTAGTTCTGAGGATTAGGTGGATAACCGTAGTTAACAAGGATAACGGGAACAATGCTAAGTGGTAAACCTTAGTTGAAGAATAACTAAGTAATGATTCTTAGTCAAGGAAATTTAGACCAGTTCATAGATAGATGAGTAACCTGATACGGTAGGTCATCGTTTAAGTATACGAGTAGGAGCAAGTATCTGATTTAGATAAAGGCTCCAGCGAACTGGGTAACGAAGCAGCGGCTTCGGGGAACGTGAGGATATTCTTGGTATCCCTCTATGAGCTGCCAGGTGATTATACTAGGCTCATGAGAGGTTAAGGTCTGCGTTAGAAGAACCAAGAGTATGCCTTGGTTGCTATACGAGCGACCTAAAGACGGGGATGGATAGGGGATAGTCGACGATACACAGTCGTACCTTAGATAGCATTTCGTCAGGCTACCTACCATCTTTGGTCAAGCGTGTACGTACGGAAAGGCAGAGAACACCCAAAAGACCATAATTGCTATCTAATTATGGTTGCGGTAAGGCTTGGATGTGGGTTGGCCAGTGTTGTGTTCTCATACAGGATTTATCCTGTCTTGTCTTTCACTAGTTGAGGGAGTGGTCTCGTGGGACCAATGCCACGTATAAGAAAAACAGACCTTAGCATCTGCATCGGCAGATAAATCGAAAGCTCCCGACCGAGTCCTGTATTTCTTGATTTGCCCTGTGACAGGACTCGGATGGCACGATGTGATACATGTGCATACAGTCATGGAAAAGCGATTCACGATGAATGCGTGGGAAAAAGGGCGCGGTTGGCGGTTAGCGTAATCCCTAGTGGCCCTAGGTTGTTGAACCCAAACCGAGATACGAAAACGTGCAATAGGTAAGCATAATCCCTAGCAGCCCTAGGTAGCATAAGTCCTAGTTGTACAAACAATAATTCATGTTGGAAGACCGTAGCTAGGTTTAGTGTAACAGTCCAAACCGATCTTAAGGATCATGGAACTATGTTAAAGTAATATAGAATCTCATGGGAAAGCCCGTATGGTCTACGGCAAGGGACTGAACATTTACATGGAATAAAACATACAAGTTGAGTAACCTATATATGCGATATATTAGGTTGACATGGACCATTACACGACTTTTGAGTGAGGGTCATTCTTGGTTAACACATGACACGGTGGGGATACTAGTACGGTAGGTGCAGAGCTAAAATACAGGATAGATATCACGGGGCGTTATACGTGACAGATATCTTGGGGATATTATACTTGATAGAAACCTGACGATGTGATACCTTGTTTTATCTTGACATCGTAATTTATCATGACACCTTAGTTTATCTGAGTTCAGTAGTTCATCCTGTTATTTTGATTTAGCTTATCTATCTTGTTATCATGCTTATGTTCATCTCAGTTTCTCATGTCAGTTAACTTTACTAGTTTTTATGCTAATAGTAGATAGGGCTTACTCAGTCTTTTTGACTGACCCGTTTTGTTTCTCCTCTTTTCTTCCGTTTCCCCCCCAGGTTACAGGGAGGAAATACTGTTGTTTAGTTCGGACTTCTTCTGCTTGAAGGTCATCATGGATGGCTTGGACTTTTCTTGGCTAATGGCTACTTTACTGTTTTTACTTGGGGAATAATTTATGAAAATGTCTTTATGCTTCTTTACTATTGCAAGACAAGTTTTGATGTACTCTGATGTAAAAGGCTTTAGACCTTATTTATTCATGTTATGAAAGTTTGATTTTACTTCCGCTATTTTATATGTTCTGTCTTGTGATATTTCTGTGCATGTTTACCAATAATGCCCCTCTAAAGCTAGTGCATTCCTTTGCGAGTGACCCTAGCGGAGGCGGGGTGTTACAGGTTGCCTCAGAATGATGAAAACAATTGAAATTTTGTAAAACTATATATACATACTTCAACCAAGCAATATTATTGACAGGCTTTTGCATGCATGCTATTTTGAGTAAGATCAATGTTTAAAACAAAATGATAGCCATATTACTTGATATCCCATAGGAAATAACTCGATATCCTCTTCTTATCTTTTTTTCTTTAGAACAAGGTACTTTATTTACAAGAAAGAGAGTACAGAAGAAAAGCTTGGCTAAAAAATAAAAACATACAATAAACTAATACTATACAATACAAGACACCAGCCAAGCTTTTCACAGTCAAGTAAAAACTACAATACTAACAACACACATGGACCTTAACTCAAGAAATATAGACACAGGCAAATGCCCAAGACCTCCCAAAAGCACAAATATTGCAGCATGAAACACATAGATCATTCTGACTTGCAATCCACTTGCCAACACACCCCCAATAGTCACCAACAAAAGAAAACACTAGACAAACAAATGACTACTTCAAAGAAGGCCACAAAAATATCATCCATCAGAAGCAGTCAAGCCCATAAATTCTGAAGAAAGCACATCCATCATTACAACTGATCAATCATAGCTGCATGCAAAAAAAAAAAACAATGTTGCTAGAAAGGCTACATACTACTCTCCATAACCAACCACACAAAAGCTAATATAAAGTAAATTCAATCACTTCCTTGATATACCACCATTATTGACTCCACCTATTTTTCCTCCACTTCCTTTTGCTTTTCTTGTTTTGGATTGGTTTTGGAACTATTGCATATATAAGCTTAACCCACTCTGGGTTTTCCTCTACCAATGGTTCATCAGTTACAGGCTTATTACCATTATTGTATATATTGGATATAAGTGATGTTCTCCTTTTTTTGAAGCTATTTGTAGAACTAAAAGAACTGACAGAACTATCAGACTCATACATAAAAGAATCTTTACTTACGGCATTCTCTCCGTTTTGAAACTCATCCAATCTAACAGCTTTTCCTTTCTCTTCATTAGCAACCAAATTCTGACTTGGTTGAGAGATACCAGCACTAACATGCCTCCCCATATTGACTGCCTTATCTAACAATATATTATCAGGTTAATTTATAGCATCAATATTCTTAGGAATTTTAACAACATCATCATACTCCACATTAACATCCTGCATGCAAATATTGTTGATTGCAAGAGCACTAAAAAGATTACCTTTACTAATATTAACATTATGAGAAATAACTGGATCTGCATTTGAAACAATATCCTCTTTACTAACCCCTTCCAACCTTGATATTGTTTCCTTATCATTGAAATCCTTCAAAGAAGCATCTTTAACTACCAGGTCATTATCAACTACATTCTGATTTCTCTGATTTTGATCTATATCCATACCATTTTATACATTAGATGTATCCTTAGGAATCCATAACTTAGGAGATTTACACATAGAACTTGAATGACCAAATATTTTGCAATGTGAATAAATCGCTAGAATCCATTCATACTCTACCTTTTGCCAAATAATATCCCCATTGCAGCACTTGATAGGAATAGTATCAGGAAAATTAAAGTCATAATTAACTTCAACTCAAATCCTAGCATAAGATGTACGAATAAGTTCTTCAGTGAAACTATCAAGTTTTATAGGATGTCCCAATAATGAGGCAATTCTACTTAAGGCCTCAACTGTCCAAAACTCTACATCTAGGTTTGGCAGTTTAATCCAAATGGGTAAAGTATGAACAAAATCACGGGACAGTTTCATAACAGGCTTCCAGTCTTTCATACAAATTAGTCTTCTATTATAGTAATATGGACCAGAAGCAAGAATCATGTCATGATCTTCAACATTATCACATTTGATTATACAGAACCCATTTTCTCCGGTATATAACTGGTAATTTCCTTTTATGTTCCAATTCCTATCAATATGATCTTTCATAAATTTATAGTACGTTCTGCTTCCAAATACATAAAAAACTATGGAATTCGTCCATTTTTCTCTCCCCTTATTGGTCAAACTCTCATCTATAACAGCATACTTAACATTATTCTCCATTACAGGGTCTATATAATTCAGCTGAATCGATTTTAAATGGGATTTATTCTCTCTCACTAAGTCTGTCCGGGCCTTAGATTGAGTAAAATTAAACTTATTTGCGTTCTCCTGATTATCAAAGACAAAATCAGGAAATTGGATTTTGAACTGAGATCCGAAGCACAGGAAACACGATTTGGGGATTTCCCTTGCTTTGCATGTAGTTGAAACGAGCTCCGATCTGGAGGAATTGAAGATCTATGATCTGAGTCAAGGTTAGATACGATGTTTTTTGAGGATTGGGAAAGGGAAATAGTCGGTCGTCATGGATGATGTTTCTCGAAAAAAAACTTTCTGTTAAATATGTACAATGTTGTTTCTATTGTCGAGAAATTTTGATTCAAGACTACTTAAATCAAAAATTCCCAACGCCGTGGAAAAAGAGATCGTGGTAATAGTGCAAAAACAACTAATCGAACAATCTCAATCTTATCCAAGCCAATCACAATCACCAAATAATGGAAATAATAGAGCAATAATGAGAAACTAAATCACACAGGGATTTATAGTGGTTCCACCGACGTCTTGTCAGTGTACGTCCACTTTGAGAGAGAAATCTTTATTAATATCAATAGAAGAGTACAAGAGATTGGTACAATGATCAAATTTACTAGAAAAATTTGATTTTCTGGAGAAAGGAATTGAAGAAGATTAGGATTGCCTATACCCTAGTTAGAATAAATCTTTATCTAATCTCTTGATTTTGTTGTACCTCCTCCTTTTGGATCCGATGTAGCTTATATAGGCATAGGGAAGTATATGGAAATTCCCAAAATTTCCTCTATTTCTGAAATATCTGAAATATCCTCCAGATCCAAAATATCCTTCAGATCCTAAATATCCTTCTGATCTGAAAATATCCTCAAGATCATAAATATCCCGAAATATCCTCCAGATCTGAAATTTCCTCCTCAATCTAACACATAGTATCGCATACTTCAACACTCCACCTCGATACTATATCCATCTACATCACAAACTTCAATGCACCCAAGCATTTCCTTCTATCTTCAATCAAGAAAGCTTGAATGTTTCCCCAATGAACTCCGGCATAGCCACCGCCCATTGCACTTCACTAACAAGTTTAGGCATAGCCCCCACTCGTCAATGAAGTGTTGAAACTTCCAACTCCTAAACCAGTCTCACCAAAAGACAATGTACTCGGGAGTGAAAACGAGTACTTACCATGAAGATAGAACACCAACCTTTCACCGATACTTTTCTACATCCAAGTTTCTCTCTCAACTGTGCCACCATGTGGCACCTAGCATCTCTCTAAGCGAATTAAGTTCGAGCAATGCTCAAACTTTCCAATTGGCAATGCCTTAGTGAACATGTTCGTCGCGTTATCCTTTGTGTACACTTTCCGAAGGCATACTTGCTTGTCTTCGCCCCTAGCTAGTAGAAATGACTCTCTCACTTCAAAATGCTTCGTCCATGAGCTAAATGCCAAATTCTCTGCCAAATATATAGCACTTTGGCTATCACATCGAACATCGATACTCTCATGTTCGAAACCCAAGTCACACAATAGTCGCTTCAAATAGAGTGCCTCCTTTGCCGCTTCCACAGCGGCTATCAACTCTGCCTCCGTAGTGGATAAAGCAACTACGGTTTGCAATCTCGATCTCTGACTAATGGCCGTACCACCAAGTGTGAAGACATACCCGGAAGTTGATTTCCTTCGATCCCTATCACCGGCGTAGTCCGAGTGACAATAACTAACTAACTTGCAACTCAATCCATCACTACCACCAAAAACAAGACCATGAGATGCTGTGACTTTCAAGTATATCAATATAGCCTTCACGATTCCCAATGTGATTTCCTAGGATTAGCCATATACCGACTAACCACCCCGACGGCATTTGCAATATCGGGTCTTGTATACACCATGGAATACATCAAACTTCCATCCGCACTAGCATATGGCACCTTTGCCATATAAGCCTTGTCTTTCTCCTCGATAGGTGATCCCTTACTCGAAAGCTTTATATGCAAAGGTAAAGGTGTATTTGACGCCTTTGCATCCTCCATGCTAAACCAGCAAAGCACTTTCTTAATGTACTCCTTTTGAGTTAATTTCAACTCAAAATGCTTTCGATCTCTTTCAATTTCCATGCCCAAATTCTTCTTTCTTCTCCAAGGTCTTTCTTTTCGAACTCCGCCTTTAATTTCTCTTTCAACTTGTTGATTTCTGCCTTGTCCTTAGAAGCAATCAGCATATCGTCCACATACAAGAGTAAATACACCCAACAATCATTTCCTGACCTCTTGAAATAAACGCAAGCATCCTTGATGCTCCGATGGAAGCCACTTTCAAGCATGAAATGATCAAGTCTCTTGTACCATTGCCTAGGTGATTGCTTCAAACCATATAGTGATTTCTTCAACTTGCGAACTAGTTCTGACTTACCTTCTACAACAAACCCTTCCAGTTGCTCCATGTAGATGTCTTCATCCAAGTCTCCATGCAAGAAGGCAGTTTTCACATCTAGTTGCTCCAAATCCAAGTCGTAAATAGCAACTAATGCAAGTAATATCCAGATAGAAGTATGCCTCACAACCGGTGTGAAGATCTCATCATACTCCTTTCCTTTCTTCTGTGCAAACCCTTTAGCCACTAGCCTAGCTTTGTATCTTCCATGGTCCTTACCTTATATATCCATTTGCACCCAATAGCACGGTTTCCTTGAGGAAGTGGAACCAACTCCCAAGTCTGGTTCTTCATCAATGATTGCATCTCTTCCTCCATGGCGCAAATCCACTCCGAGCTATCACTCGAATCCATGACGTCATCAAGGTCCATCGGCTCATCTTGGACTACATGAAGAGAATAGTCCAAATTCTCACAAAAGCTAAGATATTTCCAATCACCATATATTTCGGGTAGCCTTATAGCACGACGACCAATCCGAGTAGCAATGCCATCACCCGGTCTTCCTTCAGCTCCACCTTGAACTGAATCTTCTCTAGGCTCGTGCACATCACCAACACTACTAGAGGAATCCTCTGGACTATGTGATGTAACATCAACCACATTCACCTCGCAAGCACCTCCAAAAACTCTACTCTCTCTAGGCCTGAAAGTGGGAATAACTTCCTTCTCCTTAGATTCACCATGAACCAAATCCAGAACATCCGATGAGCCTTCGTTCTCCTTGAACATAGCCGACTCATCAAAAGTAACATGACGATAAACCATAGCCTTCTTCGTTTCCGGATTCCAAATCCGATAGCCTTTGACACTATCCATATAACAGAGAAAAATCCCTTTGAAAGCTCAAAGCGAGAGCTTATCATTCCCTGGATCATGCACATAAACAGGACTGCCAAATACATGAAGATAACTCAAGTCAATGCTCTTGCCCTTCCACATTTCCTCAGGAATTTTGTTATCAATAGCCGAGCACGGAATTCGATTAATAATATGCACCGTGGTTGACAAAGCTTCGGCCTAAAATCCCTTAGACAAACCCAATGTCAATCTCAAGAATCGAGCTTTCTCTAGTAGAGTTCGGTTCATTCTGTCTGCCACTCCATTAGATTGCGGATCTCCCGGTGTAGTAAAATGCCTCCGAATACCATGATGCTTGCAAAAATTCAGAAATTCTCTGGAAACATATTCGCCGCCATTATCAGACCTAAAAACCTTCAAAGTCTTTCCACTCTCATTCTCATTCTCAACAAGATCCTTCCATTCTTTGAATCTTGCAAATACGTCTGACTTGGTCTTCATTACATACACACAAACCTTCCAAGAAAAATCATCAATGAAAGAAATATAATATCTTGCTCCTCCCAAAGAAGCTACAGGCGCTAGTCCCCAAACATCCGTGTGCACATACTCAAGAATCCCTCTTGAATCATGTTTTCCTTCACCGAATGATACTCTAGTTTGCTTCCTCATGACACATTCCTCGCAAAACTCCAACTTGCTGAAACTCTCACCATCAATCATCTCCCTTCGATGAAGAACATCTAAACTCTTCTCCGAGACATGACCCAATCTCAAATGCCACAGCCGTGTAGCATCTAAGCCACGAGAACTATCAACACTGACACAAGTTTCGCCTTCCACGGTCACTCCTTGAAGCAAATAGATACCATGAGTTTTAGCAACCTTCATAATCACAATCGCACCCTTTGAAACCCTCAAGCTATCACTCTCAATGGTGATCTTACAACCTAAAGAGTCCAACTGTCCCAAAGAGATAAGTGAATTCCGTAGTCCCGGAACATAACGCACATTAGTGAGAGTACGAACCACTCCGTCAAACATCCGAATTTGCATGGATCCAATGCCCTTCGACTTGCAAACTGCACCATTTTCCATAACAATTGATTTTCCTTCCCATTCAACATAAGAAGAAAAACAATTCCTATTAGGCGTCATGTGATATGAAGCCCCCGAATCAAGCACCCAATCGCTGCCCGAAACATCTGATGCTACTGCCGACAAAACATCTACGTCTCCCTCACCAACGTCTCTCTCCACCGCAACTGATGAAGATGCTAGTTCCTTCTTCCCCTTGTCTGGACAATCATTCTTCCAGTGACCAGGTTTCTTATAAATAAAGCACTTTCCATTTCATTCTTTTGATTTTCCTCTTCCACCGGGCTTCTAAGACTAAGAACGCCCCCGGTTTACCTTCTTCTCTGACTTTTCTTTCTCCGCAAATAAACTTTGACCATTCCCAGCACCACTACTACCATCACTCAGCTCCTTCATCTGATCTCGCAATTCCTCACTAAGAAGACCCATCTTGACATCATTTAGAGTCAGTGTATCCTAGACATAGATCTAACTGTTTGAGAACCCAGTATAGTGCTCAGGCAATGAACATAACAAAATAAGCGCCTTCTACTCCTCCTCAATCTTCAAATCTACCGCCTTCATCTTCATTAGCAAATCATCAAACACATTTAAGTGCGCCTTTACCGAAGTTCCTTCCTTCATCTTGTAGGTAAAGAAAGTCCGCAACAAGATCAGTCAATTTGTGAGTGACTTCTTCATATACAACTCCTCCAACTTGTTCCAAATACCTTTAGCGGTCGTCTCACAACTAATTTCAGAAATAACATTCTCCCCCATGGCAAGTTGAAGTGTAGTGAATGTCCACTCTTCTGTTTCTTTTCTCTCCACATCTGAGATGTCCTCTGGCAATAAATGTGTATCAAACACCATCCGATGTACCCGATTCCGCCTAAGAACCGCTTTCATCTTCCATTGCCACTTTTCGAAATCATTATCGTTATTCCACTTGTCGGTAACCAATTGTGAACTAGCAGCTGTATGCATGTAAGGAGCTACACCACTTGGACCAACTGTTGATAGATTATTTGAACCTGATTCCGGCATTTCTACAATTATCTACCAACACCAATGCTCTGATACCAAATGTTATGGAGAAATTTTGATTCAATACCGCTTAAATAAAAAATCCCCAACGTCGTGGAAAACGAGATCGTGGTAATAGTGCAAAAACAAC
This sequence comes from Allium sativum, assembly GCA_030737875.1. Classification (NCBI taxonomy): domain Eukaryota; kingdom Viridiplantae; phylum Streptophyta; class Magnoliopsida; order Asparagales; family Amaryllidaceae; genus Allium; species Allium sativum. The sequence continues at coordinate 473,078,496 of CM060923.1, read as the reverse complement.
CAATCGAACAATCTCAATCTTATCCAAGCCAATCATAATCACCAAATAATGGAAATAATAGAGCAATAACGAGTAACTAAATCACATAGGGATTTATAGCAGTTCCACCAACGTCTTGTCAGTGTACGTCCACTTTGAGAGAGAAAACTTTATTAATATCAATAGAAGAGTACAAGAGATTGAATTTGATTTTGTGGAGAAAGGAATTGAAGAAGATTTGGATTGCCTAAACCCTAATTAGAATTAACCTTGATCTAATCTCTTGATTTTGTTGTACCTCCTCCTTTTGGATCCGATGTAGCTTATATAGGCATAAGGAAGTATATGGAAATTCCCAAAATTTCCTCTAGATCTGAAATATCCTCCAAATCCAAAATATCCTCCAGATCCTAAATATCCTCCAGATCTGAAAATATCCTCCAGATCCTAAATATCCGAAATATCCCGAAATATCCTCTAGATCTGAAATTTCCTCCTCAATCTAACACATAATATCACATTCTTCAACAATTTCTTCCTTCTTATCTTAAAAAAAACAATAAAAATTAAAGGTGTGAAATGAGGAATGGCAGAATGAAAGGAAGATGGAGGGGACCGAAGAGGGGATGTAGCAATCATGGAAGAAAGAATTGATTTCCATGTTTCTCTCATTTCTCAAAACATGATAAACAGATAAAAGTTGTTTTTTATTTTGTGTGTTAACTTTGTTTTCTAAAATGTTTGTTTTCCATGATATGCATGCGTTGTGCACATTTTTGTATGGAGAAAACCCTAAACTTAAAATGGTAAACCAAACACTACCTAAACCCTTCATTTTGTGATTATGCTCCAACAAAACTTGCTAACTATGAAAGCTGCTAACTTCTTCCTTTACTTCCACGTGGATTAGCATCCCTTAAACAAGTATCAACAACTTCATGAAATTGAAAGGAAATTTGTTCACCCTACTTTAATTATTTCTTAACCTCACTACTACCTTTGGGAACCTCAGTATTCACTCGAATAATATGCTGCTTCTTTACCACATTTTCTTCTTGTTATTTTTCATTATGGGATGTGACTTACTAACTGATAAAAGGTAGATAATCTCAAAGAGGAAAAAAAAATCAAAAAAGGGCGGTGGAAAATAGCATGTGAACATGAAGCATTGAATTTCCAGTTCCATGGCACACTGATACAAACGTGTTTGCTGGTTAAATTAGAAAGTTTCTTCCATGCTATGCATATTTTATGAATTAAATTGTAGCAAATAACGATAAAATAAATTCATAATTAAAAATGATTTTATAATATTTTTATATAACATATCTTTAATTTGCATCTTTAAATAATAATTTTGTAATTTAAAAGCTTTAATTTGTATATTTTAGATAATAACTAGTGTGAACCCGTGCTACGCACACGGGTAGCAGTTATATGTATTATGTAATGAAATTTAGTGAAAACCACTAAAAAATATAGTCATGAAATTGGAGTATCAAAATTTTAGGCGTACAGCAGAGATCTTTAAATGCAGTATCTATTAGAAGACTTTGCTGACATGAAAAAATGAAGTAAAAATTTCATAATAAGCAAACTTTTATATGTGAAGGTATGCATGTCGAGCAGTAAAACTGACCTAAAAACCACACGTCATCGCGTAAGTATGTTTTTCATTGTAAATAGAGAAATTACAATCGACTTGAAAGATCAGCATTCTTCGAATTATCTTTTGAGACTGAATTTGCTTTAACAAATTATATAAAACTGTCGACTCGGTTTATTTTACTGGTAAATAACTTGATTTTTTAAAATTTGTACATCTACATTCTTGTTAAAACCAATTTCAATATATTACTTTTAATACTTGGGATATATCAATAGCAAATGAAAAAAAAAATATAATCAATCTAAATTTTTTTGTGGTACTCTAAAGTTGATGAAGTGCTTTCTTTGCTCTTAAAAGTGGTGTTATTATCATTACTTTATGTGTGTTAAAAATCCTAAACCATTTCATTATATTTCTAAAGTTCTAATTGATATCATCAACTCACTACTATCTATTCCTAATCACACACAATTTCCATGATATTTATTGTGTAGTTTTAATATTCCCAGCATTTTATTGGACAATGTTTGTATAACTCACTACAACCTATAAAATAACCTTAATCCTAATCACACACAATTTCCACGATATTTATTGCATAGTTTTAATATTCCCAGCATTTTATCGGACAATGTTTATATAACAAAGAAAAGGAGACAGTACAACTTATTGTATATGTGTGGAAAGAGTATTTCCATCAAACTGTACATCATAATCCTACTTGAAGATCAATGCAAATTAAAATAAATAAAGAGTACCTAACATAATACTTTTGTTACGAAATTAAGGAAATTATAATATTAAACTATGAAAACTAAATTTGAGATGAAAATTAGTGGAATATGTTTACATGAGGATTATCAAAAAGAAAAAAAAGAAAATAATTTTAAGGTGAAAATTGAATTTCTGGTTTTCACTCATGAAGATATTTTAGACATGAAATCATTTGGCATGCAATAATTGATTTTGATAGAACACCAATTAGTTCATAGGAAATTGTATTAGTTAACGCGGATTTGAAGATAACAAAAAAGATATAATGATAGAAATTTAATATCTTACATTTAAAGCTTATTTCTATGTAGAAGAAAACAATGACCTGACAACTCTATACCTTTTTTTTTGCAAAGATTCACCTTTACTGCAAATAAAAACAAAATTATAAGCCCAGCCCTACCAAACATGACATAAACAACCGCAACAACCCAAATCAGAAGAAAATTAAAATACCGAAAATAGTCAATGCACGCATCACTGCTAACAAACTATCTACAAACTAAAAAAGCAAAGCTTGAACTAAGCACCAGAACCACCATAACAGTAGCAGGTCAAAACACCAATTTTCATCAGCAAAAAGCACACCTAGCTTATCACACCAACAACTGCAGCAAAGGCCAAATTATTGAGAATCATCACCCTTAAAAAAGCACTTCTAACCGCCTGTATAATCTAACTATTGTTCAAAAGACAAAGAACAACAATAAGCAATCTGCATGATGGTAGAAAACTACACTAAGACTTTAAAACTTGAACTTTCTACATTTACACTAATGGCCATTTGACTGAGGTTTTGACACTGTTCTTTGGTGACATATCCGACTCGAAATCTGAGCTAGCATCCATTTGTATGATGAAGAGTTAATCCTATAACAAAATACATTTGACATCATGAATTCCACCAAAGGTAAAATAGCTCTCTAAGCTAAATGGACATATTAAGCCACTAAATTATAATAAATCTAAGAGCGACTTTCCTACACTTGATTTTATGTCAATATTGAATATTAATTCTATATTTATATGCATTGGTGGGTTATTTCTATATCAAGCTAGTGTTATTTTTCTACACCTTATTGTAGATTCCTTTTAACGAAAACACATATCCATTGTTCGGCCTATATGAAAATAATAATTTGTCCTATCTCGAAAGAAAATACATAACTCAATATTATCTCATCCCAACCTATGTATAAATTGAAAACTTGAGTTGCAGGTTACCATACCTATCTAAACAATATCATATTATGATTTATTAGCTTATACCATTTGTAAAAAAAGGCTGTCATACCTCAATAGAGAGAGAGAGTGTGTGTCTCATCCGTGTGTTGTTTGCATCTGCTTTGCCTCATTTCCAGATTTTGATTTGTAGCCACAGTAAGTATGCTGTATACACACACACACACACACACCCCCCTATCCACCTTTGTAATAGCCCTTTAAATAATCCAAAGCATTCTCAACTACACGTTATAAATTCATATTCATTCTCAACATTTTTCTTTCACATCGATTTAAATGCTAACACCCTCTTTGATTTTTTCCATGCATAATTTTAGATTCATGTAATAAACCAAACACTCTAAAAGATCATATATACATCGGGTATAAAGTTGCTTGGCTTAAAAAAGAAGAAGTGGTGATTATAACTGATCTTAAGACGAAATATCATTTTTTTTCTTCTAGAAAATGCCCTGCATTTGGAGTTTATTTATGTAGTGCACTTGTTTAAGAATCCAATTTACCAAAATTATGCATGATTCAAAGAGAATATTGGTAAGAAACATGAAATCTTAATGGAACTTAACAGGACCTAAATAACATATAAAAGAGGGTACAACTAAAGTTTATCTAATTCATTATGCACAACTGGTGTTGCAAAATTGGGTAGAGGTAATTTTTTGTATTGTTATTATATCATCTATATCAAAATTACTAAAGAAATAAGACAACTACTTAGGTAATATAAATATATTTTTGTCAGCATATATGAATGTACTAATCTGCATTATCAACTAATCATAGAATTTTTATTCAAAATTAGAATAGTAAGTCAAAACATGAGACTAAGTTGAACGTGGACATCATCTCTATGCCTAAAATTTGGAAACATTTTGTGATTGATATTCATATCCGAAATAGAGACACATTTATCACTCTGGTGGAGCTACGCAGCGCTATAAGTGAAGTATAGTCCTGGACAATTATATCTTTGACAGTAGACCATCTGTTGAATAACAATTAGATTTACAGAAGAATATGTTTTATATACAGGTTCAAAATATAGAAAATTCCATAAAGATAAATAGTCATATAACCTTCAAGAAAAACAATCTGAGTAGTTTAAAAATTATGTATATACAACCTAAAATAATCATGTAACCATACGAAGTAGAACTATAGAAAACTTACCGAATCTATGCATATTTTGCAAACCAAGTTCAGTTAAAGAGAAAACAAAGATTAAATAGTAAGCTCAACACGGTTGAGTTCAAAACTTGAACTTTATAGCTAATGAAAAAATGATTTGCATACAAAGTTACAGTAAATTATAAGAATTGATTAACGGAGATTAGTTTTAGAAAATGGTTAAATCAAAATCGGTAGCGAAAGAGTAAAAATTTATTTAAACTTAGTTTGCAAGAGAATGAAATAACTGCTTTCTATTATTGATAATATCGAATGTACAGAAAGAAGAATACATAGCCCAGTTTATATAAACGATATATGGGCTTTGGGCTAAACTGTAATTGGTTACAAGAAATGTACAGGATAAATAAATGGATGGCTTGATGTTATAAGCAAAGAACGGTTGATATAAAGCCATGTCGGCAATCTGGGAAAGGTAAATACAACCCTTCGTATGTTGTGTTTTCTCTTATACTTAATACGCCCGTCTGAAAACTAGGGTTTCCAAAACCCTAATTTTCACGATAACTATGGCGACGCTCCTGAGATTTTGGGTTATTGCTTTCGATTTGCTTTGTGATGGAGTCTCTGTTGTTATTATCATTAGATCCGAGCTCAAATAAATCAGCCTTGCTATCGATGTTGTGTGGGTTCTCAGATCTTCTGTTATTGCTATAATTTGTAGCCATTCGAGGTTTGTTTTCATCAACGTTAAGCCCAGTGACGACTCTGGCCGCTTTGCTGTTAGTGTTGTGTGGATTCCCAGATCTTCTGTCCTTGTTGCGGCTCAGTCCAGCTTGCTCCTTGTCTTCATCAACATTGAATTCTAAGCGAAATCTGGTAAAGTTCTTCACGCTTATTGCTTTAGTCAGTATGTCAGCCTTCTGGTAAGTTCCAGATATGTGATTAACTTCGATTTCCCCTCTTTGCGTCATTTCTCTAACAAAATGAAAATCTATCTCAATGTGTTTTGTTCTCGCATGTTGTATTGGGTTCTCAGACATGTAAACTGCACTTTTGTTATCACACCATAGTACTGGTTTTGCCGTAGTCTTAATTTGAAGTTCTTTTAGTATGGATTGAATCCACTTTATTTCTGCTACGGCATTAGCTATACTTCTGTACTCAGATTCTGTGCTTGATCTAGAGATTGTAGCTTGTTTCTTTGAACTCCAGGAAATTAGGCTTTGGCCAATATACACACAGTAGCCACTTGTAGATCTTCTATCATCAGGATATAAGGCCCAGTCAGCATCTGCATACCCTACTATGTTCAGATGTTGACTGCTTCTTAATGTGAGTCCATAGCTTATAGTTCCTTTAAGATATCTTAAAATTCTTTTGACGGCCTTCCAGTGTGTATCTAAGGGCTTCTGCATAAACTAGGATACTTTATTAACGCTGTAAGAAATGTCAGGTCTGGTTATAGTAGCATATTGTAATGCTCCTACCACCATCCTGTATTCAGTGATGTTTGAAATTACTTCTCCTCTAAATTTAGAATATTTATGACTAGTAATCATCGGGGTAGGTTGAGGATTAGCATCTAACATCTTTGTTTTATTGAGTAACTTAGTGATATACTTTCTTTGGCATAGAAATATTTTATTGTTGGTCCTTGTTACTTCTATGCCTAAGAAGTAATTAACGTTACCCGGGTTTTTAATAGAGAACTGTTTATCTAAATATTGTGTTAACTCATCTATGTCTTTGATATTGCTACCAGTTATTATCAATTCATCTACATATATTAATATGTATATTGTAGATGAATGATTAATTCTCCTGAACAGTGAGTTGTCTGATTTGGTAGACTGAAAACCTAGATTATACAGAGTGTTTTTCAGTCTGTCAAACCATACACGAGGAGACTGTTTCAAGCCATATATGGCCTTATTCAATTTACAGACATAGTTTGAATTAACGTTATACCCTGGTGGTTGACTCATGTAGATCTCTTCCTTAAGAACACCATTTAAGAAAGCATTATTGACATCTAAATGTCTAATATGCCAATTCTTACTTGCAGCAATTGTTAGTACGTGCCTTATGGTTGTGGGTTTTACCACAGGAGAAAAAGTTTGATTAAAATCAAACCCATATTCTTGTGTAAAACCCTTAGCTATAAGTCTGGCCTTGTACTTGTTTATAGATACATCTGGATTTCTTTTTAATTTGTATGTCCACCTGCAACCTACTATATTTTTGTTAGCAGGTGGACAGACAATATCCCAAGTATTGTTTTAAATTAGAGCATTGTACTCTTCAGCCATTGCTGCTTTCCAGTTCTTGCTTTTGACTGCCTGATCAAAAGATTCAGGTTCATTAGTAGTGGATGTAACAGTAAATATTTTAGGTTTAAAAATACCACTTTTAGAAATTGTAACCATTGGATGTCCAGTTTGAACTGGTTGTTCAGTTGGTGGTGAGTCATCATTGTCTTCAGACCTTTCAGGAGTTGTTTGTTGATTATTGCGCTCATCATTTTCTTGGCTGTAAACTTGTGTAGGTGGATGATATGTCACACTGGGTGGCTCAAAGCTTCCATGATCATAGCTGATTGGTGAGCTTTGAGCATCAGATTGATGATTACTCTTTATTTGTTACCAGCTTTCTTGAATATGAGGTACAATAGGTATAGAAATTTTTGAATTTCTGACTTTACCTGTAGTGCTTATATCTTTTTTACTATATGGAAAAATATTTCGTCAAAAACAACATGCCTGCTGACATATATTCTTCCGGTATTATCAATACCTTTGTATCCCTTTTGATTGTTAGTATACCCTAGGAAGGTACACTGTTTTGACTTGAAGTTTAGTTTATTAGTATTGTAAGGCCTTAAGTATGGAAAACACAGACAACCAAACATCTTAAGCTATTTATAATCTGGTTTGACATTGTTCAGTTTTTCAAATGGTGAAATATCCTCTAATACAACTGTTGGGTGTCTCTTAATTAGATAAACAACTGTATTAAAGGCTTCTGACCAAAATTTCAATGGCATATTTGCTTGTGCAAGCAATGTCAATCCAGTTTCAACCAAGTGTCTGTGTTTCCTCTCCACTAATCCATTTTGTTCTGAAGTATATGGACAGGTGGTGTACCCCTTTGCTAAAAGAATTTATATAAAATTTTAAACTCACTACCACCATCAGTTTGAATGACCTTAACCTTTTGACCATATTGTTTTTCAGCCATAGTAATGTAGTTTATCACAGCATTATAAGTTTCTGACTTGGTTTTAAAAAAAATATCCAAGTAAATCTTGTATATGCATCAACAAATGACACATAGTGTTTATAACCATAGTCAGAACAAACTGGTGATGGACCCCAAAGATCTATAGCAATTAGTTGCAGTGGTTTAGTGTATACAGTGTCAGAGACAGTAAAGGGTAACCTGTGATTCTTATCCATTTGACCAAATTCACATATATAAGGCAAGGATACATAATCAAATTTGACATGATTATCATTTAATATTGTCTGAACAGTCTTAACACTAGGATGTCCTAGCTTGCAATGCCAAAAATCAAATACATTCATATTGCTATTAGTCTTGATATTCAAATTACATGTGGCATTGCAATTTCCATGACTAACATCACCTTTGCATCTAACAGAATTAAATGTACAACCCATTTGCCAAGTCACCCTTTAATATGATTTTTCTAGTTAGAATATCCCTAATTAAGCAATACTTTGGAAAGAATTCAAAGTAAACTTTGTTATCTTTAGCAAATTGGGATACGCTAATCAAATTTTTGGTGATTTTTGGAACTCTAAGAAGGTTGCATAGATGTAATTGTTTACTGCCATTAATATAAGTGTCACCAACATGAATAATTTGAATATTTTTGCCATTGGCAATAGAAATAGATTTGTTACCTCGATGTTCTTTGCATCAAATGTTCAAGTTGTCTAGATTGTTGGTAAGATGATTTGTTGCTCCAGAATCAGGTTACCAACTGTCATCTTGCAAATGCTCCAATCTAAAACTTGTCATTTCCTTTATCTTGATTGCTTGTTTCTTGATTTATTTGAGCAACATTTGCATTAGGATTGTTGTTGTTTTTCTGATTTTGGTTGCTGTTAGAGTATCTAAGGTAACACTTTAGTGCAGTATGACCAATCTTTTCACAGATCTGACACTTGGGTATGTTATTGTTGTTCCATCTTCCTCTGCCTCTGTTTGCACCACCACCTATCTGGTAAGACGTTTCAGATCTATTATTACTATTCTGGTTTTTTGCTTTTTCCACCTATAGCTAGATTTGCATTGAGATCAATTTCTTGAACTTTTTTACTTCTTATTCTTGATTCATGAGATAGTAGAATGGAATGAACTTTGTCAATAGGGAGAACAATTCTTTGACTAGTGATAACAACGACAACGACTTCATATTCTTCATTTAATCCATTTAACAAATACAGTACATGGTCTCTATTAGATACTTTGTTGCCTGTAGCTTCAAGTAAATCACACAACCTTTTTACCTTGGCTATGTATTCTCTCATGCTTGAATTTTCCATTTTGACATTCTGAAGTTATCTTTTGTAATGCAAGACTTTGGCTGATGATTGATTATTGAATTCTTTTTCTATAGTAGTCCATATATCATTGGCAAATGAACAACCTATAACAGTTGGTAATAAATCTTCACTGATTGAGGATAATAGCCAAGAACTAATTAATCGATCTTGTCTATGATATTGGATAAATGCTTCATTGACCACAGTTCTGTTATCTTGGTCAGTAATAAATTTGGCAGGAATTGGAGTGGTATCAAGAATGAATCCCTTTAAGCCATAGCCTTGTGTAGCAGTTTCAACTTGTAGTTTCCATAGCAAGTAGTTTTCTTCTTGTAGTTGAACTGTGATTAGCTGATTTTGAGGGCTTATACCAGTTTTAACTAACTGATTCACAGGTCCATTTGGTGGGTTAGGTGGAAGTGACAGATTTTCTGGATTTACAGTAGATGTCCCTGTAGCTGATGCAGAAGTGGAAGTAAATCAAATATCGTTTCTGATCGAGAGAAGAGAAGCAACTGAGACTCAGGGTGAACCGGCCGAGAGTCTTGATGAAGAGGTATGTAAAAAAAAAATATGTTGTAAATTTCTGATGAGGCTCTCTAGCGAGGCTTTGACTGAGTTTTGGTGAGTTTCTTGACTTTCTTGAATTGGATACTTGGTGATTGATGCATAATTTCAATAAATATAGTGTGTTTTATTGAGATGCAGCCAAATTCGAAAGAGTTTATGGCAAGGCACCGATAATCACACTATATTTAATCTCTTAAATGATGTGAGTAATCACTGATAAGAGAAATATACCCAAACGATGAAATTTAACTGATGGGTATATACACACTAGAAAATTATAGGAGTTTGATGCCGTTAGGCACTGCAAAATGTTCTGATACCAAGTAAAAATTTATTTAAACTTAGTTTGCAAGAGAATGAAATAACTGCTTCCTATTATTGATAAGATCGAATGTACGGAAAGAAGAATACATAACCCAGTTTATATAAATGATATATGGGCTTTGGGCTAAACTGTAATTGGTTACAAGAAATGTACAGGATAAATAAATGGACGGCTTGATGTTATAAGCAGAGAACGGCTGATATAAAGCCATGTCAGCAATCTGGGAAAGGTAAATACAACCCTTCGTATGTTGTGTTTTCTCTTATACTTAATAGAAAGAACACATCAATCTAACTAATAAAAAGTTAGAAATATGCATTCTTTTCTAGGAGGAAGGCTCAAAATGAATCGGTTTGGTATGGTAACAGTAGTAGTTTGCACAAACTCCCAAAACTAAAAATTTCAACAAAGTTTGATGAGGTAAATGGTGTATGCAAAATGCATAAGATATAAAAACCAGTTGTTAAAGTAAGCATATTAAGCATCGATAATTATATCCATTCGAAGATTGCCAATTACTCATCACCAATGTACAGAAAAAGAAAAGAAATACTTTTTAGAAGAAACCTTTTTTTAATATCAATACCCAGACCTTGCAAACTACACAAAATGACTTTTGCATTTCACTCTCTAATTGACTGTTTAAATGTTCAATATACACAAAAAAGCATTAGTGAAAATAAGAATAAAAAATCCTCCTTAAAACAGTTTCTTATAGAAAAATCCATTGGTATTATAGTTTGGAATAAAGTTAATACAAACACTGAATAAGGCTTCTTATTCTAGGCCAGTTATGGTTGTTAGATATATAGCAATTGAATGTTATGGTAATCATGACCTAATACTAAATTCAAATATATACAGTCAAAACTCAAAGCGATGTAGACATTTTCAATAGTTTATTACGTATTTAATTGATTCATCATGTATGTTATGTCCATGACGCCCAGTTCTCTAAACATGTATTGTAAATACATACAATTTCCTATCTTTCTGCCTGACATTAAAAATAATAATTATGTAAATGTATGATGTTATTTTTTAACACTGTGTGAATTAAGGAAACCTCGGGTATGTGAAGGTATTTAGTAAAATTTATATTAGATTCCTTCGAATAATCATATTGCTATATCATGTTTAAAGTCCCAGTAATAAAATTTAAGTTTAGGTTTGTTAATAAACAAACTTTCCCCTCGATAAAATGCATTTTAATTCAAATTGCTCCCTTGAAATAAGATCATTGTAACGTTCAGTTGCATAAAGGCTCCAAAAGACAATGTGCACGTATATTTGATCCTAGCTGAAACCAAAAGAAACTAAAGGAAATGATAAGTAATATAAGAGAGTTATTGTTTAACATATTTTGAAGATTTGAAACCTTCATGCTCTCATTTTATACAGGTTGAATATTTTTGTTCAATGATCTAGATCAATAAATGAGAGATAATTCGCTCAAGGGGGGTTTTGATATGGATTTTCAAATCAAATTACAGATCTGACCCAATGTGACAACTTCATCACATTTATCCAAATACTTGTCAATAGTCCAAGAAAAGGGTATTTGCTATTCACTAAATAAAAGGAAAACAAATAACACACATTAGCTCACTTGAATCCAAGAAATAAAAATCTCCAGGTGTTAGTTCAGTCTATGTCCTCAATTTAAATGTGCATGTGCTAACCGTTAAAGGTTCATAAGCTTTAATTCTTCTAATTCAATGGATATTGTTATGTTTATGGAACTATCTTTTTTTACACACGGTTAAATCTATGAAAAAAGAAAACCTTTAAACAAATATTTGAGTACTAAGACAGACAAAATACTTAACTAACACCAACTGTACTCCACCCTATAAAAGGAGATCGCAAAAGGAAAAAACACCATTAGATGCATTGGCTAAAATATAAAAACACATATAAATAGATCGTCGATTAATATAATCGACATTTGGAAGTATGAGAAATATGTAACATGATCATAGTATATTAATAATGGCTACGTAATTTTCTCAATCTTAATCCTTTCAATTTCATATGGTGCTGATAGAAAAATGAATGCATAACTAAATAGGAATCGGCATCTCCAAGACAACCAAACAATTGTAAAAGCAAAAAAATGATCAAAGAAAAGTTTGCAAAATATTAATGCATAGCTGAAGGAAGAGGGAAAATATCAAAACTTATTAAGCTACACAGCTGACTTTTTTACTGTACAACCCCACATAGTCTTACACAAAAACATGGATATACAAATGGGATAGAAAAATATCCCTAAACCAAAAGTTACTCAAGAGGAATTAAAGGATTGAAAATGAAAATAGTCTGAGCAACCATCATATGATGTAACAAAATTTTCTTACCTAGATGAAATAATGCATAACATTTTCTAGTATTTATGTACACAGTCATTATCCACATAAGAAATACCTCTCCTTGGTCATAGAATGTTACAATGGATGCATGCTTCTTGCAAGTAGTAAAAAAAAGCTTTAATATAGCATATATATGTCGAAGATGAATGCAAGTATTCTCTGATTACGGAGCTAATCACTATTAAAATAATAAGAATATTCATCGTTTTTAGGTAATGGTATTACCCTAGGCCTAGCTATAATCTAAGCCTAAATGGATTATACAACTAACCCATTTCATCTTTTGGATTCATAGATGATTAACACACACTTCTTTCTTTCATTAAATCACGTTATGATGGATATGCAACATATTGATAAATCAACTAGATTAGAGAAAAATAACAAAAACATTAATGAATAACCATGGAAAAAGGGAAAGCCTTGAACCTGTTATGCCACATGGTTGAATTTTATAAATTACAATCACTTACCTACTTGCGAAGAAACGTTGACAGACAAATGGGTTTTAATGAAATATCCCTAATCTAAAATTATTCAAAAGTAATGGAATGGTGGAAATATGTGGGAACGAGGACAACACTCCATATTATAGCACTGCATATAAGAAGAAATAGAAAAATTACTATTACTTTTAATCTATAGGATCTTTTCTTTCTAAAATGAAGCTTTTAATTCTTCCATATTTTGCGGAACATCCACCTTTATCAGACCGACTTGTCGGATTTTCTTAATTCGACCGAGCCTTCGATAACTTCCATCCGTATGAAGCTTTTTAATAATACCCATTTTGTCCTCCTATGACTTATGCATTAATTTAATGTAGTTCTGAAGCCTTGCCTTGCCTTATTTGAGCTCCCCGATTTAATTTTTAATGTAGTCTATTTAATTCATTAATGCTCATTAATTGTGTGACTTAATTAACTTTATATTTGGAAGAAAAGCTAATTTTTCCACTTCTATTGATATGAACATGGTGTTCATTTTAAAAAATCACACCTAGCGTTAATAAGATAAATTGACAACAATTTATTGATTAAATTTATTTCTTAAATTGAAAATCACTTAACTAATTTAAACATATTGACAAAAACCTTATATGGTGAAATAAAATCACACATTTAGTTCTCTGCTCTTTATTTTTTATAGATTAGCGTATAGTGAAATTTAATCACATTTAATCCCATACTTTGAAATTTAACCAAACAAATCGAGATGGACTTTCCCTAGTTGTATATATTATATAAAAATATCTCACTACTACTTAAAATGATTTTTTTTATAGATATGCATTACATAGATTTAAATTATCATTCCAGTCTTTTTTTAATATTTTCCATTAATATTTGTTTATGTATTTAATCTTTGTGTTGACATGATTGGTTAAAATAATTATTTTTGGTTTTTAATAATATATGTAATTTTCTTTCATATATTTTCATTCATACGTAGTTTTAAATAATTAAATAAGTACAACAAAATAAATTATTTTATCAGTTGTATTGTATTACAAAGTCGGTTTTCCCACCGTTATGCAGTTATACTAGTATTGATATGGCATATACTATGCTAAAGTTTACATATTCACATAAATTGCCTAATCTAAAATAGAAAGAGAAAATATCAAGCATGCTCTTTTTACTAAAGCATGTCCCTACTTAATAAAGTAAATTGTGTGAAAAAAGGTATAAAATACATGAAGAACCAATCAAACCGAATAAACCAACATAACAAAGGCTATAAATACGTCAAAATAACTTCTACTTCAAATATATAATTGAAAATAACAATAAATTTATTCAATCTAATAAAAAGAGGAAATAATATATCAAAATACCAACTAGGCTTCCCATTTCCATAAATTCAAACCATGGCATTTCATTAATCACTGAAAACCCATGCTACGCATTCAACCATGATCTTAGGACTACAATGCAATAATCAAATTAAAGTAAAATATACTTTTATATAGTCATATGACCCTAGCATTCAGACAATCTATGATTTAAAGGTATGTGATTATTGCTTAGATGTTAAAGTATTATGACCCGAGTATTCAGACCATGCCTAAATCATAGATCTATTGCAGTATTAACCGATTTTAATTAATGTTTTTATAGTCCAAGTTTAAATGAGTATGTCTTGGAATAATAATCTATATCTTTTTGACAATGGAAAGTACTCAGAATTAATCCTAGACGTAACATGCAAATTATGAAATTGTGAAGAAAAAGAAATCTGGAACAAAATCTAACCAAAAGCAACCCAGGCAACAATGTATTATAAGGAAAATAAAACAGGAAATTGTTAAAACTACCTTTTATGGCATTTTCAAAAACATTAGTTCATCTATTATATAAATTAATATCAAGTATGGAAGGAAAACATTACTCAAGTATACAATATTTGATTGTGCATTACTCCAATAGTCAAAGGCTGAATGATTACTGTAGTTTTTAAAAACAAATGTTTCTGGAGTAATGGTTCAAACATGAATTACAAAATAGCAATAACATAAAAGGAGAAAACTAAAATTTAGTAAACATATTTGAAAAAAGGGAATGCTTCCATTATTTGAAAATTTATGCTTTGAATTCTCCATACTATTATGTTAATGAATTTATTGTGTTTACACTATGGAAAATGAAATATGTTTCAAATTCTCTAAGTTGTATAACATATGTATTTTTTATTCATCATAACTAATCAGATTATGCCCATTCAAAAGTCAATCGATAGTGAACATACCAATATAGAGGAATATATATATATATATATATATATATATATATATATGCACATGTGTGTGTATATATCTCTTCAACCTGAATATTCACAAACAACATATACGTGACGTGACGTCTATTTTTTGGAATATATTGTAAGTGATAAATTTTTGAAACTACTGTCTAATCTTCTGTATGTATACCAATGATAGCTTGTATTTTCAATTCTTTACATTAAAACTTGAATTATTAACAATTATGTAGTTCACTGTTAAATTACTAAACAGTAAAATAAAGAAAATAAACCTGTATAAGAAATGCAAAATTACCAAAATGTGCTACAAAGCCCGAAAACTATGTATACGGACGGTGTGAATATGGATCGGCGATGGATTTCAGGAGGTAGTTTTATTGATGTGTGGCTGAACTGATTTAGAGCCCACTCCCTGACCTTTGCTTCGGTCCTTCTAGAATTGTTGTTACCACGTTCCTCATTCCTGTTTGATACCATGATAATAAGGCCTTACTGAATGTATCTGAGGGCAGCAAAAAAAGATTATATTACATATACCATTTCAAATACAATGTCATCTAATATATATGGCATAAGGGACAAATATGAGAAAAGGACACAACTTTGTATAGTACAAAATCAAACTAAATATGATTTTTTTTTTCAAACATATAATCATCTAGTCATACTTAGAAGAAAGAGGTCACCCTCACTATCTTGTTATGCTACTAAATGGAGTAAAATACCTACAATAAGAATCAAAATAGAAAATAGCCCGCAAGTTCACAAAAAATCTACTCAGCTTAACATAGAAAAAATAGAAGTTTTTGGTGTCATAGATAGATTAAATTCTTCGCTAAAACCATGGATATGTAAAGGGAAAACCCAAAAACTAAAGCTAAAAAAACAGTAAATTTTAGTAGAACTTGCCTACTTAAAACTCTAAAAAGAAATTAATTTTTTTTCCTCATTTGACATCAAACACACTTTATCTTAAGCAAAGAGAAAATGTTTACGGTGTTATGTAACGACAGTCGGAATAAAGCCCCCTTCCTTGCACGCATATGAGCTGGCACACAACTCCCATATAACAAAAGAAATCCCTTATGTTACGTGCCTACCAACTCATATTTGTACCCAATTTCTTCAATATATTCCGTGATGTGGGACTATTGTATCCAAACCATCATTCCACCTTAAGAACATGCGAAGCAATCCTAATAGTCTCCCTCTTGACTTGCATCCTACGAGTATCTTTTGAGAGCACTTTTTGCCTGCATGGCCCAGTCCGAAACTTCAACTTTGATATCACTGTTATATAATGACGGTCGGAATAAAGCCCCCTTCCTTGCATGCATATGAGTTGGCACACAACTCCCATATAACAAAAGGAATCCCTTATGTTACGTGCCTATCAACTCATATTTGTATCCAATTCCTTACATATATTCCGTGATGTGGGACTACTGTATCCAAACCATCATTCCTCATTAAGAACATTCGAGGAAATCCTAACATATAGTGACATTAAGATAGTTTGTAGATTATATGATCACACACTCTAACTATTCCCAAGCAGAGAACAAATTATTTAATGGAAAAATAAATGAATTTTTTGCATTACTAGTCATAGCTATTACAGTCTATCGACATTTCTCATGTAAACTGAGAAATACATAATGTATTATTACTCGATTTCCATGTCAAAAACAATTCCACAATATAATTATTGGATAATATACCTTGTTTTCAACCCTAATCGACAAACCTAACAAAGTAAAAAAAATTGAATGTTATTGGGAGAAATCGGCAACCCTAATCGGAGAAAAATATACAGATAAAAGGAACGTAGCCAATCTAAACCTAATGCAAAAAAATAAATAGCAATAGATGCTTACATCGAGAGAAGAGCCAAAATTAGAAGCTTCGATGAACTGATTTCATGCAAGGGAGAAGATCCAACATTAGGACCTTCGATGAACTGATTTCACGGAACCGGAAGATAGCGTGAAAATTCAGCGGTTAGCAGGAGAAAAGGAAGGAGAAACGGAAAAAATCAATTAGAGATAGACGTTATCAAGACATGGGCGCAAAGGATCGAGCCAAATTCGCCAGAGTAAGACGGAAAAAATTGAGTAATTGAAAGAAAAGAAGAAAGATACGCATTGTTGAGATTGAGGTAAACAGAGACGATTCAGTTGCAGTTCCACATTTCACGCTAGGATGTGATCCTTTTATAGACTTAAGGGGGCTTGTGAGCTATCGAAAATGTGAGCTATCGAAAAATAACTCAGCTTTAATAGTATAGTATGGATCTTATAATTTATAAACTCTAACTATTTACCAAAATTAATAGTGAAACTAAGGGACAAATCCCTAAAAACTTTCAATATTAGAAGGACATCGAGGTAAAGTTTGAAATATAAAGCGGGTCCCTATTTTGGGAAGTTACGTGTTTTCCACAAAAAAAAATGAGCAACTATTTTGAAAAAAAATGCATACATCTATTCAACTATATTGAATTTATGCATACATGTATGCATATACTCATTCAGTGTTTTCTACTGAAAATCAAGAACAATATATAAATACATTTGTAATAGTTGCATACATGTATGCATATAAAGTTGAACTGAGACGCATGTCTTACGAATAATTGCATACATGTATGCATTTATTCCGTACATATACATACATGTATGCAACAAATTTAAAAGGGATGAAGGCTTTTGAATATGTGCATGAATGTATGCATGTATTATGTATAACTGCATACATGTATGCAACAATCCCTGAAAACCGTGAATGCTTGAAAGAACATCTCAGGAATGAATATATGCATTAAACAATTATTTCAGTTTAACTGCATTCATGTATGCATAAATAGTGCAGTTTGATGTATAACTGAAATAGTTGCATACATGTATGCAAGAATTTCAAATACATGCATCTTTCGGTGCATAATACTGCAGTTTCCCTATTATTATTTTTTGTATTTTTTTTTTGGTGCGTTTTATTGTGGTTTTTTGTCTGAAATTTATTATATTTACGTGTTTAATTTAAATATGAATTTACGCGATTTTTTAATGAATTTTCTAAAAATAAAAATGTAATGTATAATAAGTTTAGGACCGAATGTGATGTAAATTTTGAAACTTATTATGGATGTGAGCCAAACTTACATAAATTAATAAGCATAGTTTGTATGCTTATATATAACAGAACAATACCTTGAGACTACGACGTAAGAGAATGTAACATCCATATTTTTTAGTAAAATGTTATTCAAGAATTTAACTAGATAAATTGAATACGAATAATGTGGTGGATGAGAAGATGAGATTTGTGCTTGATAAACTATAACTAAAAAGTTGGCCTTAGGAGTTAATTAATTTGAAATACATATAAAGAAGGAAGATATGAGAGGGGCAAAGTAGGAAAGTTGATTGTTTAGCAATACAAAAGTCTTCAATCCAACCAATGTGAATGATGCTCTTTACCCATGGTTGATTCGTTATTTGCATAAACCCAAATCGTTTTTGTTTGTTCATGATTGTTTTCATGTTCATATTGATGCTACTTGATTGTTTTGCAATATCCATGTTTGGATTTGGATTATATGTTTTATTTGCATGAAAAAGAATAGGTCACGAAAAGTCAAAGTTTTGGTTCTGTGAATCCTGTTAATGGCGACAAGGGTCTGCTTTTACTCTTCTCGTTACTTCTTCACCTTACTTCTCTCCTCCACTCCCTAATTAATTCCTCTTCTTCCATTTTCTCTCCTGCTTTCGCTCGCGTGGTGATTCACAGAACCCTATTTTCTTCGTTTTCATTTCAACCCTTTTTCCTTTTCCCCTTATTTTATATAACACTCCACAACAGTAATCGATCAATCGTCTCGATTTATCGATAATTCCGATTTGGTGCGTGGTTGCTACCTAGGTTTTCCAGTTTCTTTCATTTACTGCTCAGGTTGATCTTGCGGTTTCTATGCTATATGATAGTCTGTAATGTGCTTCATGAGGTATCTTGGTGAATTTGTGCTTCATTGCCGAGTAGTTTTATGTCCCGTGTAAGTCTGGCTCGTGCCAGGAGATTTGGGGATGGTGGTGGACTTTATGGTCCTCTAAGTGGTCTGCGAGGGAGATGGTGCTAGCTGGGTTAGTTTCAACTTGTCCAATCTATAACTTAGGGAATTGTGCGGAGCACTATGGACGTTGTAACAGCCCGCATTTTACATATCGAAAGATTGTAAAATATTTTTATTTCATTTCTCTGAGGGTTGGATCATTCTCATCTTTTAATATGTTGATTATGGAGATGTGAGACATGTCCGTAATTTTCACCGATTTTGTTTGTGACCATTTTGCCCCTACCAGCCTTGTACAGGGCATAACTTTTGACTTGGGTTGAATCAAAGGGTGAGACCTGTGCCATTGGAAAGGAATTGATGATTGCCTTTCCATAGAGTGGTTACATTAAGGATTTGGCTCAGCGGTTTCAGAGAAATCACTGTTTTAAGGTTTTTCAGTTGGGGGTTCAGATTTGGAGAGCCTAATGGGCTGAATTGGGGGAGGCCCATTAGTGGGATGGTGGAATCCTATAAATAGGGGGTGAGAGTGGAGGGAAAAGGTTTACTTTCCCATTCTCTCATTTGGAGGCATTGATCTCCTTCTTCCTCTAACACCTTTCCACCGTTAAAAATCCAAATCTAAGGAGGGAAATCATAGATCTACACCACTGAAGGCTAGATCTACATCATTTCAAAGGTGAATTCATCGGATCAAGGAGATTGGTTCGAATTGCTCGCTGTCCAGATTCATAATTGTATCATTTTAGCTTGTATTGGAGAATCGGTGAGTATTCTACATCTCTCACGTGAATGCAATGAAGTATATGAGTGTTTGCATGTTTCTTATCAAATTGGGATATTTACCATAGATTTATACCATTTCATGTTCATTTTCATATGCATCACCCTATGATCTAATCTAACAAGTTTTTAATCGTATATTTCATGTCATTTTAACTTGTTTATGTTAGTTAGATCTCTCATTTTGACCATATGTTCATTTTAATGGTTTTTGGTGAGATTTACATCATTTTTGTGGTAATCGTGATATCCATGTTGTTAGCGATGTTAAGGCATGTTCATGATTGTGTTTGATGATTTTGGTTGAGTTGGTTTTGTCGGGTTCATCGTTTGGCGAAGTTTTGGTCGAAATCGGAGTTGAATTGAAGATGCGCAGAAAGAGGCTCGGGTCTGACTAAAGTTGGCTCGGGTCGGACTAAAGGGGGTCGAGTCGGATCACTCTGGATTGGGTTAAAGTGAATCAGACCATTTTGGATCAGGCTAAAGTGGATTGGACCATTCTAGATCGGATTAAGGTGGGTCGGGTCGGACTAAAGGGGGGTCGGTTCGGGTCTAAAGGGGGTCGGGTCGGACCAAAGTGGCTCGGGTCGGGCTGTTCTGGACAGCCATTTCTGGTCAGGTGTTTTTGCCATTTCTGGTCGGACACTTCCGGTGATGATGTGACTTCAAAGTGAGTTCAACTAGGAAGTTAGGAAGTGTCACTACACCAGATTCACCTTTTAATAGGACGTGAAAAACGCTATTATAACTTTTCATAGCATTAGTGACAACGCTATATATCAACATGTTATAATAGATCTAATATATTTCATAGCTCTAATCTAAAAGCTATTATTTTAAACATTTTATAGCACATATTCGCCACTGTGAAAAGTTTTACATAGCGTTCAGACCTTGTCATTTTATTTGTTTTACTAGAATCCCAGCTTATTTTTACATAGCATTATCAACGTTTTAATATCACATATTCAATGGTA
This sequence comes from Allium sativum, assembly GCA_030737875.1. Classification (NCBI taxonomy): domain Eukaryota; kingdom Viridiplantae; phylum Streptophyta; class Magnoliopsida; order Asparagales; family Amaryllidaceae; genus Allium; species Allium sativum. The sequence goes on along the minus strand of CM060923.1, from coordinate 473,057,331 downwards.
TGAAAAAGTTTTTCATAGCGGTTTAAATATATTTTTCTCTATTATTGCTTTTTCCTTTGATATATAGCTTTGAGACCTTGCCATTTTAAATCTTAGCTTTTTTTATGGCGTTACCAATGTTTCCATAGCATATATTCAACGATATGAAAAATAACCCATATGGTTTAAATTTGACATAGCGTTTCACCTTTCGTTTCTATAAGTTTTGTTTTCCGCTATTAATACTTTTAGTATATAGCGTATTATAGCTGTGATCTTTCTGTAGTATGCTCTATTATCTCTTATTTGATTTGTGCACAGTTCAAACAATTAAGCAATAAATTCATAATACAAAACGGTCAATAGCAATAACCTAATATTAAAAGCATATTTGATTTCAACAGACTAATTACAAAGTCATGGTTGATAGCTAATAAGTCCACATACATAGCTGACTGTAAATTTTCAGACATTGTTTCAACAAAAAAAATACATGAAAATCACTTAATCTTCAGCTTCAGCCTGTAAGCTCGTGCAATTTCCAGAACCTGCAACTCAAACATGTACAAGTTAGACTTTTATAAACAAAGTAAAATGCAAGCAGACAAGCACAGTCCCACACTTCCCTTAACACACAGAGGAACAAACAAACACCACGTTTTTCACATACAGCACCCCCACACAACTTATTACTGCAGAATAGTACACGTTACAAGGTACTTTTAAAATCTAAGGTAACTAAATTTACTTTCTGAGCATAATTCTTATTCCATGGTGATTGGAACTTATTCTCGGCACAATTCTACATAAGAAAATTTCTTATTCCATGGTGACTGGAACTTATTCCCGGCACAATTCTACATAAGAAAATGAAACCCAAAGTTTCAAATACTGGGGAAAAAAATGCATATCAAAATGACTGCTATGTAAACAAAAGTTAGAAACATACAGTTTGAACTTTGAATATAGGCATTTGTGACATACAGTTACCACAATTACTTTACAGTCTATAATGTTCAGATTCCAAATAAAACTATAGAAGCCAATAACATCCGGTGATAACGAATTCAATCATGTATATAATAAAATTTCTCGTAGTTTAAGAAAAGAAAATACACCTGGATACAACATGGGTGCACACAAAATGAGGTTCAATTCTTGGGAAAATATGAAATAATGATCAGCTAAAGGTGAATGGTAACATATACTTTTGTAACTGAAAATAGCACAAAATAGATTGCTTCTAATTTTTTATTTTTACAAGGAACTCACACTCACCATATCATGATTCGAATAGTATTTTAAAATGCAAGGGTAAATCCTTTTTTTGTATTGGTGTGATCTCACTAGCGCCAAACCTAAGCGCAACAAGTTAATTTATAAGGTAATTTTCAGAACTTCTTATAAGCTCAAGTCAAAATTAACAGCATGAACACAAATCCACATTTACTATTGCACAATCTCACATATCAGCAATGCAATTCTACTGTAATAAAATTCACTGACACGATCAGAAAAAAAATAGTTCATACTAAATTAAAACATATTTTGCATTGATCCAAATCTGAGATTACACCACTGCAAATTGATTTGTTGCTGAAATAGCTAAAATGGCATCAGTGGGAAATTAGTCTAAAAAGTTGGCTGTATTAAGGTGAGACTAGCTTCTAAATGTGGATCAAAAAGAAATGTTGTTTGTATCTAAAACATACTAGAAAAATAAACAGGGATATTGACTTACCAACACCTTGGACATCTTCAGCAATTGAAGTTATAGTTGCAGAAGGAAGTTAAAATTATGGATGCCAGTAGTTCTTGTTGTAGTTTTATGTTTCACAGAAAACTAAACGCAAAATGTCATATAATTTCATAACTGATTTGAGTTTGACCTCGGAACTTCCAGATCTGTTGGCATAATAAAAAATGAAATATGATTATGTGAAAACCAACATTTAATTTGTATATCTCTATGATTCAGCCAAATTAACTTAAGCTGCAGTTTTGATTCTGGAGTGCAGAATTATATATTTATTAGTAGTTAAATTATCACCTACTATATTGTTTCATTCATATAAGTGCATTTACATTGTGGCTACCTATTTTTCTACTTGTATATAATGGTGTGCTTTGTATTTTATGCTATTATAATACACCTTTTACATTAGGACAACTGTATAATTGGATTATGAGAAACTCAATCGAAATATAAGTTGGATGGTTGATTAGTAGCACGGAAACGAAGTGTAATCGACACACCAACTTGTAGTAGTCTTCTGTTACAACATTGTATTGACAGCTGCTCAACATTGTATGCTTTAAAATAAGTAACCATCCAGAATAACTAGTACGTAATTCTATTGATTTCTCACAACTAGTACGCTTTAAAATATAAGGTGAGTTTCTCGCCAACTTACATTGTTTACAGTAAATTTATTGATTTCATGGCATACATATTTTAAACAAGTTAGATCGTCAGACTGTAGTTTAGGAATTTAAATTAGCACCAACATTTTGACACCACTGCACTATTGCTACTAGACATCCGACACTGGAATTGAACTGAATTAATTGATTGTGGGTTGATTGGTTATTGATATATTTTGATTGTTAAATAAAAATTGAATTAAAATCATTGTATTGAATTTAAAATAAATTAAGCATATTGTTAATTCAATACAATTGGATTTACATAAAATAATAGGGGGTGGCTATTTGGACATTAAAAAAACACAAATAGAGAGACACAAAGCCTCAACCGTTAGATCTTTTTGTCTTTATATGGAGAGGTGGAATTCATGGGATAATCCAACGGTGCAAATCAATTGTGTCACCATTTGCGTCATTTTTTTTTGGCTAAATAGACTTTCCCGATATAATAATAGTAAATGAAATAGTAGTGATTGATTTACGATGGTTATTATTGTTGTAATGTTTGTATGTTGTACGAATTGTTCATTTATTTTGACAACGCTATTATCACACTGCAAGTTCCTGACAATTATGAAAATAAATTTGAATTTAAGTTTTAACTAATTTGAACATTATATTTTAAATTAGAAAATTTAAACCATTAAGTTTGAGTTTTTTTGAAATTTAACATTTGAAATATAAATTGATTTTAAGTCAGAATTTGGGAAATGTTTGATGTGTGGTTTGGATTTGGAATATGAAATTTGAAACCCAAAGTTGAATTCAAATGGTTTAACATAAAATAAACTCTTTTATTCGAAATTATTAAATCTAAAATTATTTCAAATTAGTAATATTCTATATTAACTATATTAATTAACTATTTTTTCTTTTACTATATTTTCATACTACATATCTATAACTGTATACAAACTAAACTATTTTTATAAAATTAAACTATTTGTATTTATAACTATTTTATAAAATGTAACCGTTTCTACTTAACAACTATTTTAATTAACTATTATATACTAAATATGACTATTATATTAATGTATTTAGTTTTGAAAAAAAACTATTTCCAATACGAACCGTTTTAAGCTCAAATTAATTAGATATAAGGATTTCAACAAGATAAATTATGACTTGGGGAATCTGAAAACCAGGCTATCCAAATGACGCATAAGTTTTTTGGCATCTGAATTCATGGTTCACGGCCATGATATATGTGATCATGTTAGGAGTCCAATCAAGGGATCTGCGAATTTTAAGCACATTCTTTCATATGCTTGAAATCGAGCTCAAATTTTGAATAGATGATAATATATATATGGATTGAACATCTACAAATTTTTATTGGATTTAGATTGGTATAGCTCACAAACAGGTAGAGCTGCTAAAAAAGTGTTACAAAATAGGGATGCCCCGGAACGCTCATCTCTCTATATATGTGTGTGTGTATGTGTGTACACACACAAACACACACACACACACACACACACACACACACACACATATATATATATATATATATTCAGCCTTTGCTGCCAGACAAGGCTCTGTGTCATTGACCAATGAACAAATTTCGTAGAATTTGTAGATAGAGTTGATGTTCCATTAACTGTTGTGTATTAATAGAGACCCTCAAAGGTCTTGCACATTAATATTTAAAAAAAAAAGTTGAAATGTTTCGTTTTTTGGAATGAACAATTTGGCCTTTCATTGTTCCAATCATATGTACAAATATAATTGATTTTCATTTGGTGAATCCTATATGAAATAACAATACACTTAGGCGCCATTATATATGAACTCTTAAACTTCTTTACGGTGTGTATAACAATGTACCTGTTAATTATTCAAATTGTAATATCTGTTACAACTACCATAACAGTTTAAGCGTTGTTTTAACTTGACGGTTCAAATAAGCATATTAGCTTTTATAACTTGAAAAACATTACTGCTTATAGTCATAAATCATGGCATAAACTATTCTAAGTCCCAGTCCCTAAGCTAAACATGTCAGATACAACATTAAAAGTTCAAATAATGGAATTGTATGATGTTCATTCATAAAACATATTACAAATATGAGAAATAAAAATAACTTACTCATGCGAAAAGATGCAAAGCTTGCCCTAGTTAACTTATTTTCAGGATAATTCAAGAGCATTGTACCCTACATCATGAAAAACAGATATTCTTAATATATAAGTCTAGATAAGAATGTATACAGTTAATCTGTTAACAAAATCCATATATGATGTGAACAGCATTCAAATTGATCAACTGTCTCTTCATACTGGCATCTCTCCCCAGTAATTTATACACAATTCATTATTCTCGGTTTGTAGTATTCGAAAATTAGGTTGAGATAATTTTCTGTTCAAATACTAAATTATTAAAAGTTAGCTCTAGAATTATAGACAGACACAGTTGATTAATAAAAGAATCTAGTTAAGTTGACCACGTAATATAACATTTTACCTTGTAAACTCAAGAGTGAAAGATCTTTCAGTGGCACCAAAACATGTACATGTGGAGAAGAGAATGCAGTGCTACCATCACAAAATCGGCAGCTCGATGCCGCAATCCGTCAATAAGAATGTTTTCCACAATGAAATTAAATTCCGAAACAGTAAATTGGTCAACCTTTACTGTCATGAAAGAAACAACATTTTTGTTGCACCACATCATTTCCTCATTTTTTCAGTTTATTCATAAACTAAGGATAGAAAATCCACATTCTCAAAAAGAGCCATATATATGTATGCAACATATAACATTTCTTTTTTAGTTCATTGAGTGTACAGATTACTGATCACAATTTTACACCACTATGTGCAACATCTAGTTTCGGCATTTCAAAGGCCTGCCTACACCATGGACTTGTTGTCTACCAGAAGTCTCCATTAAAGGAACAAGCATCATATATAAGTTGGAAAGTAGTAATAATTATTGTTGTGCTTGTATATAAGTAATTTAGTATCAAATAAGATCAAGCATATCACTGTAATATAAATTCATTTCAGAATAAAGAGAAATTCAATCATCTTTTTATAACAAAATAGCAATTCCTATAGAAAAATAATGTCAGATTAATGTTTAATTCCCCATAAAAGTTTATCACTTCGTCATATTCTCCAAGAGTATATTCAAAATCAAAAATTTAATGTTATCTTCTTATAAAGCATGTAATTATCTTTCTAAGCATAAAGGAGTTTCCAATTACAATGAGAGTCTCTTACACTGAAAAATATGTTCTGTGTTTTTTTTAAGAGCTTTGCTTTGCATATATCAAGATTAGCAATCAAACAACGAGGTAACCAAAGCAACAACCATTTTCAAGAAGAACAAATAAACTAATATCTGCAAATTATCTGCAGTTGCTCCTCTCATATAGAGAGCACTGGGCTCTCAATAGAAAATGCTAACAAACACATGTGCAAATGTGTACTGCATTAGAGGAAATAATTGGGTGTTTGTGAGTAACATCAGGTTCCCTTCTTCTAGGAGTAGGTTGAAACTGGATAAACGTGTGGCCTTTGCAGTTAACATAGCTACTTAAATTTATGCCTATACCATCATCCTTCAAAATAGTGTGTACATAATATAGAAGATATTACATTTTGAAGTCGTAATTGCAGATATAAACTAAGATGTTATTTTGTTTAATGTAATAATATAAATCCAGACGCATATTTGAAGCTTAATGGAAGGAAGACAAAAATAGCTTAATGACCAGTTCCTGATACATATCCTACAACAGGAAATGTCTCGAATAGAGTTCGATGTGAAACGAATAAGGTAACAAAAAAAGAGGTATGTAAATAAAAGCTAATATTTACGTATCAATTATTATTGTGGTATTCTATATTAGAACATATACAACAAGTTGGAAATTTGAATTAGAATAAAGAAACAGCTCAAAAATAGTGTTGATAATTCGTTAATGGTGTCGAAATAGAGGATCTGAAAAATACAGATACATATTATTCTTAGTGCACTGAATTTAGTTCATATTCAGTACTAACTTATTACCTTTCATGATTTAGAGTTAAGGAATTATGGACTCTTGTCCATATTGCACACCGTGAAATATGAGATATCAACGGAAATGTATACCGAAAATGTCATAAAGAGCTATAAGCAGGCAAGAAAAATGCCTAAATTTAACTATGAACAGTATGTATGTCAAAACAGTTATATAATATAGAAAATCTACAACCTATAACATACCTTTACTCGTACATGCCATATAAGAGTAAAACAATCCAATGTGAAGAAGTAGAAAATACGATTATGGGATTAACAGAAAACAGAAAAAAAAATCATATTTTAATAGCAGTTGATAATAAAGATAAAGTTTAAGTCAAGGCTTGATAGTGGTGAATAACTTGATTGTTACACAGACATTAAATTGATGAACCTTGATTGCAAATATATAATCCAAGCATAAACACTTCCCTTGGTATTCATGTTATATTACAATTGAGAGCGAAGAGAGAGGTGCCCAAAAAATATGCGTCTAATTAAATATCGAACTTTTTTTAAATGGATAAATACCCCCAAAGGAAAGTTTTATTAGGCTATTAACATTGTTCATATCATACATAAACTAACGAAGAAATCTATTACGTAACGTTCTCAGTAACGACAAACGATGTAGTAGTATGATCAAAGGGCGAAACAACTATGCAGCGTATTACAAAGGAAGACCGAGGAAATAAGAAATATTACAACAGCAGCTTGTAGACTGTTTCCATTCTTCCTGATGATGTAGCAGTGCATACCACTTTTTCCTGTCTCATCAGTTAAAAACTACAATTGAGCACTGTTAAATTATCAGTACTACCAAAAAGTAAAGTATCCCAACAAAATTCGCAGTGAAATTACAAAATCAAATGGATAGCAGAGCAAATGGAAGAAGACAGAAGAAAACGAAAACGCGATTGAACATCAGAGGGAATGAACAGTTGGACTTAATTGGTCCCCAATAGAGGTGAAGCACGAAAAGAGGAAGGGAAGAGAAGAGTTGATGCAGCAAAAGGAATTATTTAGACGACCGAAATTTGTCGAAGAACAATCCTGACAGGTTGTATATGTGTAAATTATTTTTATGTAGATTTTGACAATCGGATTTTAATCTAATTGCCAATAACATACTTCGAAAATAATACACGAATTGTAACAGATTCATGGAGTCTATTTAACCAGTTCAATCTGAAGGTAACTTAATAAGTTATTGTGTTAAAACACAAATCAATCCTTATGTTTAAACAAACAACCATGCTACTCATAAACCAAAATATATAGGAACACAAATAAGCATGAACAGAGATTGGAAAGTTCTAACCTTGCCCTTCGGTTCTAAAATAATACATTCACCCATCATGTCGTCAGCTTCAATTTGAGGCTAGTTCTTCCTTTTTACTGTACAAAATTTAGTGTTAATTTTACATTGATTATCACCAAAACAGTGCAAGCTTGTAACTGAAGTCCAAGTTCTGCATTCACATATGTGTCCCCAAAGTCATACTTCTAAGTTTTAATAGATAAAAGGGTTTTTACTATTCAATCTAACAGAATTTTTTTTCTGGACTATGTGTACAAAGCCACCTAATAGTGTTTCATACCAAAACAGAAATTATATGAATAATTGTTGTTAATTAGCGTTATGAATATATGACAGGTGGAAAATCTTACATGATCAGGAATTGAGCTCAGTTTGAAGATTTCTTCCAGTAGTCTGGTCTGTTCTTTGGAGAGCTGAAGCTTCTTCTTCCCGCTTCATGTGCTTGCTTCTTCTTCACCGATGACGATGTCTCCATCTTCAATACTGTTAGATGATTAAGCTACTTCTTCTACACCAGTAGCAGGTTTGTTCATGTCTAAATTGTTCATCACCATTTCGGCCACAATTTCAATTTTCATACAAGCAAAAAACAGTAGATGGAAACTGTTAATTTGTTGACGCTTACACGAGAGTGTAAAATATATCCAAATCATAGAGTTAAAACTGACAACAATAATAGTTTGAAAGATTCTAGGTGAAATCGCATGTGGTTATTGCATTAAGTATACCATGTTTAATAGGATTCATGTAACTATTATCACTCAAATATTTATTTTTAGTAAATAAATATCAAGTTTGATTATCACATAAAGGTTACCGAAACCAAAGGGTTTAAATCGCTTGGAATCATTTCCGATGGTCTTCATAGGCCAAACAAATCTAAATATCATTTCTTACTTTGGATTCAGTAGAAATAAAAATAAAAAATGAATACATTTTAATTGGGACCAGTGACTTTTTGCTGAAAATGAATGAGTGAAAATGCAAACATGCAAGAAATCAGGACCAGATGATTTTCGGCCGAAACCAAATAATAATTACAAAATTTGAAATTTTAGGTAATTAAATTGGGTCTAACCTACTCAGGAGCTAAAAGAAAAATGGAAACAAAATGTCTGAGCCTATTGTCAAAGGTAAATGAATACTAAGAACAATCGTACTGATTTTGTAGAGAACAGTGATATTGCAGTAAAATTAAAAATTCATAAAAACAGGTTTAACAATGATGGAGATGGCAATACTTACCAGCCTTATAGAATGCTCAACGGTAAAAATGAAATCAAACCACAATGAATCTCAACTTTTGGGTGTGACAATCAAATATTACCTGCATGCTAATACCTAGGGGAAATTAGTTTCGCAAATCAAAGAAATTCCGATGTAGAACTCCAGCTTCACATATCTCGATGGAAGTTTGAGGTTGCAGTCGGCAGTCGTCAAACAGATATTGTCAGCAGCTGCTCGTCCAAGATGGTGCTACTGGTCGCCTGGTCGAATTTTTTTTCACATGGAGGATTGAACTGCTAGGGGGTGACAGTAGGCGAGAGGGAAGGAAAGGAGTATACGAAGCTCAAAACAAAACCAGAAGTGTCATACGCCAAATTGTATCTTAAATGTGTCATAACTAATACAATGTGTCATACGCTAATACATTGTACTAGTTTAACCCACCCAGACATGGTCAGAACTTGTATCTTCAATGTGTCATACGCTAATACATTGTACTTCCTTGTGCACCTTATTTTGTGCACTATACATTATGAAACATTGAGCAGTCATGTCATTAAAAATTGAGCAAAAATAGAAGATTTTGTACATGTGAGAAACAGTCATATCTAACTTTATATGGTAACGCATAAACTTATGTCGAATGAATTTTTTTACAAAACTATTTAAATGTGTGTCACTCAACATATATATATGCCTACGGGTATTTATCATCCTTACAAGTACACAATGTTCCATTAAATTTTGATTACAGTTTGTTTTACCAACAAAAATTTAAAAAGAAAAAATTCCAAGACGACCAAAACCAGTAAATTTTGGAGGTCAAATTCTATGCATAATGATTAGTTAAACTTAAACATGTTTGTATGTTGTGACCATAACTTCATGATTGGCAATTTATATTTAGATAACGGAGCATCCTACAAAATATTAATCTTTTAAAGGCTGCGGAGGTAATAGAGTTTGATCTACTCATACAATAGTTAGTACTTAATAATCTAAGGAACGCAAGGGACATAGACTAGGCCTATGGAGCTAGTACAAGGAATTGAAGCAATCAGTTCAGTTTGATTTATGTTACTTCATCATTTTATTGACATATGTGTATAGTAAGAAGCTTGCAGCCGAAAAAAATATATTTCATCAGGTAAATCTCTTTATAACCAAATTGGCCAATTTCAACCTACAAACTTTACAATGTTTAACCAAATTCAGGTTAAGAACCATGCATCTGATCACTGAACATTAACAATCGGTCTCAAGGAGAAAAAAAAAGATAAAAGTAATGTACAGGATAGGAACTTAGGCATTGAACTGAATAATATTATTGTTGTTCAGCGATTCAAATATTAAATATTAATAATATAAAAACAATAACAAAAGTACCCACTCCTGAAATTCAGTCGTTGTTGCTGGAGTGAATTGACGCGGTTGTCGTGAAGTTAATTTAGGTAGTTGCTTGTGGAGGGAACTGCCTCGGCAGAGGTCATTGCAGGCTGCAAGTGTGAGCGGAAACAGATTCGACAACGGTTGCTCGAGAAGCGTATAGTTGCGATGCGGTGTTGGCTGCTGGAGTTGGTCGATGGGGGTAACGGTTACTAAATGGAATCGATGCGACGATGAGAATTGGCATGAGAGGGTATTCGATGAGGCGATGGGGAATCATCGTAAGAGGGGAATCAATGTGGTGAATTAGGTTAAAATTCTATTAGAAATCAGTGAAAGGGAAGGGGGAAGTGAAAAAGGGGTGAAAAGGGAAGACGAAAGAAACGGGTGTGGGGTGGGGGGGGTGTGGGTGGGATATTTAGTTTTGGCGGCCTTTATTTTTCCGATTATGCTAAAACATGGTGCCTTTGACTTAACACCCGCGTTCGTGTAAAGAACCAAGCTAAAATAGCGGAATGTTTTATTTACAGCTCAATTTGAAGTTATTATTATTTTCCTTAAGCCATTTTAATAGCACTCTAATTATAAGGCTATGAAATAATGCTATCTAAACCATATTTTCTTGTAGTGTGTTAAAATAATGTTATAGATTGCTTTGAACCTTATAGAGATGTTGGTTGGTTCAACGATGGTGGTGGCTTCGACGAGAATCTAGAAGGGGATGTTCGAAGTGATGTGATATGTTCGTTGATCGATGAAAAGCAATGAATAGGAAGATAACTCAAAGGTCATGAGTTGGTGGATAATGGTCGCTCGAGAAGGTCGCTTGAGCAGTAAATAGCCGTCAAGGTTGGACGACTAGAGATGTTGAAGGCCGAGAGATTATCGTTGTCGTAAGTTCTAGCAGGCTCAAAGAAGGGGTACAATGGGGGCATCCAGTAGACTGAAGGTTGCTGGTCGAGTACCTTGGGCATCGTTGAAAGGCCTAGTTGTCAAGGTTGGACATATGGAGTTTATGCTAGAACTGGGGTTACCATTAGCCCTTGACATATGGCAAGGTTGGTCGTCATACGATTAACGATGGTTTCAAAGCAGGATTGGCGATGATAGCCAGAGTCAGTCATGGATGATTGGATGTTCTATGTGAGACTTATATAATTTGGATGTTATGTGTGTTTTCCATGATTGAATGGTTGCTCTGGTTTCCATGTATGAATTGTTATTCCTTTGGTTTAATGGATTGTAAAGGCTATCACTGTTCGATATGGGGAAGATAAGGTTGAGTTCTTCTCTGGTGTCATGGGTAGATTAGTATATTTATCTATCACCTCCATACACTTTATTGTTGAAGTTTGTTAGCTGTTTTATCGCTACTAAGACTGTTGTCTGACTCAAGGTTTTATGTATCCTCTTATTACCTTGGGTTGTTCATCCGATTGTGGATGGGCAGACTAAGTAACAGGTGACAGGTAATGCTTTAGTGAGGACGAAGACGGTGATCGATGGCGAGCAGCAAGCTCACGTACCAGTTTTACTACTAACTAATAATTGGATTTCCGCTGTTTTCTTTTCTGAGTGATGTAGTAAGGCAACTTAGTATAAACACTATTTCTAAGTTCGTGGATACTACTTTCTAGTTGTATGAAAGTCCAGTGTTTCTGCTTCACTATTACTACCTGTTGTATATGTTCTATACGACAGGTTCCGCTTGTGTTTACCTACTTTGATGATCGTCCATGGTAACCTTGCACATTTTTCAGCGCATTATTTCTCTTGTATAGTGCGGGATTATGGGCGGTCGTCACATTTGGTATCAGATCTCTAGTCAACGATTTTTGGCCAAAGTTCTAAGACATAATCACATACGAGAGACCTACATGTAGATTTCAATTGGATGCTTACTATATATAAGCATATATGGTAGTAGCGGTTGTATCTCTTTAGCAATTTTCTTGGAAGTGGATAATTATTCTAAATTACAACTTTAGAATGAATAGACGACCACCAAGACACGCTGCTAGGGGAGCCAATACCGGAGGGGGAAATGGTGGTGAACCTAATTATCCGGCCATGTTTGAAGCCATGGTAGAAGCAGATATGAAAAGGGTACCCGCTCCAGTGGCGGCAACGATAGATGTTGGTGTACGAGTTCCTAGAGTAGTAGATTTTGCAAAGCTGTGCAAGGACTTTACATCTCTAGGGGGAAACCATTCAAGGGAACTGAACCAGCGGAAGAGGTTCAGAGGTGGATGGATTCATGTGTCCGAATCTTTGGAGACTTGGGTATTGAGGATGAAATAAAGAGAAAGCTTGCATTAAGGCAACTGCAAGGCAGGGCCATGGAATGGTGTAATTCTATTACATCGAGACTCCAGAGGAAGAAATTTCATGGGACCTATTCCAAGCTAAGTTTTAAGCAAAGTTTATCTCCACTGCTCAAAAGTCTGTTCTCTTCAAAAAGTTCGTAGAGTTGAAACAGAATGGCAGATCAGTTCTTTACTACATTTCTGATTTTGAGGCTTTGTCTAGATATGCTCGTTCATACGTTGATACACCATATCAGAAGAACGAGAAGTTTGTCTTGGGTTTGGATGCTTATATCGGAAAACCGTTAGTGGACCATCTTGATGATTCATTTGAGAAGATTGTGGAAAAAGCTATTCGTCATGAGAGCTTGTTTCCTAAGGAAGCAAATGTTGTCTTTGCAACCAAAGAGGTTCAGAAGCCACAGCAGGGTGGTATTAATAAGAAGAGGAAGCAGCAACAACATAAGGGAAAAGATGGCCAAAAGAAGCCCAAGAGTGAGATGGTTTGCTTTAACTGCCAGCAGAAAGGTCATTTTGCTAATGAGTGCAAGAATCCCAAAGCTGAGAAGAAGTACTTCAAATGTGGGAAGCCTGGGCATGAGAAGAAAGATTGTCCAGAATCAGCTAAGGGAAAGCAAGTTGTGAGGGCATATGCTTTGGAAGTCGTGCCAACTTCTTCGAAAGGTCCTACTGTAGAGGAGAAGGGAAAGGGTGTCGTGGTGCAAGGTACTCTTTTAGTTAATGGTGTTTCGGTTCGTGTGCCTTTCGATACTAGAGCATCGCATTCCTTCATTTGCAATGAGCTTGTGTGTCTCCTGGGTTTGGAACCTGAGATTTGTGATAGACCCTTCGTGGTGACTAATCCAATTGGGGGTTCGTCAAATCTTTGCACGATATGTCATGGTCTAGTATTGTTGAGTCATGGTTACTCTTTTGTGTGTGATTGCTTTGTTCTTAACTTCGCTGGGTTTGGGATCATCTTGGGCATGGATTGGCTCACGAGGTATGCGACAAGGGTGAATTGCGAGAAGCTAGAGGTGAGGGTCGGGGATGTGGAAGGGCAAAAGGTGTTGACTAGATATAAGCGTGAAGACGGGGTCTTCGTAAGTTATCTATATTCGCTTGAGATTCCACAAGAAGACCTGTCATCAGTATTGATCGCTAATGAGTATGCAGATGTCTTTAACGAGGTCAAAGTGTTGCCTCCGCATCGTGAGATCGAGTTTAGGATCGATTTGGTCGAAGGTGCTAGACCAAATGTTAAGCCTCTTAGGCGGATGGCGCCTAGGGAACAGCGAGAGTCAGAGGTGCAAGTTCGAGACCTTTTGGGAAAAGGATTCATTCGGAGGAGTGTATCCGAATGGGGTGCACCGGTCGTATTTGCAACCAAGGCGAATGACTCGTTAAGACTGTGTGTGGACTATCGTGAGCTAAACAAGGTGACAAAGAAGAACAAGTATCCGTTGCCAAGGATATATGACTTGTTCGATCAGCTTCACGAAGCCAAAGTGTTTTCTCAGATGGATTTGGCAATGGGATTTCACGAGTTGAGGGTGGCTAAGGATAGTGTGCCAAAGAATGCTTTTAGGACACCATCTGGTTTCTTCGAATGGTTGGTGATGCCATTCGGGTTGACTAACGTGCCAGCGTATTTTGCGGATCTTATGAATAGAGTGTTCAGAGATCAGTTGAACAAGTTCGTGCTTGTGTTCGTGGATGATATTCTGGTTTACTCCAGAAACGAGGAAGAACATAAGACGCACTTGAGAATTGTGTTAGAGAGCGGAAGCATCAGCTTAAGGCTAAGTTCTCAAAGTGTCACTTCTGGAAGGATGAAGTGAGATTCTTAGGCCATGTAGTTTCTGGAAATGGGATAGCAGTTGACCCCACTAAAGTAGCGACAATCCAGGACTGGGATAGACCTAAGAATGCGAAAGATGTTTGAAGTTTCCTTGGGTTGGCCAGTTATTACCAACGGTTTATCAAGAATTTCTCCAAGGTAGCTGCACCATTGACAGGATTGACGAAGAAGAACCAAGTGTTCACATGGGATGCAAAGTGTAAACAAGCGTTCGGAATCATGAAGGAGAGATTGACGAATGCTCCTGTGTTGACCATTCCAAGCGGGAATGAAGAGATGGTGGTATATACCAATGCATGTGGTACTGGACTTGGAGCAGTACTAATGCAGAAGGATAAGGTTGTGGCCTACGCGAGTCGACAGCTATAGCCGCATGAGAAGAATTACCCAACTTATGATTTGGAGTTGGCGGCAATTGTATTTTCCCTGAAGATGTGAAGACATTACCTATTGGGAGTTCGATTCGAGTTGTTTACGGATCACTAGTCGTTGAAGTATCTTTTCTCCCAAAAGGATTTGAGTCTTCGGCAGCAAAAATGGTTAGAGTTTCTGGCGTTATATGATTTTGGCATAGCCTATACTCTGGGAAAGGGTAACGCAGTTGTAGATGCGTTAAGTCAAAGACACGCAAGTTTGGGAGCGATGTTTTCAGAATGGAAGAGCCTAGAGTATTTGGCAAGGTTCGATTTCAGGCCAAGGTGTGAATTGGAACCTGAAATGTTGACAAGCTTATCGATAAGACCAACCCTTAACGAAAGGATTTGGCAAGAGCCAGAAGAAAGATGCGAAGCTTGCCAAGTTCATTCAGAAACCGAAACCAGAAGATAAAGAGTTCGAGGTCAATTGAGAAGGTTGGCTTCGAAAGCAAGGGCGATTAGTTGTTCCTGATATCGACGGATTGAGGGATGAGGTTCTGAGAGAATGCCATCACTCGAAGTTGACAATTCATCCCGGTGGCAATAAGATGTATCAGGACATGAATAGAGTCTACTAATGGGAAGGGATGAAGAGAGATATTGGAAAGTTCATTTCCAAGTGTATGAACTGTCAATTGGTGAAAGCTGAACAAAAGAAGTCGAGTGGTTTGCTTTAGCTATTGGAAGTTCCTACGTGGAAGTGGGAGCAAGTATCGATGGATTTTATCGATGGGCTACCTAGAACCAGCGCAGAAAACAAAGGGATTTGGGTCATTGTGGATCGTCTGACCATAAGTACAAGATTCATTCTTGTCAAGTCAACTAGGACGGCATTGAAATTGGATGAACTTTATGTGAAATGGATAGTTTGATTCCATGGTGTCCCAAAGAGTATAGCAAGTGACCGAGATCCATTATTTACGAGTGGATTTTGGAAAAGTTTGAGAGAAGCTTTGGGAACCTAGTTGTGCTTGAGTACGGCATATCATCCCCAAACTGATGGTCAGACCGACAGAGTCAACCGAGTTTTAGAAGATCTCCTGAGGGCTTGTGTGTTAGACTTCGGAGGATCATGGGAAGACCATCTACATCTAGTTGAGTTTGCTTATAATAATAACTACCAGTCTAGCATTGGGATGGCACCATACGAAGCATTGTATGGAAGGCCGTGCAATTCTCCAGCATGTTGGTTAGAAACTGGAGATAAGTTGGTACTAGGGCCTGTGATGTTTAGAGAAACCTTGGATTGTATCGAGATAGTTCGGCAACGAATGAAGGCAGCCCAGGACCGTCAGAAGAGTTATGCCAACAAGCATCGTAAGGACTTGGAACTCGAAGTGGGCGATATGGTTTTCGTGAAAGCTTCCCCGTTGAAGCACATGGTTAGATTTGGTAAGAATGGAAAGTTGTCTCCTAGGTTTGTTGGATCATTTCCGATAGTCGAGCGAATAGGAAAGCTCGCATATAGATTGGAGTTACCCAAGAAGATGTCGAGTGTGCATAATGTGTTCCATGTGTCGTTTCTACGAAAGTTTGTGCATGATTCAAATGTGGTGGTATCTCCCGAGCAGTACGAATATCTAGAAGTAGAGACCGTAGTTTCGAAATCTCATAAGCTGCTTCGCGTTGTGGGAAATGACACGAAACAACTTAGAAGGAAGGCGGTTAAGCTAGTCAAGGTACAACGGAGTGAGGATGGAGACGATTGTACATGTGAGACGGAAGAGAGTATGAGAGCTACTCATCCAGAACTCTTCATCGGTAGGACCCTTTGATATCATATCTTCGTTATATCGTTGTATCTTGCTGTTGTTTGATAGAATTCCATGTTCTAGGATAACGATATGGATGCATGGCTTGATGGCTGCTAGTTTGGATGACAGAATTGGATTCTCATGCATGATAGGCATGCAGAATCGTTGTGATTACTTGTGTGTTTGGAATTTCGGGGACGAAATTCTTAAGGAGGGAGAATGTAACAGCGCGCATTTTACGTATCGAAAGATCGTAAAATATTTTTATTTCACTTCTTTGAGGGTTGGATCATTCTCATCTTTTAATATGTTGCTTATGGAGATGTGAGACATGTCCATAATTTTTACCGATTTTGTTTGTGACCATTTTTCCCCTGTCAGCCTTGTACAGGGCATAACTTTTGACCCGGGTTGAATCAAATGGTGAGACCTGTGCCATTGGAAAGGAATTGATGATTGCCTTTCTGTAGAGTGGTTACATTAAGGATTTGGCTCAATGATTTGGGAGAAATCCCTATTTTAAGGTTTTTCTGTTGGCTGTTCAGATTTGGAGAGCCTAATGGGCTGAATTGGAGGAGGCCCATTAGTGGGATGGTGGAATCCTATAAATAGGGGGGAAGAGTGGAGGGAAAAGGTTTACTTTCCCATTCTCTCATTTGGAGGCATTGATCTCCTTCTTCCTCTAACACCTTTCCACAATTAAAAATCCAAATCTAAGGAGGTAAATCATAGATTTACACCATTAGAGGCTAGATCTACATCATTTCAAAGGTGATTTCATCGGATCAAGGAGGTTGGTTCGAATTGCTCGTGTCCGGATTTATAATTCTATCATTTTAGCTTGTATTGGAAAATCGGTGAGTGGTCTACATTTCTCACATGAATGCAATGAAGTATATGAGTGTTTGTGCATGTTTCTCATCAAATTGGGATGTTTTACCATAGATTTATACCATTACATGTTCATTTTCATATGCATCACCCTATGATCTAATCTAACAAGTTTTTAATCGTTAATTTCATGTTATTTTAACATGTTTATGTTAGTTAGAACTCTCATTTTGATTATATGTTCATTTTAATGGTTTTTGGTGAGATTTACGTCATTTTTGTGGTAATCATGATGTCCATGTTGTTAGCGATGTTAAGGCATGTTTATGATTGTGTTTGATGATTTTGGTTGAGTTGGTTTCGTCGGATTCGTCGTTTGGCGAAGTTTTGGTCGAAATCGGAGTAAAATTGAAGATGCGCAGAAAGTGGCTCGGGTCGGACCAAAGGGGGAGTCGGGTCGGGCTCAAATTCTGTTGTGGAGGACAAGTCAAAGTTGGCTTGGGTCGGACTAAAGGGGTCGGGTTGGACCATTCTGGATTGGGTTAAAGTGAATCAGACCATTTTGGATCGGGCTAAAGTGGATTAGACCATTCTGGATCGGACAAAGGTAGGTCGGGTCAGACTGAAGGGGGGTCGGGTCGGGCCTAAAGGGGGTCGGGTCAGACCAAAGTGGCTCGGGTCGGGCTGTTCTGGACAGCCATCAGGTCAGCTATTTTTGCCATTTCTGGTCAGCTATTTCTGGTCGGGCACTTCCGGTGATGATGTGACTTCAAAGTGAGTCCAATTAGGAAGTTAGGAAGTGTTGAAATAATGCTATGGATTTCTTTGAACCTTATAGAGATGTTGGTTGGTTCAACGATGGTAGTGGCTTCGACGAGAATCCAGAAGGGGATGTTCGAAGTGATGTGACATGTTCGTTAATCGGTGAAAAGCAACGAATAGGCAGATAACTCAAAGGTCGTGAGTTATTGGATAATGGTCGCTCGAGAAGGTTGCTTGAGCAGTAAATAGCCGTCAAGATTGGATGACCAGAGATATTGAAGGCCGAGAGATTATCGTTGTCGTAAGTTCTAGCAGGCTCAAAGCAGGGGTACAATGAGGGCACCCAATAGACTGGAAGGTTGTTGGTCGAGTACCTTGGGTATCGTTGAAAGGCCTAGTTGTCAAGGTTGGACATTGTCAAGGTTGGACATATGGAGTTTATGCTAGAGCTGGGGTTACCATTAGCCCTTGACATATGGCAAGGTTGGGCGTCATACGATTAACGATGGTTTCAAAGCAGGATTGGTGGTGATAGACAGTGTCAGTCATGGATGATTGGATGTTATGTGTGAGACTTATATAATCTAGATGTTATGTGTGTTTTCCATGATTGAATGGTTGCTCTGGTTTCCATATATGAATTTTTATTCCTTTGGTTGAATGGATTGTAGAGGCTATCACTGTCTGATGTCGGGAAGATAAGGTTGAGTTCTTCTCTGGTGTCATGGGTAGATTAGTATGTTTATCTATCCCCTCTCATACACTTTATTGTTGAATTTTGTTAGCTATTTTATCGCTCACTAAGACTGTAGTCTGACTCAAGGTTACATGTATCCTCTTATCACCTTGGGCTGTTCATCCGATTGTGGATGGGCAGACTAAGTAATAGGTGATAGGTAATACTTTAGTGAGGACGACCATGCTGATCGATGGCGAGCAGCAGGCTCACGTACCAGTTTTACTACTAGCTAATAATTGGATTTCCGCTATTTGTTTTTCTGAGTGATGTAGTGAGGCAACTTTGTATAAACACTATTTCCAAGTTTGTGGATATTACTTTCTAGTTGTATGAAAGTCCAGTGTTTCTGCTTCACTATTACTACCTATTGTATATGTTTTATTATATTTTATCCTTGCGCTGTGATTTTTACGACAAATTCCGCTTGTGTTTACCTACTCTGATGATTGTCCATGATGGCCTTGCACATTTTTCAGCGCATTATTTCTCTTGTATACAGCGGGGGTTATGGGAGGTCCTCACAGACGTTGTAACTTCGTGCTTCAAATTCGTGTTTCGCGTTTCACCTGTTTGATCCTGGTATATATTATTTTTTATCTAGCTTCTTGGCTGTGTATCAAGTTCAGGTATGGTTGCGATGGGCCTGAATGGGTAGAATGATATTCAATGTTGAAGTGGTGTCGTCTTATAGTGACCTATTTGTTGGCAATTTAAATTTTGGCTTGGTTCAAAGTTGTTTGAGTTGTTTCTTTTTTGGGAAAAGATGCTTCTCTGGGTGAATTCACATTGGCAATGTCATAGTTAAGCTTAGTCATTGCCTAACTTCAGTCAGTGTGTTATTGTGTACGGGATCGATGTACTCTATCCTTTTTTGTATACCACGTGAAGCCTTGTGCTCTCATTCATGCTGACAAGTGTGGTGATTCTTCCTACATAGTTTTGCCTATGCTGGAGCTCAATGTTATTCTATGTTAATCTGTTCCTTTGGCCGAGTTGAATGTGTAGTACTTGCGCTTCTTCTGAGGTCATGCTGCATTGCGTTCCTGCGGCTCTGTTGTCAGATGTTTTTGTCATGTTCTCATTAAATTATGGGGATCTTTGCTTGTGTCCCCTCTGGTCATAGCTGCTAGGCAATGTTGTGACTTTGGGTTGCAATTTGGTTGTATTTATCAACAGTGCTGTGATGATGTTGTTTTGAATAGTGAATGGTACTCTTGTTGTATGGACTTTTGTGTCCTTTGTCACTTAACGTAATTTCTCTTCTTTTGAAGAATGTAATATACTATGTAACTCTCTCCCTGCATGGAGATAATAGAGTAGTCTAGTATGTATAACTAGCTCATGTACTGTAATATTGTTTACACAACAACAATGGTTTGATAATCAACATATTGGTACTAGTTTAAGTGATTTTGTCTCTAATTTCTCCTTAAGACCTAATAAATACAAATAATGTGGTATCAAAAGTCAAGCCCAAAATATTATAAAGATAAAAAATATTTGTCTCAATGAAACTTAAGACCAACCAATTTGTCTTAATTTTGTTACTAAGCTTAATACTCTCTAGAGACATTTATATTGTCTCAAATGCATGCAGTAAGACCATGAATATGGTGGTAAAGATGTCTCAAATCGCCATATTAACAACATACATAGTACAACAGCTCTGTCTCAAATCGCCATATTAACAGGATAGAAAAATGATTCCCCATATGCTAAAATAATAATAAAAAAATCGCCATATGCTCTCAGAATAGCATACAGATCGTACAACAACTCAAAATAGCACACAGTACAACACTAACACATTACATATAATATGAAAAAGAATGCAGCAGAACCTAATATTCAAAGCACATGTACAAAAACAAATTTTCACATAAAATAACATGCATATACTATCAATGATGTACAACAAAATATGACATACAATCAACCTGTATGATGCAAAAAGCTATGTGACAGAAACTAAAAACAGCCTGTAATATACAAAAAGCTGAAACACACTTAACTGAAACAAAGATGCAATAAAGAAATCCCTATAACAGAATACAAAGTACAATATAATTCACCTAATACAAACAACCATGTCCTATTTTCCACATCAAAACCAAAACAAAAACAAAACATTAAACATATAAAAGTAAAAGAAAAATAGTTTCATTCTATGTTGTCATTAAGAGATTGCTGAAATGCACCGTGATCGGGTGTTGCTCGATATCGACCAGGTTGCATATTATACTCATTTGTAATAGGCCCAAGTAGCTGTGTAAATGGCCCGGGTTGCTGTAAAAAGTTTCCAAAATTTTGCTGGCAAGACACAAGAATAGATTGGAAGCTTGCAAATGTTTGGTGATACAGAATAGACAGTTCTGCAAACTGAAACGAAGACTACGAAAATTGTAAGGGTAGTTGAGGAATTTGATCAGCATTTTGGAAAACGAAAACCATGGGAATGTTTATTGTGGTTGTTGTGGCCGTGGTGGTGCAACCGAACCATATTTGTTAGTGATTGCTATTTCTACTTCTTTTTCAAACAATTTTTTGATCTTCAAGGTCAACACGATATTTATAGATGAATAGCGTTATGTAGAGCAAGTGATATTATCTATTAAAATAGAAGATTTAGATCCTTTATTTACCATACTGCTATCGATGTATGGTGCTCCGTGTACTCTGCCTCTCATTTGTCCCTCGGAAGTCTCTCCCCAAAGTTGTGGATTCATTCTGCTGGATCCTCGTTTAACTCTGCTTTCTTTTTCAAGTATGTTTCGTAGAAGTAAAAAAAATGCTTGTATGACATTATTATTGCATGTAGCTGAAATAAACGAAGGCCGAAAATAGTACATGTTCAGATTATTATTGTCACATCATCAAATATATAATCAGTTAGTTTATACTTTTACACAAATATCGAAAAGTTCAACACAAATATACTTAGAAGTTCACTATATTTGCTGATCATCCATTACATTTGAATTTGAACTGCTCCGCTAAAGAGCAACCAAAATAAAAATTAAACAATCCTTTTCTTCCTTTAGGTTCATGTCCAAAACACATATCTTAATTAATTAATGGTCAATTGAAAACATAGGTATTTTAATTATGGTTGTTAAAACAATCCATATTTATTCTTAGTTAATTAATGCTCAGTTGAAAAAAGGACATTTTTTTTTCACTTAATGCAATATGCATTAATTTTGTGCTAAAATGACAGAGTCGTTATCCTTGTAATTCATCATGCATGCTAAAAAGGGAAATTTCTTTGTCCTTACATGCAATATGCACTGAAATGACAAAGTGTCACGAAACAAGTGTATCAATCTAACGTGGGCATATTAACATACAAAGTGATGAAGAGCAGAAACAAAGACAAGTCCATAATCTTATATGTTTGAACCATTATTTGTGACACAACATATATGGTAGTTATAAAATTGTACCAGTTACCACCAATATAACTTATTTATACTTGCATTATTTCATATAGAGTTGCCCATAAGCCACTAAAGAATTAGGGTATAACTTATTGGCTTGTTTTATACTTGATGTCGTTATTATATATAACAGAGAATTCAGTTATGTGATTATATGCATTTATTTATTGGAATAACATTATAAAATATTTGCATGTGGTTAGAAAACTTCTGGTTTTAACAGCAGTTCATTTAGATCAAGAGTTATATGCAAACTCTCACCAGTTTGACCCATGGGAGTGGCAGGTTAGCTTCTCAATCTATATTACAAATAACTTTATTTTCTATCGGCTTTCACTTTAATACTATTTATTAAAATTTTCAACCTAAATACATGTTGTATATGCATATATCATTCTTCAAGTTTATGAAAGATAACTTAACAGTTCACTAACTACGATAATTTTTTTTACATTTTCTTTTGCGACTAAAGAGGTCAAGCTCAGTTTATATCTCGGTTTAGAACTTCGTAAAATTGTTTGCTTTTAAAAACATATTTAATTTTATTCTTCAATTTTATTGAAACTACTCATTATAAGGAAAAAAACTTATTTGGGCCAGTTTCAAAAAGTTATAACACAAATAGGCCACTTTCAAAACTAATTACAAAAATAGACCACTTTTTTTCAAAAGTGTCATCCTGGTTAATGCCAATTCATATTTCCTTTTTTTACAAAGGCGTTATTTGAGACAACGATTCATTGAGAGCTCACTGTCCCCGTTGATCCAGTAGGCATTTCTTTAAGCGTTATCTCGGATCATGCTCTAGAGTGTTATCAGAGATAATGCTCTGTTGATTACTCACTGCCCCAAAGAGGCAGTGAGCAAATTTAGTCCGACACACACAATACAATAACATGTCAAATTACAAAACGACTAAGCTATCGACATATACAATTTGACATACATGACAAATACATATCCAACAACGAAATATAATCATATCCAAAATACATAAACAACAAACAATAACATATCCAAAGTACAAACCCAACAAAACAATACCGTATTCAAATTACATAACGACCATAAGGGTCGACACAAAACATTTGAACTGCGTATCCACTAACAAACAATCACAAACATCCAACCAACCAAATACATCATACGGAATCATTACAAAGATAAAACGATATCAAATTATTTGGTACAAGTGTAAAATAAACTAATCACCTCGATTCTTATTTTGCCATGGCTGAAGTCTAAACTCCTCTCGTGTTGACACCTATTCTTCCTCTTCTTCTTCCTGGATGTGCTCCTCTACTTGCTCTGGAGGAGGTTGCGAAGGACCGACCGGCCCGGAATGCTACGAAGATGACTCACTAGATACTCCCTTCTTGATTTTCTTGCGGTTTACGTACATCTTCCTATTTCGAGAAGTCCGAGGTAGATTAGAAAGATCCAATTCAGTAGGCAGCAGAGGAGGTGGTGTAGGAGGCCATGGTTTATCCATTTTGTTCTTAGACAAGCAAGAACGAAGAATCTGTTTAATGACAAGCATTTCCTTTGCTTATCTCTGGAATTTCTTGCTTCAATTCATCCACTAACTCAAGTGTGCAGTAAACACCATCCGCCTATAAAAAATTAAAGTAGTTATATCATTAGGAAGTATCGATTGAACCATAGAAATTAAGAACCTACCACATTCCTTTCAAGAGGAGCTCTTGGTTTGTAGGAAGAAGGAAATGTAGGAGGATGTGGAGCTGGTCTTAGTAGCATGAACCGACGTGTGATACTCCAGTACCATGCCATGTAAGCTTGCTCGGTTAGCCGGGCATCACGTTCTTTTTCCTCACATGCATATCGATTATCCCACAAAGTAAGGATGGTCTCGTACAGATCATTATTTACTTTGACTTCATAATGAGGAGTGGGCTAAGGAGGATGTCTGGCTCCCCCCAGCCCTTTAGATGCAATGCACAGTGGGGGCAGCGCCTGCAGCTCTTCTTTGCTGTATGGATTCCAAATCACTACATCGGCGGAGAGAACATCCAATTCATTCTTATAAAACTTTAAACTGTGTTGAGGAGCCAATTTGGTGTTTTTGAGTCCGATCCACATGCACATACACAAATGTGATTACAAATAACAATGAACACAACTGTTTTTTAACCAAACATGGTACTTATTTGTACCTTGCTGCATATGGTTTCATGTTGTCCACCACCGGTCTCTTCATGATTACACAACCGACTAGAAGGTACGTCCATGACCAAAGTTGCAAAAGTATAATGTGTTGTATTTTCTATATTTCTCATACTTATAAAATGTGACACCCCACGTCTGTTAATGTCACTCTGTATCAGAATGCATTAAATTTCGTGAAGCGTTATAGGTAAATAGAAACAGAAACATTACAAGATAGATATAAAATAACTGCGGAATTTAGAACTTTATCAAATAGAAAACTTCATGGTCCAAAACATGGTTACATCATAAGTCTGAAATAGTGAAAACATAAAACTTCTGTCTTGTACAAAAATCATCATCAGAGTACAATAATACATAAAAGAGCATAATCCCCAAAATATAGCCATAGTAGACAAGATACAAAATTAAGCAGTACATCTAAGTAGCTCCAACCAGAAGGAAAGAAGAATCCTGATCAAGCTTGAGTATTCCCACTGTCAGAACCTTGGGGGGGATGGATGTGAAAGAAGAGGAAACAAAATGGGTCGGACATAAAGTCTGGCGAGTCCAGTTACTTTTAGCATATAAATAGGTAAAAGCATCATGACAGACATATAAGTTGGAGAGAGAGATAACAGTGTCATAAGGCAGGTATAATAAGGTAAACAAGATAAACAGAACAGAACATGCATTGCGCTTCTATAATACTTTTCTCTTCACCAATACTAGTATAACAAGAACTTGATGATCCCAACAAGTACAAGAAGGTAGATTTAGGTGTATTTCTAGTGAGAGGTTTTAACCCATACAATAACAGGTAACCCAATAAAACTGACAAGTGTTCACCCCAAATGAAAATAACGGTCTCCTAAACAAGCAAGACTAGATGTACCCTAATTACTAACCCCAATTGATTGGCTCCATAACTCGTAGATACCCTGTGTTAGACCCACAGTAGGATGTATCACTTCCTAAAGTGGCAAACCTTTTGTTTACAAGATGTGCACAAACCATATCTACAGATGTCACAACATCTTATCTTCCCTAGCAAGCGGACCCATGCACGCACATGACTCCGTTGGAATGTGTTGTCAAACACCCTCACTCAAGTGACCTCTTATAATCAGCTCAGTAAGCGTGCCCAGACTCCGACCTAGTTCGGTGTTCCCCGTTAGATACCAAGATGGGTTATTGACTGAAACGGGTCTCACACGACAGATGACACCAGCTTCCCCTAGGCTTGCATCCCCATTAGGATTTCAACAGGTTATGCCTACTGGTTTAACAAGATTGCATAACCCCAACTGCTTAAGTTTGTCGGGTTCATAGGTATAAACCGCCCCCACACGTTTAACAAGATTATCTTAATCCTCCCACTGATTCAAGCAAGTTTACTTAACCCCTACTCAAGTTAACAGGTTCATGTAATCCTTATGTATTCAAACAGGTTAAGTATTACAAGTTCATCACCATTCATTCATTTATGGTTATAATGCGCTAGACCTCCCACATTAAGTCTACCACTTGTGGATGCTGGATATGTCGGTTGGGTCTGGGAAGACTTCTTCCACAAGTCGGACTTAACCTCGTGTCTTAGCACCATTATGTGTACGTTTATGCACTTAGACCCCTACATTAGATTCACCACTTGTCGATGCTGGATGTTTCGGGCAGTTTCGGGCAGACTTCTACCACAAATGTAATCTAACCTCGTGTCTTTAGCGCGGTTACAGTTTCTAATTACGGTAAATCTAGGAATTTTCATTACCAACTAATTATCATGTTCATTATGCCCCAAATCCCCGTCCGATCTACGATGCAAGTTATGCCCCAGATTAAGGTTTAGATCAAGATATAGATTATGCCCCCAAATCCCAAGTTTTGGCTCAAGGTACAAATTATGCCCAAAATTCCCTATCATATTTTACAATATGAACTATGCCCCCATATTAATCACTCCCAGTTGTTCCCAATTTCGTGCGCTCATGTATTTCAGCGATAGGCCTAGGCTTGAAGGTAGCTTGGCTACAAAAAAAAAAGGGAAAGAGGGAGAGAAGAGAAAAAGAATAGACATAGTAAATAAAACAGGTATAAGATGACATAAATAGGTAAACTAACATAATAGGCATAAGGTGACATGATTAGGCAAACTAACATAATAGGAATAAGGTGACATGATTAGGCAAACGAACATAATAGGGATATCATGAATAGGCATATGAGGTCTAAGCAGTAAATTGGATATACAAGTAATGGAAGATCTTTTGTGATTCAGATTTCTAACAGGCATAGTGTAACAACCCGGAAAATCAGAACCAATTTAAAAAATTTATTTTGGCAATTTTAATAAATTTTGAATATTTAAAATGATTTATTTTAAATAATAATGACTAGAAATTTATTTTGAATTGAATTAGAACGTATAAATTTATTTAAATCGAAGTTAGAATATAAATATTTATTTTGATTATAAAAGGAATTGGAAATGGCACGGTAGTTTGAAAATTCAATTTTAAATTTCAAATGAATGTATAGGATTAAAAATAAACCGGATTTTAGTAAAAATGGAAATATTTGAATCTGTTTGAAAATATCTTTCCAACGAATCTGAAAAATCCAGATTTCATAGTGGGAATAAAAAGTTATATCCAGTTGAAGATTCGAAATAGTCACTATGGAAATATAGCCCTTAAAAATAGCGATTTTGCAAACGACCTTCGTTTTCGACAAGACAACTTTTGTTGGATCCGGAATGTCAAATTATTGCAAGATTCCAATTTTCATAATTTTTGGAATTAATATGTGAGCGTGGTGAACTAAAACGCGTTTGGTAATTTCAGTTTGAATTTATTCAACTGGAAAACGACCATTTTTCAAACGGTCTCCAAATTCGACGGAATTAGTTTTGTTACGACCGTATTGTCGAAACATAGGTAGATTTATTTTTCTGGAACTTTTGAAGTCAATATGTGGCCCCGGTAAATTAAAATGTGTGTTTGAATTTAAGATATATCGATTTATATTTTAATTTGAATGAAAACTGATCGTAACGGCCGAATTTGGTTATGAAATATATCCCATTATGTTCAGAATGGGGGTAATTAGCTAGGGGCGACAGTTGTTGGGTTTGAATTATAGTTCGGACGTGAAACGAATATATATATATTTTATAACCTTAAAAATAAGGTCAAACCCTTCATTTAATTTCTGCGCGGTCAAACTCAGCTGAAGCCGCCTCTCCCAACACGAACGTCGGATATTCTTCAACCCTTCCTCCTTAAATCATTTCCAATCCCTTCAATGAAAATCAATGCTCTAAAAACGAAAATCAACGTGCTCTCCAGGATCTTCAAGATCATATGAGTTTGGAAATTTATCGTTGCCTATCCTCCTCGAATTCGCTGCACAAAGTCATGGCGTTTGAGCTTTTTTTCCGAGCATGGGGACCATCGAGCCATGCATCATTTTGGGCGATGGGAGGCTGTGCGTTGGCGGTTCAGGCGGCGTCATCTGATGGCACTCCGGTCATTTATGGAGAACGCAAGGTGGAACTAGTGTTTCGAGCGTGGTGGGTTCAGCGTTTTGCTAAACGAGGAAGACAAAGGAAGGTAGTTTTTTTTCTTTCTCTTTCGTAAATTATTAAAAATAAAAATATGGTTTCTAGAAAATAAAAATGAGCACTGCTTTTTTAAAATAAAAATTGGGTTTTTAGAAAATAAAAATGAGCATTGTTTTTAAAAATAAAAATATAATTTTTATATATAAAGCATAGGATAAAATGGAATTTTTATGTATAAAGCATTATTTCTAGAAATGAATTTTGATATAAAATTGCATTGTTTTTTAATATAAAATCGCATTGTTTTTAATATAAAATCCCATTGTTTTTTAATATAAAATCGCAATGTTTTTTAATATAAAATCGCATTGTTTTTTGAAAAAAAAATAGCAAATGTTTTCAAAATATATATCGGCTTGTTTTTAAAAATAGATATGTAGCATTGTTCTAATAAATATATATAGCACTGTTTTTATAAAAATAAATATCAATTGTTTTTAAAATTAATAACATGGTTTTAAAAGAATAAAAATATGATTTTTATTATATATATAGTGATATAAAAATGCGATTTTTAAATATATAAACATCATATTAAAAATGTGATTTTTATTTTGAACAGCGTGAAACAAAGTGCGATAGAACCGACGGGAATCAAATCCAAATCCGAACCGTTTAGAAATAAAGAATGGAGGAGTAGATCCCAAAGGTGAGAACTCCTCACTAAAAATTATTTATGTACAGTTATTTAGTTTATAACTGCATATATGAAAGGCTCCCCGTCATCCACAGGCCATGGACGACTTGATTGATAGTATTGTGTTGTAGAAATGGATTGTGATTGTGATGTGGAATGAAAATAAAATACTCATGTGTTGAATAATATATTCATGTGTTGAATAAAATGTATGAACAATAAAAATATCATTTTGATTGATTGAACGAATTAAATTAAATACTCATGTGTTGAGTAAAATATTTTATCGTTTAAAATATATTTTTTAACGGGTATATGAATAAAATAAATATTCATTTACAAATCAGACGATTTGTCTATATACACCCATTTTACTAATAGGGATTGGGACAATATATTTTACACATCGCCCAATTGCACAAATGATACTCTGTGTTTGTTGTTTGAAAACCCCACAACTAATCCCAATATTTAGTTGTATGTCAATCGATTGGTTGACAGGCTGTTGTAAGCGTTAATTATTTATATTTAACGCTTATGCAGTTGTGTAATGCACTCTGGATGATGATTGATTGTGTCTGATTATTGTTGTGTACATGTGTGTATAAAATCCATATAAATAAAATTATATGATAATTGACTATGTCTGATTCCAATTCGGAAATAACGAATATTTTAAAATGATGAGTAATGAATATTTTAAAATAACTAATATTTTAAAATAATATTCAGTAATGGATTAAAATATGATTTTGATGTCTGATTCGGGATGGACACGAAAATATTTAAATATATAAAGCCGTGTTGATGAAATTAACGCCATTTGGACGCGAACGATATTTATATTGATTTTATTCATTTTATAATGAATATCGAAAAGGAAATGATTTCAAAATCTGATATTTTGAATTATATATTATATTGATAAGGAATACTCAATTTTGATTTAAAATTGAAAATGAAGTTGGAATCATTTTTAAAACGAATTTAAAACGATTTATAAAATACATTTTAAATGGAAATCTATGAAATATATATATATATAATCTATATATTATATATATTTAATGGCCTGGAAGAATGCGCCGCGCCGTGGCAGTTCACCAATTTCGACCATTGGCTTCGAATTGACATTACGGGAGATCCGACCGTCGGATTCTCCTAAAACTGGAACCGTTGGGTTCGTATCAAAAAGAACTCTCCATGAATACAAGAGGTTTGAAATCTAACGGTTGGATTTGGAATTATGTCCAAATAAAAATTGGAAAATGTCGCTATAATTGCAGTTTGATGACCATTTATGGAAATCGACTGTACATGCCTTGATAAAATAATTAAAAATATCAATAATTAGTGTAAAATCATAACAAATGATTTGGAAAGAATTTGGATGAAAATTCCACATTTGTAAAGATAAAAGTAGATTTTTATCAAAATGAACTAGTTATCAACTATAATTAAAAATCCAATTATTTTTAAATAAATAAATTGGATTTGAAATGGCTTTAAAAATAACCAGAATTTCCAATATATGAATTGGAATGGATTTGAATCGAAATCATCTTCGGAATATTTCAAAGTTTTATTTTGTGATTATACAGATATTGTCATGGAAATTTGAAAGATATATTTATATCGTTATTTCCAATACGATATTTGTTGATTATGGAATTTAATATTGAATATAAGCCGATATATTTTCTATTCAGAGCCTTGTATTTAATATCAAATGGGATTTCGGGTTTGTCGTGAACAGTGTCTTAAATAACACTGTTCTTAAACCCAGTTGAGGAAAGAATAAATCTTTTTATTAAGATTTAGTGAGATTTTCCAATTAATTAATATTTAATTGGAATTGAATAAAAGAAATGGAATTTTGGATTTGTCATGAATGGTGTCTTAAATAACACTGTTCTTAAACCCAGTTGAGGAAAGAATAAATCTTTTTTATTAAGATTTAGTGAAATTTTCCAATTAATTAATATTTAATTGGACTTGAATAAAAGAAATGGGATTTTGGGGTTGTCGTGAATGGTGTCTTCAGTAACACTGTTCAGAAATCCCATTTGAAAGGAATAAATCTTTTAATTAAGATTATTAGAGTTTCCAGATACATTTGGTAATTGGAATAAAATGGAATGTGAATCGGGTTTATCGTGAACTGTGTTTTTAACGAAATTCGTTTATTAACCCGAATTACAGTGAAATGTGATTTGGAATTCATAAATCTTTTAGCTAAGATTTAATGGAAGTTTTCCAAAGTAAAATTTTCTTATTTAATAAAATAAATTGGAATGGAATGGAATTTGATTTGGCAATAATCGAAGTGAATTTCTGTACAGGAAGACTGCTAATATATATGGAATTTAAAAGGCTTTGCCGTTATTCCATTATAATATTAGTCAGATATGGAAGTTTATATCGATTATATATATTGATCTGTTTTCCATGAAAATTCCATAATTAATGGAATGTGATTTTGGGTTTATCATGAGCTGTGTTTTAAACGACATTAGTTCTTTAACCTAGTTAAAGACAGGATTCATTTCCTGAATTTGGATAATCATTAAATAATGATTTTTGGAGATTAAAACTGAATAAGAGTTTTAATGAATCTTTAATTAGATTGAAATGTGAATCTGATAACTAAAATTATCAAATTCAAGAAATGATCGTGAATGGAGTATCACCAGTTTTGCTCCAAGCGATAGTTAAATCTTTAGTTAGATCTGAATGTGAAATGGTAATTAATATTTACTGATAACGACGTGGTGTTAGATATGGAGTATTACCAATTTTTCTCCATGGGATGAATAGGTTGGGATTGAGAAATAAAACAAATGATTACTTCAATGTGGTTCGCTAATCCCGACTATTTTTGGATAAACCTTAATATGGTTTGAATTGATATCCAATGTAAGATTAAAGAATAAATTTAAAATAATTTATCTTTGATAAAATTTATGCGAACCTATTCCCTAAATGATGTGAATATTTAAATAAAGGAATATTCTGAATTGGAATGATGCATATGTTGTGTTTGTGTAACACTTGTTTATTATATACGCGGGTTATTCGGAAAGATCGGGTTTATCCCTTTCTGAATAACTGATACGACGATTAGTCGAAGATGAAGACGGTGGTTGAAGACCGGAGGTCTTCACATCGTTTGGATGATTACTGATGTCTTGATTGGGCTGTACACCCAAGACGAGGTAATAAGTGGTGATCGTCCCGACGTACTTGGAGATCGACCAGATATGCGAGGACCTCTCACCTGTATTGGACATATGGGATGAGGAATAAGGTGCCTCCAGTTTCGTTCAAACCCAGAACGAACTTGTAAATAGACTGTGTGTCTGACATTGGATTTTGCTCTGTGTTGATTGATCTCTATCTAATATACATCTGTTTGGTGGCGGAGAATTTATTCTCTTGCTTAACACCCTTCTCTGAGACGTATGAGCTTAGAGGTTGTATATCGATAGACATCAGTCGCATGGCATAGATTGCCTATGTGGCATGCCTGAGTGGCAAATGATCAAGGCTTCTGTTGAAAAGCAGAGTCGTGTGGTTGATGATCAAAGTATGGCTTTAATATAGTGTCGCTTTGTGTATAGCGTTAATTCGCGAGCCTCACACCCCGGTATGAACCACAATGGGAGAGGATCCAGGGAGAACATGCATTTCTTTCTAGCTAGATGTGGTATCAGGGTTTTACACTCCCTGACATTTTTATATTTTTACCTATGTGGTTGTTGGAATGTGAGGCGCCTCGGATATATCGTTTCCTACGGAGCCGATGGATATTGAGTCTGGCTCACTTACGTCCCATAGGGTGAGGAGATGTATTGTTCTGGGATTTTTAATCCACTTAAAATGTGGACTGGCCCTGTGGCTCCAAGGTGCAGTTGCGGCTGTAGCCTGAGACATGGTAGGCTAGGTTGTCTCGAATTCGGTAAGGACGATCCCTTGCCTTGGTTCATAGATGGAATCCAATTTCCAATACGTGACATTTTGGTTTTAATTGTAGAACTAGTATGGCGACATGATATATAGTACCGATTCCGCCTATGATTGATACATTTAGATTTGAAGTTGTTTTAAACACTATGCACTTATAATAGTATCAAATGATTTGTTTTAAACGTACAAAGCATGTTTGGCTATTATAAGGGAAACCCCTATCATCCGGCTTGCGTAGCATTGTGTGATGGGACCTGTGTCTTATAATAGCTTCATTTTTCCAAAAAGCATTGCATTGTTTATAACTGTTTATGCACTAGTATTCTTGGGAGGAAACCCGTTCCGTGTTATACGGCGTGGTCCCTTGATTTACTTTATTTTAAAGTAAAGTTTTAAATAACTGTTTTAGTTCTCACACCAGTCACATGACTGACCTAGAGTTTATTGTTTTAACCTAAACTCCGGATGCCCATATTTTCCGCATGGGCAGCTAGTCGTTCTGCTTTTGCAGATTTATATTCACAGGATCCTGGTTCACAGCTTGTAACACCCCGTGAATTCCATAACATTAAGCTTCACAAATTAAAGTGTAATTAATTCTAAATGAAAGAATTAAATGAAATGGGTTACGCCATTGCGTTCGTCTCGGAATTCTGCTTGAGATAGAGTCCGAGTTTGCGTGAATCGGACTCCGTATGAAGGAGTTATGACCTTCAGAAGTTTCAAAATAAAATTTAAAATTCTAAAAGCTCGGTTTCAAATTCGAAACTCGAAAAACAGGTTCAAACTGGGCTGGGCGGGAAAATTACCGCCCAGGGACCAGGTCGACCTTAGGGTCGACCATGGTGTCGACCTGGTCACCGCAGGTCGACCATGGTGTCGACCTACCTGGTCGACCTGGCTGGCTGGCTCTGGCTCGAATTTCTGTGGTTCGGTGTGTCATTAAGGCTGACATGTCACCTCTTGATTGGTTCTTTGAACTTTGTATGGTCTAGATTCCTCCTGTCTTCATCTGACGGCTCAAAACAATTTAAAAATCTATAAATACACCCTAAGTCTCAACTAAAAATTCGCACAAAAAAAATAAGATGGGAGTCGTCATGCTTCCAGGAAGGAATTGAGCATAGCCGTCAAGAGAGGGGAGCTTTGAGACGGATCAAATTAAGAGAAGACTAAAGCTTAATCAAATTAATCAACGCAACGTTAATCTACCCAAAGGAACGCATCTCAATTTCAGAATTCAGAATCCAGAATTCAAGATTCTGCATTCGTTGTAAGCATAGCGACCTTTCAGAATATGAATAAAAACTGTGACGTGATTCGATGTAAATGAAAATATAATTGTGTTATTGTATGATAATGATATAAATTCTGTGTATCGTAATGATTCTGTCATGACTTGTGTATTGATATTTGTGGCCTAAATTGATTGATGCAAGCCTATTGAACAATTGTATATGAAAATAAAGGCACTCGCAAGTTTGTGGCAAAAACTAGAATTTGATCCCTTTATGTTTATGTCTAAGGCATGGACTATATACATTCACTAAGTCTAAATTAAGGCCTATGTAAACATGTTCTAGATTTGAGACCTTTTATGCCTACATGACCAAAAACCTATGAACACCTTCTTATGTTTACTTGAAAGTATAATTAGATCTATGTTAAGTATCGTTTGGGTTTCATAAACTACGCAAGTTTATGTTGAAATAGGATATATGATTAGATGTTAAAATTGGACATTTTGGTGAATATACAACATGCTAGTTTTGTGGTTGACATTATGCCAAGTTAAACATGTTTAAACCCAAGTTTGTGTAAGCCTAAACTATGCCATTTCATATGTCACCTACTTAGTTATACTTTGATTTGAATGCAAGTTCACATGATCCATGATTTATGTTAGTTGAATCGCTAAATTGCAAGTTCATGCGCCACACACCTTTATGTATTGTAAAATATTATATGTTCTTGATTTCCCCTTTTTTTCACGATTATAAAGTTGGGCTGAATTGTGTCGAGCCCAACACTTGTTATAATGTTGCGAACGTACAACGGGGGTAATAACGTTGGGTATAAAACATTAAAAATATATGTTGGCATGGTTGGCGCATGCCAACGACAATGACATTCTAGCTGTATGAATTGTTATACCCAAGAATAAAGGACATGCCATTTACATATAATTGAGAAGTGATAAAATATGTAAATTTAGAAAACACGATATGCTTAACCCGAGGTTGGATTGAGTTGTGACGTAAACATGCCCGGACCCGCCCGGCTGTCCAGTAGTCACAACAATACCTATCCAATGTGGGTGGTTAAGCATTGAGCCCAATAAGGACCCGAGGTTAGACTGAGCTACGGTGTAAACCTACCCGGAACCGACCGGCACATCCAGTAACCGTAGCAATATCTGTCTAATGTGAGTGGTCAGGTGCTTTAAAAGGCTAAGGACAGATGGTAGGGTTAAGTCAACTATAAATACTTAACCAAATTCAACATGTTAACAAGAATTGATGGGTGAGGTTAGGTAAATATAGACACTTAACTACTTAACATGTTTGACTAGAAAACCCTAGTAATGAGGGATCCGTTTCATCAGTAACCCAAGTTAGGTATAATGGTACCCTGAAACTAGGCAGGGTGGGGCATGATTACTGGGCTGATTGTAAGCGGTCAAAGCGACGGTGGTGGGTGCAACAGTGTAGGGTCTAACCGGGTGCGGGCGTGCACACACTCCGGAGCAGATAAACAGGGCACTGGGGGCACCAGTAGTATAACCTATGCCTTCTAGAGTTGTGTCGAGGCCGCCACCATGGGTCTTGATACACCCCATGGTGGGACCAGCATAGGTATCTACAATTCTTGGTGGTCGTATGACACATGTTTACGCGAGTAGGAGCCGATCTTTAAATAAAAATGGGGATTGCTTCACCCTCAGCATGGGGTGCCAGTTAGAATAAGCTCAAGTAGGTGCAGAGATATAGTGTGGGTGCGATAGTACATTCGATTCTAAACGACACTTCCTTAGCTTGTGACACTTTCCTGTTTTCAGTTTATATCTATCATGCCCTTTTTCTTATTCACATACTGAAGAGTTACTAGATTTACTCAGGCTTTATGTCTGACTCTATTTTCTTTTCGTCTTCTTTTCTTTTGTCCCCCCCAGGTCCACAGGGAGGAAACAACCCAGCTTAGTACTCTTTTGCAAGCTTCAAGACCGTAGACATATGGTTTGGATCTCTTTTGCTCGGATCATGGCTTTGGATATCACTATGGGGATTTTTGTTACTTTTATTTATGTTTTATGCTTCTTTAATAATCAAGACAGTAATGAGGTTGTAATGATGGAAGTATTTTGAGACAATTATGGAAATGTTTTGTTTGAACACGTATTGATGAAATAAAAGTCTGTTTGGTTTCCGCTGTTTAAAATATGTATATTTACATCTGTCTTGTGTTTATCTATGGCTTTTACTTATAAACCTCCACCAAAGTTAAGGCATTCCCTTTGTGAGTGACCTTAACGGAGGTGGGGTGTTTCACAGCTGGAATGATATTCGGAAAGCTCTGTATCCGTGTATCTCTTTCAATTATGTTTTGTATTATTTTCCGCTGCATTGTAATTTGTAAATCTCTGATATTTATCAAATGTATAATATTTGTTGATACTCAGTATATTCCAGTACTCTGATGTAAATTGTTGCAATAGCAATGAAATGTTCTTCTGTTTGTGTTCTCAAAGCAATCCGGGCTTTTCTTTACAGGGAAGTTCGGGTCGTGTCTGTTTGTTATTAGAGCTTTGGTTTACAGAGCTCGAGAACAAGACACATTAGAACCGAATGAAAGAATTCACTAGAGATTGGATTAGTAATATCTAATATGAATGGCTCGTTAGAGATAGGATCAGTAGCATTCTAGAACGAGTGTTTTTTTTCATAAATAAAAATGAAAACAATTTTTTTTTGAAAATTTAAATCTTATTATACGTATTTGTATATTATATTTAAATTGATTTTGGACAATCCAGTATATAAAGATTTTGCATATACGTCTCGCGAACATGTATTCAAAGTCTCAAATATGCTGGATAGAAATAGAATCACGCTCTAGTCGCCCGGACATGATTCTGATGATGGCGCGCCATCATCATCATTTATTTTTTGAGTTTCGAAAGTGGGGTGTCTATATATTTCTAATTGACTGGTGTGAGAACCAAAATTTAGATAAGGTTTTTGTTTGTGACTTGGCATCAAAAATGGATTTTTGGTATATTAAAGCTATAAATTTGAAACGTTAATCAATTAATTGATTGATGATTATGTTGTTTGATTGTTAGTTAACTAATAAAATATTGAACTGGTTTGAAATTTTATTGCATTTGCATATATGTACATGTACATACATTGAACATGTTATGGATAAACTGTTAAGAAGGGAAACAAAATTGTATGCCCAACAAATAGGTACGTGTTTACTAGTTTTCCTTTTCTTTTAAAGATTTTATGAGCCTAAGGCTCGCCGCTTGGCATTTTCTTTTTCTTTTAATAAGTTTATGAGCCTAAGGTTGGCCGCTCGGCATTTTCTTTTTCTTTTAAAGAGTTTATGAGCCTAAGGCTTATCGCTTGGCATTTCCTTTTTCTTTTAAAGAGTTTATGAGCCTAAGGCTTACCGCTTGGCATTTTCTTTTTCTTTTAAAGAGTTTATGAGCCTAAGGCTGGCCACTTGGCATTCTCTTTTTCTTTTGGATTGATGAGGGCCCTACGAGGCGAGTTACGGTTTTAAATGTCTCCCCGTACAAAGGAGGTTATGGCGAATTTTTTTGAAAATTTAGGGTGTTAGCTAAATTTTTGAAAAATTAGAAATTCTTAGAAACTGAAAAGTTAAAGAATGAAAGCCAGAATGAAAGTTGAGTTGGTAAGTTAAACAACTTTCGGCTCCGTTTTTTTTTTAGGACTAAAAGATCTTAAGTGGGGGAGATTGTAACAACCTAGAAAATCAGAACCAATTTAAAATTTTTATTTTGGTAATTTTAATGAATTTTGAATATTTAAAATGATTTACTTTAAGTAATAATGACTAAAAATTTATTTTGAATTGAATTAGAATGTATAAATTTATTTAAATCGAAGTTAGAATATAAATATTTATTTTAATTATAAAAGGAATTGGAAATGGAGCGGTAGTTTGAAAATTCGATTCAAATTTCAAATGAATGTACATGATTCAAAATAAACTTGATTTTAGTAAAATCGAAAATATTAGAATCTGTTTGAAAATATCTTTCCAATGAATCTGAAAAATCCAGATTTCATAGCGGGAATAAAAAGTAATGTACAGTTGAAGATCCGGAATAGTCGCTATGGAAATATAGCCCTTAAAAATAGCGATTTTGCAAACGACCTCCGTTTTTGACGAGACAACTTTTGTTGGATCCGAAATGTCAAATTATTGCTAGATTCGAATTTTGGATAATTTTTGGAATTAATATGTGAGCGTGGCGAATTTAAACGCGTTTGGTAATTTCAGTTTGAATTTATTCGACTGGAAAATGCCATTTTTCAAACGGTCTCCAAATTCGACGAAATTAGTTTTGTTAGGACCGTATCGTCGAAACATAGCTAGATTTATTTTTTGGAGTTTTGGAGTCAATATGTGGCTCCGGTAAATTAAAATGTGCATTTGAATTTAAAATATATTGATTTTTATTTTAATTTTAATGAAAACTGATCCTAACAACCGAATTGGGTTACGAAACATATCCCATTGTGTTTAGAATGGGGGTAATTAGCTAGGGGCGACAGTCGTTGGGTTTGAATTGGAGTTCGGACGTGAAACGAATGTGTGTGTGTGTGTGTGTGTGTGTGTGTATATATATATATATTGTATAACCCTAAAATAAGGTCAAACCTTTCATTTAATTTCTGCGCGGTCAAACCTAATTGAAGCTGCCTCTCCCAATACGAACGAAGGATATTCTTCAACCCTTCCTCCCCAAATCATCTCTGATCCCTTCAATGAAAATCAATGCTCCAAAATGAAAATCAACGTGCTCTCCAAGATCTTCACGCTCATATGAATTTGGAAATTTATCGTTGCATATCCTCCTCAAATTCGCTACACAAAGTCATGGCGTTCGAGCTCGTTTTTTCGAGCATGGGGACCATCGACTCGCGCACCGTTCTGGGCAATGGGAGGCTGCGCGTTGGCGGTTCAGGCGACGTCATCTGATGGCCCTCCGGTCATCTATGGAGCATGCAAGGTGGAGCTAGTGTTTTGAGCGTGGTGGGTTCAGCGTTTTGCTGAACGAGGAAGACAAAGGAAGGTAGTTTTTTTCTTTCTCTTTCATAAATTATTAAAAATAAAAATATGGTTTTTAGAATATAAAAATGAGCGATGTTTTTTTTAAAATAAAAATAGGGTTTTTAGAAAATAAAAATGAGCATTGTTTTTAAAAATAAAAATATATTTTATATATATATAAAGCATAGGATAAAAATGGAATTTTTATATATAAAGCATTATTTCTAGAAATGAATTTAGATATAAAATTGCATTGTTTTTCAATATAAAATTGCATTGTTTTTTAATATAAAATTGCATTGTTTTTTAGTACAAAATTGCATTGTTTTTTAGTACAAAATCGCACTGTTTTTTAATATAAAATCGCATTGTTTTTTAATATAAAATCGCATTGTTTTTTAATATAAAATCGCATTGTTTTTTAATAACAAATCGCATTGTTTTTTGAAAATAAAATAGCAAATATTTTTAAAATATATATTGCCTTATTTTTAAAAATAGATATGTAGCATTGTCCTTATAAAAATATATATAGCATTGTTTTTATAAAAATAAATATACCTTGTTTTTAAAATTAATAGCATGGTTTTAAATGAATAAAAATACGATTTTTATTATATATATAGCGATATAAAAAATGCTATTTTTAAATAAATAAACAACATATTAAAAATGTGATTTTTATTATGAACAACGTGAAACAGAGTGCGATGGAACTGATGGGAATCAAATCCAAATCCGAACATTCGGAAATAAAGAATGAAGGAGTGGATCCCAAAGGTGAGAAATCCTCACCAAAAATTAATTTTGTATGATTATTTATCTTATATCTACATATATGAACTGCTCCCCGTCGTCCACATACCATGGATGACTTGATTGATTGTATTGTGTTGTAGAAATGGATTGTGATTGTGATGTGAAATGAAAATAAAATATTCATGTGTTGAATAATATATTCATGTGTTGAACAAAATATATGAACAATAAAAATATCATTTTTATTGAATGAACGAATTAAATTAAATATTCATGTGTTGAGTAAAATATTTTATCGTTAAAAATATAATTTTGAATGGGTATATGAATAAAATAAATATTCATTTACAAATCAGAAGATTTGTTTATGTACACCAATTTTACTAATAGGGATTAGGACGATATATTTTACACATCGCCCAACTGCACAAATAATAATTAGTGTTTGTTGTTTGAAAACCCCACACGGGTATTGGGATGATATTGGACATACACTAATCCCAATATTAAGTTGTATGTCAATCGATTAGTTGATAGGCTGTTGTAAGTGTTAATTATTTATATTTAATGCTTATGCAGTTGTATAGTGCACTCTGGATGATGATTGACTGTGTTTGATTATTGTTGTGTACATGTGTGTATAAAATCCATATAAATAAAATTATATGGTAATTGACTGTGTCCGATTCCAATTCGAAAAGCACGAATATTTTAAATTAACGAATATTTTAAAATGACGAGTAATGAATATTTTAAAATAACTAATATTTTAAAATAATATTCAGTAATGGATCAAAATATGATTTTGATGTCCGATTTGGGATGGACACGAAAATATTTAAATATATAAAGTCGTGTTGATTAAATTAACGTCATTTGGATGCGAACGATATTTATATCGATTTTATTCATTTTTAATATGGAAAAGGAAATGATTTCAAAATCTGATATTTTGACAATATTATCATTTATATATTATAATAATAAGGAATATTCAGTTTTGATTTAAAATTGAAAATGAAGTTGGAATCGTTTTTAAAACGAATTTAAAACGATTTATAAAATACGTTTTAAACGGAAATCGACGAAATATATATAATCTATATATTATATACATATTTAATGGCCTGAATTTGAAAGCGCCGCGGTAATTTGCGAATTTCGACCATTGACTTCGAATTGACATTACGGGAGATCTGACCATCGGATTCTCCTAAAACCGGAATTGTTGGGTTCGTATCAAAAAGAATTTTCCAACGAATATAAGAAATTTTAAATCTAACGATGGAATTTGGAATTATGTCCAAATCAAAATTGGAAAAGGTTGCTGCAAGTGCAGTTCGATGACCGTTTATGGAAATCGACTGTACGGGCCTTGATAAAATAATTAAAAATATCAATAATTAGTGTAAAATCATAACAAATGATTTGGAAAGAATTTGGATGAAAATTACACGTTTGTAAAGATAAAAATATATTTTTATCAAAATGAACTAGTTATGAACTAGGATTAAAAATGCAACCATTTTTAAATAAATAAAATGGATATGAAATGGTTTTAAAAATAACCAGAATTTCCAATACATGAATTGGAATGGATTTGAATCGAAATCATCTTTGGAATATTTCGATGTTGGATTTCTTGATTATACAGATATTGTTATGGAAATTTGAAAGATACATTTATATCGTTATTTCCAATACGATATTTGTTGGTTGCAGAATTTGATATTGAATATAAGCCAATTTATTTTCTATTCAGAGCCTAGTATTTAATATCAAATGGGATTTCCGGTTTGTCGTGAACGGTGTCTTCAGTAATACTGTTCTTAAACCCAGTTGAGGAAAGAATAAATCTTTTTATTAAGATTTAGTGAAATTTTCCAATTAATTAATATTTAATTGGAATTGAATAAAAGAAATGGGAATTTGGGGTTGTCGTGAACGGTATCTTCAGTAACACTGTTCTTAAACCCCGTTTGAAAGAAATAAATCTTTTAATTAAGATTATTAGAGTTTCCAGCTACATTTGGTAATTAGAATAAAATGGAATGTGAATCGGGTTTATAGTGAACTGTGTTTTTAACGACATTCGTTCTTTAACCCGATTTACAGTGAAATGTGATTGGAATTCATAAATCTTTTAGATAAGATTTAATGGAAGTTTTCCAAAGTAAAATTTTCCAATTTAATAAAATAAATTGGAATAAAATGGAATTCAATTTGGTAATAATCGAAGTGAATTTCTGTGGAGGAAGACTGCTAATATATATGGAATTTAAAAGGCTTTGCCGTTATTCCATTTATATTATTAGTTGGATATGGAAGTTTATATCGATTATACATATTGATCTGTTTTCCATGAAAATTCCATAATTAATGGAATGTGATTTTGGGTTTATCGTGAGCTGTGTTTTAAACGACATTAGTTCTTTAACGCAGTTAAAGACAGGATTCATTTCCTGAACTTGGATAATCATTAAATAATGATTTTTGGAGATTAAAGCTGAATTACAGTTTTAATGAATCTTTAATTAGATTGAAATGTGAATCTGATAACTACAATTATCAAATTCAAGAAATGATCGAGAATGGAGTATCACCAGTTTTGCTCCAAGCGATAGTTAAATCTTTAATTAGATCTGAATGTGAAATGGTAATTAATATTTACCGATAACACTATGGTGTTAGATATGGAGTATTACCAGTTTTGCTCCATGGGATGAATAGGTTGGGATTGAGAAATAAAACAAATGATTACTTCGGTGTGGTTCGCTAATCCCGACTAGTTTTGCATAAACCGTAATATAGTTTGAATTGATATCCAAAGTAAGATTAAAGAATAAATTTAAAATAATTTATCTTTGATAAAATTTATGGGAACCTATTCCCTAAGTGATGTGAATATTTGAATAAAGGAATATTCTGAATTGGAATGATGCGTATGTTGTGTTTGTGTATCACTTGTTTATTATATACGCGGGTTATTCGAAAAGACCGGGTTTATCCCATTCTGAATAACTGATATGACTATTAGTCGAAGATGAAGACGGTGGTTGGACCGGAGGTCTTCACACCGTTTGGATGATTACTGTTGTCTTGATTGGGTTGTACACCGAAGACGAGGTAATAAGTGGTGATCGTCCA
Source organism: Allium sativum (assembly GCA_030737875.1). NCBI lineage: Eukaryota > Viridiplantae > Streptophyta > Magnoliopsida > Asparagales > Amaryllidaceae > Allium > Allium sativum. The sequence continues at coordinate 473,014,265 of CM060923.1, read as the reverse complement.
GACGTACTTGGAGATCGACCAGATATGCGAGGGCCTCTACCCTGTATAGGACATATGGGACGAGGAATAAGGTGCCTCCGGTTTCGTTCAGACTCAGAACGAACTTGTAAATGGACTGTGTGTCTGACATTGGATTTTGCTCTTTGTTGATTGATCTCTATCCAATATACATATGTTTAGTGGCGGAGAATTTATTCTCTTGCTTAACACACTTCTCTGAGACGTACGAGTGTGATCACCCCAAACTCCCGCAGTACGAAAGTAAGGATAATCATTGGAACATAACACATAACAATAACAGTAGAATAGAAATTGAGAATTACAGTAGATAATGTTCATCAAATTACACTGGAAATAATACATTATCAGAGTTACACAGCATAATAGGATCATACTTAGTATATAGTACAGTTTCAGCTTAATATAAAATGTCTGCAGCGGAATAAAAACATAATATACAAAGCGAAGCCTGAAAAGCGTAATAGGAATGATAGTATCCATCTTCAGCTCCATAGCTATCAAGAATGAATCTACTAAACCTGTATACAAGGCTGCCAGTGTCGAAAAGAGGGCACCCGAGTTTGCAAAGCGAAACAAACTACGAGTCAGTCATGGGACTGGTGTGATAAATCTTATTTAACCTATTAATAATAAGGCTAATCGCAAGACCATGCCGCTAACGCGGAACGGGTTTACTCCATCGGATTGCCAGCGAAAAAATAAAGTAAATCGTTAAAACAATGCAATGCTTTTTATAAAAATGAAACCATTATAAGACTCAAGTCCCATCACACAATGCAACGCAAACCAGAGGATAGAGTTTTACCTTATAATGGTCAAAATATGTTTGATACGATAAAACGGATTTCATATTATTATTAGTGTATATATGTTTTAAAAGCATTTCAATCATAATAGCAATCATAGACGGCATAGCTACCATATATTATGTTGCCATGCTAGTTATACAATTAAAACCGCATGGGTCATATTGGAAGTTGGATTTCCATCATGAACCAAGGCAAAAGATAGTCTTTTACCGAATTTGAGACAATCTAGCCCATGTCTCAGGAACAGAACGCATCGTCCCTTGGATCTTCATGGCCGGTCCACAAATAATGTTAGTGGATTAATAGTGCCTGGACAATACGTTTCCCCACCCTATGGGGCGTAAATAGAGCCACTAGGGACTCAAATAACCGAGGCGCCTCATTCCATCATCCACATAAGTAAAAATGTCAGGCCTTGTAAAAACCATGACACCACTTCTAGCTAGAAAGAAACGTATGTCCTCCCTGCAGTTCTTACTCCCGTTTCTAGTTCATACCGGGGTGTGAGGCTCACGAAGTAAAGCTATACACAAAGTTATACTATTTAAAGTTGTTCTTTGATCATCAACCTTAAGGCTCTGCTTTTCAACAATAAGCCTTGATCATTTGCATCTTGGCATGTCACACTGACAATTCACGCCATGCGACTGAAGTCTACCAATATATAACCTCTGAGCTCGTATGTCTCAGAGAGGGGTGTTAAGCAAGAGAATAAATTCTCCGCCACCCAACAGATATGTATTAAATAGAAATCAATCAGCATAGAATAAAATCCAATGTTAGACATACATCCATTTACAAGTCCGCTCTGGGTCTGAACGAAATTGGAGACACCGAGTATATCCATACAATCAACAAGTACATCCGGACAACTACCACTGTAACCCCTCCTGAGAGCTAACCGATCCAGGGCATCAGTAGTCATCCATTCGATGTGAAGATCACCAGTCTTTAATCACCGTCTTCAAATCTTCGACTTCCAATCACCGTATAATTATTTGAAATGAGATTTAACTCGGACTTTTTCAAATAATTCTCGAACATATATAGTTTAAATCAATCTTTTCACTTCATATCGTTTATAATATTTTATAACGATTTATCGCTATTTTTATTTATTTAAAAATAGCCATTTTTAATTAAACGACGCTTCAGGTCATTACATGGCCTTGGCGCTGTTTTTATCAAAATTTGATTTACACATTTATCCAAATCTAACTGTTGGATCCTATAAAATTTTATATCGTTGGAAAGATCTTTCCAAAACGAACCCAACGGTTCCAGTTTTGGGAAAATCCAATGGTCAGATCTCTCGGTATAATCGTTTGAAGTTACGGTTTCAAAACGCGAACTACAGTAGCGTGATTCGTTTTATTCTAATTTATATTTATATATAAATATATAAATTAATTCATTTGACGATTTCAAACTATTTCCATTTCAAAACAATGAACATTTTTCAATGTCCTCACATTTCATTAAAAATGAAATTTTTAATGATAACATGTTTTTATATCTAAAACATGTCATTTTTCTAATTTCTTTATACTTCATTAAAAATGTGATTTTTAATGATAACATGTTTTATATCTAAAACATAACGTTTTACATTTCTACAAAAATTGCAATCATTTCTATATCACACAAAAATGTAAACATTTCCATATTACAACAAAAATGTAATCATTCTATGTTGCATAGAAAATGTATTCTTTCCTATGTTGTAAAGAACATGAAATCTTTTCATTCAGTCTTTATTACATAATAAAAATGTAATTTTTATTTATTTTATTCTTTTATTACATTATATAAAAAATGTGGTCCTTTCTATTCTATTATTACATTATATAAAATTTAACTTTTTCTCCTATTATTAAAAAGAATGTAATCTTTTTATCCTTTTACTAATGATTCATTTGCATCGAAAATGTGAATTCCAATGAAAAACATTTTTATATAACAATGATTCTTTTCAATGTTTCATTAGCATTAAAAATGTAAAATTAAATGTAAACACATTTTTATTTTACAATGGTCAATTTATAATATTCATTAACATTGAAAATGTAAATTTCAATGCAAACATGTTCTTATTTCCAAAACGTGAATATTTCCCCTAGTCTTCTACATTTACATTAAAGATGAAATTTTTAATGTCAACTTATTTTTCTTTTCAAAATATGATCATTTTTCTAGTTTACTACTTTACATTAAAAATGAGGATTTTAATGTAACATACTTCCCTTTCAAAATATGATGAATTTTTCTACCTATCTATTTCTCATTTAAAATGAGAATTTTAATGTAAACATATTTTGATTTTCAAAATATAATCATTTTTGTTTTCTTTTTTTCTACTTTACATTAAAAATGAGAATTTTAATGTAACATGTTTCCCTTTCAAAATATTCTGTATTTACATTAAAAATAAAATTTTAATGTTAACATGTTTTAAATTTCAAACATAAACACTTTTCCTATGTTCTACATTCACATTAAAAATGGGATTTTAATGTAATCATTTTTATTTTAAAAAACATGAACAAATTTTCTACATTCTATATTCACTTTAAAAATGGTATTTTTAATGTAATTATGTTTTGTTTTAAAACAATGAACAATTTTCCTATATATTATATTCACATAAAAAATGGTATTTTTAATGTAATCATGATTTGTTTTAAAACAATGAACAATTTTCATATACAATAAAAATGTATATTTTTGTTATCTAACTTACTTTCATTTCAAAAAAATGAATATTCTACTTATTTCTATATTCAAATAAAATATGAATTTTGGATGTTCAAACAAATTTCATTTCATATATGAATATTTCAAAAAAAAATTCGACAGCATAATGGAAGGGTAATTAAAACTGGCGCTGTCCCGATGTACGGCTCCTCGCGCTACCTTAAAGCCTCGCAGCTTTTGACAAGGGGGATTTCAATAATCTATTTCGTACGCAGACGAATATTTTCACAATATCAGTCAATTTCAATTCCTTTTTTCCAACCACAAACAAACACCAAAATTCAACCAATTACAAATCACAAATCAATCAAGTCGTCCATGGTCTGTGGACGACGGGTGTCGGGAGTTTCTAAACTCCGTCTGCATCCTAATATAATTATATTTATTTAATTTCTAAATTCAGATATCTCACATTGATTTGATGATTCCAAAAATCTCAGCAAGCTCTAAAAATTCTCCGGTCAGTTTTGAAATGTAGATCTCGTCGTTGTGATTCCAACGTATTCAGTTTTGTCGAATTCTGAGAAGAAACGAACGAGTTATGACCATTTATGTGTTGATGACAATTTGGAAATTAATTAAGGAATTAAATTAGAAATTAAAACATCATCTTCTTCCTTACTAATACAGGCCGCGGTATTCATGGATTTCTTCAAACCTAGGGCTTCTGTTCGCGAGCAGTACAGTGCACGGGAAGATGATCGGACGACACAGCGACAACTGCCTTGGAGAGGCACGCCAGGTGGAGCCTCCACGTCGAACTCAATCTCAGTTTGAGGGAGAAAAACGAGGACAACGACGTCAGCTTCCAGTCCATGATTCTCGAGATGTGCGACGCTAGGGTGGATCCAACTGTACGGATCAGAAGGAGGTTTAATCTTCTTCGAAATTTCCTTAAGGACCTCGGTTTGATTTGATGTGGATTAATCGTGGTTGAGGAATCAAAATAGGAGCTCGGTAGCCATGGATTTCAAACAATGGCGGCTGATATGATGGTACCAGGGTTATACCGTATTCTATATTCATAAGCGTCTTTCCATTTTAATTTTATTTATTTAATTCACTTTAAATCCAAAAATACCCTTTAGCTCATGCGAACTCCAATTTAAACCCAACGAGTGTCGCCCCTAGCCAAATACCCCCATTCCGGACACAATGGGATATGTCTCTTAGGCCCATTCGACTGTTTCAGTCAGTTATTCTTCAAATTAAATAATAAACATTTAATTATTTAATTTGATCGAACATTGTAATTTACCGGGGCCACATACTAATTCTAAAAATTCCCGAAAAATAAATCTAGCAATGTTTTGATGATACGGTCCCAACAAAACTAATTTCGTTGAATTTGGAGACCGCTGGAAAAATGGCCATTTTCAAGTCGATCGAAATTGGCTGAAATTGTCAAAACACATTTTCTTTTTCCACGCTCACATATTGATTCCAAAAATTATGAAAATTGGAATCCTATAATAATTTGACATTCCAGATCCAAAAAAAGTGGTTTCATCGAAAACGGAAGTCGTTTGTAAAATGTTTATTTATATGGGCTACATATTCCATTAAATTCCATAGCGACTATTCTGAAAATTCAACTGACCATAATTTTTGATTTTTGCTATGAAATTTCAAATTTTTGGATCTGTTGGAAAGATATTCTTAAACAGATTTAAATATTTTTGGTTTCATTAAAATCTGATTTATTTTGCAACTCGTACAGTCAATCAAAGTTGGAATTCAAATTTTCAAACTGTCGCGCCATTTCTAACTTCTTTTAAAATTAGAATTAAATATATTCGTCCAAACTTCGATTTGAATAAATTTTTAATCGTTATTATTTAAAATAAATTATTCCAACTATTCAAAATTCAATAAAATAGCCAAAATAAAAATTTTGAATTGGTTATGATTTTCCGGGTTGTTACAATCTCCCCCACTTAAAAGCTTTTCATCCCCGAAAAGGAGACTATAGTAAAGTAGGAAACAAAACGGAAAATGTAAATTTGGTAAATGTACCTTGCACTAGAGCTGGTCAGAGATATCAACTCTGCACTGGGGATAAGCCTATTTGATGTTATCCTCGGTCTCCCATGTATAGTCTCTAGGATCTCCGCTCCACTGCACTTTGAATAGATGAATTCTTTTGTCCCTCAGGACTCGGGTTTCTTTGCCAATGATTTTTATCGGCTCTCTTCTTACTGCTAAGTTCGGGGTAATCTCTAAATCTTGTTGTGCATCTTCTTTCACAATCAAGTCGGGATCATGTATATGCTTTCGAAGTTGAGACACATGGAATACATCATGTACCCCTAGCAACCAGTCAGGCAGCTGAATCCTGTAAGCGAGAGTTCCAATTCTTTCTAGAATAGGAAATGGACCAATGAATCTTGGTGCCAACTTCCCAGTCTTCCCGAAACGGACAACTCCTCTCAATGGGGAAACTCTCAAGTATACATAATCGCCAACAGAAAATTCTAGATCCCTTCTTCTTGCATCTGCATAACTTTTCTATTAGATATGAGCTGTTAGTAATCGCTTCTTAAAAAAAATCAACTTTGTCTGAAGCTTCTCGAATCATGTCGGGACCCAATACCAATCAATTGCCTGGTTCTACCCAACATGCGGGAGATCTGCATGGCCTGCTATACAATGCTTCGAATGGCAACATTTTCAAGCTTGCTTGGTAATTGTTATTATAAGAGAACTCGACCAAATGCAAGTGATCTTCCCATGATCCGCCAAAGTCAAGAATACAAGCCCGCCACAAGTCTTCCAGTATATGGTTCACCCTCTCAGTCTGGCCATCTGTTTGAGGATGATAAGCGGTGCTCAGATTTAATGTTGTCTCCATTCCTCTTGGAATGCTTCCCAGAATTTACTAGCGAATATAGGGTCACGGTCACTAACAATGCTACTGGGGACTCCATGTAGTCGGACAAATTCTTTGAAATAAATCTTCGCCAAACTTTGTGCTGTTCTAGTTGATTTAACAGGAATAAAACGGGCGATTTTTGTGAGACGATCAACAATCACCCATATACTGTCATTGCCTTTTCATGTTCGGGGCAAGCCATCAATAAAATCCATGGAAATTTGATCCCATTTCCAACTTGGAACTGGTAGTGGTTGTAACAAGCCGGCAGGTTTTTGCTGATCACTTTTGACTTGTTGGCAAGTAGAACACCTACTGACATAAATGGAGATGTCTCTTTTCATAGATTTCCACCAGAATGTACGCTTGAGATAATGATACAAATTGCTCACCCCTGGATGAATACAAAGCTTGGATTTATGACATTCATTCATTACTTCTCTTCGGAGCTCAGGAATATTTGGGACACAAATTCGGCCTTTTAACCTCAGAACTCCTTTGTTATCAATTTGGAAGCTCGAGGGTTCGCCTTCCCCAAATCTTTTACTAATTCTTTGTATAAATTCATCATCCTTCTAAAGAGCAGAGATTTTGTTGATCAATGTGGGTGTAATGATAAGGTTGGCGAGGATAAGATTGGAGACATCTGCACTCTTTCTGCTAAGTGCATCTGCCATAACATTATCTTTCCCTGGTGATCGTCGCTTTCCTATGAACTAAAAAAACGTGAATTTCAAAATAAATTCTGCAAGCGTACAGGTGTGTAGCATACAGGTCGAACACAAGGAGGAAAAATTAAAAATTATTATTTATAGAATTTCGTGGGCGAGTTAGACAAATCTTCGAGGCTGGTTTTGAAAGCAAACGAAATTGAAACTGCAATTAAAATATTATAAAATTGAATCAGATCTGAATCTAATCAAATCTATATTCAATCCAATTGACCTAAGGAAGCAGTAAAAAGAACAGAAGTTGAAATTGCAGAAATTAAAAATAACAGACAGGAATTAAAATTAGGATTACCGCTGAATCTAATCAGACGGTCAATCACTAATGAAAAGGTGTGCAAAATACAACTAGTACTCTACCAAACCTAATTGTGTAGATGGCACTAGTTGCTATGAAAATTAAAATACAGAAAAATAAAAGAGAACTAGAAACTTTATTAATGGAGAAGAAGAGAGAATAGGATGGTGGCTACAATGATATTACAAGGGTATTTATAGGAGATAACCAAACCCTAACCCTATTTACAAATGGGCCTTGCCATTCATCACTAATTAGTTTACAATGAGAATCTCAAACGGGCCTTAGTTAAATCTATTAAATTTTTGGCCTTTCTTCTTTTCCTCTTGGTTCTTTGACAAGCCTCCCTTGATTTGAGATGTGTATGGCCTTTTTATCAATCATTTTCTTATCCAACAGCAACTAGATGTGGGATCTTCATCTACAATTCTTCAAAATGTAAATATATAGCAATCAGATCACCATTTCTCTACTTTTCTGGTTGCATTCAGGCTGGGTTGGAATATCTGTAAAAGTAACAAAACAATACCCAAGTAATATTTATTTATATACAAAAGATAAGATATAAGAGCATAAAATAAATACATATCTATGTTAATCAAATACCCCCACACTTATCTTTTACTCGTCCTCGAGTAAAACAAGAAATGAAAAACTAAACTAGATAGGTCACACTTTCGTAGGAAACACGATTGCATTGAGCGTATGCAACAAGCCGTTAAACCTCTAGGTGTCCCTAGTAGGACGAGTGGTGTCTCATGAGGGTTTTCAGTGGATACTACCCACAAAATCCAAATGCAGTATGCTATGATTCTAATGAAACTACATGAATGCAATGGACATATGCAAAAACAAAAACAAAAATAAAAACAAAAATGAAAACAAGACTTGTTTATGAAGTGGTACAACAAATTAAATTAACAATTTCTAGTCAGTTGATTTTATTTTAGATATCTCAACTTGTCACAAATTTTCAATATAAATCAAGTTTTCAAATGTTAAATTCCAGTTTGGCTAGTTAGTTCGGTTGATAACATAGTGCAGCCATGAAATAGATTCTTAGTTTGCTTGGCACAGTTTGCAAAGTGGTATTATTATTTTCTCATGCATGGCTAGTCAAATCAATAAGGTCAAGAAGTGTTTGGGCATCATCGCTTATTTTTTATTCTATAAAATTTTAAAATTTATGATTAAGTACATACAACTAACTTAGAGGACCAAGGTTTACCACCCATGCACTGCCTCGCGGACTAACGGAGACTGGGTAAAGAGCTTGGCGGATTGTGCAGACCGACTTTGACTTTATCAACAACGTGTCGGTAATCCTTAGGTGTCCAATCTCATAAAATGAGACCAAGATATTCCAATGCTGACTTTGTCAACAACATGTCGGATAGAGCTTGGCAGTTTTGCACACCAACACTAGATATACAAGCAATGTTGGATACCCTTGGATTACTATTATTATTGAAAATATAATCACAAAAGAGAGTTACCCGAATTCAACTTAACACAACTTAGTTTTAAAGATTCGAAAAGCCAATATAAGTATTTTAAGTCCTCCACTTATTTAAACAAAGACTACAATATAAAATAGATTTCATGACCATCACCTAAGAATCTCCCTATGTACCGGTTACACTATTATCCCTCAAAATTCAACTTTTCATTATATTTCTTATTCGATCTTAGCTGAGAGAAAAACATACTATCAACTGTCTAAAAGTTGTAAACTTATTTCGTAGTATCAATCTAAAATGAGTCGTGTCTTTGTTATTGTGTGTGTGTATGTTTAAAAAAAAAAAAAGAACTAATGAAGATGTGATGCAGACTTGACTCCCCCACACTAGATTGAGACAGTGTCCCAACTGTCTAAGGTATGCAGACCAAAATAAAGGGGAAAAAATGAAAATTAAAAGAAGAGAACGTGTACCACCTGATTTCATGGTGGATGATCAGGCTCATGAAGATTGAAAAGGTCATCGTCTTCGTATTGCTCGAATTCCAAGAATGGTTTCAGTCGTTGACCATTTACTTTAAAGACTTTTCCATCCTTAGTATTTTCAATTTCAACTGCTCCATGAGGATATACTGTTTTCACAACATAAGGTCCAGTCCATCGAGATCTGAGTTTTCCTGGAAACAAGTGAAGTCTAGAGTCGTATAAAAGAACTTTTTGTCCTACATTGAATTCCTTACGAAGTATGTTCTTTTCGCATTTTCATATGCTTCATTTCTTAATTCGTCTAGTTCTGATATCTGTAACTTCCTATGTGAGCCGGCCTTCTCTAAGTCAAAATTCAAAAGTTTAATTGCCCAAAGAGCACGATGCTCTAATTCAAGAGTGTAACACCCCACGTCCATTAATGTCACTCACAAAGGGAGTGCATTAACTTCCATGGAGGTTTTAAGTGAATATAGAACAGAAAATTTACAACAAGACAGATAATAAGTAGTACTTGGAAATCTAAAACTTTATTTCATTGCAGCGGAAATTAAACATGTTTGTTACATCATAAAACCATAAATCAGAGTCAAGTACAATATCCATCTTGATAAAACAAAATACATAACCCCATTACATAAATAGCCATTAAAGAACATAACAAGCTGGACTTTACTTCAGCGGTCCAAGCTTTCCAAAAGAGAGATAAAGCAATCCAATCAAGCTCCACTAGAGCTGGGCCCACTCTGAGGACCTGGAGGGGGGAAAAGATAGAAATGGAGGGGGTCAGACATAAAGTCTGGCGAGTATGATAATTCTAACAATACTATTATCAAAATAATTAGACTGAGGCACAAGATGGAAAATAAGGAAATGTCTATGAACTATTGGGTATGGAAGAGCAGATAAAGTTGACATTAAAGGCACACCTAATTACTGACGAATAATTACTACACTGCACCACACCAGTCACTCTAAAGGTTGATCCCACTTGCTTCACTTAGAAATTATATAAATAGCTTCGTGTACCCCTAGCTGACTACATAGGTGCCGCCTGCCCCTATCTCCGCTAGGTGTACCCCACTACCCACTTGCGATCAGATCCCTACTCGTAGATACCCGTGCTGGCCCCATAGTGGGGTGTATCACTCCCCTAAAGTGGCAACCCGATACAACTTGAGAATGCATGGCTTATACCTACACGATGCAACAATGTCTTACCTACCAGCCCGGGTCCACACACGCATATGAAACCCGTTGGACTTGCGTTGCCACCGCTAACCCATTTGGCCTCTTATAGTCAAGCCCAGTATGCGTGTCCCGTCTTCTTAGTCATGTTCATTTACATGTGTGTTTGGTTAAGTCTTACTAATCGTATTTCAAATGCCACTAAAGGCACTCACTAGACTCCTCATGCCACCCAAGGCACCTACTTAACCCCCATGTCCACCTTACATGTTTATCTGGTTAAGTATTTCTTAATTCATTAAGGCCATAACCTTATAAAGACCTCTCATGTCATAATAGGGGTGAAACTTGCATAAAATTACACATGTCATGGATTTAAAGGTGTCAACTTGTTTGGTAAAATGTCACAACTTACATAATATGATCATAACCCAAGTTCATGTATAAACTTGCATATGTGGTTTATGCAACATAATGATGGTGTAAACTAGCATCTAACCCATAAAACTCACACATGTTATAACCTAATTTTAGATCTAAATAGATGTCATAGGATATGTGAGATTATACATACTAATCAATCTAAACTTGCATAGGTACATGTGGTTTACCATGTGAATCATCATAGCCCAAACATATATATAATCAACCTCATGGTTTGATCAAGCATAAGCTAACTATAACATAAAGAATAACATCATGACTTTGTAACATCGCAACTTAGCATAGAAACTTTCAACATATATAACATCATCATAGCATGATTTACAACATATAGGATATCATCATCACATAACATAGGATTTACAACATACATTATAGCATAAGGTTTACAACAACATATATGACAATTCACATCATTTTCTTATGATCCATTTCACATCTTAATCTAATTAGTTTTTTAATAATCTTATTAAAATCATCATACTCACAATTAGAGAAGAAAGAGAGTCTTGATTTGCTTTAGAGTTGAGTAGAATTAGGGTTTTGATTAGCTTTCTTCCTTCTTAGTTGGCGGCGGCTACACTGAGTTCCATGGCGATGGCATGACGGCGGCTATTCTATTTTTCATGTGATTTAAAGTGAGAGACTACCTAGGTATATATAGAGTTTAGGATTTATTTAGACCGTCAGATCAACTCAGAACTAACCTGAACCGTTAAATTTGCCAACTCAGCCCTAAAGACACATCAGCAGCTCAAGATTGGGCTCAGCCAAAACCTGGCCGACTGGACCAGGTCGACACCCAGGTTGACTGCGCAGTCGACCTGGTCCCTGGGGTGTCGATTGCCCAGTCGACTCCCCAGTCGACCTGGATGCTGGGCGGGAAATTTCCCGCCTAGCCTGTTTGAATTCGAATTTTGAATTTTAAATTTTCTGAAATCTGTTTTGAATTTTCTGAAACTTCCGATGGCCATATATCCTTCATACGAAGTCCAAATCACGCAAACTCGGACTCTATTTCAACCAGAATTCCGAGACGAACACAATGGCGCAACCCGTTTCCCACAATTCTCACGTCTGAGATTAGTTATTATTTAATTTATGAATATTAATATTAACAGAATTACGGGGTGTTACATTCTCCCCTCCTTAAAGGATTTCGACCCCGAAATCTTCAAGTCAAGAAGAATGTATGTCCTAACATCCAATCATCCATCTACTCAACCATCAAACACAGGCATCCATTGTCCTTATAGACTTCTAATGCTTTCATGTTTAAATGCACAGTGTGTGTATATGTCCATATCTAATGCAAAATCAGGCGGTCCACTGATTCAGTTGACCTCCTTAATGCAAATCATGATAGTGCCAGGCATCCATTATGTATGCAAAAGTTCCTTAATGCTACATATTATCTCTATATGCGTGCACAATCATCATCTGAATGCAGCATCCATATGATAAAAAAAAATCCTCATACATCCATTTTACTAAATACATCCATATATATGCAATATGCAATATGAAGTGACTGAGACGATCTAGTGCCTAATAGTATGTGTATATGCGTCCACGAGCAACCACTAGCAAACACTTGCATCCACTTTGCATCCATCATACATAACATGTCTCAAACACATGTTTCAACCATAGGATTATCCTAACTAAAGGTCAAAGATACTAGCGAGAGGACATACTAAAGATAAGATAAGTACAAGCTAAGCGATAAAGAGAAATTAAAAGATATACCCTCAAAAAGAAAAGGGTACAACGAATGCATCTTCGCTTCTGTCTCCCAGCGTTGCTCTCATCATCTCCCCATTGCACTTTGACTAGTCTGACCTCTCGATTCCTCAACTTCTTGATCTCCGACCCAAGAATGCATGTAGGAGCTCGTCGAATCGTCGCATCACGCTCTATCTCCACCTCTCTAAGCAAGCTCGGCTCTACCACTTCCGCGGTCTCGTGCAAGCACTTCCTCAAATGTGACACATGGAATACGTCGTGTACACCACTAAGTATCTCAGGCAACTCCACTTTATACATCATCTGTCCAATCTTCTCTTTAATAGGAAACGACCCTACAAACCTTGGTGCTAATTTCCCAACAGACCCAAAGCGAACAACATTCCATAATGGAGACACTTTGATAAAGACCATGTCCCCAACATCAAACTCAAGATCTGTCCTCCTTTTGTCTGCATAAGATTTCTGCCTATCTTGTGCCGTCTTCATCCTCCTTCGAATCAAGTCGATCTTTTCCGTAGTCTCTCTAATCATATCGGGCCCAAGTAAGATCTTATCCGTAGATTCCCACCAACATGTAGGTGAACGACAAGGTCGTCCATAAAGAGCTTCGAAAGGTGCCATGCCAATGCTGGACTGAAAGCTATTATTATATGCGAACTCCAACAATGGAAGATGCTCTTCCCATGTACCCCCAAAGTCTAGGATACATAGCCTCAAAAGGTCCTCTAGAATATGATTCACCCTCTCGGTTTGGCCGTCCGTCTGAGGATGATATGCGGTGCTCAAACATAACTGAGTCCCTACCGCCTCTTGCAAGCTCTTCCAAAATTCGCTAGTGAAGATAGGATCGCGGTCGCTTACTATGCTAGAAGGAACACCATGCAAACGAACTATCTCTCGAACGTATACAGAAGCTAACCATGGAGCAGTCCTCTTACTCTTCACGGGAATGAAATGGGCGCTTTTAGTAAGTCTATCTACTATAACCCAAATCCCCGTATTACCCTTCCTTGATCTTGGTAATCCATCCACAAAATCCATCGAGACACTATCCCACTTCCATTGCGGAACCTCCAATGGGTGAAGCAACCCACCAGGTTTCTTTTGCTCCGCTTTTACTTGTTGGCACACCAAGCATCTAGCGACATGCTCGGCTACATCCCTCTTCATACCGGCCCAAAATAAAACTCGCTTCATGTCTTTGTACATCTTATCCCCGCCGGGATGAATGGTCATCTTCGAACGATGTGCATCATCAAGAATAGTCTTCCTCAAGTCCTCGTCTCGTGGTACACAAAGTCTACTATCCCTACGTAACCAACCCTTATCATCTAGGGTATACCTACGGAGATGGCTTGATGACTCCCCTCTTTTGAGCTTCTCCGCTAACTCAACCAACTGTGGGTCGTCCCGCTGTGCCTCACCAATCTGTCCCAAAAGTGTAGGTCTGGCCTCTAAGGATGCTAGCAAACCGGGTACAAAGTCAACGGAAGGTCTAAAGTCAAACATCGAAATGAATTCTAAGCTTCGCCGCTCAACAAACAACGGACTCAAGGAAAACCTTTTTCTACTTAAGGCATCTGCCATCACGTTATCCTTGCCAGGGGTATATGCTATTTCGAAATCGTAGGATGCTAAGAACTCCATCCACCTTTGCTGCCTTAAGTTCAAGTCCTTCTGAGAGAACAAGTATTTTAAAGATTTGTGGTCGGTGAACAATTCGAATTTCTCCCCAAGAAGATAATGACGCCAAGACTTAAGCGCGAAAACAGTTGCGGCCAACTCTAGGTCATGCGTGGGGTAATTCTTCTCATGCACCCTTAACTGCCTTCCACCATACGTTATTACCCTTCCCTCTTGCATTAAGACTGCGCCTAGACCTGTCCCACAAGCATCGGTATAAACAGTAAATGGCTTACTCCCGTCTGGCAGCACTAAGACGGGTTGTGGTCAAAGCTCTCTTTAAACGTTGGAACGCATCATCACAATCTACGTCCCATGTGAAAACTAGGTTCTTCTTCGTCAGGCGTGTCAATGGAGCTGATATTTTTGTGAAGTCTTTGATAAACTTCCTATAGTAGCCAGCCAACCCCAAGAAACTCCTTACTTCGGTAGCATTTTTAGGGACCTTCCAATCTTGGATGGCCACCACCTTCGCAGGATCCACAACTATCCCTTCTTTGGAAACCACGTGCTCTAAGAATCGCACTTCCTCTCTCCAGAAGTGACACTTAGTAAATTTAGCTTTAAGGTTATGCGCTCGTAGAGTCTCCAACACTTCCCTAAGATGTAGGACATGCTCTTCTTCATTCTTAGAAAAGATCAAGATGTTGTCTACAAAGACCACCACGAATTTATTAAGGTACTCCCTAAACACCCTACTCATCAAATCAACAAAGTATGCGGGGGCGTTTGTCAAACCAAAGGGCATCACTAGCCATTCATAGAAACCGTCCGGAGTCCTAAAGGCAGTTTTGTCTATGCTATCCTCTGCCACTCTCAACTGATGGAAACCAGTGGCTAATCCAACTGCGAAAACACTGAGGCGCCAACTAACTGATCTAAGAGATCGTCAATCCTTGGCAGTGGGTGTCTATTCTTTTTAGTAAGCTTATTAAGTTCTCTATAGTCCACACAAAGTCTAAGGGACCCATCCGCCTTCGTGGCAAATACTACTGGAGCACCCCACTCCGATATACTACGTCTTATGAACCCCTTCTCAAGCAACTCCTTCACTTTCTTATTGAGTTCCCTCCTTTCACGAGGAACCATGTGGCGTACTGGCAAAGATACTGGTTTTACATTATCCACAAGATATATTTGAAAATCTATCTCCCGCTTCGGAGGCAAGCCCTTCACCTCCTCAAACACATCCGAGTATTCTCGGACCACTCTAACAGATCGTAGATTCTCCACAGACGCGTCAAGCGATTCTAGATAACTTAGCATAACGGAATTTATGGGATTACAAAAGATTTCGAGAGCATTACCAAGGCGAGTCATGATCCTAACTACTCTCCTTTCACAATCAAGAACGGCCCCATTTCTGGATAACCAATCCATTCCTAAAATTAGCCCATAGCCCGTGAAGCCCAAAACATAAGCATCACATCTAAACTCAACACTAAGTATAGAAATTTTCAAATCCAAACATATCATGGACAAATAAGCTAAGCCCCCAGTTGGATTCGAAACAACTAAGGGATCCTCTACTAAACTGGTGTTTAAGTGCAGTGATTCAACTAATGTTGTAGAGATAAACGAATGCGATGCGCCCGAATCGAATAAGATACGGACGGGATGATCAAACAGAAAAACTAAGCTTTCAACAGAAATGGTTCTACCTCGTTCTTGCAGCGGTGGGACCGCGAGAGCCTGAACTTGTCCCCCTGCCTGCCCTGGTGCCATAAGAGCCTGCACCTGTCCTCCCGAGGTAGACCCTGCCCTCTGCCCCTTCTTTGGGCAGTCCTTCACTAGATGTCCCGCTTCACCACAGTGAAAACAGCCAGTCTTCTTTTTCTTTCTGCAATCCTTGCTGAGATGGCCTGGTGTCCCACAGTTAAAGCATCTTTTCTTTCCTTCGCCATTATTGTCTTTTCCACCCTTCTTGTTTTGCTGTTGAGGTTTCTTCTGATCCCCTTTCTTCTCGGGTAACTTATTAGCATTAGCGCCTTTCTCCTCGTGCATGAGTGCCATGTCTACTAGCTTCTCAAAGGTGGCCCCCATAGGGATATGGGTCATAGCCAACCCCTGCAATGTCTCATTCAAACCATTAACGAACCTCAGAGCCTTCTTCTCCTGCGTGTTCACCAAATCTAAGCCAAACCTTGCTAACTGATTAAATTTGTTAACATAATTTTCACTGATGAGCTTCCTTGCTTTAATGTCAAGAATCTTTCCGTATATAGATTCTCTTCTGCCCTTGAGAGAAACTTTGCCTCAAACCTACGTCTGAAATGCGCCCAAGAATCAACAGGACGCTCCCCATTAGTGACCTCCCACCAAAATGAGGCCTCTCCCTTCATTAACCAAGCTGCTAATTTGACTTTCCTCCCTTCTTCTACTTCAAAGATTTCTAGCAATTCTTCCACCTCCTTAAGCCAATCTCTAGCTTCCACAAACGTTTCTGACCCTTGAAAAGGTTTTCCACCCATAGCCTTAAATTCCTTGCATGTCTTTGCAAAAGTATCAGCGCGAGGAGGGGGAGGAGGAGGAGCGGGTGCAACTGGTGGTGGAGGAACATTGGCTGGACCTGCAGCGGCCCTAGCCTCTAATAACCTCCTATACCATCCTGGTATCGTTACACCATCCGGAAGGTTAAGATCTTCAGTCATGCTGAAACGAAAAAGGAAAGATTCAAAATGGAGAATTCGAAAGATAAAGATATATGGCTATTGGGGAATATGTTTTTCATAAAAACTTTCCTCTTTGAATTACTCATCAAGACATGTTTTTGAAAACACTTCTTCCAACAATACTTTAGAAAAATAGTTTTTCTAAAAAATTTATCTGTTCTAGTAACCTTAAGCTCTGATACCACGTGTAACACCCCACATCCATTAATGTCACTCACAAAGGGAATGCATTAACTTCCATGGAGGTTTTAAGTGAATATAGAACAGAAAAATTACAACAAGACAGATAATAAGTAGTACTTGGAAATCTAAAACTTTATTTCATTACAGCGGAAATTAAACATGTTTGTTACATCATAAAACCATAAATCAGAGTCAAGTACAATATCCATCTTGATAAAACAAAATACATAACCCCATTACATAAATAGCCATTAAAGAAGATAACAAGCTGGACTTTACTTCAGCGGTCCAAGCTTTCCAAAAGAGAGATAAAGCAATCCAATCAAGCTCCACTAGAGCTGGGCCCACCCTGAGGACCTGGAGGGGGGAAAAAGATAGAAATGGAGGGGGTCATACATAAAGTCTGGCGAGTATGATAATTCTAACAATACTATTATCAAAATAATTAGACTGAGGCACAAGATGGAAAATAAGGAAATGTCTATGAACTATTGGGTATGGAAGAGCAGATAAAGATAACGTTAAAGGCACACCTAATTACTAACGAATAATTACCACACTGCACCACACCAGTCACTCTAAAGGTTGATCCCACTTGCTTCACTTAGAAATTATATAAATAGCTTCGTGTACCCCTAGCTGACTACATAGGTGCCGCCTGCCCCTATCTCCGCTAGGTGTACCCCACTACCCACTTGCGATCGGCTCCCTACTCGTAGATACCCGTGCTGGCCCACAGTGTGGTGTATCACTCCCCTAAAGTGGCAACCCGATACAACTTGAGAATGCACGGCTTATACATACACGACGCAACAACGTCTTACCTACCAGCTCGGGTCCACACATGCATATGAAACCCGTTGGACTTGCGTTGCCACCGCTAACCCGTTTGGCCTCTTATAGTCAAGCCCAGTATGCGTGTCATGTCCTCGACTTGGGTCGAGCCCACAAAGATACGATTGGGTTACTGGTTGAAATGGGCCCCCACAAGCTATCCACCTAAGCTTGTCCCCACTAGTATATCCCACTTAACCCTCTTCTTAGTCATGTTCATTTACATGTGTGTTTGGTTAAGTCTTACTAATCGTATTTCAAATGCCACTAAAGGCACTCACTAGACTCCTCATGCCACCCAAGGCACCAACTTAACCCCCATGTCCACCTTACATGTTTATCTGGTTAAGTATTTCTTAATTCATTAAGGCCATAACCTTATAAAGACCTCTCACATTAGACTGGCATTTATGGCAGCTAGATTTGTCGGGCGGGTCCGGGCAGTCTTACACCATAAAAGAGTCTAACCTCGTGTCTTTACAACTGTTATACTTTAATTTGGGCCTAGGACCTCTCACATTGGGCTGACATTTGTGACTACTGGATTTGCCGGGCGGGTCCGGGCAGTTTTACGTCACAAACGAGTCCAACCTCGTGTCCTAAGCATTGATTAACACTTATAATCTTTTACCCCAGTTTTAAATATATCCCTATTCAAATCATTAATTACTTCCAATTTTAATGATGTCCATAATTGACTCAATTATGGCCATCCACTTATGGTATGCAAAATCATATCAATTGCACCCCAATTTCTTAATATTAAATCCTTAATATTACCCCTACCCCACGTTATACGTTCGCTTATTCAACGCAAAATATACGTTAGACTCGAATAGTCTAATTCATAGCACAAAGATAAATTATCACAACATATAGACAAATAAAATAGATCTAATCATAATAGGGGTGAAACTTGCATAAAATTACACATGTCATGGATTTAAAGGTGTCAACTTGTTTGGTAAAATGTCACAACTTACATAATATGATCATAACCCAAGTTCATGTATAAACTTGCATATGTGGTTTATGCAACATAATGATGGTGTAAACTAGCATCTAACCCATAAAACTCACACATGTTATAACCTAATTTTAGATCTAAATAGATGTCATAGGATATGTGAGATTATACATACTAATCAATCTAAACTTGCATAGGTACATGTGATTTATCATGTGAATCATCATAGCCCAAATATATATAATCAACATCATGATTCATAAGCTAACTACAACATAATAACATCATGGCTTTGTAACATCGCAACTTAGCATAGAAACTTGCAACATATATAATATCATCATAGCATGATTTACAACATATAGGATATCATCATCACATAACATTGGATTTACAACATACATGATAGCATAAGGTTTACAACAACATATATGACAATTCACATTATTTTCTTATGATCCATTTCACATCTTAATCTAATTAGTTTGCTAATAATCTTATTAAAATCATCATACTCACAATTAGAGAAGAAAGAGAGTCTTGATTTGCTTTAGAGTTGAGTAGAATTAAGGTTTTGATTAGCTTTCTTCCTTCTTAGTTGGCGGCGGCTACACTGAGTTCCATGGCGATGGCATGACGGCGGCTATTCTATTTTTCATGTGATTTAGAGTGAGAGACTACCTAGGTATATATAGAGTTTAGGATTTATTTAGACCGTCAGATCAACTCAGAACTAACCTGAACCGTTAAATTTGCCAACTCAGCCCTAAAGACACATCAGCAGCTCAAGATTGGGCTCAGCCAAAACCTGGTCGACTGGACCAGGTCGACACCCAGGTTGACTGCGCAGTCGACCTGGTCCCTGGGGTGTCGACTGCCCAGTCGACTCCCCAGTCGACCTGGGTGCTGGGCGGGAATTTCCCGCCTAGCCTGTTTGACTTCGAATTTTGAATTTAAATTTTCTGAAATCTGTTTTGAATTTTCTGAAACTTCTGATGGCCATATCTCCTTCATACGAAGTCCAAATCACGCAAACTCGGACTCTATTTCAACCAGAATTCCGAGACGAACACAATGGCGCAACCCGTTTCCTACAATTCTCACGTCTGATATTAGTTATTCTTTAATTTGTGAATATTAATATTAACAGAATTACGGGGTGTTACAAAGAGGTAAGTGACAGGCCTTCCCAAAGACTAACCGATATGGTGACATTCCTAGATTGGTTTTGTAAGCAATGTGAAATGCCCAAAGTGCATCAATCAGTTTTAAGGACCAATCTTTTCTATTGGAATACACGGTTTTCTCAAGAATTTGTTTGATTTGTCTATTGGAAACTTCTACTTGCCCACTAGTTTGTGGATGGTAAGGGGTTGATAGCTTGTGTGTAATAGAGTATTTCTTGAGCAAGGACTCAAAAGAACGATTACAGGAATGAGTGCCATTATCGCTAATGATAGCTCGAGGTGTGCCAAAGCGCGAAAAGATGTTTTCTTTGAGGAACTTGATAACAACCTTGTTGTTGTTGGTTTCGGTCGGGATGACTTTAACTCTTTTTGAGACATAGTCTACCGCAAGCAAGATGTAAAGATTCCCAAATGAGTTAGGGAATGGTCCCATGAAATCGATGCCCCAAACATCGAATAACTCAATCACTAAAATGTGGTTGAGAGGCATCATGTTTCGCTTAGTGATTTGACCCGTTCTTTCACATCGATCGCATTTAGAGCAAAATTCGAAAGCGTCACGAAACAATATGGGCCAATAAAAACCGCTTTGCAATACTTTTGCAGCAGTTTTTCTTGCTCCAAAATGACCGCCACAAGCATGGTCATGTGAGAAAGAGAGAATACTTTGGTGTTCATGATCGGGTACACACCTTCGAATGATTTGGTCTGGACAGTATTTGAAAAGATATGGGTCGTCCCAATAGAAGTTTCGAACTTTAGAGAGAAATTTTTGTTTATCTTGTTTCGACCATTCAACAGGTGTTTGCTGTGTGACAAGATAATTCACAATGTCAGCGTACCAAGGGGTGTTAGAGATGGAAAGAATTTGTTCGTCCGGAAAATAGACATCGATTTGGGTGTCACCAACATTTTCGTGCACAATTCGAGAGAGATGGTCAGCTACAACATTCTCAGAACCCTTTTTATCTCGTATTTCTATGTCAAATTCTTGAAGAAGAAGGATCCAACGAATCAAACAGGCCTTGGCATCCTTTTTAGAAAGAAAATATCGTAAGGCAGCATGGTCAGTGTACACTATGACTTTGGATCTTATGAGATATGGTCTGAATTTCTCAAGAGCGAAGACAACTGCTAAAAATTCCTTTTCAGTAGTTGAGTAATTCAATTGGGACTCATTTAAGGTTTTGCTAGCATAGTAAATGACTCGAGAGAGTTTATCGACTCGTTGGCCCAAGATGGCTCCAATCGCAAAATCAGAAACATCACACATAATTTCGAAGGATTGAGTCCAATCAGTGGGTTGAATGATGGGAGTTGTGGTCAAGATTGACTTAAGAGTTTCGAAAGATGTTTTGCAATCATTGGAAAATTCAAACTTGATGTCTTTAGCAAGTAAGTTTGAGAGAGGTTTTGAAATTTTTGAGAAATCCTTAATGAGTCTTCTATAGAATCTCGCATGGCCAAGAAATGAACGAACATCCTTAACAGACTTAGGAGGAGGTAGATTAGCAATCAAATCGATTTTGGATTTATCGACTTCAAAGTCATCTTTTGAGACGACATGAGCTAGAACTATCCCCCTTTTACCATGAAATGACATTTTTCCCAATTAAGCACTAGTGATTTCTCCTTACAACATTTTAGGACGAGTTCTAGATGAATGAGACATTGGGAAAAAGATGATCCGTAGATTGAAAAATCATCCATAAATATTTCCAAGAATTCTTCCAAAATATCAGAGAAAATAATCATCATACACCTTTGGAAATTCGCGAGGGCATTACAAAGACCAAAAGGCATGCGACGATAAGCAAAGGTTCCAAAAGGACAAGTAAAGGTGGTCTTACGTTGATCCTCTAAAGAAACAGGGATTTGGTTATAGCCAGAGTATCCATCGAGAAAACAATAGTACTCATGTCCCGCTAAGCGTTCGAGCATTTGGACAATAAAAGGTAAGGGAAAATGGTCTTTTCGTGTGGCTGAGTTGAGCTTTCGATAGTCGATACACACACGCCATTTTCTTTTTGTTTTTGTTGGGACGAGCTCATTGCTTTCATTTTTGATCACTGTGACTCCCGACTTCTTTGGTACAACTTGTACCGGACTCACCCAAGTACTATCAGAGATGGGATAGATGATGTCATTGTCTAGACATTTGATTATCTCCTCCTTGACCACTTCTCTCATGTTTGGTTTTAATTGCCTTTGAGCCTCACGGGTGGGTTTAGCCTCATCAACTAAATGTATGCGATGTTCCACAATTGATGGGCTAATTCCTTTTATATCGCTCAGTTCCCACCCCAAAGCATCTTTATTTTCCCGCAAAATTTCCAAGAGTTTTTCTTCTTGGTCCTCGGTAAGATCAGAGGCCAAGATTACGGGAAGAGTTTCTGAGGAGTATAAGTACGCGTACTTAAGGTCTTGTGGCAAGGGTTTGAGATCTAACTTAGGATGTTCTTGAGTGTTAACATTGGTCAATACTCCTTGGTTAGATTCAGAAGACGAAGGATTTAAGTCAAGAAGTTCATTCAGTTCAGAAATGATTCAAGTTCATCGAAATCAGAGTCGAAATGTTCCAGACACATTTTCAAGGCTTCAGAAGTGTCATTAGAGGTTTCATCAACTGTGGTTTGAATCATGTCGATTTCATCGGTCTCAAAATCCCTAGGTTGTTTGTTGAGATTAAAGATGTTTAGCTCAATGGTTAGGTGCCCGAAGGAAAGTCGAAGTTGACCGTTCCTACAATTAATGACAGCATTTGAGGTTGCTAAGAAGGGCCGTCCTAAAATCAACGGTATTTGAACTTTGGGAATTGAGACAGACTCTATTTCTAAAACTATGAAATCGACAGGGAAGTAAAACTGTTCGATCTGTATCAAGACGTCTTTGATTATTCCCAATTGCTTTTTGATAGATCGATCAGCTAGCTGAAGAGTGATGTTCGTTGGTTTAATCTCCCCTAATCCAAGTTGACGATAAACAGTATAAGGAAGAAGATTGATACTAGCACCAAGATCGAGTAGGGAACGAGAGATGTGAGTGCTTCCTATTTTGCAATCAATCGTAGGGTAGCCAGGGTCTTTGTACTTGACTGGGATAAGATTCGAAAGAACAGAGCTTGTTTCGCAATTAGAAAGGCGGTTTTTGGGACATTAGTCGCACGTTTTTGTGTGCACAATTCCTTAAGACATTTAGCATATTGAGAAATTTGTTCAATGGTGTCTAAAAGAGGGATGTTCACACGGACTTGTTTGAAAATTTCCAAAATTTTATCGAAATTTGCCAACATTTAGCAAAAACTTGATCGTTGCTTTCCTCTTATTATTGAGTCTATGGGGAAATGGAGCTATTGGTTTTTCGACTCTATGATCAGTTTCATTATTCGAAGAAGAAGGTTTATCCAAGGAAAAAGAAGGTGGTAAGGTTGCAGAAGATGGAATGTTGGTATTGCCGATATTAATTTTCGAAGGTGGGTCGGGTTTGCCGACACTAGGAGAAGAACTGTTGGGATTGCCAACATTTGAGGAAATTGGAGGTTTAGAAGAATTGGCATTCGAAGCCAATGGGTGTTCATCAAGATTTGGCATTGGGGTCGAGTTAGAAGGCTCGCCAGGATTGCCCACGTTATTATCAATCCTCTTTCTAGTTCGAAGGGTTGTAATAGCATTGACCGGATTATGGTTTTCGTCCTCACAAGAATTTACAGCATGAGAGTTATATTTTGGATTCACCTCAGGTTGACTAGGAAACTTTCCTTTCTCATTATTTTCATTAGTTCTTTCATCATATTCATCATTTGTTCAAGTTTAACATCTTGATTATTTATTTGTTTCTCTAATCGAACAATATCTTGTGACGGTTGAGAAGATTGAGAGGATTGGTTTGATGATTGAAAGTTGGGGTGCCTATAAGGTTGTTTGGATTGAGGTGCAGCTTGAGAGTTTTGAGAATTGGGAGATGGAGCTTGATAATTCAGATTTGGAAAAAGGGTTGCACGTGAGATGGATTTGCCGAATTATTAGGGTTTGACCAAGAAAAATTTGGGTGGTTCCTCCAACCAGGATTGTACGTGGATGAGTAAGGAATATTTTGAGTTATAGCATTAGCTTGGTCCTGGGAGTAATAGTAGGGTAGCCCTTCTCCGGCTTGAGGAGTTTGATTTTCTAAGGGAATTTGACTTGGGTCCACGACATGCACTCCTCTAGTAGAAGTACAAATGGGAACACGAATTGATTCCCATTGCATGTCCTTTTCAGAATAATCTTCTAAGAATTTCTAAGCTTCATCGGCCATCTTAGACATAAAGTCTCCTCCACACATTGACTCTAATTGAGTTCTAGTTTGATAGTTTAGCCCTTCATATGCAATTTGACATAAGTGGTCTTTTAGAATTCCATGATGAGGACAACTATATAATAGTTGGTTGAATCTTTCAAAGTATTTTGAAAATGTTTCCCCCTCATTTTGACAAAATTGATTTATCTCGGTTCGAATTTTGAGAGTTTTATGGAAAGGGAAAAACTTTTTCAAGAATGCAGTGACAAATTCATCCCAACTTCTTATGGAATGTTTTGGAAGAGAATTTAGCCATCTTTTAGCACTTTCAAGTAGTGCAAATGGAATTAGCCTCAGCTTGATCGATTCGTTAGACAATTGTTGCATTTTTGTTGTAGATGCATACAATTCAAATTCACTCAGAAATTCATAAGCATTTTCAGACCCAGTAAATTTTGGTACCCCTTGAATAAAAGAATGTTTAAGCTCAAAATTGTTTCCTTCAGTTGGGGGAAACACGATGAAAGAGGGTTGAACTGTCCTAGTTGGATAACGTCGATCACGAAGAGATAAGGGTCTATCCATTTCGATATTGAGATTTTGAAATTTTTTGATGTGCTCGATTTTGATCTCCTAAGTTTGGAAAGTTTTGATTTACTCGATTTTGATCCAACTCGGTTGGAAAATTTTGGTTTATTCGAGAACCCCTAGGAGAATTTTGTTGGCTAACACTTTTTCACTCATTGTTGTTAAATGCACACATGGAAAAAATCCTAGACTTAAGGTTGACACAAAAAGCTCCTAATCAAAATAAATAACGAACACAAGCATATCTTATTAATTGATAATCTCGATTTGAAGGGGGAAGAGGGTCTTATGGCCGTTCACGTATAGTATAAATACTAAGGGATACGACCAATGTTTTACGGGTAGTATGCAACCTCTTTTGCTAAGAGTTCAATAAATTGAACTAATATATATCCGCGATCATACCCTTGAGAAAATCAATTTCAAAAAATACACTTTTGCAGTTAAATATTTTGCAAATTAAATTAAATAAATAGATTGAAAAAGTTAATTTGCTGGAATGTCGAAAAATTCCTGATGTAATATGCATCACCGTCTTTTACAAAAGGAATAGAACGAATTCCACATAGTAAAATAAATTTTTAAATCTAAGGATTTTAACCCAATTTGTTTGTCCTATTGAGCTTGAGTTTTTCTCCTAAGGCCAATGTCTAATCAATTTTTATTTAAGTCCAGGGAATATGCAAATGACAGAGTTTAATTGTTTTGCAGCCAAGAAAAGGTAATAACTTCCTCACCTTATGTTTGTTTGGGCTTTGCTCGTAACTAGATTTATTTCAGAATGCAGCCAAAACAACAATCAAACAAATAATTGTAGAAATAAAAGAATTTTACAAGCAAGTCGCTGCCCCTATAGAAGATTTTTACAAGCAATTTCTATATTTTTCAAAGCAGCTGCAGAACCTGTAGTGTTTAGAAGATATTACAGTGGGGTATGGCAGTCCGTCCAGTGTAACTTAATAGTTTGAATAATTCAAACCCTAGTATCTGTCATTCGCTTGGCCTATGGATTCTTGATTATTTCTTGATTTCACTTCGCTTTTCCCTTTGATTTGTTTGGAGATTTTTTTTTTATTTTTTTTTGAAAGAGAGAGGAGAAGAAGAAAAATTGAAAGCAAAAACAAAAAAAAGAAAAGAAAAAAACAAACAAACACTAAACTGGAATTTAATAAAACTAAATTAACAACCAGACTATACTAAATAAGATCAACTGCAACAAAAGACTAAACCATGCCTAACAGAAACAAGGACCAGGCTAGCTTAAAAATCAATATTGGCTCAACACTATATTCAGACCAAGGCCGCACTTAATCAACTCACACAGTCACCCAGATCCTCTTCTCATGTGGATAAATAAAGCACAGAAAATCCCTCAATGCAAAACTTAGACCTTCTTCTCAAATTAAAAAAAAAAACGCAGACCACTCTGATTTCTTTTCCAAAATCAACTGGAAGTACAAAATTTCGCACACCCTCTTGTTTTAGGAAATAGATCTTGTACAAAAAAAAAGCAAATCAGAATTTTTTTTTGGGTCTTGCGCTCGAGTTCGAGTAGGGATAACGTGATTTGGGTTTCGGGTGTTGTAGACAGATCCGATGGTGTGGGTGAGAGATGATTGAGAGGGTTAGGGTTGATGGTGAATGAATATAGGGTCGCTGTCACGGCGATGGTGGTTTGTGATTTGTGATGAAGGTGGACTTGTTCGATATATGGTTGTTGCGTACGATGTGATAGGTGTATGAATTGTTTAGCAGGAGATGTAGACGTTTGTTTGAATCGAACTGGATTTGAGGCAGGGGTTTTGGTTTCGATTGGGGTTGGGTTTGAGGGATCAGATGAATACTGTAACGGAGATTTGTGGTACCCAGTGGGATGATGGGCATGAAAAGAAGATGGAGGGTGATGTTGATTGTTGAGGTTTAAACGATGTGGTGAACAGTGGGTTTCAATTGGGGTTGGGTTTGAAGGGGCAGACGGGTAGATTGTGGGTTTGGCAAAACTATTGCAGAACTGAACGTGGTGATGTGGTGGTAGAACTTCGGATCTGGCTTGTGCGAACTTCAAGGGGCTAGTGAGAGGATGTACGGTGAAGATAGTTTTGGGTGAAAGGGAAATCGTTTGATGAGGTGGTGTTAGGGCAAAAGGTTTTGTCGATGGTGATTTTAATGATGGAGATGAATAATGGCGTGCTATAGGACTAAGTTGAGACAGTAGGATAGAGTTTTCAGACAGTAAAGATGGAAGCTTCGTAAAGAGAGAAAAAAAAATGGAAAGAAAAGGAAAAATAGGAATTTTTTTTAATTTGTAAAAGAAGAAAATGGATGTATAGAAATAGGAAAGAAAATGGAAGGAAGAAATCGGAAAGTTGGAAAGAAATTAAAAGAAAAAGTAACAATTTTTTTTCTCTCATGTAAAAGATTTCGGTATCAACAATCAATACTAAATCAATTAGTTGAGAATTTTTCTATATATATAAAAGAAAACAAAAGGAAACAAATAAATAAAACTAACACGAATCAGAAATTAAATAAATAATAAAATCTAATTGTTACCTCCCCGGCAACGGTGCCAAAAACTTGATCGTCGCTTTCCTATGAACTAAAAAAACGCGAATTTCAAAATAAATTCTGCCAGCGTACAGGTGTGTAGCATACAGGTCCAACACAAGGAGGAAAAATTAAAAATTATTATTTATAGAATTTCGTGGGCGAGTTAGAAAAATTTTTGAGGTTGGTTTTGAAAGCAAACGAAATTGAAACTGCAATTAAACTATTATTAAATTGAATTAGATCTGATTCTAATCAAATCTATATTCAATCCAATTGACCTAAGGAAGCAGTAAAAAGAACAGAAGTTGAAATTGCAGAAATTAAAAATAACAGACAGGAATTAAAATTAGGATTACTGCTGAATCTAATCAGACGGTCAATGCAAAATACAACTAGTACTCTACCAAACCAAATTGTGTAGATGGCACTAGTTGCTATGAAAATTAAAATACAGAAAAATAAAAGAGAACTAGAAACTTTATTAATGGAGAAGAAGAGAGAATAGGATGGTGGGTACAATGATATTACAAGGGTATTTATAGGAGATAACCAAACCCTAACCCCAATTACCAATGGGCCTAGCCATTACATCACTAATTAGTTTACAATGAGAATCTCAAATGGGCCTTAGTTAAATCTATTAAATTTTTGGCCTTTCTTCTTTTCCTCTTGGTTCTTTAACAAGCCTCCCTTGATTTGAGATGTGCATGGCCTTTTTATCAATCATTTTCTTGTCCAACAGAAACTAGATGTGGGATCATCATCTACAATTCTTCAAAATGTAAATATATAGCAATCTGATCACCATTTCTCTACTTTTCCAGTTGCATGCGGGCTGGGTTGGAATATCTGTAAAAGTAACAAAAAAATACCCAAGTAATATTTATTTATATACAAAAGATAAGATATAAGAGCATAAAATAAACACATTTCTATGTTAATCACCTGGCGTATATAAGATGTCCAAATCATAGGCTGCAAGAAATTCTACCCAACGTTGCTGCCTCAAATTCAGGTCCCTTTGGGTGAACAGATACTTTAAGGATTTATGATTCGTATATAGTTCGAACTTATCTCCCAAAAGATAGTGCCTCCATATTTTCAAAGCGAATACGATGGCCATCAACTCAAGATCATGAGTGGGGTATTTCTTCTCATATGGTTTCTGTTGACGGCTAGCGTAATCAACTACTTTGTCTCTTTGCATTAACACCGCACCAATAGCTTCTCTAGAAGCATCAGTCCAAACTTTCAAGTCTTGATTTCTATCAATAATAGTAAATACGGGGGCAGTAGTCAATCTTAGTTTTAGCTATTGGAAAGCTTCCTCACATTCAGGTGTCCAGATAAACTTTGTATGCTTCTTTGTAAGCTTCGTTAATGGACCAGCTAGCCTCGAAAAATCCTTAACGAATTTCTGATAATTGCCAGCCAATCCTAGGAAACTTTTGAATTCAGTAGGAGTGCTAGGCTGCTTCCAATCTTGAATAGCTGTGATTTTGCTAGGATCCACAAAAATTCCTTCCTTCGATACTACATGACCGAGGAACTCACTTCTTCTTGCCAGAATACACATTTAGAAAATTTGGCTTTTAATACATTCTTCCTTAGAATTTCCAAAACTTGTTCTAAATGTTTTTCAAGCTCGGTAGTTGACTTAGAAAAGATTAAGATGTCGTCGATGAAAACCAGCACAAATTTATTTAAGACATCACGAAATACTTGATTCATCAAATCGACAAAATAGGGTGGAGCGTTGCATAAGCCGAATGACATTACTAACCATTCGTAAAATATGTCTGGACCTTTGAAAGCTGTTTAAGGAACACACTCTTCAGCAATACGCATTTGATGGAAACCTGTAGCTAGATCCATCTTTGAAAACACTTTCGCTCCATTTAAATGATCCAACAAATCATCTATACGGGGCAATGGATATTTATTCTTGAGTGTCTGTTTATTGAGGTCTCGGTAGTCCACACATAGTCTGAGAGTACCGTCTGACATAGGAACAAACACTACTGCTGCACCCCACTCCGAAAAGCTAGGCCTAGTAAGACCTTTCCATAAAAGCTGTTTAGTTTGGTTACTCAATTCTTCTTTCTCTTTCCATGTCATTCTTCAAATAGAATGCACAACTGACCTTGCATTTGGGACCAAATCAATTTTGAAGTCAATTTCTCTTTGCGGAGGTAAGCTATCAACTTCTTCGAACACATCCGAATAATTTTTTACTACAGGAATATTTTCAAGAGCAGTGGGGATGACTTCAAGAGTAGCCCAAAATTCTTTTCTGTCGGAATCTGAACCTACGCAGGTTATAACAATATCTCCAAGCTTCGTTTTAACTTTAACAAACCTTTTAGCACATTTAATCTAGGCTTCATATCTCGTTAAGCATTCCATCCCAAGAATAACGTCAAACTCGGAAAAATCCATGGCGATCAAATTAACAGGGAACCGGTAACAAGAAAATGAGATCGGCACTCGACAATATATACCAAGAACAAGGGAACCACCGACCGGACTATGGACACTAATCGATTCTTTAAGATCCCTCATTTTTAGGTTGAGCTTCTTGACTGTATTATTCGAAATGAAACTTCATGATGCATCTGTATCAAATAATACTGTGATAGGAATATTTTTAATAGAAAGAGTGCCTTTCAAAACATCTGGCCTTTCTTGGCTTGTTGAGGGTGTTGGAGCTTCTGCCACCTCATTGACTTGAGGCACTTTGGTCGCTTTTGAAAACCGGCAATCTTTGGCAAGATGACACCTCTGATTGCATTTATTGCATTCTCTACCATCTTGAAACCTTTTATTGGATTCTGATTCAACATTCTTTCATTTCTTCGAGGATTTGCAATTCCTTAGAAAATGCCCTGGCTTATTGCAATTATTGCATATGGCAGTCGTTAACTGTTCTTCCTTATGCTTAACCTTTTTCTTATTGGATTTTGGCTTCTTACTGACCTCAGGCTCTGTACTTGCCTCAGGGCTATCGGCTTCAAACTTCCTTTTGTTGCCAAAACTGCCTTCTTCTTCATCTTCCAAAACACCTTGCTTATCAAGATCCTCATAGCGACAAGCCATATTTATCATTTCAGAAAAAGGGAGATTAATATGTGCAGTTACCCAATTTAGGTATTTTCCTCGAAGTCCTTTAATGAATCTTCGATTTTTCCTCAAAGGATCTTCGATTAGTGCTGGGGCAAAGCGGGAAAGTTCCTCGAATTTCTTCTGATACTCCCGAATGGTCATATCACCTTGTTCCAGATTGTAGAACTCATCATACAACCGATCAATTTCTCCTAGAGGAATGAATTTTTCTGTGAAAATTTCTTTGAATCTATCCTAGGTAATACTACCTTGTGGATTTTCCTTAGTAACAGTTCCCTACCAAAATAGAGCTTCGCCTTTGAGTACCCAAGATGCTATTAGTCTTTTCTGATCGTCTTTCAACTTTGAGCCTTCAAAAATTTTCTCAGCATAATGCATCCATGCTTGTGTTTCAACAATGGACTCCTTGCTTGAGAATGGTTCTCCACCCAGATTTCGATACCTCTTTACTAGAGCTTCTAGATCTGATTCTGATTGTGGGAGCACAATTGGCTCATTAGATTGTTGAACCAAAGATTTACTTCTTCGTTTCTGCCACTCATTTTCTACTATGTCTGCAAATAGCAGACAAAGAGTCAGGCAAACAGAAAGGATATCGTAAAGTATAGAGACATATATTTAGAAGTAAATGAATCTATGGGGATGTATTTTTACTCATTCTAGAACATTACTAGTCCTATCTATGATGAGTTATTCATATTGGAATTCGGCTGATTCAGTCTCTGATGAGTTTGTTAATATGTTATATTCCGAGCTAAGTTTAACCAAAGCTGTGATACCAACTGTGATCACCCCAAACTCCCGCAGTACGAAAGTAAGGATAATCATTGGAATATAACACATAACAATAACAGCAGAACAGAAATAGAGAATTATAGCAGATAATGTTCATCAAATTACACTAGAAATAATACATCATCAGAGTTACACAGCATAATAGGATCATACTTAGCATAGAGTACAGTTTCAGCTTTATATAAAATGTATGCAGCGGGATAAAAACATAATATACTAAGCAAAACCTGAACCACATAATAGGAATGATAGTATCCATCTTTAGCTTCATAGCTATCCAGAATGAATCTGCTAAACCTGTATACAAGGCTGCCCGTGTGGAAAAGAGGGCACCCGAGTTTGCAAAGTGAAACAAACTTCGAGTCAGTCATGGGACTGGTATGAGAAATCATATTTAACCTATTAATAATAAGGCTAATCACAGGACCACGCCGCAAACGCGAACGGGTTTACTCCATCGGATTGCCAGTGCAAAAATAAAGTAAATCGTTAAAATAACGCAATGCTTTTTATATAAATGAAACCATTATAAGACTCAAGCCCCATCACACAATGCAATGCAAACCAGAGGATAGAGTTTTACCTTATAATGGTCAAAATATGCTTGATACGATAAAAACGGATTTGATATAATTATTAGTGTATATATGTTTCAAAAGCATTTCAATCATAATAGAAATCATATACGGCATAGCCACCTTATACTATGTGGTCGTACTAGTTATACAATTAAAACCACATGGGTCGTATTGAAAGTTGTATTTCCATCATGAACCAAGGCAAAAGATAGTCCTTACCGAATTCGAGACAATCTAGCCCATGTCTCAGGAACAGAATGCATCGTCCCTTGGATCTTCAGGGCTGGTCCACAAATAATGTTATGGATTAATAATGCCTGAACAATACGTTTCCCCGCCCTATGGGGCATAAATAGAGCCACTAGGGACTCAAATAACCGAGGTGCCTCATTCCATCATCCACATAAGTAAAAATGTCAGGCCTTTTAAAAACCATGACACCACTTCTAGCTAGAAAGAAGCATATGTACTCTCTGCAGTCCTTACTCTCGTTTTTGGCTCACACCGGGGTGTGAGGCTCGCGAAGTAACGCTATACACAAAGCTATGCTATTTAAAATTGTGCTTTGATCATCAACCACAAGGCTCTGCTTTTCAACAATAAGCCTTGATCATTTGCATCTTGGCATGCCACACTGACAATTCACATCATGCGACTGATGTCTACCAATATATAACCTCTGAGCTCGTATGTCTCAGAGAGGGGTGTTAAGCAAGAGAATAAATTCTCTTCCACCCAACAAATATATGTCAAATAGAAATCAATCAGCATAGAGTAAAATCCAATGTCAGACATACATTCATTTACAAGTCTGTTCTGGATC
Organism: Allium sativum; assembly: GCA_030737875.1. Classification (NCBI taxonomy): domain Eukaryota; kingdom Viridiplantae; phylum Streptophyta; class Magnoliopsida; order Asparagales; family Amaryllidaceae; genus Allium; species Allium sativum. The sequence continues at coordinate 472,981,196 of CM060923.1, read as the reverse complement.
TGAACGAAACTGGAGATACTGAGTATATCCAGACAATCAACAAGTACGTCCGGACAACTATCACTGTAACCCCTCCTGGAGCTAACCGATCCAGGGCATCAATAGTCATCCATTCGATGTGAAGACCGCTGGTCTTCAATCACCATCTTCAAATCTTCGACTTCCAATCGTCGTATAATTATATGAAATGAGATTGAACTCGGACTTTTCAAATAATTCTCGAATATATATAGTTTAAATCAATCTTTTCACTCCATATCGTTTATGATATTTTATAACGATTTATCGCTATTATTATTTATTTAAAAATAGCCATTTCTAATTAAACGACGCTTCGGGTCATTACATGGCCTTGGCGCTGTTTTCATCAAAATTTGATTTACAGATTTCTCCAAATCTAACCGTTGGATGTAACAACCCGGAAAATCCGAGCTAATTTAAAAATTTTATTTTGGTAATTTTGATGAATTTTGAATATTTTAAATGATATATTTTAAATAATGACGACGAGAAATTTATTTTGAATAGAATTAGAACGTATATATTTATTTGAATCGACGTTAGAATATAAATATTTATTTTTAATTATAAAAGGAATTGAAAATGGCGCGGTAGTTTGAAATTTCAATTTCAAAGTTCAAATGAATGTACAGGATTCAAAATAAACCAGATTTTAGCGAAACCAAAATATTAGAATCTATTTGAAAATATCTTTCCAACGAATCCGAAAAATCAAAATTTCATAGCGGGAATAAAATGTTATGCCCAGTTGAAAATTCAAAATAGTCGATGTCGAATTTTGGCCCTTAAAAATTGAAATTTTGCAAACGACCTTCGTTTTTTATGAAATCACTTTTGTTGGATCCGGGATGTCAAATTATTTCTAGATCCCAATTTGCATAATTTTCTGAATAAATATGTGAGCGTGGCAAAGGAAAACGCGTTTGACCAGTTTTAGTTGATTTTTATCGACTGGAAAATGGCCATTTTCAAACGGTCTCGGAATTTGACAAAATTAGTTTTGTTAGAACCGTATCGTTAATACGAAGCTAGAAATAATTTTTCTGGAATTTTTAGAGTTAGCATGTGACCCCGGTAAATTGAAATGTGCGTTTAAATTCAATATGCACTGATTTATATTTTAAATTTGATAAAAACTGATAGTAACAGCCGAATTGGCTTGCATAACATATCCCATTATGTTCGGAATGGGGGTAATTAGCTAGGGGCGACAGTCGTTGGGTTCGATTTAGGGTTTGAATGAAAAGTCAACTTTTAGAAAAACTAAATAAATAAAATAATATAAATATACCCTCCTCTCTAAACCTAACCCTCCCAAATCAAAATAAACATGTGCCCCCTTTTCTCATCAGCTGCCACTACAGCGATCGCGCCGCCCTAACACGCCATCATCGGTAGTTCCTCCAGCCGCCATCTCCCCTTCTGCGTGCCCCGCCTCCATCTTCCCTCTCCTCCACCTAGGACCGTCGCCCTAGCCCCCTTCTCCACCAAAACCCGTCGCTCAGGCCAGCGCCCGCCACCTCCGGTCCTACAACATCCAGCGCCACCCCCGCCACCGCTAGCGTGCCCTAACGCCGCTACCCACCACCCTAGTTAGTCCGTGGACCCTCCTTCCTTATAAAAACCGGATTTTTAAATTGTTAAAGCCCCGAAACCCCACTTCTTCGCTGCTCCGGCCAATGTGGCACCAGCGCCGACCGATAGTGGCTCTCCCGTGCCTCCTCCAACCACGTGAATGATGAAATGTGAGTTTTTAATTAATTTATTTATTTTAATTTAAGTTATTCTCAGTTTTATTATAATACAACGATTAAAAACTGATTTTTAATGTATTTAACAATATGTAAGTAAGTGGTTTTTCTATATATAGATATGAGAGAAAGATTTAATTTTTGGCTAAGTAAAGCTGTCATTTTTATTCATATAAAGTTATGATTTTTAGTTATGAAAAAAATATAATCTTTAGTAGATAAAAATGTGATTTTTATCTACATAGTAGCATAATCAAAATATGATTTTTATATATTAGATTTGGCAATAAAAATATGATTTTTATATTATAGAAAGAATAAAAATGTGATTTTTATTTATTGGAATGAAGCAATAAAAATATAATTTTTATTATGAACAGCGTGGTAAGGACTCCATTGGAATTTCAAACAAATCCAAACGGTTCAGAAGTTCAGAAGTAAAACTGACGGAGTGGAACCCAAAGGTGAGAACTCCTCAATTTTATTTTATTTTCTAGTTTGAAATATATACTAGGATGCAGACAGTGCTTAGCAGCATCCGACACCCGTCGTCCACAGACCATAGATGACTTGCTTGTTTGATTGATGTGTAGTGAAATTTTATTGTGTGATGTGGAGGGAATAAATATTTTATAGTTAAAAATATATTTTTTAACGTGTATATAAAATAAATATTTATAAGCAAATCAGACGAATTTTTTATGTACACACATTTGACTAATATTGAGTGGGATGATAAATTTTACACATCGCCCAACTGCACAAATAAATCTGTGTTTGTTGTTTGAAAACCCCACACGGGTATTGGGATGAAATTGGACATACACTAATCCCAATAATTATCTGTATGTCAATCGATTGATTGACAGGCTGTTATAAGCGTTAAATATTTATATTTGATGCTTATGCAGTGTAGAATGCTCTCTGGATGATGGATTGTTGCTTTCATTATTGTTATACACATTTGTTGTGTGAAATCCATATAAATCACATTATATGGTAATTGACTGTGTTTGATTCCAGTTCAGATAGAAAGAATATTTTAAAATAACGATTATATTAAAATAACGAATATTTTCAAATAATATTCAGAAGAGAATCAAAATATGATTTTGATGTCCGATTTGGGATGGACACGAATATATTTAAATATACAAAGCCATGTTGATTAGATTGACGCCATTTTGACATGAACGATATTTATATCGATTTTATTCATTTTTATAATGAATATCGAAAAGGAATAGATTTCAAAATCTAATGTTTTGAAAATATTATAATTTATATATCGATGGTATGGAATATTCAGTTTTGATTAGAAATTGAATACGAAGTTGAAATCGTTTTGAAAACGAATTTAAAACGATTTTTAAAATACGTATTGAAAGGAAGTCGACGAAATATATGTAATATATAGATTATATATATATTATATATATAATGGCCTGAATAGAACGCGCCGCGCTGCGGCAGTTCGCGAATTTCGGCCATTGACTTCGAATGGATATTACGGGAGATCCGACTGTCGGATTCTACTAAAACCGGAACCATTTTGTTCGTATCGAAAATAGCTTTCTAACTAATATTAGAGATTTGAAATCTAATGGTTGGATTTGGAATTATGTCCAAATCAAATTTGGAAAAGGTCGTTGTAAGTGCAGTTCGATGGCCGTTTATGAAATCGACTGTATGGCCTTGATAAAATTATTAAAAATAGCAATAATTTGTGTAAAATAATAAGAAATGATTTGGAAAGAATTGGGATGAAAAATTCCATATTTGAAAAGATAAAAATAGATTTTTATCGAAATGAACTAGTTTTGAACTAGAATTATAATCCATTTATTTTTGAAATAAATAAATGGGATTTGAAAGGGTTAACCGGAATTTCCAATAATTGAATTGGAATGGATTTGAATCGAAATTGTCTTTGGAATATTTTGATGTTGGATTTCGTGATTATACAGATATTTTTATGGAAATTTGAGAGATATATGTATATCGTTATTTCCAATACGATATTTGTTGGTCGTAGAATTTGATATTGAATATAAGCTGATATATTTTCTATTCAGAGCCTTGTATTTAATGTCAAATGGGATTTGGGTTTGTCGTGAATGGTGTCTTCATTAACACTGTTCTTAAACCCAGTTGAGAAAAAGATTAAATCTTTTTATTTAGATTTAATGAATTATACCAATTAAATGATATTTAATTGGAATTGACTTTTGGGTTTATCGTGAACGGTGTTTTAAATAACACTTGTTCTTTAACACGATAATTAATGGAATGTGAATTGGGTTTATCGTGAACTGTGTTTTAACGACATTCGTTCTTTAACCCGATTTACAGTGAAATAGGATTTGGAATTTATAAATCTCTTTAATAAGATTTAAAGGAGATTTTCCAAAGTAAAGTTTTCCAATTTAATAAAATAAACTGGAATGTAATGGAAATCGATTTGGTAACAATCGAAGTGAATTTCTATGGAGGAAGACTTCTAATATATCTGGAGTTTAAAAGGCGTTGTTGTTATTCCATTCATATTATTAGTCGGATATGGAAGTTTATATCGATTATATATATCGATTTGTTTTCCATGAAGATTCCATCGTTAATGGAATGTGATTTTGGGTTGTCGTGAATGGTATCTTTAATAATACTGTTCTTAGACCCAACGGAGTTAAGAAAATCAGAAACTAACTGGAGATTAGTTAAGTTGAATGGGTTCTTGGGTATTGATCTGATGTTGGTTTCGGCCTTCGGGGTTAATACTTAGGGAATTGTTCACTTGCTAATTTTCGGTTAAAGGCTGATGGAATGGAATGTGATTTTGGGTTTATAGTGAACCGTGTTTTAAATGACATTGGTTCTTTAACCCGGTTAAAGACAGGATATGATTTCCCAAGTTAAACAATCATTAATATTATTTTTTGGGAAGATTAAAACCAAGTGGAGTTTTAATGGATCTTTAATTAGATTGAAATGATCGAGAATGGAGTATCACCAGTTTTGCTCCAGGCGATAGTTAAATCTTTAATTAGATTTGAACGTGAAATGGTAATTGAATTTACCGATAACACCGTAGTATTAGATATGAAGTATTACCAATTTTACTTCATGGGATGAATATGTTGGGGTTGGGAAATTTAACAAATGATTACTTCGGTAAGGTTCGGTAATCCCGGCTAGTTTGGATAAACCATAATTTGGTTTGAATTGATATTCAAAAGAAGATTAAAGAACAAATTTAAAGAATTTATCTTTGATAAAATTAATGGGAACCTTTCCCTATAGATGTGAATATTTGAATAAAAAATATATTCTGAATTGGAATGAGGCGTATGTTGTGTTTGTGTAACACTTGTTTGTTATATACGCGAGTTATTCAGAAAGACCGGGTTTATCCCATTCTAAATAACTGATTCGACGAGGTGTCGAGGATGAAGACGGTGGTCGAAGACCGGAGGTCTTCACATCGTTTGGATAATTACTGATGATCTTGATTGGGATGTACACCCAAGAGTAGGGAATCAGTTGATGATCGTCCAGAGTAATTTGAGATCGATGGATATGCGAGGAATAAGGTTCCTTCGGTTTCGTTCAGACCCAGAACGGACTTGTAAATGGACTGTGTGTCTGACATTGGATTTCATTCTGTGTGATTGATAGCCATCAGTTGCATGGCATGAATTGTCTGTATGGCATGCTGAGATGTAAAGAATCAAGGCTTTTGTCGAAAAGAAAAGTCTAGTGGTTGATGATCAAAGCACCGTCTGTGTGGCATAACTTTGTGTATAACGTTAATTCGCGAGCCTAACACCCCGGTTGTGATCCAGAAACGGGAGAGGACATCAGGGAGGGCATGTGTTTCCTTCTAGCTAGGGTGGTGTCAGTGACCTACCAGCCCTGACATTTATATTATTTTCACCTGTGTTGTTGTTGGATTGCGAGGCGCCTCAGATATATCGGTGACTATGTGGATCCGATGGAGTCATAAAACTCATTTACGCCCCCAAAGGGCGGGGAAACGCAGTGTTCAGGCATTTTAATCCACATCGGTGGACCAGCCCTGACGATCCAAAGGCTTGACTGAGTACTTGCCTGAGGGGTGGGCTAGAGCGTCTCGAATTCGGTAAGGACTATCTTTTGCCATGGTTCATGATGGAAATACAACTTCCGAATACATGACTTTGTGGTTTTGATTGTAGAACCTATATATGGCGACATAGTGGTATGGGGCACTTATGCCGTCTATGATTGATACTTATGATTGAAATTGCTTTGACACTATACACTTATAGTAATAATAAAAGATGAAGTTTAGCGTATCAAGCATTCTTTGGCTATTATAAGGTAAATCCCTATCCTCCGGATTGTGTTGCATTGTGTGATGGGACCTGGGTCTTATAATAGCTTCATTGTTCTTTATTTAGCATTGCGCTGTTGTTTTATGCACTGGTATTCTTGGGAGGAAACCCGTTCCGTGTTATACGGCGTGGTCCCTGGATTTACCTAACTTTAAAATAAAGATTAATAACTATTTTAGTTCTCACACCAGTCACATGACTGACCTGGAGTTTATTGTTTTAACTTAAACTCTGGGTGCCCCTATTTTCCATACGGGAAGCTTGTAGTTTTGGTTTTGCAGATTTATATTCACAGGATCCTGGTTTACAGCTGGAACGATACTCGGAAAGCTCTGTATCCGTGTATTACTTTCAATTGAGTTTTGTATTATTTTTCCACTGCTATGTAATGTAAATTGAATCTCTGATATTTTTCTGATGTATAATATTTATTCATACTCTGTATATTGTTGTATTCTGATGGAATTGTTGTTATAAACAATGAAATGTTCTTCTGTTTGTGTTCTGATTCGTCTTGTCCTCAAAGTCAATCCGGGCTTTCTTTCACGGGGAAGTTCGGGTCGTAACACTGGATCTTAGCAAATTATACATCGTTAAAAAGATCTTTCCAAAACGAACCCAACGGTTCCGGTTTTGGGAAAATCCGACGGTCGGATCTCTAGTTATAGTCGTTTGAAGTTATGATTTCAAAACGCGAACTGCAGCAGCACGATTCGTTTTATTTTAATTTATATTTATATATAAATATATAAATTAATTCATTCGACGATTTCAAACTATTTCCATTTCAAAACAATGAACATTTTCCAATGTCCATACATTTCATTAAAAATGAAATTTTTAATGATAACATGTTTTTATATCTAAAACATGGCGTTCTTCTAATTTCTTTACACTTCATTAAAAATGTGATTTTTAATGATAACATGTTTTATAACTAAAACATAACCTTTTTACATTTGTATAAAAATTGCAATCTTTTCTATATCACACAAAAATGTAAACATTTCCATATTACAACAAAAATGTAATCATTCTATGTTGCATAGAAAATGTATTCTTTCCTATGTTACAAAGAACATGAAATCTTTTCATTCAGTCTTTATTACATAATAAAAATGTAATTTTCTTTTATTACATTATATAAAAAATGTAATCCTTTCTATTCTATTATTACATTATATAAAAATGTAACTTTTTATCCTATTATTAAAAAGAATGTAATCTTTTTATCCTTTTACTAATGATTCATTTACATCGAAAATGTGAATTCCAATGAAAAATATTTTTATATAGAAATGATTCTTTTAAATGTTTCATTAACATTAAAATGCAAAATTAAATGTAAATACAATTTTATTTTACAATGGTCAATTTATAATATTCATTAACTTTGAAATTGAGAACTTTAATGTAAACATATTTAAATCTTTTTATCCTTTCAAAATATTCTTTCAAAATATTTATAATATTCTTTTAAATCTTTTAATCCTTTCAAAATATAATCAATTTTTCTAGCTTTTTATTTTTCATTTAAAATGAGAATTTTAATGTAAACATATTTTGATTTTCAAAATATGATCATTTTTTTCTTTTTTTCTACTTTACATTAAAATTGAGAACTTTAATGTAACATATTTCCCTTTCAAAATATTCTGTATTTACATTAAAAATAAAAAAATTAATGTTAACATGTTTTAAATTTCAAACATGAACATTTTTCCTATGTTCTACATTCACATTCAAAATGGGATTTTTAATGTAATCATTTTTATTTTTAAAAAATGAACAAATTATCTACATTCTATATTCACTTTAAAAATGGTATTTTTAGTGTAATTATGTTTTGTTTTAAAACAATGAACAATTTTCCTATATTCTATATTCACATTAAAAATGGTATTTTTAATGTAATCATGATTTGTTTTAAAACAATGAACAATTTTCGTATACAATAAAAATTTGTATTTTTATTGTTTAACTTATTTTCATTTAAAAAAAATGAATATTCTCCTTATTTCTATATTCAAATAAAATGTGAATTTTGGATGTTCAAACAAATTTCATTTCATATATGAATTTTCAGAAAATTTCGACAGCATAACGGCAGGGTAATTAAAACCGGCACCGTCCTGATGTACATCTCCTCGCGCTACCTTAAAGCCTTACAGCTTTTGACAAGGGGGATTTCAATAGTCTATTTCATACGCGGACAAATATTTTCACAATATCAATCAATTTTAATTCCTTTTTTTCAACCACAAACAAACACCAAAATTCAACCAATCACAAATCAATCAAGTCGTCCAGTTTCCGAATGGCACTTGGTGTCAATAAAGAAGGTCTATTACCGAACTTTTTCTGAAGCAATGCTAAGAAGGTCTACAAGTCTCTTACTCGTGAAACTAGGAAGCTTGGGAGCATCATCTGAAATAAAAACAGTTTGTGAGCCCATACATGGACAACAAGTGTGCAACGAGTTAAGAAGAGTAAGTGAGAGATATAGTCAAAATCTGTACTCGAAGTATTGAAATTTCCAAAAATGCTAGGAGGGCAACGTATGAAGAAGAATTGAGTCTCCCAGTCTTTGAATCGAACTGCTCCTTCAGATAGCAATGTCTTTGAGGGATTAGCGTGAATTTTTTTGTAATTCACATCATTAAGTTTGGAAGAGCGAATCAAGTAGTCAAGAAGTGGAGGATCTAAGGAAGGGTTACCAGATTCCAATGACAAAATCTCTAGACCTAAAAGGTAGGTATAGGTATTTGGAGAAGGCTGGATAGGAGCAATATTAAGATATTGCAGGAATTTGGCAAAGAAATATGGGAAAGGGATTAAACCTCCATGCCAAATATGGATGGAAGTATAGGAAAAACATCCATCAGAAGGAGACATGATCGTGCCAGTTATACGTGGAGGAATGTCTTCCACTCCAAAAATATTGAAATCCTAAAGAATAGCGTCAACGTCCTCCTACGAAGTAATCAAGGAGTGATTTTAAACAACCCTAATCTTCTCCGAGGATGAAGTTAAGATGGTAAAGTGAAACTTTTAGTGGGTTTAATTGCGATATGTTTCTTCCCAATGATGTCAGGTATTATCTTCTCATTTCATAAATCACATGCATAGGAGCCAAAGAAAGAGAAATTCACATAAAGATCAACGTAAGTTTGTTTTTGATCATTCTTTCAAAGGCATTTCAAAGTAACAACACTTGCATTGAATCATGTAATATAGGCTTTTGGAAGAACAAAAAACCAAGAAAATATTTGAATTATTTACCAACCAATTCGAAATTGATTAGCGGAGATTGATTTAACTATGAGGCCGAAATCTATTTGCACTAATTGATTCAGTAACTACATCAACTAAGTCCTATAAAATCACTTGATAATTAAACAAGTAATTCAATTGGATAATTAAACTGATGCATACATACAATTTTCTGAGATCATCTAATCAAAACCAAAGAATCATATACGAATTTGAATTATTTGGATAAGTATCAAGGATTTGATACTGATCATGGAACGAAACTTGTAAAAAGCTACAAATCATTTCGAAAGAAAATGGAATAAACTTACTCCGGTTAATGCAGGAATATATCCTAAGAACCTTAAATATGTTGAAGTTATTGTTGCTTGCACTAGGAAAATTTTAAATGCAGGAGATTATGAAGAAGAACGAAGGAAACTTATATGGAAAAGAACAGCAAAAAATGTGAGATAGGTATTTTTAAGTTGAAAGAAACAGGTATTTGAACTGCTGACTTGAAAAGTCAGGAATACCCCTTCATTTGGGGGGCTAAATAATACCATAAGAATTTGACACCGAAACCAAAGCAAGGTGAAGGGATATCGTTATATGGTCGATACCAAAGAAAAATCCTGCGACAGTGTTCAACCGATACCACAACACGAGGATAAAGAGGTAGAGCTGGTACCGAAAGCTAAAAGTCAAAGAGGAGCAGAGCCGGAACCAAGAAGTGAAGTTAAAACAAGTGAAGCTGACACTAAGAGCTTGGAAAGTAACAATGGAACCAATACCAAGAATATAAAGAGAACTGGAAAAGGCAGCGCCATAACAATGATGCTATCAACACCAACATAGGGGATCAAAAAGCTTGGTGCCGATACAAAGAAAAGAAGGCAAAAGAAGCACGTTATCAACACTAACATGCTGTGAACAGTTAGCTTGGTATCGATATCGAAGAATGAGAGCAAAGGCATAAACCGATACCAAAAGTAGTGGGGTTGAAGCATGAAGGCGATATCGAAAGCCGGTGCATTGAACAAATGACGGAGTCAAATACCGAAACTCGGTACCGTTGGAGGTGATACCAAGTACAAAGAGCAGGAAGCGATTAAATCGGCACCGGATACATAAAGTATGATACCGAAACCAAATGCATGAAAGGGAAGCACATGGCCAATAACAAGTATGATGGGAGCAAAAGAGAGCTATTAACACCAACATTCTTGGTGTCGATACTACTGCCCAAAGGCAATACCAAAGTTACAAGGGAAAGAGCATAGAGGCGATACCCAGTTATTATACGAAAGCTTAGAAGCAAAACCAAGAAATGCAAGCGGTGAGGGACTAAAGCCGGAACTGAAGCCAAATCTGTTGAAATAGGCCGATATGAAGACATTGCTACAAAAGAGGGTCCAAATCCTCTATAAATAAGACCTTAGGGGTCACATTTTGGGGAATTTTTCCTTATTCCAAAATTTTGTATTCAATTCTTATAGTCTAAACCCTAATTTTGAAATCAAATTGAGAAATTCTATTGTAATTGTCCATGTACTCCATTACTTGATTGATAAAAGAGATACCTTAGCATCCACTATCAATTATATTTGTCTTTTAATCACTAATTCAGATCAAGGACTTATATTGAAACCAAACATTAAATCGACCATGATGAAGATTTTAGCTCCAGTAGCAACGATCTTATGAAGCCCTTATCCCAAGATAACTTATTCTTAAGTATTCTAAGGGTGATACTCACCTCTTGAAGGCAGAGTAACTAATTTTCATACTTGAGACACTAATTTCTAAGAAACGACAGATTAAATGAGTTTGGAAGGACTAAATTACACCCAAGTCCATTACTGTAACCCCACATTCTAGTGTTGACGATTTTTATCGTTACAATATTTAATGTTTCTACATTGAATACCGAAGCGGTAAAGAAAATATCAAGTTAAGATCCAACTGTTAAATTTATTTATTTTGTGTTTTGTTTAACTTTCTAATCACCATTCCTAAATTCTTATTTAGTAATGATGAGGTATATTTTTCAACTTAGGACTTCCTGGTTTTTCAATTTTTTTTTTGATATGATTACTTTCTCTTTAAGAGTAATTAAGTATGCTAAAATAAATAAATAACTTAAATGAAAAGTTGGTAAGTCCAACCATTTATTCTTGAATTATTGCATAAAATTTGTAAATTGATAATTTTATATTGAAATATACCATGGATTAGCCATTGTATATTATTCCGTCTTATACAGTAGAATTGTTGATTTTTTTAGTGTATTATTAGCCATTGAAATATACCATGGATTTGCCATTTTATATTGAAATATACCATGGACCTAGCGGGGTTGTGAAGAGTGAGGAGATACCATACAAGTTGCAAGCTCAAGTTTCATCAAACACTCATGTAGGGCCGTAGAAAAATTGTGATTTGGATCTGAGATTCGGGTATTTTGGATCGAGAGGAGTTCCTCCGCAAGTCATCCAGGTGTGGTGAAAACAATTCAAGATAAGATGAATAAGGAGAAGCGGTTGGGTGGAGTGTTAAGAAGAGGGGTGAGAGAAAAAGAAAATGGAGAAAAGGAATTGAATTGTCACCATTGCCAACTGATGGCAGAGGAATTATTATACCTACTTTTTACTATTATTCATTTATGTTTATCCAATTTAAATTCACTTGGTAATAATAATAAAAAATGGTCTATTATGAAATATATATCTTACTCATTCTTATTATCAAAATAAATAACTTAAATGATAAGCTGGTAAGTCATGCCATTTATTCTTGAATTACTGCATAAATTTTCACTACAGTAGAAAAGGTTTTTCGTAGCGTTGAAAAACACTACTAAAGTTTTAGTAACTTTCCGGTAAACGCTGCGACACGACATGCCTCTAAAGTCTGAAAGTTTTAGTTGCGTTGTCGTAAACACTACCAAAAATGAATATATTGTAGCGTTTCTATACTCCTACAAAAGATTTTTTTGGCAACGTCTTAAAAATGCAACCAAAGTGGTACTTGCATCTTTATTTTCTATAACGTTTTTTCTATGTTGCTATAATATTTTCACAGCATTTCATCTATCCTACTATACATATTTCATCGGGTTTTACTTCTACTACATATTTTTTTGTAAATTGCATTTTTTCCTCTTTGAAACTGTAATGGCCCGCAAATCTGTACTATCTGAGTTGATTAAATACACCACACGTCCAACCCAAATTGCACAAAAATACGAATCATTGTGGGTTAAAGAAGAAAAAGATAGAAGAAGAATGGAAACCACAACACAGAATCTCACATCACATCGGAATAAAGTATAATATATACAATAGCTTTTGGAATACAAAATTTTACTTACATACATCATCAGAGTACAACACTTACAACACAATGGAAATAAACAACATATAGCTATCGAATATTGAAGCCTCTTGTTTTAAACTCTACCAAGGGTATCTGTAAATACCTAAACTACTTGACTGTCCATACAAACTTGGGCGCCCAAGAGTTTAGGGAAAACATAACAAAACAAACTATGGGTCAGTCGTGGGACTGGTGTGAGTAAACTCCAACCGTTTGTCTTACTTTTCAAAAAAATCATTTTTGAGAGAAAAGATAATCGTAAGACCGATCAACACATAAACACGGATGGTTTTTACCTTACGATAATCCAAAACATTCTTTAAAATCAATGCTATTATGATATTACAATAGTCTCTAAATCAAATAAATAGCAATCTAGCAGAACGCTTGCATCTCACTCTCTACATACATAGTATACAATCAAAACCACGAGCTCTTATTGGATAATGGATTACAACTAGAAAGGTATGAGACCACCTTCTGATAGTGTATTTCTAGAGAGGAATACACCGGGTTCAACAAGAACATATTGTGATCCAGGTTAAACATGACTGACCACTCACTTCGCTTGAGTGTTCTGAAAGTATTGTCACCAACGGTTGGTATTAGCAACCATTTCCCGAAAGGGATAACATCGAAAGAATAAAGAAGCAAATAGAATTTCTCTAGATCAGGTGATAATACACCCTAACTGGGAGCTACCCACTAAGCCGTGCGACCTACCCCATTTTATACCATTTCCCAGCTGTGAGGCTTGAGGCTACACTTATCTTTTGACACACCACATCTTCATTCACTTTGAATGCCACATCGTCAAACTCGCCAAAATCGTTTATTGATTTCCCCAAAAATATCACAGGCAGAAAGCTAAGAGAAACAAATTTCTCTCCCACCAATGTGACGCATTCGAAGAGGTCAATATAGATGATTTGTTAGACATACTCTGTTAGACATTCGTCCATACAAGTTGTCCTAGGACTGGACAAACCGAAGGCACTATTTTCATTAATCCATTTTAGGTAATTTCTACCTACAATTAACAGAAAAATCCCTTGCACTTTCCCTGTCTTCAATTATCTTCAGCATTTTGGAATCGCTACGCTTATGCCAATACGGAGTGGTCTTCAGATAATAAATATGATCCTGGTCTCTCCATACTGACAACGGAAATGGTCCAAAAACTTTGATAGTCGGTTGTTTAGCTACCAAAGAAAAATATCCATACAATTAACGATCCTATTTCCAAATGGAAATTCTAATGATCAAACATCAAGCAACATTGAGCCCCTTTAAATTAATTTCTTATTAATTAATTTTATCATTTCCCAATTTCTATTCAATATCTTTACCCAGATATTCTCCCAACCCGTTTAGCCTCTCACGATATTTTCTATATTCCATAAAATATCTCTTTCTAATATTGAAAAAAATTCATATATCCACAAATCATTATTATTCCACATTCACCGGTCCCTAACCGTAAGCTAGTAAGAGAATTACTCCCTAAGTATCAACCTCGAAGGCCGAAACCAACATCAGATCGACACTCAGAAAGCCATTCAACTCGACTAATCTTCGGTTAGTTTCTAATTTCCTTAACTCCATTTCTTAACTTCTTATCAACAAAATAATTTCAATCTGCGAAACGTTTACTTTTAAACCATCACACTTTAAAACATGTATACGTTTCTCCTTCCAATATCTCAAGGTTTAATTTTATAATTTCTCTTTTTACTTATAAAATTTCATTATATATTTATTCTCTTATTAAATTTCATATATAATTGATAATTCGATCTCTAGTTATCAAATTTTCATAAATTTTTCTATCTCCTTAAATTTACAGAATTTTTTTTCAGTGTCTCCTTTGTACGACTCAGTCGGTACTACTACAAATCACCTCTTTAGGCCCTTTCCATTCAAAAAGAAAATCAAAACGCCAAGCGGCTTGCCAAATAGGCTCATAAAATGTCATATTAAATTAAATACGTACCTCTTTGTCTCGCAAATCAATTTATATTCCTTCCATTACTTCATTCCATATCTGTTTAACATATATCCAACCATTCCCACTTTATTCCAACTCAATCCAATCGTTTTTAACTCAATTTGCTAATTTATTCTCTAATTATCTCTTTTGCCTACTTCACTTTTTATTTGAACACGACATGTTCAAATATATTTTTAACTTGCTTATAGACTAACTGAATTCCATTTCAATTCAAGTTTCATATTCAATTTCAAATATGAATTCACAAATCTAATTTACTTATCCAAAGTCAAACTCGATCCAAAACTTGATTAACTAATTATTCTTCTACTTAGTTAATTCTATTCAATAATAAATATTTGATTTGTTTCAAAAATCAATCCATTTCCTTCACTTGGGTTCATATTTATTTTATAACTCAAATCTGGATTTTACTAATGGAAATCCGAATTTTATTCACTCAAAATCGTTATATTTCATTTAATAAACCGTTATGGTTTATAAACGATTTTAGCGCTATTTTTCTGTAAATTTGATTTTGACATAACTCAAAATCTATAAGACAAAATTTAGATTTTTTTTTCCATCAGAAAACCATCATTCAGTAGGTCCGAACAATTCTTGTTTCAAAGAATTCCGACTTAAATTGAGTTCTACATACTCAATTGAAGTACGAAACATCAAATTACGAACTACCGTACTGCTCTGAGCACGTTTTAATTATACTTAAATATAAACTTTTAAATTTTGTTTATTTATAAATTCCAATTTTATTCTTGTATATTTTAATATAAATTAAACTAGTTTCTCCAAACCTAACTCAATATTTTCGATTATCCTTAATCGTCGATTATTTCATAACTCGGTTATAAATTTATTTACAATTCAATCTTGTATACTAAATTCCTATTCCCTTATAAATAAATTATTTATAAAATTCGATATTATCGAATTCCAATCCTAAATTCGCATGGAAATTTTCCAATTCTATTTACATTCTAAACATCAGAAATAATTTTATCGTTTCCTTTTGAAATGATTTTTAATTTCCCCTTTTTAAATTCACTCTTGAATTTAACCATTCAAATTACCCAATGATAATTTATTTCACTTACATTTATAAACATCGTTTATAAATTCACAACTTGTTTTAATTATTAAAACAAGTTTATAATTTCCATTCCATTCAAAATTCAAATTCTATATTTGAAAAAAATAAATTTTCTTTTTTAAAACTCGAATCCTTTTCTTTTCATTCGAATATTTTTCTACGGTATTTTAATTAACAATACCTATGACCATTGTTATTCAAACATCCAAATACACAATCATCCATCACAGGTTTTCTAACACGTCATATATTATAAAATATATGGAAATAAACAATAAATAAATTTGAGAAATCCAGTTTGATCCCTCCAACCTGTTTTTCTTGTATCCACAGATGTTAGACAATATAATAATACTCATCCTGCTTCAAGGCAGGATATCGCGGTATAGAAGGTCATCCACTATATATATTGTGGGGCGCATAGGGTCATCCGCTAATGGTACTGCAGTAAATATCCAATATATATAATAGCCACAACCACCAAGCCTAAATATAAATAATATATATATAATAGGCACAATAATATTTTAATGCATCCAAACAACCAACAAACATCATATAACATAATAAATATTCGTTTATAATAAATTATAAATGAATCCAAAGAGTGAGTTTACTTACCTTGATTTTTGTTCGTTGGATATGATTTGTTTTTTGACTAAATTAAACATGCGTTTAATTTAACCGAAAATCCCTACTGTCTTCAAATCGCTCCAATCCAATGTTATAGCAAAGCTTTTGCTAATTCGAATCCAATGTAATCAGTTTCGCCGCAAGTATCAATTTGCAAAAGGATCATGTAGTCGCACATCATATCATTTTTCTAGTTTTAATCTATGCTAAAATGGCAGCAAATATTCCAATTTGCATGCACTATTATTAAAAAGTTTTCTCACTTTGAAGCATGGTTACAAATTTTCTTCAGATTCTAAAGAAACTAAAATATATGCATATTGTTGCATGAACTAACTACTACATACACCAGTATGGTGCAATATCATAAAAACCGTTATGTTACTAAACATTTTAAATTAAGCTTTAAATTGACTAACCATAATTAGTTAATTACCTTCGATCCCTTTTTAACTTCTTCTTCACTTCAGTGAATATACACAAACGAGGCTTTTGTTAGCTTCACATCATCAAGACTATTATTTTCATTACCAACATTCGAACTCGAGCTCCTCTATCATGATCGCGACGTGCTCGAACCCCTTTCCCAAATCATGTCGACCTCCTTTAGCTGATACAGGCGCGATCTTTCCATCACTAAAACCTTCCTACTCGATGCCCAATGCTTCCACCAACTCTCCAATATCAATGCACCTTCCTCCTCAGATTCAAAACAGATCTCCAACTTGCGATTTGATGATTTTAGACTAAGCGAGATACCTTCCTAACTCGCGTCGAAGCTGACCCCTCCTTGAAATCGAAATCGAATGGATCGAAGAGAAATAAGCTAGGAGTTTTATATACACATGCTCGAATTAGGATTCCCCTATTTTTCTCTTTTTTTTATTAACGGTGGATTAGTTTTCGAATTGAAGAGATAAAAAGGGAAATGGTATAGCCTTGATTCGGATTTGCAAAGGCTAAGGAGGGGTGCAGTTAAATTTTGAAAGGAGGAATTTTAGGAATCGACCATTTTATTTTATCTAAGGCTATCAAATTATTCCAGGAGAACGAAATGGTAAAAAGAAGAGGGGGACGCAATTTACTTATAGGCGAAGGAGTAGGTAGGTCGGCTTCAGTACATTAAGTAGGATAGCTTAAGTACGGAATATTATATTTGATTAGATTTCGTATTTAATTCGACTGATTTAAAGAGATTTTTATTCCTTTTAAATAGATTTCGATTTGATTTGGAGCTTATCCACTAATTTTATAATCAAATACCTCGGGGTTCATAACTTGAAATCACAAACCCCTATTTTAACGTAATGACCGACGTTCTAATGTTATAACGCTATTCTAAACTCAACGAAATAGATTCCCAAATTTAATTCGAACGTATATATAAATAACCATATTAAATCGATATAATATAATTTAAATTCAGAAACAATCAGTTCATCGATAATAAATTATTATTCTCATATATGTTCAAATAGAAGTTATATTGATTATCTGAATCTCCAATTCAGTTTTAACTAAGAATTCAATTATTTATCATTTGCTATAATTGGATATACTCGAAATTAAATAGTAATCGATTATTAATCTATAAATTCCACATAAAAATCCATTTATATTATCAACTCAACATTTAAAACAATATTAAATGTTTAAAATTATTTGACCAAAAACCTGGGTCGTTACAGAAACGCTACGAAAAACTTATTGATTGATATACACATTTTAATCACCGCTATTTACTGTTAACGGCTTGTATCATTCCAAAATAAGACACGATTCCTTCTCAATGGCTACTTTCATGGCCGAAAGCTTTTGACCTCTTGCAATTTTTTTTCTTCTTCATCGCGTTAAATCTTCTTTTCTACTTTGCGCATTTGGTCCTTTCTTTTCTTTAAATATCTCTACAGGCTCTTTGTACTTTCATGTTTTACCCTAATTCGATTGGGTTTATGGATCTAACATCAGATTTGGGTGTGTTTGTGCTAATTGGTTCATTTTTGAAAACGTATCCCTTTACTGAAGCGGTTTTTTCCTCAATAGCGGAAGTCATTTCCGAACCAATTACTATAGAAATCACAGGGGAGTCATCTGTCCTTGGAGATGTTTCTCTTTAATATCGATTGGGGTTCTTGTGCACCATCGTTACCTTTTTGTGGCCAACTACTTTTTGGAGCTTACTCCTCTCTATTCGGGTGATTTTGGTACTGCTTTTTCACCATCTGGAAATTTGCGTGGATTTACCAGTTCGGTGGTTTTTGGATCTTGTGTTTCCTCTAAAATCAACAAGGGAGAAGGGGTTTCATTGCCTCAATTTCTCCTTGGTCTCACGAGTTGTGTTTGAGATGGTTGTTAGCGGTTTTCTGGTGTGCGATGGTGTTTTTGGTAATGACCATTGCGAGTTATTGGAAGCGGTCATCAGTGGTGTTGAAGATTTAACCACTCCACCCATTGAGAACCGCATTCCCAATCGCTTGAAAGTGGTTGACATCTCTTCAGCACGTGATGTTGTCGTGTCGGTCTCAGTGGCTTGTGATAGTAAGAGAGGTTCGGTGGTTGTTGCTCGATGCAGACTAAAGCATGCTAAACGTCATCGACGGTCGAAGAAGGTGGCAGTTGCCACTTCTTCCTCGATTGTTTGGGCTTCTACTCCTTCCGTATCCCAAGCAGCACCAGCTTTACATGTCTCTATTTCGAATGCTTTTGCTTGCTTGCATGATAGTTTTGTGGAGTTTGTCTGTGGTTATGTTTCTACAAACGATCTGGTAATGGTCGACTTTTTTTTTTTGAGGATGGTGATGCTTTGAATTCTAGTCTCGTTGGTTGCACGGCGCTGAGTTTCGTAAGCGACGTAAGTCTAATGTTTTTACTCGACTACAGCCAGTGGTTAATACACTTGGCGAAGCAGCGCAACACAAACATCGAACATACATTACGCCTAGTGCCCTGGCAGTGGTTTTTGACTCAGATTGTCTTCCTCATAGGCAGGCATTTTTGAAGGTGGTTCAGATGGCTTCTCCTATAGCGAAGTCAGTCGATGCAGACTGCTTGCTTTCTGAACTTCGTTTTGCACTTCAGCTTTGCCATCAGGTTCGTGTCCCATCCCACTTTTCCTGGTATGTTACAATAACTTGGAACTTATGCTTATTATTGGGGCCTTTGAGTGGCTTTGTGTGCGGTGGATTGAACTTGGTCACGCAGTTGCATGGGCTCCCTATCAATCCGTTCTTTGGCAACAGATTGGTGGGCCATGTGTGTGTTTTTGGTCTTGCCAATGTGTTTGTTCCCTGCTTGTGTGGCATTTCCTCTCTTGGCCAACTTGCTGTGTTGGTTTTTGTGTTTTCTTTTGGCCGATTCATGTTCATCGTTGCACTGTTTTCTTGTGATGATCTGAGCTTTGTTACTCTACTTGCTTTCATTCGGTGGCCAGACTCGGCTTTGTGCTTGGTATTGATCACCGAGTGGTTTCGCTTTGTTTTTGTTTTGGTCGAGCTGATTCGCCGGGTTGTTACTGGCTCGACTTTTGGTTCTTTTCTTTGTCGGGCGTGACAAGGATGGCCTTTGTGGGCATTGAGTTGGTTGCTTTTTCGTATTGCAGCGAGGCCGCTTCTTTGTCATTTGCGATACATGTGTTTTGGTTTGGGTTGTCTGGTCTTCGGTGGCTTATTGGGCGACTTTTCATGATATTGACAGCTACGGTACGAGGGTCTCCAAGGTGCAGACGTATAGCAGCTCATTATATTAACCACTATACGGCCTACCCTGAAGATTTACCCCATATGCTGGCATATCCGACTGTCATCTTTCGGAGCATCGGGTTTTGATCTTCACCTATTTTGCAGGGTTGTCAACCTAATGACAGGTCAGCATCGGTAAAGACCACACAGAGATTAGTGTTGTTTCCTTCGATCGACACTACATCGCCCCCGGCCTTTAGCGTCCCAGACATCCCGGATTGTTTTCCCAACCCTGCTTCCTCTTCTTCGTCGTCTTCTCATTTGTCTTTTCCCCTTCTCAGCAAGGATGAGATAGCGACCATTAATGGTCGCATATCTCGCCTCACTGAGAACTCTCTCCCTAGACAGTTTGCTTTGTCCTCCCCTTCATCTTATCTGCTCTTCAGGGCTTCCTCAAATTTCTCCCAGTCCGGAGAGTCAATTACTCGATCTTCTCCTTCGCAGCCCTGATCTCTGCATCAACAATCGATATCATCTCCTTGCACTCATCACACTATTCGCACACATTCTATTGTAGCGTCCGAGCAGATCGTAAGATCGACTCGAGACATTGTGTATCTTCTTTGATGGGTTTTCTTTTACAGTTTGCTCCTTGGGTCTCCTCTCTACTGCTCTTTCTAGTTTCTGTCTATCTCTCCGTATGATGTCTTTTCTGTTCTGGAACATTCATGGTGTCGGTAACGATGTGACTTTGGCTGGACTAAAACGTATCGTTTGGAAGCATTCGATCTATCTCGTAGCTCTTCTGGAGCCTTTTATGGCTCCGAAGGAGGTCAACAGGACTATTCTTTCTCTTGGCTACGACGGTGCCCTAACCAACGTATCCGATAAGATTTGGATCCTTTGGTCCAAAGATGTCGTCACCCGTCCTATTTTTGACAACACCCAACTCCTTTATGTGGCTTGCACTTCTTTGTTTCTCCCCTTCGACTTCCTATTTTCCTCTATTTATGCTAAGTGTGATCAAATCGAGCGGTTGGATCTTTGGTATGACATTCTCTCTCTTTCAGATTTGGGTTTCAGTGCTTTTGTTATTGAGGCGACTTTTATGTTGTCGCTTGCCATTCGAAAAGGCAGGGTGGCTCATCCATTAACCATGCAGCGGTTGCAGATTTCAGTGCTTCATCCTAAGCTCCGGTATCTCGGAGGTCTATTTTATCGGATCTGCCTTTACCTGGTGTAACAACTAGGAAGGGCCAAACCGTATTCTTTTCAGACATGACAAGTATTTGGAATGAAGGGTTAGTTTAACATGTCGTTCTCTTTCTCTGTTTCCCATCTGCACCATACCTTTTCGGACCACGCTCCGATGTTGCTACACTGAACTCCCTTCGTTCTCTCTGGCCCTTCTTCTTTCAAGTTCCAGAGTATGTGGAGATCTCACCACACGTTCCACCAAGTGGTGATGGATTCCTGGAACTCTCCGGCACTGGGCTCTCCCTTTGCTATGTTGTCTCTTAAGACGAAACATCTTAAGGCTTGTCTCAATGTCTGAAACGTCCAGGTTTTCAAGAACATCTTCGATCGCGTTAGAATAGCCGAAGAGATTCTTATTTTAGTGGAATCCTCTTTCGATGAGGATCCCTCGCCAGCTAGTAAGGAGGCTTGGGCGCTAGCCCAGTTGGCCTTCTCTTCAGAGCTTCGTATTGAGAACGACTTCCTTTGCCAAAAGGCGAGGATCAAGTGAGTCATTGAAGGCGATATAAACTTCAAATTCTTACACTCGTCTATTCGTGAGAAGAAGAATATCCTTTAGATTCACCAGATTTAGTGTCCCGATATCTCCTTATCCTCCTCTCCCGAGGAGGTAAAAGAGACGATTGTGTCTCATTTCCAGTCCTTTTTGGGTGAACCTTCGATGAACGTATCTGACCCTTCCTTCGTAGCTTTTATCCCCAGGTTTCTTTTTCCATCTGATGATGTCAACCTTGCTGGTCCTCCTACATCCGAAGAAATCCGGGCTTGCATTTTTGCTCTCAGCAAGGACAGTGCTTGCGGCCCAGATGGTTTCAACAGAGTATTCTACAGGAGTGTTTGGCCGACCATTCAGGCGGACTTCTGTCTTTCCATTCAGTTCTTTTTCTTCGGTGGGGCTCTCCCTATGGGATGGACTTCCACCAATCTTATTCTAATACCAAAGTGCGAAAATCCCCGTTCTTGTGTGGATTTTCGCCATATCAGTTTATGTAACTTCTCTAACAAGGTTATCTCCAAGGTGCTAACCTCGCGACTAGCACCTTTTCTGGATTGTGTCATCTCTTCCTCTCAGGCTGGGTTCATCAAAAGATGTCTGATCACTGACAACGTCCTTTTAGCCAGGAGATGATTTCTCAAATTGATCGTAAGATCGGGGGTTATAACGTGGTCATCAAGATGAATATGGCAAAAGCTTATGACCGTATGTCCTGATTTTTCATCGTCAAGGTCCTTAGAGCTTTCGGTTTTTCGAAAATTCTTATCGATATTATCTGAAGCCCCATTTCTAACTGTTGGTTCTCCGTTCTTAACAATGGATCTGGCAATGATTTTTTCAAGTCTCCTAAGGGTCTTCATCAGGAAGACCCACTATCCCCGACGCTCTTTGTTATAGCCGCTTAGTCTTTCATGAGAGATTGCACTCTCTTACGATAGCAGGCCAAATTCAGAGGTTTGGCATCCCAAGTTGTTGCCCCTCATCTCTTCCTTATCCATCGCGGATGACATCATCATTTTCACTATTAGTAACCTTCACTCCATTCGTCGTTTTCTTAGCTTCATTCATCAGTACGAGAGGTGCTCAAGCCAACTCGTAAACTCTACCAAAAGTTATTTCGTTCCTACGAAATATTTGTCTCTGATTAGATCCTCTTGGATAGAAAACCTAACCAGTTTCAAGGCTGCCACTCTCCCTTTACCATACCTCGGTATAGTTCTATACCGCGGTCATAAGCTAAACGCTATTTTCAATCCCTCGATCGACAAAGCCAAGTGTAAGATTATTAAGAAAAATGCATCCCTCCTTTCTCGGGCAGGAAGACTGGTTCTCATAAAGTTTGTTCTTGACTCTATAGGATTGCACGTCTTCGCTGCTATGACTCCCACTTCCTTTTTTCCACTCTTATCGGTCCCTAGTTTCGTCCTTTTTTTTTTGGGGAAATAAGGACAATGCTAATCGTCATCACTGGATTTCTTAGGAAGTTGTTTGTCATCCCAAAAGTGAAGGAGGCCTTGGTATTCAAAATCCTAAGATATCTATGATACCTACGCTTGCAAGTTGGGGGTACGGTTTGGAGAAAATGACTCCCGTTTAGCCAATTTTCTCCATGCTAAGTACCACAAACTTCAGGTCACGAACTTCTTCGGCATCCCGTCTTACGCTATGAGACGTGGAAATGGATGCAATCCACGAAGTTCTTTTCTGATTCACATGGTGGCAGGTCAGAATGTGATGGTGGGCCTTTCTCGATTAGGACAGCTCGGAGTTCGGTTAGGACCCCTTCTCCAACGATCCATATTTTTTCTTTCGTTTGGGATGTCCGAATCCCCCCTAGGTTTCTCTATTTATTTAGAGAACTCTTCAAGGAAGGTTACCACGATGAGAACCTTCAGAGCAGGATCGACATTCCACTCGTGTCTTACTGCAGATGTTGTCGAGCATGTGACTTGGAGTCCAGCGCTCATTTGTTTGTCTTCGGCACCTACGCCAAATCTGCTTGTAACCACTTAGGAAACCTGGTTGGTCTCTGTGGTAATACTTCTTATCTTACAGATTTACTGAGAGGCTGGTGGTTCGGCATCTCACGAAAATCTGTTCGCTATCCTTTTTCGTCTGATTCCTTGCCTTGTATGTTGGCATTTTTGGTGCTCGCGGAATAAGACTATTTTCGACGAGTCTCTAATGGACCCTCCCTCCATCATTCGGAAGGTAAGGAACGACATATTCATTGCCTTCCGAGGAAGACCTTTCAAGGGAGCCATCGGCTCCTACTCTTCTAGGTTAGTGCTTACTTTTGATATCGCAGCTACATCCCCGACCTCGCGAGCGGGGTTTGGTTGATTCTCTTTTGTTGTTACTAATGGATATATCTCTACCCCCCCTTTCTCTTTAAGATCTTATGATGTTATCTACACGCGTAGGTCCTGCCTTTTTCAAGTACTTTGGGAGTTTGGTTGGCATGTCTGAGCTGGACCTTTAACTTGGAGCATGCGAGATTTGGTTTTCTCTCAGTTGGCTTTCAGGATGTTGCGGCCTTCTGATGTTTTGCTACAAAGCTATTGTTATACACCTCTCATTTGTTGCTGTTTGTCTTGGTTCAGGGGTGTAGAAAGGCTTGGTTTCTTCCTTGTGATAGGAGAGCTTTTCTATAGGCTTGATTGGATTACCCGTTTGTACCGTTGTAGTTCTGTTGTTTATATGCAGTATTGTGTTCTATTTTTTCTGTACATATATGTACACAAATTCTATAGACTTCTCTATGAATCTGTTTTTGTGAGCCGTTGGAGAATGACTAGATTCTCCTATTGTTGATATATATATATATATATATATATATATATATATATATATATATATAATGGCTTGTATCATTTCCAACAATCACTTATAGACAATAGCCATATTAAACCAATAAACAATCACATAGTTATCATTTTGAAGCTGACATCAATAATCATCATATTCAAATAATTAAAAAAAACACATTAACCGCATAATCAAGTATAATATCTGTAATTATTTCAATGATAGTATTTCAATAAAATAAGCAAATCCACATACCATTACCGTTTACAAGCAAGTCTACACAACTAATACAAACAAAATATTATAATACATAATAGTTAAAGTTTGGACGTAGCTTAATTACCGACAGTTCTTTGATGCGACTGTTCTTCAGTCAGGGCATGCTAATTACCTGTACACAAATATAACGGTCAACAGTTAGAATTACATATAAGCCCTAATAATTTACATACAAGTATAACAGTGTTTAACATGTTGCATCCAAGACTGAAATATAAAAGTACTTGAAACATTATTTAATATTTTGGAACACGTGAATTACTTAGGCAATTGAGGTGACAATTTTTTGACAACTAGGTTTGTATTATTTTTGAGTTGACAATTACGAATTAACTGAATCTTGGCACCTTATGTTTGTATTACTTTTTAGAGAAAAATTAAGACTACCAACAGAGTTGTTCTTAAAGTTAAAAGTATGAGAAACTAAGATAGTATTTGGTTTACCATTTTAAGTTTTAAGTTTTTTGTCCATACAAAAATACACACAATGTATATGTATTATTAAAAATAATCGATTTAGAAAACAAAGTTAATATACAAAATAAAAAACATTTTTTTTCATTTTCCATGTTTTGAGAAATAAGATAAGTATGAGACATAATTCATTCTTACATTACTCATCCATCCCCTCCGTGGTCCCCTCCATCTTTCTTTAATCATCTTCATCATTACTCCACTCTTCTCATTTTTGACATATTAGTTGAAAACCGAAAACACAAAATAATTTTTAAACCAAACACTCCCTAAATTTTCTGTTGAAACTCAAAGAAATAAGTTACCGAAAAGAAAGCATAAATCAAGCACCTAGCCACAAACATTGTCCAATTTTCCTAGTCTTTTTTCAAATTTGAATTTGCAAATGTGAAAATAAACTATGTGGTAAGCAAAGTGCTGGTAATTACACAGTACCTCCTGTAGAATGGTTTTGAAGTTAAGGCTAAATAAGATAAGAGTATAGTGATCATGTTTAAACTTCAAGTGAACAAAACTAATTGAAAACTTTATGGTGATATGAACAAATTCGTTGAACATGGTGATATTTTCTTTTACTCAAATATAAAATACTTTGATTACTAAGTTCTCAGAAACGTAAATAATAATACAAATAAACCTTTTTTTTGGAACAGCGAAATAGATATCTTTGGTATCAATATCAACAACCCCAAAGATGACTTTTCATGTCTCAATCAATAACAGTTGTACTAAATGAAGATAATTCTGAACCCACCTGTTATTTACTTTCTCTTGTATATGTCTGGGCTAGGCTTAGCTCATATTACATAAAAGAATGCGGCTGTACAAATATTGTGCGGCTACATATATTAGCCTTCTATGTATCATCAAGTGACAACGTTACATTCATTTTCTTACATGAAATAAAATTGTCTTTTACAAATTCTGTTTTGGTATCAGAGCATAACAACCTAACGGCATTTGCAAGATCCTCCACCACCGTATCAGATCTCACCTTCTCACGCAAGAAAGGTTGGTATTGCCTTCTCTCCTCAGTTTTTTGCATCATCATCGGAGAAGATACCAATTCTCGCGTGTAGATCTTGTTCTTTCAGTCATTATTCTCTCCCACTACTGCCTCGCCAAGTGGTGGAATCAGAGTATTTTCATCACCTCCACCACTAGCTGCAATTTCACCCATCTGATCGTCAGTGATCATCATTTGCGTTCGCTTTCTTGTAGCAAAGATCACTTTACCCAATAAGTTTGTCATCCAAGAATCACTCAACGTGATTCTAGTTGCAGAACCATTGAACACAATGAAATTGTCGTCCAAGAAACTCATATACTTCAAGAAACTGCCACCACCTGATTTGCATTGGTGCAGTACCTTTCTTACCATCATTTTGTTCCAGCCATGGCCGGAGACAATCAAAGTTCTAATTCAACCATTGCAGGCAGTGTATCCTCAAGGATTTCCACACCAGCACCAACCTTCAACCTCGTAAAACCAAAAAGTCATGTTATTAGTATTCCTCTCGATGAAGACAACTATATGTTATGGAGATACCAAGTAGAAATCGCATTAAGAGGGTAAGGATTACAAGAATACATACTTGGTACTAAATCTGTTCCATGCCACAATTCAAGACAAAGATGGAAATCTTGTGATCAATCAAGATTACGTAATGCATCAAAAACAGGACAGACTATTAGCATCTTGGCTAATTTCTTCTATAAGCGCAAATCTCCTATCACAAATCATTGGCAAGACAACATCATATGAAATATGGAAAGCAATAGAACAGATTTTCAACTCGCAATCTGCAGCGAGAATTATGCACTACAGAAGCCAGTTGCATAGTATACGTAAAGAAAATACGTCCATGAGTGAATACCTCACCAGGATAAAGACACTTTGTGATCGACTGGCTGCGACATGGCACAAGATATCAGAAAGTGAGCACGTATATTAAAGGGGGTTTGGATGAGGAATATGAATCGATTGTCATGTTTATTGCATCACAAAAGGCAGTTCCAGATCTTGAATGCGTTCATTCGACACTATTAGCCCACGAGGGCAGAATTGAACAAAGAAGAATGTCACAACCAGAATTTTCAGTAAACTATGCTACTGTGTCAAGAAACAAAATGCAACAGAAAGGAAATTCTAGTTAGAAGGATAATCAATCACAAAGGGGAACTACTAATCAGAGAGGAAGAGGCATAGGTAGAGGGGGGAGCAGCAATAGGCCTAAATGTCAAATTTGCGAAAAATCTGGACATGTTGCAAATAAATGCTATTTCAGGTTTAACACCGACTGCAACACTGGCCAGCAAAATCCAAATAATCAAAGGGGTCCTAATGTGAATTTGGCACAAGTTAATCCCACAAGAAACAGTTCAGAAGGATTAAGAATTCAAGGATCCAGCAATGATGATAATAACAGAATTGATGATTCAAGTTTGGATGAATGGTACCCAGACAGTGGGTGCCACAAATCACGTGACCAAAAATTTACAAAACCTAAATCTAGGCAATAAAAACTACACAGGCATGCATACTATTTGTATGGGAAATGGTGAGACGACAAGTATATCTCATGTTGGCTGTGGGTACATTAGAGGTAAGAGGCAACTCTATCTCAATAATTTACTTAGAGTACCCAGTATTAGGAAAAAATTAATTAGCATATCACAATTTGCTAATGACAACAAAGTATACTTTGAGTTTCACCCAAAGTGCTGTCTAATTAGAGATATTCTAAATAAGGACATTTTATTACAGGGTAAATTGGACAGGGGGTTATACAAGTTCAGCAATGTGAAATCTGGCTACAGATCTAACATTGAAAACTGCAGTGATAACATTGAAATTTACCATGTAAACAGTAATGCTATGTTTGAATGTTGGCACAATAGATTAGGACATCCAAATTTGAAAATTGTAAAACAAGTGTTGAATGAAAATGAGATTAATTCTGAATGCGTACCTGATTCATATATGTGCACACACTGTCAAATTGGTAAGAGTCACAAATTGCCATTCAGTGACTCAACCACAATTTACACTGCACCCCTTGAATTAATAGCAGCAGATCTGTGGGGACCAACACCCATGCATTCAGACCTGAGACACAGGTATTACCACTCATTTGTTGACGCTTTTACTAGATACACATGGATTTTCTTTATCAAAAATAAGTCAGAAGCCTGTTAGATAACTATACAGTTCATTACATATATAGAAAAGCAAGCAAATTGCACGGTCATAATTTTACAAACTGATGGGGGTCTGAATTTAAACCCTTAAAGACTTATTTTGAAAGCAGAGACATTCAACATAGGACTACTTGTCCATATACCTCGAAGCAGAATGACTTAGTAGAGAGAAAACATAGGCACATCGTAGAGACGGGGTTAACATTGATGTCACAAGCATCACTGCCCCTAAAGTTTTGGATAGAGGCATTTGCGACATCAGTGTACCTGATAAATAGGTTACCCACTACCATTTTTCAAGAAAAATGTCCCTATGAAATGTTATTCAAGACTAAGCCAAACTACAAAGAGTTAATAACTTTTGGGCGCTTGTGTTTTCCACATCTTAGACCTTGTAATAAGCATAAATTAAGCCTAAGGTCCACACCATGCTCCTTTTTGGGTTATGCAAATAATCAAAAAGGTTTCAAGTGTCTGGATGGTAGTGGCAGACTATATATTTCTAGGCATGTGAAATTTAATGAGGTTGTGTTTCCTTTTGCAAACAACAACATCAAAACAACTAAAAAAATAATTGCTACAGAGAAAATAAGTCTATCACCACCAGATCTAGCTGAGTGGAATTTCAGAAAATCTGATCAGGAGGACAAGGACAACATAGATGATGAGTGTACTGTACCAAGCACCAGATCAAGTTTTTGTTCATCAAATTCTCTGAACAATATGTATCAGGATGATGCTGCTACTCAAGGAAATACAGACATTGAAGAGAGTCATAATGATGTGGATAATAATGTGGATACTACTCTAAGTGGCAATCAAGGTAACAATCACAGCAGTGAAAACACAAACAATGGCAACACTGAGAGTTCAAGTGATCATGCACAACAGTAAACTAGAGCAAACAAGCATCGCATGTTGACTAGAGCTAAATGTGGGATATTTAAACCAAAATTATACACTGCCAACTTACATGAAAGAGAGCCTATCAATTTTAAGGAAGCTATCAGCAATGAAAATTGGAAAATGGCCATGAGAGATGAGTACAATGCATTACTAAAAATAAAAACTAGAGTCTGGTTGAAGCACCAAATCACAAAAACATCATTGGATATAAATGGACTTACAAATTAAAGAGGAAGCCTGATGGAAGTATAGAAAAATACAAAGCCAGAATCGTTGTGAAAGGATATTCGCAAGAATTTGGCTTTGATTTTACAGAGACTTTCTCTCCAGTTGTGAAGCCTACTGCAATCAGGATTATGATGACCATAGCATTACATAATCACTGGAATATAAAACAATTGGATGTTCACAATGCATTTCTAAATGCAGACCTACATGAAAAAGTTTTTATGATGCAACCAGAAGGTTATGAGACTGGAAAGAATAGGAATCTTGTATGTAAATTACATAAATCTATATATGGTCTTAAATAAGCGTCTAGAGTTTTGTATGAGAAGCCCAAGGACACATTTGAAAATTTGGGATTTACTACGGCTAAGTCAGACAATTCCTTACACATCAGAAAAAGGGGTGAGAGCATGATATACTAATAACCGGGAATGATGACAGAGAAATCAGTAACATCACAAAGTATATCAGCAATTCATTTTCTATAAAGGATCTAGGAAATATAAACTATTTCTTAGGCATTCAAGTCATACAAAAATCCAAGGATGAAATTTTACTATTCCAGAAAAAGTATATATTAGAGATCTTAACTCGTGCCGGAATGGACAAGGCCAATTCTCTACCAACACCCATGACTACAAACTTAAGACTATCAAAACATAAGGGTGAGACAATTGAAGATGCAAGATTCTATCGATGTTTAGTCGAGGTGTTGCAATATGTTACTATTACGAGACCGGAAATTTGTTATCATAATTTATGCAAAACCCCCTAAATGAACACTGGTGTGCAGTTAAGAGGATACTTCGTTATCTAAAGGGCACTTTAAATTACAGATTAAAATTAAAAGGTGTAATGAGATTAACCTACAGGCGTACAATGACGCCGATTGGGCTTCAGATCCTGACAATCGATGATCGACATCAGGGTATTGCATATATATGGGCTCAAGTCCGATCTCCTAGTGCTAAAAAAAGCAAGCAACGATTTCGTGTTTCGGTACTGAAGCCGAGTACAGATCCGTTGCGAGCACAGCAGCTGAAATCATGTGGATTAACTCATTGACTAGAGAGCTAGGGTTCCAGCCGAAGAAGAAGCCCACGATCTGGTGTGATAATATGAGCACAGTGTCTCTTTCTGCTAATCCCATACAGCATGCGCGCACAAAGCATATAGAGATCAATCTATACTTTGTGCGCGAACAAACTATTGCTAGACAATTAGAAGTCAATCACGTTCTAGCATACTTTCAAAGAGCAGATGTCATGACAAAAGCTCTCTCTGCTAAGAACTTCTTGAGAATGCGAGAGGATTTATGTGATGTTGATGGCAGTGGCGTAAAGGAAGAGAGTGGGAAACCCTAGCCGCAATGGAGGGAGGCAAATGAAGATTATTCTGAACCCACTTGTTATTTACTTTCTCTTGTATATGTCTGGGCTGGGCTTAGCCCATATTACATAAAAGAATGCGGCTGTACAAATATTGTGCGGCTATATATATATTAGCCTTCTATGTATCATAAAGTAACAACGTTACATTCATTTTCTTACATGAAATAAAATTGTCTTTTACAAATTCTATTTGTACTTGAAGCTACAGTAGAAAAAACTCAGAATATTCTACAAGAATAATGCTAATTTTGATCGTAAAAAATTCAAACAATTTACCTTTTCTTGCAGTGCATTTTCCTATAAAAAGTTCCTTTTTTAAAAGTAAGACAAAATGATAACTGATTACTCAAAAATAAGATATACTTTGATTGCTAAGTTTTCAAAAATCTATATGATATTCTGGTTTTTTTTTTCTTTTTTGTGTGTGTATATGTGCCAAGCAGATTCACATTCTTTTGTACAAATATCAACAATTATATCCCAAAAACGACTTTTCTTGTCTCTGTTAACAGCAAAATAAAATCATGTTAATATCAGATATGACCATGACTTCACATTCAAAAACTTGCCAACATATATTTGGAACTATTCCTTTGGAAAATGATATAATAAGAATAGCAATCGACTGCACAATATGCATTTTTCACGTTATAGATTAGCATTAAAATGATATTGAAGCTAAAATAGAGTTGTTCATGACAAAATTAAGCATCTTGCAACTTCTGATACTCGGTTATCATATCTGATTGTCAGATGGAAAAATACACATGTGAAGGTATAAGTCTAAGGGTGGGAATAACAAGCAATCAGGATATTGAAATTGAGCATAAGACTATAATATATTTATAGCTAAATAAACTACAGTTAGAACAGGGATAGAGCCAGGGCTTTTTTCCATTTGGTGTTTCGGTTGATTAGATCAGTAGCATTAGATAATTTCCTCACTCTCATGTTCGATAATTCGGTAGTCTCTACCCAAGGACGGAGCTACAAGGGAGCCATTTGGTGTTTCGGTTGATTAGATCAGCAGCATTAGATAATTTCCTTACCCTCATGTTCGACAATTCAATAGACTCCACCTAGGGTCGAAGCTAGAGGGGAAGTAGGGGAAGTAGGGGTCGTGCCTCCCCTCCCCCCCCTCTACCTAGGGTCGGAGCTAGAGGGGAAGTAGGGGTCGTGCCTCCCCTCCCCCCCGATTTTTATAATAAGCTATAATTTTCTCGTTGTCACTGAATGATCGACATCTTTGTTTCCACCTTGTTTGTCGCTGTTAAGCTATAACATACTGAGATGCCAAATAAGCTTCAAAGAAAAATTCCTACATCTGTTGAATATACTAAATGTCCCAAGGTAGCCTATATCTGGAATCACCATTTATGAAATGAGCATAACATTATATTGAATAATGGGACAGCCCATGAACTTTGCTGGTCTAGCTTATATTACCTCGAATTTCAAACAAGAAAATGACAAAATTTAATGCATGCTACTTAACTGTGGCATGTGTCGTGGACGCTAACATGCAAACATCTAGCACAGTTTCGGTGGAAAATAATTTTCAAATAATAGCTTCTTGACTTTGAGAAAATCATATAGTTGAGTGGAAAATAATAGCTGTTTAAGGTGGACTAGTAAGCAGTCAATCTCCTGCACTATTAACTTCACTTACCAACTTTGCATCCCATGGAAACCAAATGTATATCTTTTACCCCTATTTTGAATCATTTTTATATTTTTTAATCTATTTAGTTTTAGGCAAAAAACATACCTACAGTAAAACAATTTATTGTTAATTTCGTATTTTAAGGACTTCCACTATATAGATCATTCAAGTTTGTCTTACAACATGTACTATTTCCATCAGTGAAACATTTTTCCTAAACTCTAATACTTGATAAAATCCATTGAATATGTAAACGATTTAAGGGATTCCTTTTTGTCAAATTGGATAATGTTAAACTCACATATATGTTTAGAAGTATAAGACAACTTATTTTAGTTGAATAGACATAGATATTCATTGTATCATTCGGACAAAATACATGTTATGAACCAACTGTCTCCTTAAATTTCAAACAAAAAATACATTATTTAGCACTCTTTAACAGCGAGGATAGCGCTGTCATATAAAGATCTTTAACCTTACTAAATCAGACTTGCATTACACATATATTTGAATTGAATTCAAAATTAGTTTTAACTTAAACATTCATTGTTTTTATGTCATAAATTTTCACAGTGACTCTCAGGGTAGGAAATAGAGAAGCTTCTCAATCCAACTGTTGTTTATCACTCTTCACATCTCTAAACTATACTAAAGGGAGTTAACGTATTAAAGATATGAGAACATGGTTAATCAAGACACTAAAACCATCAAAAATGAAATATTTTGTTATTATTCAAAATCAAATTAATATAGAATATGCATATAGCAGTTTTAAATGTATTAAATTAAAAGAATATGGTATTTAATGGAAAACTCAAGTACTCCAATTAAATCTTTGAATATGCCAGCCGATTTTCTGTTACATAGGAAGCTCCCCAATCATGCATTCTTTTTAAATAATTATTAACCAAATTCAGTCGGTTATAATATAAAATTTCTTTTTAATATTGTAATAACCTACAAGCAATGATTAAAGACACACATGCACGCGCACACACGCACACACACATACATACATACATACATACATATATATATATATATATATGCATATGTATGTGTGTCGTGCTGAACCCACAACAATAATTCATTAATACATAACATATTAGCGAGTTGTATTAAATGGTTATTCATGTTGAATGGGTTGAATTTTGTAGAAACTAAGAAGAGGAATTATTATGGAGGAGGAGAAGGATGCACAACAAATTTTGTTTTCTTTTATAATTCAACTTTCATTACAACACTCTTTTTCTCACTCCCTCTCTTACTCACTTTTCAGTTTTTTCTCTTACAACACACAAAATGACCACCCATATTTATATAGTGGTCTACATGACCTTACAAACTCAATAGACACCTTTTTATCAATAGACATAACCCTTCGTAAATAGACACATCATTAATTGACTTGACCCTTTACCAATAAACATTACTTAGACACAAACTTTAACATGACTCTTCACACATAAAAGACACCTCACTAATTAACATGACATTTGACTCATAAAAGACGCATGACTCTTCATTTTTTATCATTTCCCACTAACATATTTAAAGTTTACCCAACAAAACTCCCCTATAAACTTTAAATGCTTTAGTCTTTCAGGGTGGTTTGTACACGTCACCAGTTAGCTCTTCACGTTTCTTTTTCTTTATGTTTGAGCCCATTACTCTGTACTGTCGGAACACACTGGTTGCAAACCATTTCCACCATTTGTTTGTTTTTAGTTTCCAATTATGCGTGCCAACGTTCCTCAGATTTATGACATACTTGGACAAGTCACTAAATGGTATCCTCCTTAAGGCACCTAATATGAATGTCAAAACTTCATCTTCTTTGATTGGTGGTTCATCCGGAATTAGCAAAGGTTCCCTCATTTTCATGTCCCACCAATCCTCACGGACCGAGACTTTCCTTTCCATCTCAGGTGCAAATCCAACACTGCAACCCCTCTTTCTAAAAAGTCTCCTCATGGTCGGAAACCACTTACTACTTTCTATTCCACTCTCTTGTCTTACCTCTTCTTGTCTTCCCAGTCCACAATTTACTTCTTCCGAGCAAGGGTCGATGTAATTATCGGGTTTCTTTGGACTTCTCACACTGCCCCTTTTATCTTGCAAAACCAAGACTTCATCATTCCCATCAACTTTTGCAGCACTGCGATCTCTCTCTTCTTTTTTCTTTTCTACTTCCTCTTTTTCGCTCTTCCCTTCGTGCTTTTCCTTGTCTTTCACTCTATTATTCTCTTTCTTCTCCTTAACATCGCCTTCTTCATTTTCATCTTTCTCGTTTTCATCTCCTTTGCTTTTACCCTTCTTTTCTTTTTCATCCTTTACTTCCGCAGCAGCACTCTTTCTTGCTTTTGGCATTACTTCACCTTCGTTTTTAGCTTCTTTGCTTTCATCCTCTTCTTTGACCTCCCTTCGTCTTCTTTTCCTTCCTTAATTTCATCCTCTACATTTTCATCTACTTCATCATTTTCTTTAACCATCTATTTCTCTACTTTTTCAACTTTGTCTTCTACTTCAGGTTCTTTGTCTTTAGCAGTTTTCTTTTCCATCAGCTCCGCTTTGAATCTTTCGATCTCTTCTACATCATCTTCATCAACTTCCTCTTCATCTTCTCCTTTGTAATCCTTTGTATAAACCTCTTTCAGCAAATTCCACGAATCTTTTGTCTTTTTTCTCCAAGAATATGGTTTTCAGCTTCTTGATCGACGTTCTCACACATCACAACACGAGCTTGGAAATCTTTCCATCTCAAACTTTTAAATTCCATACTCTCTTTCTCCGTCATGTTTTTAACATCTTTTGGCCACTCATAGTCATTCTCAACAATCTCCCATAATCCTTTGGAGATTAACTCTTCTTTCTTTCCATTACTCCATAGTTCAAAATTTCTTTTTGTGAGAACATACGACATACGGAATAGAAATCCCATTATTTCGACCTAGCTCTGATACCAATTTGTAGAAACTAAGAAGAGGAATTACTATGGAGGAGGAGAAGGATGCACAACAAATTTTGTTTTCTTTTATAATTCAACTTTCATTACAACACTCTTTTTTCTCACTCCCTCTCTTACTCACTTTTCACTTTTTTCTCTTACAACACACAAAATGACCACCCATATTTATATAGTGGTCTGCATGACCTAACAAACTCAATAGACACCTTTTTATCAATAGACATAACCCTTCGTAAATAGACACATCATTAATTGACTTGACTCTTTACCAATAAATATTACTTAGACACAAACTTTAACATGACTCTTAACACAAAAAAGACACCTCACTAATTAACATGACACTTGACTCATAAAAGACACATGACTCTTCATTTTTTATCATTTCCCACTAACATATTTAAAGTTTACCCAACAAATTTGAGCTAGTGACAATTCCAGCAAATAAAAAAAACGTAATCATTCTTTTTTTGGGCAGAAAACAAAATAAATTTGAGCAATGTATATCAGTTACATGAAATTAAGGGACTTATAATTAGCATTCTTATTGAATTACATGCAGCAAATTCAGAATCAAAATTTTAATAAAGAGTCTCTAAATGATTGAAAAAAACTAAAAAAATATGAGGTTATTCTTACTTTCTCTTATACTAGGGAATGTAGAGTAAATCTTCACATCAATGAAAGCAATATGCACTTGACTTAATTAAGGATGCGCTAGGATGCTTCCTCCAAAAAAGATGTCTGTCAGTCACAATAATTAAGTTGTAACCGGTTTATTTATAGAATGAGAAATGCCAATGTTAACCTTTGCAGATTTGACAAGCTCATCAAGAACTTCAAGGTTGGAGTGCGTGAACAACAAATTTTATGTCCTAGATAGGAGTTCTTAAGTGTATAGCATTGGAATTAGGATGCCTCATGGATGAGATCTGCAGCATGCAACCCAAATATGTGAAGTCCAAGAATTTCTCCAGCATCAGGCCTATAGATCAACTTAGCCAACCCATCTCCTTCGTTTTCCGCTAAAGCTTTAGTGTTTTCCTTGAAACTAAACGTAATCGTTCAGTCTATGAGATTTATACTAAATTATTAATATCAACAAAGCATCATATATTGCAGTTTAAATTACCCTTGAATACCTGTCAATACTCTCAAACCAATACACTAAATCAATCACAGACCTCCTCAAATACACAGTACATCTGCCTTTGCCCTCCATCATCCATCGACCATGTGACGGCCCACCCCGCACCAGCCGACATTTCCAATGAAAGTGCGTTGTGTCAATGCCTGACTAGCACGGGACGGTTGCCAAAGAAAGGAAAAGAAAGGAATTTGAACTAATAAGGAACCTGTAGTATATCTCACAGCGCATGGAATAAAATATAATAATAACATAATTTGACATAAAACAGGCGAGACAGTGCATAAGCTGAAAACTTAAACCATCATAGCAGCGGAAAATCCAAAATTACAGCTTATGTTCCACATCATCTTTATTACAACTTTTAAAGTTGTCTCTAAAGCAAAGAAAAGGAAAAGTACACTATTAATGCCCAAAGTAGTGACCAGCAGCGACAAAGGAAGAATATATGGGAATAATACGTGTAAGCCTCCTGCTCGTCTCCGGACAGCTACTCGTGCATACCACCTAACATGTCTGTAGTCTGCCCATTTAAGAGCACCCAGAATAATAAGAAGAGACATAAAACTCTAGGTCAGACAAAAGTCTGGTATAAGCGATAAGCAACAAAACAGAACAATAACAGGTATACTAAACCATACCTGAACCTGGACCAGCAACCAAAGAGTTAGCACAACAAGATGCACAATACTCTAAGGTAACACTAAAACAGGGTGTGAAGATACGGGGCTGGGAGTGTGCATGTCATTATAATGGCAAATAATCAAGCAATAGCATCCATCCTCACATCTCTCACTCAGTGCGTAAAGCATACGATATCCACTGCTCTGACCACCCAAATCCTTACTACGATCACTCTGCCCCATGGAGTCATGACGACTCCACTACATTGATCCATAGCCACCAGTCCTTGTTATGTCCACTCTGCCCCATGAAGTCAGGACGACTCCACTGCACTGGCTCATAGCCATGCTACGATCACTCTACCCCATGGAGTAGTAATTACCCCGCTGCACTGATCCGCAGCCTAACACTTGTCTTTCCATGGTGAGTCAAAGCTATGGACATCGACAACTCGTTAGCATACGTCCGCAGCAAAGCCCAACTCATGAAGTTAACTCGTTGGTTCCCAACTGGATCCTGAGTTCTACTTCCTATTTGGACTGCCTTTGCATCTCGGGTTTTGGTCTTCTCCCGGTCCGATCTCCATTCAGTTCGTGATCATCATATAGGCTCGGCTCGTCTTCTTCCTCCATCCAGATCGGTTCGTGATCGCGATTCGGGTTCAGGTCGTGGTTACCCAACTGGGTCGGGTATGGTGTATCCACCCAGGTCACCGTGTTGGGTCGTGGTCTTCAAGTGCTGACTTGTCTTGGCTCTTGATCTTCAAGGCGATCGGCTCGTGGATGCTTCGCTCGTGGCGATCAAACTCGAAGAGGTGAGGAACATCTAGCGGCTCGTGGTGCATGGTGCTCCATGGCTCATGGTACATGAGCTCGATCCGGTCGGCTCGTGGGGTAGGCCTCACAATCGGGTCGGTTCAAAGGGGGCGATCCGATCCGGTTCCTGCACAATTTCCCTGCAACTTTTCCAGCGACTGTTTTACACCATAAGACAGCGTTTTTGACCAATCTAACTTCACTAAGCAACCATAAAATATTCCAAACAGTAATAGAAACATGTATGATCAACCATAAAAACACTAAAACAACAATCTAATATGTTAAAATGGATCAAACATACCCAAAAACCCTTGTTTTTCCCTTAATCCCCCTTAATCATATTTAAGCATACAATTAGCAAACTTATCCAAATTAGCCCAAATTTTTATCAAAGCCCTAAAATAATATTTTAGAATTTTACACATTTTTCCAGATTTTTCTAAGCCATAAATTCGCTAATTATCACTAATCATCCCTAATTAGTCGTAATTAGTGAAAAACAATGCAAAACACTCACCTTAGCCACAAATAATTTATAGATCTGAAAGTATCTCTGATTTGGGTTGAATCTCTATGCAACACAACAGCTATATTCCCAATTTGATGCTAATTTGCCTTGATTAAATGTAGATTAGGCTGAAACTTGATTAGAGAGCGATTTGGGGTGAATTAGAAGGTGGAGGTCATGGCTAGGGTTAGAGAAATGTTTTTGGCGCCTGAAAAATGAAATAAAAATTGTTTTCCTACTGTTCTCAGCCTCCCCATAATCCTAATCCCGAAATGGGTTATGGGCCCTCTTGCTAATCACCCTAATCAGGTCCGGTAAAGCTTTTTTCACCTTCTAAACCTTGTTTCAGCCATATCTTCCAAACGGTGAGTCCGTTTGGCTAATGTGACCACTCTACGGAAAGATAAACCATCATCTGGATTTAATGGAATTGGTTTCAGGTTAAAACTCCTTACAATCAAAAGTTATGGATGAAACAAGATCAGCTAGGGGAAAACGGTGATTTTAAAAATCGGCAAAAATCACGAACATGGGAAATGACCCAATAGTCGTCTCCTAAAATTTCATGGCTATACGACTTCGTATGAGAAAGAAATAAATATTCTATGATCTTTCGATGCGTAGAATGTGGGTCGTTACATTCGCCCCCCCCCCCCCCTCTCCTTAAGAAATTTTGCCCCCGAATTTCATTAACTAAGAAACAAGCAAAAGATCCCGCATGCCTATCAACCATTCACAACAATCAAACATACAAAAAAACAAACAAACAAGTCTATCCTAGCATGCGGGAAATTAAGTCGCAATTAAAATCTAACCAGGCAAAGAGTTCTGGATATGTCTTCATAATGCTCTCCTCTATCTCCCATGGACAGTCATTCTCATTCTCGCCCCACTAAACTTTGACTAGATTCACCTCTTTCCTTCGAAGTTGCTTCGTATCGTGCTCGAAAATATGAATCGGCTTGCAGTTCCCAACCACCTCGGGTTCTACTTCGATATCATCCAACTAATCAGGTTAAATAGTCATATCGGGGTCGTGCACGAATTTCCTTAACTGGGAAATACGTTGTGAACTCCCGCCATCTTGTCTGGTAATTCAACTTTATACGCCAAATTCCCAACTTGCTCAAGAACTGGAAATGGACCAACAAATCTTGGTGCCAACTTTCCTCTCCTACCAAATCAAATAACATTCCTCAATGGAGTGATATTGACAAATACTAAGTCATCGACAGAGAATTTCAATTCCCTTCTCTTTCTATCAGCATAACTCTTCTGCCAATCTTGGGCAGCCTTCATTCGCTGTTGAATTATCTTAATCTTGTCTGACGTTTCTTTTATCACATCTGGTCCAAGTACAAACTTCTCACCAGTTTCTAATCAACATGAAGGTGAGCTGCACGGTCTTCCGTACAAAGCTTCAAATGGAGCCATACCAGTATTGATAACTATTATTATATGCAAACTCTACTAGATGCAAATGATCATCCCATGATCCACCAAATTCCAATATGCAAGCTCGCAAAAGATCCTCTAATACACAATTCATCTCCTCGTCGATACCCATCTCTAACTTGGAGATGATTTCTAGTAGACTAGGATCGTCCCTCTGACTAGAACCAATCCGCTCAATCAAAGTGGGTCTGATCGTCACGCTTGCTAACATTTCTGGATCCAATTCGCACCTTGGTCTGAAATCATACCCTGCGATATACTCCAGTTGCTTCCACTCAAGAAACATAGCCCCTAAATTGGCATGTCCTCTACTCAGTGCGTCAGCTACCGCATTGCCCTTTCCTGGTGTATATGCGATATCGAAATCATATGAAGCCAAGAACTCTAACCAACTTTTCTGACGGAGATTTAAATTCTTCTGCGAGAAGAAGTACTTTAACAACTTATGATCAGTAAACAACTCAAATCTTTCTCCCAAGAGATAATGTCTCCACATCTTCAGTGCAAACATGATCGCTGTTAATTCCAAACCATGGGTAGGATATCTTTTCTCATGCAGTTTCAATTGCCGACTAGCATAAGCTACAACCCTACCTCCTTGCATCAATACAGCACCTAGTCCGGTACCACATGCATCTGCGTATACCGGCATCTCTTCATTCCCTTTAGGAATGACTAACACTGGTGCGCACGTTAACTTTTCCTTTAGACTCTTGAATGCATTCTCACACCTTCCGTCCCAGATGAAAGCTTGATTCTTCTTGGTCAATTGAGTTAATGGTGATGCTATCTTGGAGAAGTCTTGGATAAACTTACGATAAAATTCAGCTAATCCCTATAAACTTCTTACGTCTGTTGCATTCTTGGGCGTAGACCAATCTTGTACCGTAGCCACCTTCGTGGGGTCCACGACAATACCATTCTATGAAACAACATGGCCCAAGAATATCACTTCCCTCCTCCAGAAGTGACACTTAGAAAACTTTGCTTTCAATTGGTGTTTTCTCAACACCTTCATCAATATACTCAAATGTTCCTTGTGTTCTTCCTCTGTCCTCGAATAAACCAAGATATCGTCGATGAACACAAGAACAAACTTATTCAATTGATCTCTAAATACCCTATTCATAAGATCCACAAAATATGTTGGTGCATTGGTCAACCCGAATGGCATGATCAACCACTCAAAGAATCCAAACGGCGTCTGAAATGCCGTTTTAGCTATACTCTTAGCTTCCACCCAAAGCTGATGAAAACCTGTCGCGAGATCCAAATGGGAGAACACCCTCGCATCACTCAACTGATCAAACAAATTATCTATCCGCGGTAGAGGATACTTATTCTTCCTAGTCACCTTATTCAGCTCGCGGTAGTCCACACACAATCGAAGGGAACCATCTGCCTTGGTAGTAAACACAACTGGTGCTCCCCACTCAGAAACACTTCTTCTGATAAATCCCTTCTTCAAAAGATCGCTCACTTGCACCCCAAGCTCTCGCTTCTCCCTTGGTGCCATACGATGAAGTCGCATTAGAATAGGTCTGGCATTTTTCACTAAATCAATACGGAACTCAATCTCTCGGTGTGGTGGAAGTCCGGTCACTTCCTCGAAGATATCCGGATACTGGCCAACAACGGGAATTCCTGCTAACTCGTCCTACGGGATGTCGAGGGAATTTAGAAAACTAGCCATTACCTCATCACTAGGTAGGCCACCAAACACTACCCACCGCCTATCATCCGCCCTAATAGTCACCAAAAATCCCTCACAGTCTACCACCACCCCATATCTTTGGAGCCAATTGACTCCCAAAATAATGCCAAACCAAGTAAAGCCCAAAACAAAGCAATCACAAGCAAACATACATCCATGACTCAATAAGACCACATTAAGGCAAATCATACTAAGGCTATTCGAACCACCAATCGGGTTCGTCATCGCTAAAGGTCTATCGACTATCTTGGGTTCCAATCCCAATTTATCCATCAGGTCATTAGATATGAAGGAACGGGAAGCCTCGGTATCAAACAATACTCGAACAGGAACATCATAAACAGAAAGCATACCTTGAATGATGACATCATTCCTTTCTCTACCGCAGTTGGGGCATTCAACGAAGACGGAACAACATTAATAGCGTATGCTTTCACAATCTGCTTCTCTTTAGGGAGTTGCGGACATTTATCCTTGTGATGTCCCACTTGGTCACAGTTAAAGCACTTCCTATCCGCTGGCTTTGCTCGACATTCTTTGGCATAGTGTCCCTTCTTGCCACAGCTAAAGCATTCAACATCTTTCTTGCTCTTTTTCTGACCATCCTTAGTTTGATTCTGCTTCCTTTTATTCTGAAAATTATTCTTGCCTCCACCGCTTGCTTGCGGCTTT
Organism: Allium sativum; assembly: GCA_030737875.1. Classification (NCBI taxonomy): domain Eukaryota; kingdom Viridiplantae; phylum Streptophyta; class Magnoliopsida; order Asparagales; family Amaryllidaceae; genus Allium; species Allium sativum. Next base: position 472,938,401 of record CM060923.1, on the reverse strand, counting down.
GGCCCTTCTGCAGATGCAACAACAACTTCAGTCTTGGGCTTAGGATAAAGGCTCTCTGATCTCAATGCTTTCCCAACAATTGATTCAAAAGTCTTGTCAATATGGTTTATAAGCCTTTCCCCCAAGTACTGATCTAAGCATGTTATGAACTTCTCATTCTTCTTCTCAGGAGTGTCAATAAGGGATAATCCATACTTCGATAATATCAAACTCTGCAATGTACTCCGAGACTGCCCTACCATTCTGCTTAAGTTCCAAGAACTTCCTAAACAATTCTAATTTCTGAGCAGTTGGGATAAACTTATCACTGAATCGGGCCTTGAACTGACCCCAAGTAACTTGATCCTCAGGGGTAGCTGCCTTAATAGCATTCCACCAATTCATTGCCCATCCTTGCAGCTGACGGGATGCTAGCTTTCTCTTCATCGCATCCTCGATACCCAAGTCTTCGAAGATATGCTCACAGCTATCCAACCAATCCTGAACTTCTGTAGTGGATTCCGTTCCGTGGAACGGCTTCCCACCAAGACTAGTGTAGTCTTTACAGAGCTTAGCGAAATTGGCCCTAGGCGCCTGCACCACTGCACCACCACCATAAGAAGCATTAGGAACTGCTCCTTGCACATCTCTAAGCATCTCTCTCATGAAGTCAGTGAACATCGTTCTCATATCAGGAGAATTCTCATTATTAGCTTCTTTACCAGTATTCCTCATGTATCGGCTCATCGTTCAATTTGTAAGGAGAAACAATTAACCATCTCTTCGATGGTGCCAGTGCAGTGCAACTTCATAATTAAATGTACTAATAGTGTATATATATATAACTTTTGAAACCCAAAATACCACAAATACATGCTCTCATATATGTACTATCTCTCCCTGGTGTCTTTCCCTAGGTTAACTACGCAACCTAGAGCTCTGATACCAAATGTGACGGCCCACCCCGCACCAGCCAACATTTCCAAAGAAAGTGCGCTGTGCCAATGCCTGACTAGCATGGGACGGTTGCCAAAGAAAGGAATTTGAACTAACAAGGAACTTGTAGTATATCTCATAGCGCATGGAATAAAATATAATAATAACATAATTTGATATAAAGCAGGCGAGACAGTGCATAAGCTGAAAACTTAAACCATCATAGCAGCGGAAAATCCAAAATTACAACTTATGTTCCACATCATCTTTATTACAACTTTTAAAACTGTCTCTAAAGCAAAGTAAAGGAAAGTATACTACTAATGCTCAAAGTAGTGACCAGCAACGACACAAGAAGGATATATGGGAATAATACGTGTAAGCCTCTTGTTCGTCTCCGAAAAGCTACTCGTGCATACAACCTAACTTGTCTCTAGTCTGCCCGTTTAAGAGCACCCAGAGTAATAAGAAGAGACATAAAACTCTAGGTCAGACAAAAGTCTGGTATGAGCGATAAGCAGCAAAACAGAACAATAATAGGTATACTAAACCATACCTAAACTTGGACCGAAAACCAAAGAGTTAGCACAACAAGATGCAAAATACTCTAGGGTAACACTAACACAGAGTGTGAAGATACGGGGGTGGGGGTGTGCATGTCATTATGATGGCAAACAATTAAGCATAGCATCCATCCTCACATCTCTCACTTAGTGCATAAAGCATACGATATCCACTGCTTTGACCACCCAAATCCTTGCCATGATCACTCTGCCCCATGGAGTCATGACGACTCCACTGCACTGATCCATAGCCACCAGTACTTGCTATGTCCACTCTGCCCTATGAAGTCATGACGACTCCACTACACTGGCTCATAGCCATGCTACGATCACTCTGCCCCATGGAGTAGTAATTACCCCACTGCATTGATCTACATCCTAACACTTGTCTTTCCATGGTGAGTCAAAGCTATGGACGTCGACAACTCCTTAGCACACGTCCCGCAACAAAGCCCAACTCATGAAATTAACACGTTGGTTCCCAACTGGATCCTGAGTTCTACTTCCTATTTGGACTACCTTTGCATCTAAGATTTTGGTCTTCTCCCGGTCCGATCTCTATTCAGTTCGTGATCATCATATAGGCTCGGCTCGTCTTCTTCCTCCATCCAGATTGGTTCGTGATCGCCATTAGGGTTCGGGTCGTGGTTACCCAACCGGGTCGGGTCAGGTGTATCCACCCAGGTCACTGGGTCGGGTCGTGGTCTTCAAGTGCTGACTTGTCTTGGCTCATGATCTTCAAGGCGATCGGCTCGTGGATGCTCCGCTCATGGCGATCAAACTCGAAGAGATGAGGAACATCTAGCGGCTCGTGGTGCATGGTGCTCCACGGCTCGTGGTACATGGGCTCGATCCGGTCGGCTCGTGGGGTATGACTCACAATCGGGTTGGTTCAGAAGGGGCGAACACATCCGGTTCCTGCACAATTTTCCTGCAACTTTTCCAGCGAATGTTTTACGCCATACGACAGCGTTTTCGACCAATCTAACTTCACTAAGAAACCGTAAAACATTCTAAACAGTAATAGAAACATGTATGATCAACCACAAACACTAAAACAACAATCTAATATGTTAAAATGGATCAAACATACCCAAAAACCTTTGTTTTTCCCTTAATCCCCCTTAATCATATTTAAGCATACAATTAGTAAAACTTATCCAAATTAGCCCAAATTTTTATCAGAGCCATAAAATAATATTTTAGAATTTTACAAATTTTTCCAGATTTTTCTGAGTCATAATTTCACTAATTATCACTAATCATCCCTAATTAGCCGTAATTAGTGAAAAACAATGTAAATCACTCACCTTTGCCACAAATAATTTATAGATCTGAAAGTATCTCTGATTTGGGTTGAATCTCTATGCAACACAGTAGCTCTATTCCCAATTTGATGCTAATTTGTCTTGATTAGATGTAGATTAGGCTAAAACTTGATAAGAGAGCGATTTGGGGTGAAATTAAAAGGTGGAGGCCATGGCTAGGGTTAGAGAAATGTTTTTGGCGGCTGAAAAATGAAATAAAATTTTTTTTCCTACTGTTCTTAGCCTCCCCATAACCCTAATCCCGAAATGGGTTATAGGCCCTCTTGCTAATCACCCTAATTAGATCCGGTTAAGCTGTTTTTCACCTTCTAAACCTTGTTTCAGTCATATCTTCCAAACAGTGAGTCCGTTTGGCTAATGTGACCACTCTACGAAAAGGTAAACCATCATCTGAATCTAATGGAAGTGGTTTCAGGTCAAAACTCCTTACTAATCAAAAGTTATGACCGAAACAGGATCAGCTAGGGGCAAAACGGTCATTTTAAAAATCGGCCAAAATCATGAACATGGGAAATGACCCCAATAGTCGTCTCCCAAAGTTACATGGCTATACGACTTCGTATGAGAAAGAAATAAATATTCTACGATCCTTCGATGCGTAGAATGCGGGTCGTTACAGACCGTTATTAAAAAACCACCCAAAATTCACCTCCAAGCCATCCGGCTACGCAACAGTTATCAAAACGTCCAACTACACAGAACGTGTTTTGATTAATCATATGTATTTTCAAATTTATCTATTTTAATTAAGTTTTATTTTACTGTATAATTTTTATTCAATAATCAACTATTACAATACACATGTTTGTAAACTGGTATCGGTATGTATGATATGAATAATAAATTGAACTTATGAACTGATGCACTAAGTTAACCAGGTTCATACGTGGTATACGATGTAAAAATTGTGAATAATAAACTGAAATTATGTGTGTTAAACTGAAAATATGAAATGAAATAATAAGCTAATCTGGTGCATATGTGATATCAACTAAAATATAAGCTAGCATTGATGTAAGATCTGAGGCTTTCTTATTGACAGAATGTGATAATGATAAATGAACATCAATACGTAGTTTTCACAGACATAAGCAAATTAGGTTGCTAAAAAAAACAGAAAGGATAAATTACCTGAGCAAGACGCGTTTTAGTGAACTATTTATCCATATGAGCTTGCATAATTTTTTTTTCCAACTCGGCTGGGATTACCTCCCTATAAAAATTTGCACATAAATTAGACTAATACCCACATTTGTTGTCATAGATAAATTTAATGATGTTTATAATAAAAAGCATTGCTAAATGTTTGCTAACTATTCAGATTGGATTCACTAGATAATTTATCATCAATGCAAAAATTGCAATGGAATTTAAGAGTGGTTGAACCGGAACATTCTAGTAATAACATAATCAAAGGAGATATCATGAATTTCAAAAGGTTTTAAAGAAACTAGTATAGATAGAAGAACATGCATATTTGATTGAGGCCCTTATTATAGCATCAAGATTATAAGAATAAAATGAATAAATTAATAGATCAAAGTATCATACAACTTTCCACCAAAATTTGGCGGAATCCCAAAGAGAAACAATATTGCACAATATAAACATGCCAATAATAGTTTTCATATCAGTTGTGACCAAAGACCAACTATCCTGCTTTAAATCATATTACGCACTCAATGCTAGATCAGTAGTCATGCATTTGCCATTCAATCTTAAGCAAGTTTCGTTCTCTATGTCACCGTGTCTGTTCTCGCTTTGCAACCATTGTTAACATCTGTCATTTCAGAAAAATGTATAAGTCTACCGTGGAGAAAGTAATCTAATGCAACATCCAAGCAAGTCAAGAATCACTAAATCATCTTCTTAAATCATGGAATATAATCATTTCCCATATTAACTTGAGTTCTCTAAATTATAATAAACAAAATCATCTACCATATTAACCATGAAATTCAAGAAAATCAAAAATCTCTTTAGCACTAAATAATAGGTAATTACATAAACAAGTAAAATTGCCAAATGATTTAAATTGAAAACAAAAACAATACTCACGAGATCTTAATAAATTGAAGATTGTTGAAGTCAGAATTAGATTATAAAAACTAATGTGGTTAGATTATTCAATTCTGAATAAAAGTGTCAAATCACAAGATAAATCTCAGATCTAGAAGTATAAACACTATAGATCTAAGGTGTCTGATTTTCCTCCCTAGGCAACACAGAACTGTACTCCTCTAGATCTAGATACTTACCATAAGAATCGATCGAATTTTGAATAGGGATGTCGAGATTCGGGCTGGGAAAGTCGAAATTCAAATCAGATTTTGTTGGAGAGTTCTTTATTCTCAAGCTAATTCTTTGAACGATAGTTAAGAAAGAAGATGAATTCCGCTTAACCAAAATAAACCTAACTACCTAAAATTTCATGCCCTGTCGAATGATTTGTTATAAGCAACGTTTCATTTTTGGATCCGATAAATAAACGTAGCACATGAGATTGAACGCTGGTATATTGTGCTACCAATGCTGGTTTTTACTGTAGTGTTTGTAAATTGATAATTTTATATTGAACTATATTATGGTTTAGTCATTGTGTATTATTCTTTGTTCTATACATTAAAACTGTTGATTTTTTTTATTTGTATCATTACGCCTACTTTTTACTATTATTCATTTATGTTCATCCAATTTATATTTACTTCGTAATTAATATAAAAAAAATGTCTATTATGAAATATATATGTTACTTATTCTTATTATAGGCACTATCTGATATTGGATATGGTCGAATATTTTTCTAATGGTTTTTCTTTTTTATTTGCTAAGTTAGGTTGTATTTTCTAATTTTTTTTAATTTTATTATCAAAATTTTGTTCAACCTTCGTCTCTAACTTCTTTATTACAACAAGGTTGATTTGGTCAGTTCCATGTTGGTTAGTTTGTACAGTGAGATAAAACTAATAAAGAAATATTTCTCATGAATAGTGATGGCATTGCTATTCATCGTAAGTTATCATGATTTAAATAATTTATTTCATAATATGTACATTTTCTTACTTTTGTTGCAGTAAATACATTTAATTCACAGTTACTGCTTTTATATATTGATTTTAATTTATCCACCTAAAGCATCTTCCACTTCCTAGCACATTAGTACTAAAAAGTCGTATTTTCTTCATTTCTCCATCTTCCACTTCCTAGCACATTAGTACTAAAAAGTTTTATTTACTTCATTTCTCAATCTTCAACTTATTCTCCTACTTATTCTTACTGCACATACTATTTGATATTGTATATGACTGAATACTTTTCTAAGGTTATTTCCTCTTTGTTTGTTAATTTAGGTTGTATTTACCAACTTTTGATTTTATTATTGCTCTTTTTATTCAAACCTTTATCTAAACTTCTTTATTTATTATAGGGTTAATTTTGTCAATTCCATGTTAGCTGGTTTGAAGGGAGAGATAAAAATAACAGTAGAGAGAATTCATTGAAACTTACTGTGATTTAAATAATCTATTTCATGATACATACCTTTTTTTTTACCAAAATTGGAGAAAAACGTCGTTCTCTGGTGGCTCGCAAAAACAGCAACAGATGAAAAAACATAATTGCTACTGTGGCATACAACAGAAAGCTACACATAAATCAGGCATCAGAGCTCAAAAAATACAGACAAAACCCAAACAACAAACACCACAGACCCCAGACCCAAACCAGACAAGCCTACTGCCAGCCAAAAGAAGTAAGCTCGAGAACCACCAACCAAACACCAAGCCTAGAGTAGAGAACCCACCACCACACGAAGAAGAGATGCCCATCCAACTAAAGCAACTAGGTCAGCAACGATCTAGACCGAGGCTCAGAGCTGCTCCCCAACATCAAGATCCAAGCACCACCGGGAACAGAAGACCAGCTCCACAACCCGAAGAAGCAAGAAGAGGTCCAAAGTCCAAACTCAGTCTGAAAAAGCGGACTCCAGTTCACCAAGCACCAATCCCAAAACCTGAAGAAAAAAAACCCACCCACACCTACAAACCAAAACAAACCAACTCAACCAATTCCTACACGGGGTCGAGCCCCCTGGTAACAGAGAAGGTACAGGCCAATTAAGGTCTCTTCCACTCCTTAGCACATTAAGTGCCAGAAAATATTTTATTTTCTTAATTTTTCTATCTTCAATTTGTTCTTCCTCCTTTCATAATTGTTTTTATTCGCCAACTTCAACTTCACATAAAAATTTCAATTCTAAATTACAAACCAATTGCAATTCTTTCCCAATAGTTTATTTACTTCTCATAATTTTTTCCTCGATGATAACTATAATCTTATTGAATGCATCAATAATTAGCGGTGAGCATTATTTGGTTAAATCAAATAAACCAACCAAACTAATTTATTTCGGTCGGTTTGGTTTGGTTTTCAAATTAGATTGGTTTATAATCGGTTCGGAAAAATAATTAATTTCGTTATCGGTTATTACGTAATAGACCAACATATTTTTTGGTTTTTATTGTATTTAGAAATGTATATCACCAAATGTGAGCTGTTAATAGAAACATATGTATATATGCAAGTATAAGTTTGGGCAACTTTCTGAACTCTATATAAAGATATTATAATTTGTGTTGTAAAATGAGCCAATGTTTCGATAAAATAAAAATAAAAATAAAAATGTATATCCATTTTCAGTTTTTTTTATAGTCGTTGAATTGTACTTTTCACAACACTATTATAGAACACTTATTGTATAATTTTTCCTATGCAGTCCTATGTTTTAGTAGTGCTAGAGTTTTATGAGATTGTGACGAAGAAGAATATTGTAGCTAACATACACTTTAGCTCTTCAGAAATAGATAATAATAATGTTTCAGATGATTTAAATTTTAATGTGTGTTTTGTCTTGGTAGAAATTTGCATGCTAATATTATATATTTATAGGCTTTTACCTTTTTCTCTCATACCACGAATCTAGTATAATGTAATGTAGGATGTTTAACAATTGTCAGTGAAGATTTTGCCATTAACCCCATTTGGTATAATTTTCTATATACATATAGAAATTGTTATACTCACATTTTTTTTTTTTAAATGCACTACTACTCTAACTCACTTAAAGCAGTGCAGATACTATATATTACTTTTTACTAACGTATATAAAATACTCTTTTATACATAAAGATGTTCTTGATGCATTAAAAAGGGTAGAGTGAAAAATAAAAAGCATGATCCATATTCATCTTATTTGGAACTATGTCAACATTTCCAACTAAGATTGCCAAAAAAGCATAAATTCCTGAGATTTGTTTCAAATTTATACAAATGTACTGTAGTTTGTTTATAATGATTAGTTTTTCTTCAGACATACAGTTTAGTGCATATAAAGCCATCTCTGTAAAATGAATAAACAATTGTTATTTGGCCATAATAACAACAAGCCATACAAATTTACTAGAAAAAAGAAAAAGTTGATATCTACCACGGACCATATTATGCTTTAAAAGTAAAGTGTAACGGGTCTAGGCTTTTCAACCCTAAACCAGTGGGCTAACCTCCCACTATGGCATTACATTGGTACTGCGTACTAGATATTAATTCGCAGACCTGGCGAAACACTATCAGAATCTTAATGCAAATGTTTTAATGGTTTCTGATAATATTCGTCCAGCCCTGGAAATTTTACATCGAATATTCGAAGATTAACTCTACCCATACTCATTTCTTTTAAATTTCAAACTTCCAATATCTTATTTAAAATAGAAAATCTTTAAATAAAATTCCATACGAAATAATATAAGTTCTTTAAAATCCTTCAAAATATTTAACAAAACCATTTTTCGAATAATATTCTATATTCACATTCGAGTTCCAAAATCGCTTCATAAAATAATGAAATCAAAATATATATAAATTTCAATATCACTTTATTATTTAAATTTCAACTTATTTTAACTTCGAGAGTCCAAACTAATTGAGAACCCTTCTTTCCGTTTTTTGTCTTCGATGACAGTTGTTAATTATTTGTAGCTTAAATTTTCAAATCACTTGAAAACTAAATTCAATTAAACTTTCAAATATTTTAATAATTTAAAAGTCGATCATGGGAAGGAGAAATTCAGTCGATAAATCCATAACTATGGTTTTAAATACGCTTATTAGTTGGAAAGACCGGAATCGAATATATGTTCGAAAACCATTCCAAATAATAATACAACATTATAAATAATCAAAGACTTGGAAATCGATAAGTGAAGACCGATAATCTCCGAATTGCTTGGATTGATTGTCAATATCTCGGTTGGGCCGATCATCCAATACGAGGTTATAAGTGGGCACGAGATCTGAATATATTTAGAGATTTTCGAATTTTTGTTTCGTTCAGACCCCGATCGGAATTGTATGGATTGTGTGTCTAACATTGTAACTAACTATGTAGCACTGATTTATGTTAATACATATCGAATTTGTGGCAATAGAATTATTCTCGACTCTAAATCATATGAACTTAGAGGTTATATATTAATTGAAATCAGTGACATGTGGTGAATGGACAATGTGGCATACTCGAGTTATGAAATTAGCTAGTGATGATCGAAACATGGCTTATTAAAGCGTAGCTTTGTGTGTATCGTGACCTCGATAAACCTCACATCCTGGAATGATGATAAACTGACGGTTAGGTTGTATACATATACATAATCTTTGTTGAAACTCGAAATCTTAGGCGAATGGATCCATTTTCGAAACCTGAGGGGATAAAGTATATACGAAGTCCGATGTTTGGATGTTATCCAGGATATATACTTTTGCGCTATGTATTCGTTGCTTGTTGTCTGGATGTTAACTGCAAGATACTTAGCTTTGTGTCCTCGATTGATCTTTCGTGTCAGGAACCATCATGTTAGAAAAGAAAATAACCAATACGAGCCATTCGATTCATTTGTAAAATACATATGTGGGCATAGTCACTATGCTCGCTAAGATTACTATATTTATTTGTGAAATGATTTTTCAACACTACGCACTAATAGAAGTTTTAAAAGAGGATTTTCACGTATGAAAACATTTTGGTTATCATAAGATAAAACTCGCTCATCTGGTGTGCGCTTGCATTGTGTGATATGGGACGAACTTATGATAGCTTCATTTTTCCAAAGACATTACGAATTTCTATGCACGGGTATTCACAAGGAATAAGCTCATTTCGCGTTAGCGGCGTGGTCCGGTGAATTTTCCAACTTTAAAATAAACCTTATGTATATAAAAATTGTTTTGAGTTCTCACACCAGTCCCACGACTGACCTGAAATTTATTGTTTTTCACACTTAAACTCTAGGTGCCCATATTTTGCACGGGCAGCTAGTAGTTTATTTTCCAGGTTTAGTTTACGAGTTGTTTTCAGATTTGGAGCTAACGATTAGGTTTTGTACTTCTTCCGCTGAAAGAATTCAATTTTGTTATCGCTGAGCATATGGTATACTTTGATTTTTCCTTGTAAATCTGATGTAAAAAAATTTGTAATGAAATAAAAGTTCTGTTATTTGTGTTCAAATATGTTAGTACCCATAACCATCCGTCTTTGTGAACGATTTAAGTCGATTTAATTACCGGTGAGAATCGGGCAAAAAGGCGGGTCGTTACATAAAGTTTAATTAATACATAAAAATAGAAGTCAAATTACATAATATATCCATTATATACTGATCAATTTTATTTAAATGGTTAATGTGTTGAAGCACTACAAATGTTTCTAAAAGAGCATTTATTGCCATCTAAACTGTTCAGCATTCGTATATATTTAGATAGATTGTTTACATTGTAAGATATATCTGAATCAATGGAAATAAAAGGCCTCTCTCTAATATCTTATGTTCTCTCTAGTGGTTTCTCTTCTTTTATTTTGTAACACGTTATCAACACAAGATTCTATTAGAGCTATTTTTTGAAATCTTCTCGATATACATTAATGGATTTGTCATGTAAGTAATTTTTATTTGAGAATTCTTAATTCATGGATTATTTAGATTTGTTCTATAATTATTTATTGTTTGAGAATCCTTGATTAATGGATCTATAAATTTGTTATATCTTTTGCTATTATCTAACTCAGACTTCTAGATCTGTTTTTCTATTTTTTTGTAGAACTAGATTGTGTTCTAATGGTTTTTTTTTTAAATCTAATTATTTTTATTGACCTCAAATATTTGTCTAGATTTATTCTTTCAATCCTTGCGGATCTATTTTATTTATATATGTTGGTAAAAAAATATTATATAATATTGGTACTACTTTGAGTGAGTTAGAGAAATTGTGGAGTTAAATAGGATGGCAATGGGGTGGGTTGAGATGGGTTTTTTGTGCCCCAGACCTGCCCCAAAATTCTTGAACCCCGCTCCAGACCTGCCCCAAGGTTCTTGAACCACACCCTGGACTCACCACGTAGGCTCGGTGTGGGTCTGGTATTTTATCCCGTATCCGAAACCTATACGGGTCAGGATAGATTCAACCTGCTCGAAGACCCGATGAAATTGTGTACCAATATATACCGTTTTTATTTATTTATATGTATTTATCACTAAATGATGAATTAAATACAAATAATAATGTGTTTGCAATGGTAAGATAATATAACAAAATAGATTGTGCGATAACAGTTCACAATATATGCGCTTGTTATTATATAATTATCATTTATGCAACTAAATACTATGAAAAAATTATAGATTATTTATTGAAAGTATATAATATTCATGCTATAACCACGTATACATAAAAAAGATTGACAGGTCGTTATAGTTAAAAAGCAGTGTAATGATATTTCACTAATGCAGGTCAGGTTGTAGTGGTTTAGCCGTGCCCCAAACCCGACCCTAGATAGTAGACACGGACCTCTCAAAACAAGTTGTGGGTCTACCCGTCCCGAAGATCCAAAGGGACAGGCGGATCAACCGGGTTTGGACCCAAGACCCGCCAAATTGTCATTCCTAGATATAAAAAGAAAAAATGAGTATAACAATTTCTTTATGTTATATGATATTAAAAGTAATACCAACCATGGTCAGTGTTAAAATCTCTACCAATAATTATTAAACATTTTGAATTATATTCCCCTATATTCATTATAAGAGACAAAGAAAAAGCCTACAAAAATATAATATTAGTAGACAAACTTCAGTCAAAACAAACCACACATTAAAACCATCATTACCTAAAACATTTTTCTTTCTTCTAAAGAGCTAAGTGTACATTAGCTATAATAATCTTTTTATTCGTCTCGATCTCTTAAAGTTGCGGTACTACCAAAACATTGGACTATAAGAAAAAAAAATTATACAATAAGTTGGGAAGTTGTTCATAATGCATTGCTAACGAAAAGCAGACTTAGCCAGATGGGGATGAGTGTCAATAATATGTGCCTGCTTTGTGATAATTGTGAGGAAACTACTGCTCATATATACTTTGAATGTAGCTACTCTATTATGCTATGGAACAAAATTCTGCAGCTCTTTGGAATTAATGTCCATCCTCTGCTATAGGACGAGCAATGGCATTTCATTCGAATGACGACTAGATGGACAAAGCAAGAGCATGTTCTCTACATTCTTTGCATCAAGAATTTTGTGAGAATGTTATGGGAAGAAAGAAATTTGCGAGCCTTTAAGTCTAAAAGAAAGTGTACTGATGAACTTTGGACTGTGTTGAAGCTTCACTTGCACAGGGATTTGAACACGTCCATTTTTCAGTTCGACGGTGCTTTTTAGCTTCTTGGTTCAATTTGTTGTTGTAACTCTTTGCTTGTTTGTGTGTTTGTTTTGCACTGTTCTTGTATTAGTACTTGGCTTCTATGCGAGGTGCCATTTGTATTGTTTGTTTTTTCTGTTTCAATAAACGTGGTAGGGGTCCACTCAACTCCGCTTGCCTTGCAAAAAAACAACAACACAATAAGTATTATGCAACATTGTACTGTAGAATATCATTCAATCTATGAAAACTGTAAATACATATACATTTTATTTTCTTCGATCTAAAAATTAGCTCGCGGAACAACAAACAAAACATAATACCAACATAAATAAATGTTAAAATTTGACCAAAATCTATACTTGCATGTGTGTGTGTGTGTGTGTTCTCATCAATAACTCACATTTGACGATATATATTTCAAAATATAGTAACATAAATAAATAAATAAATGACATGCGCTACAAGTCTACGGGGAAAATATAGTGTTCATTCAAAGAAAACCCATGAATGATCATTATCCTCTCTATTAATGAATAAGTATCAACAGTAAGAGTTTAGACTAGGGTTGTCAATGGGCCGGGTCGGGTTAACTCAGGTTCGGGTCAGGTTAACTCGGGCTCGGGTCAATTCTTAAACGGGTCGGGTCAACCCGTTTATTAAACGGGTTATATTTTCTCAACCCGAACCCAACCCATTTATAAACAGGTTGACCCGACCCGTGTAACCCGTTTATTTAAACAGGTCAGGTCGGGTTAAACGGGTCGGACCGAGTTAAAAAGTTGACCCATGAACTCATTAACCCGTTACTTAACTGTATTCTTAAAAACAGTCCGCATTTCAGATATGCATTTAGCAAAATATAAACATAAGATACAATACATGAGCATTCAAATCCACATTTCACATGACCATCCAGCAACAGCAATGCATACACTTAATTTAAGATGATACAATACAAAGACATCATACATATTACGACATTCAAGTCATCAAAAAACAACGATACAAATAATCAAATATTCATAATCAATATGACAGTGATATTGAGCACACTAAAAAACTAAAAAAACTATATCCAAACACACTAAAAAACAATACCAGATTCGGCTTCTCTTCAAATCAGATAATCATTTTCCATTGAAACAAACATAACCCAAAATATTTTTCATTTTAGTGCTTCACAAGTCAAAACAAAATACTAAAATCGAAAAAAATGACCGATTTGATGACATGCCAAATCTATCGACCAGATGTCGATGATCTGAGTTGATGTCGATGTTCTTCGATCTGAGGTTGTTGCCGATCTGGTGTCGTTGCTTTGCCACTTGTCGATTTGAATCCCTGAGCCTGAGATAGTTGACAACGAAAAAAGAAAGAAGGAAAGCGGAAATTCTGAAGTCTGAAGGTAGCGACGGTTTGGTGTAAAGTATAAACTAGAGTAATCCGTAATTATGTTTGTACGCAGACCGTAATTATGTTTGTACGCAGGTCCGTGTATGCATAATTGCATATGCATATAATGAATAAAAATATATTTTATATTAAACGGGTCATGGCGGGTCAAAAAGAGTTCACAGTCAACCCGAAACCCACCCGTTTATTAAACGGGTCTGAGCGGGTTGACCCAAAATTGACCCATTTATAAATAGATCAGGTTAGGATTTTTCGTGTGGGTTACGAGTCGTATTTCGGGTCGTGTTAGAAATTGACGGCCATAGGTCAAACCATGACCTGTTTACTGTCCCATATCCACTGAACACTCTAGGGCTGTCAATGAATACCCAAAAAATCTAATATTCGTCCCAATCCGTATCCGAAATATCCATTATCCGGCATTATCCGAAAAGCGGATACAGATGTCTGATATTCGAAAAGCTTTTCAGATACGGATATCCGATATCTGAAAAGTTTTTCAGATACGGATATAGTTATAGTTGTATCCGTATCCGAAAAATATCCGTCCGACTAATTGATGTAATATATATATAAATCAAAACACAAAACTAGAGTTCATAATTATTTTGTAACTGTTGGATTTTAGTGCGATATAAATTTTTGTCCATTTTTAGTGAAAAATGGTAGTCTTAATGTTTAATTTTGGAATATTTTTTGGATATACTTATGGGTATTAGTATAAAACAATGTTTCATCATCACATTCCTTTATTTTCTGGTTTGTATAAACATTAGTATAAAAATTATTTTATGTTGATCCAAACATTTTTATTTGTACTCTTAAAAATTCATTAATTGCTGGGGAAGCGGATAAATATTCGATATCCGTCCGTATCCGAAAATTTAGCGGATACAGATATCCGAAAATTAAGCGGATACGGATACGGATACGGATATGACACTATCTGTATCCGAAAGCATCCGTGGATAGCCCTAGAACACTCGAATTTCCATTAGACAATTATTTGTTTTGAAAATGCATGTTATTTATCACGTGCAACACTTACAAGTTCTAAACGATCGGACAATGGAAAGAAAGCGGCAAATGTAAGAGATATAGAACGAAACACCTCAAAGCATATAATTCCTACATTTTCCCCAGGAATCAAATTCCCCTAACTATAAGAAACATGTTTCGTTATAGAATGGCACCATTGGACGTACGAAAAAACTATTAAATGGAAAAATGATAGTCGCATTTCCCCAGTCGTTCGTATTTAAGCTGTATATCTCACCTCCCTTTCCACTCGGGAAAACACTTTGGATAAGATTCACCATTTTAAACAATGCTCTTAAAATCAAAAGCCAAAACCAACTACGGTCATGGTTTTATCACCACTAAGTGGAGGCAATTTTGGGAGAACTCTATATGATTTACTTGCAGGGTTAATACTATGTTCTAGATCATCTTTGAGAAGATTCAAACAAACTATGTTGTTATAACTCACTATATTGACTACCATAAGAGGAAGGTATCTACGTAGGTCTAAACTATTCAATAGTACGCATGAGTTTGGCTTTTCTAAGCTGTCAACTGAAATTAATGTAAAAGTTATGGACGAGTCTTCACCCACAACTAGATGAATTGTTCTGTGATTTTTATCCTTTAAATTTGCATTATCATGATGATGATGGAGTGTGTGTGTGTATATATATATATATATATATATATATATATATATATATATATATATATATATATATATGTATGTATGTATGTGTGTTCATCCAATATAAATGTTCAAAAGGAGTAACTTTTTGTATCGCTGGCAGCCTGGCATGCACATCTAAGCTTTGACTGCTTGTCCTACTCTTTATTCAAGTTGAAACCTAATCAATTTTACTTAATTAGTTAACCATACTTGAAGCTTGCAGGAGGTGAATTGGAAAGAACCAGACAACAATTTTGAGATGAACTGGTAAAGCGTGGAATTGAGATGAACGGACTAGTTGAAAGCAACAAACTTAAAAAAATGAAGCTAACTTAAATATTTAAGTTATGAAACATATTATGTATTTGAGTATTCTTTTTGGTGTTCTTTGCCTGCATTAATTTGTGCACTACACATGAGCACAAAATTATATATTATTAACATATACATAGTAGTAATGATTTGATCACAAGTAACATTTATGGATTCGGAAATTGCTAGAAAATCATTAGGAAATTATGTATAGTGGATATATAGCACAAAAAAATAACAATAACATTTATAATCTTAGTTACTACTAACTTTTGGGATCCTCATGCGTTCTGCCCAAATTTACAAAAAATCTTTCTTATCTCTACGACAATTTGGGATAGGGAATAAAACATGAGAGATGAAACTAGGAGGAAAAATGATGGTTGAACTTAAGGATTTTGTTACTATTATAGCGTATAGTTTCCAAGACAATACATGCATGAACACGAGTTCAAGAAATAAAGTTCCCATGTGTTTTTGCTTGATAAAAGCTTCTATGTTCAGATGATGAATGACCGTCCCTAGCATCAAAATCATATGCTTAAATATTTGCTTTTCAATAACAACGCAGATTCATAGGATAATTTAGGTTGCATGAAATGCTGCTACCTCACATCCGCCATCACTAAAATTCTCACTATCTGCTGATTTGGCCGCCGGAAAGGATAACACACAAACTTAAATACATAATTATCGTGGCTCTCATGATACATATGAATCATGAAGGCCTCTCCACACTCCCTTATCAGGTGACTGTAAAGGTCCTATAACCCTTACTTCAGTTGTCACTGAAACATTAGTACATAGATGGGGATAACCTAATACTATAGAATTAGATTTATAATATTCAAAGAAAATAAGTACTTATTAGGAAAATCAATGCAGTAGCTCTCAAAAGGTGCTAATGGAGATCGATATAACATATGTGATCAATATTTACCAGTTAATCCATAATGGATTTGTTTACAAAAATATCGGAGGATTAACTTATTAAAGTGGAAATTACCCGTAGTTGAAGCCGTAAGGTTGAGATAAACCGGTAAATCACGGGGATAGCGATGAACGGATGGTTGAAAGCAGACAATCTGAATTAGCTTGGAATAACGCAGGGGTTCGATTAAGATTTTCACGAAGAATGTGTTTCAACCCACAAAATTGAGTAGTACCCTCCGGAAATCAAAATTTTTGCGTATCCAGAAAATTGATTAGTAGCCTCCTATGCATTCCACAATTGGCCTTCACCTTCAAAAATCAATTCGCATCTTCTCGTCCAAAAACCAACCCCGTTGGAAAATCAAATGCGCAGGATCTCCAACACGAGCAGCATCTCCATCCTCAACACACGCGACATCTTCAAAAATCAATTCGCATCTCCATCCCGATATTTTTATATTTTTTTGGACTATCTGTACTCACCAAGCACCGACAAAACGTGGTTTGGTGACAAAGAACGTATAAATAAAACGAGGTATTGAAACTATCCACGCAATAGCAAAATGTGGTTTGGTGTCAAACCACGTAGGGTTAATGCGTGGTTCGTTGACTAACTACGTACAGATCTTGCGTGGGGGTCTGAAATGTACAAAAAAAAAAAAAAAAGTCCGATTAATACTTTGATTGAGATGAGGAATCATCTTCTTCAAAATTCATCATACTCTTGTTTGTAAAATAAGTTTTTCTTCAAAGATTTGAAAAATAGGGTTTTGAAACAATGATGTTTTAGATCCGCGTGAAAGGTTACGTATTACTCAGAGATTTAAGAAAAAAGCTTTCCAAAGGTAATTTTGTCTTTAACATTTTAAAGTTTTTATGGATTGAAATAGAAATTACCTTTCAAAATACGGAAATGTAAACCCACCTATGTTTTCTTCTTTTCCAACCGCTCCTTCCACTAATTCATTCTTCGCTCTAACCGATTACTCCACTACCCATTTTCCTTCGCACCAATCCTTCTGTACCGAAATTGTATATGCTCCGTGTCCCCAACCAATCACAGCCCTCTGATTTCCGCTTTTTGCAGTTAAACTCTTTAATTGCTCGGTAACTTAAATGTAAAAAACCGAAAATGAGAAAATTTGATTGGTGGACATACACAGGTACGGGGAGTGGAGACAGAAGAATTGGTCTCATTTTCCTTTCCCCGAATCGACGATAATTTCTTCCTACCCACTACCCAACTCCTCTCCCCAGTTCACTTTATTTTTCCTTTCTTTGCCCAGCCCCATCCCCTTCCGATTACTATCTATTCTTCTGTATTTCCTGCCTGCCAACTCCACAGTACGCACTACCTTAAACCGCATGTTACTCCTCCTCAGATCTGGTACGTTTTTATTCCTCTTCCGGTTGTTCAATTTTAAACGTTCTTCACTACTCTCACCGTTTATGTCCAAGAATCTTGCTATTCTTCAACAAGCGCACAAATCAATATTTCGAAATTCTTGGGTGCCATGCTCTTTCCACTATTCTTTTACGTTCTCCTCTCAGTTCGCCATTACTGTATATATATACATGGACGATTAAGTATACGATTATCACCGTTAATGTGTGTGTGCGCGCGCGCGCACACACACATATATGTTCAGTTCACAATTTTTACGTTCTCATAACATATATGAATGTCGTTAACCTCATTTCAGTTTAGATTAGTGGCCCTATTACAATGAAGATTAAATTATCAGAACCTATGCGTTATTATTATTGTGCAATACTCCATACCAATATCTATATCATTATTCATAACTGGGTGTTTCACTGTTAATCCAGCTTACCGTTTTGCATTCAATTTCTTACAATAATTAGGCAATTATCCATTGGTTACATTAACAAGTAATCGCCTGCTTCAACTATTTTTATGTTTACATTCACTGTGTACTTGCTTGCTTCTGCATACATGACCGTTCATTTCTACATTTACTACCATTTTTTTACTCTACTATTACTTTACAAACTTAATGTTTATTGGATGCACAACCTAAGGGGAATTCAAATTCTGACACCAGTACATCTAGATAACTTCCATTTTGGCCTTTTTAAATCTAATGTCTGCTTGCATAAATAGGTTCATATTCAGTTCTATCCACGTCTTGTGCTTACATGCTTGCATCCAGTGAATAATACCCACATTTTTGTATTACTGCTGACTTAAAACTGTTACAAATAAAGTGCGGAGTTCGCATAATCCAACCCGCAGCCATTAATCGTCATGTCCACTAAATACTACTGAACAATAATATTATGTTTTCACCATTAATCGTATAATATTACTGCATACATACATATATTATTTCCCCAGTTCAGTTTAGTGAGAAATATACAAGCAGCAATGATCATCGTCCATTTCTTCCGCACAATCCAACCCGCAGCCAGCGTCCTTACGCGATCTGCTTTGCCAGTAATTTATTCATCATACAACTTAGGTGATGCATTAATTGCAGATGATAAACTGTTACTGTCCAGTACCTTGGTCAATTAGTATGCATATGTGTCTGCCTATAATATGATTGTGTATGTATAATCTTTTATTTTCCCTTTATGTCAATATCTAATTTAACGTCTGTTATACTATAACGATATTTAGCATGGTTGGCCTTACTTCCACGTTTTTCTGTTGTGCCGTCGGTTGTTTTAAGGATTAACAATTTGGCAAAAAAATTATAGATTCCATTTCAGCTTCATCTTACTCACTCATATTTGTGTCTTGATTCATATTGGTTATGTTAGAAATCTTTGGATGGAAATGTTAAAGTAGTTGAAATATCTTTGTTCTCAATATAAATAAAAAGTTTGTGTATTACTTTGGGTCAACACTGGGTATGCTCACTTTTACTTACTATAATATTATTATTGCTTTGTTCGCTAGGTTTTGCCATACCAGATGCAGAATATATACTTGTTATCATATTTTTGACATAGAAACAAATTATGTTTAATTATTATATATAATATTATGTTACGATAAGATGAAAATATTAAATTTCAAATTTCAGTGGCTACCTATTCTTCTGCTGTGTAACAGCTGATATATCTGCAGAAGCCTAATGACGTACTTTGAGAAACATAGTTTCAGTTTATGTCACCCGCTACTTGAAACAACAAATAACATAATGCTGTAGGCACACTAAATTCTTTTGCTTTATGAGACTGCAGAATGTTTAATATATTTTTTAACACATTTTCTCCTGATACTACACAAAGTTGGTAGTTTTATGAAAAATAGACCAGTTCTTGGATTTAAATGCTTTCCTCTTTAAGTTACAGCAGAAACTGTCTTACTTCACTTTTGGGATTTGAATGACGTGTTATGGTTGATTTTTATAACCGGTCTATGCATGGCAGCATATCATGTCATGCAAAAAAATTCAACTTTATTTCAAGTTCCTCTGCTGAGTCTATGAGCACGAGGTGGGACACCATTGGCATGCACTAAATGCCAAATGTATGTAAAATGATTTGGTCTATCTTCTTATGTTATTCATTTATACTTCAATTTATGCCGATTCCACGCCTACTTGATAGACATGCACAAAAGATGTACAGTTAAAAGCCTAATGGTATTTAGCTGAGATTGAGGACAAATAAAAGAATCATGGAGGTCATTGATACGTGCATCAGATTGGATAAGATGATGACAAGGACAAGCTAAGGCAATGGAAGCTTGGCCAAACGTAACAAAAGATTGGTCATAAATGAGGTTAACAGCATACACCGCAGGTTTATCATAAATCTGCAGAGTTTTTGGTTCACTAATCTGGGTATTACTACCTGAAACTACTCCTTGGTATGCACGAATAGATGTAGGGACAAAAGCATGATTTGCATTAGAACATGCGCACATCAAGTGCACAATACCAGGTAATACATCAGGCACTCGGCAACAGATTTAAGATAACTAACCAATGTGGCATCAAACTTATGTTTAAGAGGCGGAGTTAAACTAACATGGGCTTGCAAAGTAGGCGATACAACCTCAACAAGACACTTTATATTAAATCTATGACCACCAGGTACACAGTTTTCTCACTTTGTCTGTAATTTTTATGTGTGTACCAAACATAAATTTGAAGTAAAATAGTTTTCCAATTAAATAGTTCATTGACATTTTGATATCTTGCCTATAATGATTTTTTACTTTTTATACCCATATTAATTCACTTCTTACAAAGGACTAGATTTATAAACTATAAACTAGCTACAGACGAAGCAACTATAATGCAATAACTTAGTTATGTAGACTGTTATTTCTATTTTAAATGTTCTACGTCCGCTGTACAAAAAAAGGAGATGTACATCAGTTCCGTTCTACCCTCACCGTGCTAATTCTGGTCATCCTACTTTGCTTAAATGTGTTAATGATCAATGGAAAATGCGTTGACTTATTCGTGTTCCTTTTATTTTGCTTAAATGTGTTAGTAATCAACGCAATTGTTCACACAAAAACATGGTTCAATAAACTAAATATTTTTTTCCGACAATGAAAGGTGAGAACTTTATGAGTTATTCATGAACTCACATTTATGCTACAAGCAATTAGCTTGTATAAGTGTAATTTAGTGTTCATTTGGGTTTATATATGCATATGAATTGGTTAGATAAGTATACACTTTCCGGTTCATTAATTTATGTTCTACTGAATTGAAAATATGTGATTAGAATATTCCACACAAACTAATTCATATGCTATGAGTTGATTTGGTGATATTGTGAAGCTCCGTTGTCGTCCCGACAAAGTTCTAAGTCTTCATGATTCGCTTATATCGCATTTGATTGTATTGGTTAGAAAATTTGCCTATTTTGAAGTGTATAATCAAAAATCATTGCAAATCTCTTGTATGAATGTTTGGGCATTAGAGTTTGGTGTTATGAGTTGCTTAGGTGAGTTATAGAAGCCTCATTTGCATGTACATAACATCATAAGCCTTCGGGCATTGTCCGATATCATTTTGAATATGTTTCTTATGCGAATTGCATTGATTTTTGAGGAAAAACGGTCGTTCGGCCATTAATGGCCGTGAGAATGGCCTACTCTCGGCTATTAATGGTCGAACATAGAAAAAAAATCTTTATGTTTAACAGCCGTTCAGCCAATAATGGCCGAGCAGACGGCCTTTCCTCGGCCAATAATGGCCAGATGATATTAAAACGATCATAATTTTTTCATACTTTATCGGAATTCAGCGAAACCGGATCATTGGAACCGTATGGATGAGAGATTTTCAATAAAATAATTTGGAGTGATTTGTAGCTCATGACAATTTTTGGCAGAGAAAAACGTCTGTTGTAAACAATCGAATGTTTATCGTTTTACGATTTTAAAACCAATCAAGGTGAGAACTCTCTCACTCAAAATTCTGTACGGTTATTTTTATTATTGAGTATATATTTATTGCCTGTGATTGCAATATTTGTTTGATGATTGATGGATGTTTACATTTTTGATGTTATTATTATTAACTATGATTATGAATGTTATAAACAAAACGTTTATATTATAAATGATTTTGATGATAATTTACCCATCCGTCTCCCAAATGTTAGATAAGTTCACGTGGATTGTGATGTAAACCCCACACGGGTGTTGGTACGGTTATTTTACACATCGCCCAAGTATACAAATAATAATATTTGTTTGATGGTTGAAAACCCCACATGGGCCTGGGGATGATAATAACTTCGCACATCTCCCTTGTATTTAGTTGTATGTCAACCGGTTAATTGACAGACTATTATAAGCGTTATTTAATGCTTATGCACTTGCAAATTTCACTCTGGATGTGAATTGAATGTTAATAGTTGTTTATCACTATTGTTGAATACATGCGATGTATGAAATCCATATAACAAAAATTATATGGTAGTTGATTGAATCTCATTTCAATCCAGAATGAAATGAATATTTTAATATAGTATTCATTTAAGTGCTGAAGTTTGGTTTTGATGTCCGATTTTGCATGGACACGAAAATATTAAAATTGACTGAACAGTGAAATGAGCAATTTTAGAGATAAACGATTGAAATGAGTTTTCAAGATGAGTATACATACATACATACATACATACATACATACATACATACATATAAATATATATAATTTAGAACAATGGTTTTAATACAACAAGAATTTTCCCAGCGTACGAATCGGAATGGATTTGAATGGAAATAATCTTCGTAATATTTCGATATTGGATTCCATGATTACACGGATATTTTTGAGGAATTTGGAATATACAGATATCGTTATTCCCAATACGATATCCTTTGGTCTCAGAATATAATATTGAATATAAGTCGATATGATTTCTATCTAGAGCCTTATATTTAATGTCAAATTGGATTTTGGGTTTGTCGTGAATTATGTCTTTAATAACATTATTCTTAAACCCAGTTGACAAAAGAATAAATCTTTTGACTAATATTTAAGGAAGTTTTCCAATTAATAAATATAATTGGAATTAAATGGAAGTTGATTTTGGGTTGATTGTGAACAATGTTTTAAACAACATTAGTTCTTAAACCCGATTAACAGTGAAGTTAAGATATGAAATTTATAATCTTTAACGTAAGATTTAATGGAAAATTTCCAAAGTAAAGTTTTCGAATTTAATAAAAGAAATTGGAATGTAATTCGATTTAGTGAAAATCGAGATGAGCTTCTGTGAAGGAAGGCGTTTACTATTCATGAAATTTAAAAGGCTTTTTCGTTATTCCGTTGATAGTATTAGTCCTATATAGAAAATTATATCGATTAGATACTGTTATGATTTCCATAAAGGTTCCATTTTGATGGATGGTGATTTTGGGTTTATTGTGAACAGTGTTTCAAATGACATTAGTTCTTTAACCTAGTTAAAAACAGAATTAATTTTCCTAAAGTTGAATAATCATTAAGTAATGATTTTTGAAGATTAAAACTAAGTAGAGTTTTAATGAATCTTTAATTAGATTGAAAGGTGAATGAGGTAATTAAAATTACTGGATTTAAGAAATAATCGAGAATGGAGTATCGCTAGTTTTGCCCCATGCGATAGTTAAATCTTTAATTGGATTTGAACATGAAATGGTAATTAAATTACCGATAACACTACAAGTATTAGATATGGAGTACTACCAGTTTTGCTTCATGGGATGAATAGGCTGAGGTTGGGATTAATAAAATAAATGGTTACTTCGGTAAGGCTCGATAATCCTGACTGGTTCCTAAGCCTTAATTTCGTATAAATTGTGGAAAGATAAAATAAGATCTTTCGAAGAAAACAGGAACTAATCCCTGCTGATCTGGCAGCACTGCTACTAAACATTTCAAAATACGGAAACGTAAACCCACCTACGTTTTCTTCTTTTCCATCCGCTCGGTCCATTAATTCATTCTCCGCTCTAACCGATTACTCCTCTGCCCATTTTCCTTTCCCCGAATCGGCGATAATTTCTTCTAAACCACTACCCAACTCCTCTCCCCAGTTCACTTTAATTTTCCTTTCTTTGCCCAGCCCATCTTCTTTCGATTACTATCTATTCTTCTGTAATTCCTGCCTGCCAACTCCACAGTACGCACTACCTTAAACCGCATGTTACTCCTCCACAGATCTGGTACGTTTTTATTCCTCTTCCGGTTGTTCAATTTGAAACGTTCTTCACTACTCTCACCGTTTATGTCCAAGAATCTTGCTATTCTTCAACAAGTGCACAAATCAATATTTCGAAATTCTTGGGTGCCATGCTCTTTCCACTATTATTTTACGTTCTCCTCTCAGTTCGCCATTATTGTATATATATATACATGGACGATTAAGTATACGATTATCACCGTTAATGTGTGTGTGTGTGTGTATACACACACACATGTTCAGTTCACAATTTTTACATTCTCATAACATATATGAATGTTGTTAACCTCATTTCAGTTTAGATTAGTAGCCCTATTACAGTGAAGAATAAATTATCAGAACCTATGCGTTATTATTATTGTGCAATACTCCATACCAATATCTATATCATTATTCATAACTGGGTGTTTCACTGTTAATCCAGCTTACCGTTTTGCATTCAATTTCTTACAATAATTAGGCAATTTACCATTGGTTACATTAACAAGTAATCGCCTGCTTCAACTATTTTTATGTTTACATTCACTGTGTACTTGCTTGCTTCTGCATACATGACCGTTCATTTCTACATTTACTACCATTTTTTATTGGGAAGATTGAAATATTATTTGTCCCACATTGGCAAATATCATAAACAACTCCTACTTATATATTAAGAGTTGTTGTTATAAGATTGTGAAATGAAAAGAATTGGGCTAAAGGATATGCACATATGGGCTTGGGCCTATATATATAAGATCATATTAAAAGGTCAAAGATGGCACTTGGGCACTTGGGGCACGTGGCGCGTACGTGATTAAAACGGATCGGGTTCGACTGTTGGCCAACTGTCGTGATTTTTGTTTTTTAAAGGATGTGCCCGTTCAAAACGTTATGTCCCTTCGAAATGCCTTCTCAGCCTCTATTTAAACCTGCTTCTACGCCCAAACAGATTACTTTTCTTTTTCAATCTCTTCCCTTCTCTGTTCTTCAGAAATATACTACTCCACGTTTTTGCAGTCCATTGCTAACTGTGAAAACTAATCTTTGTTGTATCCTGGAGAAGTGCCGCCGTTAAAATTAACCCTTCAGCAATCTACTTCGTAGTGGGGGCGATCAACTTCTTGAAGACAGCGTCTGATCGACGTGCCTCAAAGATAATCCTGGTTCATTCAGTCATCTGCTGCTTCGATAGTTTCCTAACAATTTCAAGAAGTTGATAATGGCGACAGCGAAGGCCTCTGAATCGACATACAAAATCATGAATCAGGAGTTTACAAAACTTGATCGCTTCGATGGCACTAACTATACACGGTGGCAAGATAAGATAATGTTCTTGCTTACTACCCTCAAAATTGCATACGTCCTTGATCCAAAACTGCAACCAATACCTCCACCTACCGACAAAGATAGTCAGGAACTGATTAAGAAACGCAAAAAATGAGAGGAAGATGAAGTGGTTTGCAGAGGGAACATACTCAATACATTATCTGATCGCCTATATGATCTTTTTACTTCTGTCAAGTCACCAAGGGGAATCTGGGCAACTCTGGAATCAAAGTACAACAATGCAAAACAAGAAGCAGATAAGTTTCTGATTTTCGAATTTTTTGAATATAAAATGCTTGACAATGCTTCTGTTCTTGATCAAGTACACGAACTACAAGTTATTTTCAACAAACTAAAGGATGTCAAAATAAGCATCCCTGAAGCATTACAGGTTGGGGCTGTCATGGCTAAACTCCCGCAAAGTTGGAGTGATTACAGAAAGAAACTTATGCACTCGTCAGAAGACTTCTCAATGGAGCAACTTCAGAAACATCTTCGTATCGAAGAGGAAACTAGAATTCGTGAGAAGAAAGTTTTTGAATCTGATGTGAATATTGTCGATAATGATAAGGGGCATAAGGAATCTAGAAAAAGAAAGAGAGACGGCGGAAACAACCATCAAAACAAAGCCAAAGGAAAGGGAGACTGCTATTTCTGTGGGAAACCAGGACATTTTAAACGTGATTGCAGGTTTTACAAAAGACAGAAAACCAAGCAAAAAGGAAAAAAGAACGCAAACTCCGCCAGCATGGTTGAACAAAATGAATCTAAAATCATTGCAATGATAACCAGGTTGGATACTGACACGACAATGGAGTTAAACATAGCTGATATTTCAAAAGAGATGGATTGGTGGTATGATTCTGGTGCCACTATTCACGTCTGTAATAACCAGACCATGTTTAAGTTCTATGAAAAGGTTTCTGATGACAACAAGGTGATTATGGGAAATCACAATACATCCGTTGTTGTCGGAAAAGGGACAGTTGATTTGGAGTTCACTTCGGGAAAGAAACTAATTCTCCAGAATGTCTTGCATGTTCCGGATGTTAGAAAGAACTTAGTTTCTGCATATCTTCTTTGTAATAAGGGTGTTAAATGCGTTCTTGATGGTAACAGTCTGATTATGTCTAAAGGAGGGAAGTTTGTTGGAAAAGGCTATGCTTGTAATGGAATGTATAAACTAAGTATTAATAAAATGAACGAGTTTGCTTATACTGTTGACTCATTTCATTTATGGCATAATAGATTGGCTCACTTAAATTTTAAATCTTTGCAATATATGTCTAAAGAAGGGTTGATTTCCTGTGATCTTATAAAACAATCTAAGTGCGAGATTTGCATTGAAGCAAAGATGAGTAAAAAGCCATTTCCTAAATCTGAAAGAAATACTCAACTACTCGAGCTAATTCATTCGGATATATGTGAATTAAATGGTGTGTTGACTAGAGGGGCCAATCGATATTTCATCACATTTATAGATGATTACTCTAGATACACACATGTTTATTTGATGAGATCAAAAGATCAAGCATTTGAAATGTTTAAACGTTTCAAAATTAGTGTTGAAAATCAGAAGGAAAAGAAAATAAAGGTATTGTGAACAGACAGAGGTGGAGAATATTTTTCAAATGAATTCTCATCATTTTGTGAAGAAAATGGCATAATCCACCAATCGACAGCACCTTACACCCCACAACAAAATGGTTTGGCAGAAAGAAAAAATAGAACATTAGTGGAAATGTCTAATGCCATGATTTTGAATGCTAAACAAAATATAAATTTATGGGGAGAAGCACTTCTGACAGCATGTCATTTACATAATAGAATCCCATCAAAGAAGACCAAGATTTCTCCATATGAATTGTGGAAAGGCAGGCAACCGAGCTTGAAATATCTTAAAGTTTGGGGATGTCTAGCCTTTTATCGAATCATAGATCCAAAAAGAGTTAAACTTGGACCAAGGGCTCTGAAAAGTATATTTGTAGGGTATGCTGAACATTCAAAAGCATATAGATTATTAGATCTCAAATCTAATGTGATCGTGGAATCAAGAGATGTCGAATTCATTGAAAATAAATTTATATGTGATTCCACACATATTTCATATCCTACACAAGTTATCAATGATAATGACCAAGAAAATAACATGAATACTTCTTCTGATAAAAGAAAGAATACGAATATACCTGAAGAACCAAGAAGAAGCAAACGAACAAGGAAAAGCAAAGGATTAGATCCTGATTTTGTAGCACCTGATGATGTGATTCATCTTGTAAACGGAAATAGAACTGAAATTGTAAATGATACAGTTTACATTTTGAATAATGAAGAGGATCCTAAAACTTTTAAGTAAGCAATGACCTCAAGAGATGTTGCTTTCTGGAAGGAAGCAATACAAGATGAAATGGACTCAATTATTGCTAACAATACTTGGGTTCTAGCGGATTTGCCTCCAGGATCTAAACCAATTGGTTGTAAGTGGGTATTTCGAAGAAAATATAATACTGATGGGTCTATTCAAACTTGCAAAGCAAGGCTAGTAGCCAAAAGTTTCAAACAAAAAGAAGGCATATATTATTTCAATACATATGCTCAAGTAGCTAGATTGGCATCAATAAGAACACTTTTTGCCCTTGCATCTATTCATGGGCTACATGTGCATCAAATGGATGTCAAGACCGCTTTCCTTAATGGTGATGTAGATGAAGAAGTATACATGGAACAACCTGAAGGTTTTGTCATGACTGGAAATGAAAATAAAGTCTGTAAATTAATTAAGTCTTTATATGGGGTAAAACAAGCACCAAAACAATGGCATGAGAAATTTGATTCTGTAATTTTGTCGAATGGCTTCAAGCATAACAATGCTGACAAGTGCATTTATTCAAAATTCACATAACATTATGGTGTCATAATTTGTCTATATGTGGATGATATGCTTATATTTGGAACTAATATGGAAGGCATAAATGAGACGAAGAAATATTTAACATCGTGTTTCAAGATGAAAGATTTAAACGAAGTTGACACTATTCTAGGCATTAAAGTAAAGAAATACGATGGGGGTTATGCATTATGCCAATCTCATTACATTGAAAATTTTATTTTCAAATATAAACATTTAAATATTAAAGAAGCAAGTAGCCCCTATGACTCTTCTGTTAAAATATTTGAAAATTCAGAATGAGCTATTGCTCAACTAGAATATGCAAGTGTCATTGGAAGTCTCATGTATGTCATGCATTGCACACGTCCTGATATTTCTTATGCCGTGTGTAAATTATCAAGGTACACAAGTAATCCTGGATTTGTGCACTGGAAAGCAGTAGGTAGGGTCCTAGGTTATCTTAAAAGAACAATTAAGTTCGGACTCCACTATGGAAACTTTCCAGCTGTTCTAGAAGGATATTCAGATGCAAGTGGTGCAACCCCTGAAAATGATAATAAAGGAACCACTGGATGGATTTTCACTCTTGGAGGTGGTGCTATATCATGGGCTTCCAAGAAACAAACTGTTATCACACATTCTACAATGGAAGCGGAATTTATTGCTTTGGATGCATTGGCTTCGAAAGCGGAATGGCTAAGGAATCTGTTAACGGAAATAGAGTTGTGGCCACAACCATCATCAGCCATTTCTGTATATTGTGACAGTGAAGCTACTATGTCTAGAGCCTATAATAAA
Organism: Allium sativum; assembly: GCA_030737875.1. NCBI lineage: Eukaryota > Viridiplantae > Streptophyta > Magnoliopsida > Asparagales > Amaryllidaceae > Allium > Allium sativum. The sequence goes on along the minus strand of CM060923.1, from coordinate 472,908,830 downwards.
ATTTATAATGGAAAGTCTAGACATATAAGCTTGAGACATGCATATGTCAGGGAATTAATTATGAATGGAGTTATTACCATAATATATGTTAGATCCAAGAAAAACTTGGCAGACCCATTAACTAAAGGATTACCTAGAGAAATGATTAAAACAACTAGTTGGGGGATGGGTCTAAAACCTTTCTGATTACCTGTAATAGGAACCCAACCTTATGTCACTTAGCCTAAGGTTTAAAGGGTAATAACAAGTTGCAGTTAGGTAATTGATAAACATTGATTATTAAATGTTTATATGTTACGTTAAGAGATATCTGTTTGTCCACAGTAACAAGGACGGATTAGAACTGATATCTATATGAACATAAGAAACAAAGTTTCAATAAGATTAGAAGTTAATCTTATGTTCATGAATACCAGGGGGATGTTGAAGATCAATTAGGATCATAAGATATATTTCTAGAAGATATACATACTTATGTGTTTAGATATCTCGCCTCTAACAAATAGGATTTTGGTTTAAGCTATTGGCCACCAAAAATTCTGTTAAGGTTTAGATATTTAAACTAACACGAAAGTTTAAACTGAAAGGTACTTTCGTGGATGCATAGGTATAATATTACAATCTAGTGGGGGATTATTGGGAAGATTGAAATATTATTTGTCCCACATTGGCAAATATCATAAACAACTCCTACTTATATATTAAGAGTTGTTGTTATAAGATTGTGAAATGAAAAGAATTGGGCTAAAGGATATGCATATATGGGCTTGGGCCTATATATATAAGATCATATTAAAAGGTCAAAGATGGCACTTGGGCACTTGGGGCACGTGGCGCGTACGTGATTAAAACGGATCGGGTTCGACTGTTGGCCAACTGTCGAGATTTTTGATTTTGAAAGGATGTGCCCGTTCAAAACGTTATGTTCCTTCGAAATGCCTTCTCAGCCTCTATTTAAACCTGCTTCTACGCCCAAACAGATTACTTTTCTTTTTCAGTCTCTTCCCTTCTCTGTTCTTCAGAAATATACTACTCCACGTTTTTGCAGTCCATTGCTAACTGTGAAAACTAATCTTTGTTGTATCCTGGAGAAGTGCCGCCGTTAAACCCTTCAGCAATCTACTTTGTAGTGGGGGCGATCAACTTCTTGAAGACAATGTCTGATCGACGTGCCTCAAAGATAATCCTAGTTCATTCTGTCATCTGCTGCTTCGATAGTTTCCTAACAATTTCAAGAAGTTGATAATGGTGACAGCGAAGGCCTCTGAATCGACATACAAAATCATGAATCAGGAGTTTACAAAACTTGATCGCTTCGATGGCACTAACTATACACGGTGGCAAGATAAGATAATGTTCTTGCTTATTACCCTCAAAATTGCATACGTCCTTGATCCAAAAATGCAACCAATACCTCCACCTACCGAAAAAGATAGTCAGGAACTGATTGAGAAACGCAAAAAACGAGAGGAAGATGAAGTGGTTTGCAGAGGGCACATACTCAATACATTATCTGATCGCCTATATGATCTTTTTACTTCTGTCAAGTCACCAAGGGAATCTGGGCAACTCTGGAATCAAAGTACAGCAACGCAAAACAAGAAGCAGATAAGTTTCTGATTTTCGAATTTTTTGAATATAAAATTCTTGACAATGCTTCTGTTCTTGATCAAGTACACGAACTACAAGTTATTTTCAACAAACTGAAGGATGTCAAAATAAGCATCCCTGAAGCATTACAGGTTGGGGTTGTCATGGCTAAACTCCCGCAAAGTTGGAGTGATTACAAAAAGAAACTTATGCAATCGTCAGAAGACTTCTCAATGGAGCAGATTCAGAAACATCTTCGTATCGAAGAGGAAACAAGAATTCGTGAGAAGAAAGTTTTTGAATCTGATGTGAATATTGTCGATAATGACAAGGGTCATAAGGAATCTGGAAAAAGAAAGAGAGACGGCGGAAACAACCATCAAAACAAAGCCAAAGGAAAGGGAGACTGCTATTTCTGTGGGAAACCAGGACATTTTAAACGTGATTGCAGGTTTTACAAAAGACAGAAAACCAAGCAAAAAGGAAAAAAGAACGCAAACTCCGCTAGCATGGTTGAACAAAATGAATCTAAAATCATTACAATGATAACCAGGTTGGATACTGACACGACAATGGAGTTAAACATGGCTGATATTTCAAAAGAGATGGATTGGTGGTATGATTCTGGTGCCACTATTCATGTCTGTAATAACCAGTCCATGTTTAAGTTCTATGAAAAGGTTTCTGATGACAACAAGGTGATTATGGGAAATCACAATACATCCGTTGTTGTCAGAAAAGGGACATTTGAATTGGAGTTCACTTCGGGAAAGAAACTAATTCTCCAGAATGTCTTGCATGTTCCGGATGTTAGAAAGAACTTAGTTTCTGCATATCTTCTTTGTAATAAGGGTGTTAAATGCGTTCTTGATGGTAACAGTCTGATTATGTCTAAAGGAGGGAAATTTGTTGGAAAAGGCTATGCTTGTAATGGAATGTATAAACTAAGTATTAATAAAATGAACGAGTTTGCTTATACTGTTGACCCATTTCATTTATGGCATAATAGATTGGCTCACTTAAATTTTAAATCTTTGCAATATATGTCTAAAGAAGGGTTGATTTCCTGTGATCTTATAAAACAATCTAAGTGCGAGATTTGCATTGAAGCAAAGATGTGTAAAAAGCCATTTCCTAAATCTGAAAGAAATACTCAACTACTCGAACTAATTCATTCGGATATATGTGAATTAAATGGTGTGTTGACTAGAGGGGGCAATCGATATTTCATCACATTTATAGATGATTACTCTAGATACACACATGTTTATTTGATGAGATCAAAAGATCAAGCATTTGAAATGTTTAAACGTTTCAAAATTAGTGCTGAAAATCAGAAGGAAAAGAAAATAAAGGTGTTGCGAACAGACAGAGGTGGAGAATATTTTTCAAATGAATTCTCATCATTTTGTGAAGAAAATGGCATAATCCACCAATCGACAGCACCTTACACCCCACAACAAAATGGTTTGGCAGAAAGAAAAAATAGAACATTAGTGGAAATGACTAATGCCATGATTTTGAATGCTAAACAAAATATAAATTTATGGGGAGAAGCACTTCTGACAGCATGTCATTTACATAATAGAATCCCATCAAAGAAGACCAAGATTTCTCCGTATGAATTGTGGAAAGGCAGGCAACCGAGTTTGAAATATCTTAAAGTTTGGGGATGTCTAGCCTTTTATCGAATCATAGATCCAAAAAGAGTTAAACTTGGACCAAGGGCTCTGAAAAGTATATTTGTAGGGTATGCTGAACATTCAAAAGCATATAGATTATTAGATCTCAAATCTAATGTGATCGTGGAATCAAGAGATGTCGAATTCATTGAAAATAAATTTATATGTGATTCCACACATATTTCATATCCTACACAAGTTATCAATGATAATGACCAAGAAAATAACATGAATACTTCTTCTGATAAAAGAAAGAATACGAATATACCTGAAGAACCAAGAAGAAGCAAACGAACAAGGAAAAGCAAAGGATTAGATCCTGATTTTGTAGCACCTGATGATGTGATTCATCTTGTAAACGGAAATAGAACTGAAATTGTAAATGATACAGTTTACATTTTGAATAATGAAGAGGATCCTAAAACTTTTAAGTAAGCAATGACCTCAAGAGATGTTGCTTTCTGGAAGGAAGCAATACAAGATGAAATGGACTCAATTATTGCTAACAATACTTGGGTTCTAGCGGATTTGCCTCCAGGATCTAAACCAATTGGTTGTAAGTGGGTATTTCGAAGAAAATATAATACTGATGGGTCTATTCAAACTTTCAAAGTAAGGCTAGTAGCCAAAAGTTTCAAACAAAAAGAAGGCATATATTATTTCGATACATATGCTCAAGTAGCTAGATTGGCATCAATAAGAACACTTTTTGCCCTTGCATCTATTCATGGGCTACATGTGCATCAAATGGATGTCAAGACCGCTTTCCTTAATGGTGATTTAGATGAATAAGTATACATGGAACAACATGAAGGTTTTGTCATGACTGGAAATGAAAATAAAGTCTGTAAATTAATTAAGTCTTTATATGGGCTAAAACAAGCACTAAAACAATGGCATGAGAAATTTGATTCTGTAATTTTGTCGAATGGCTTCAAGCATAACAATGCTGACAAGTGCATTTATTCAAAATTCACATAACATTATGGTGTCATAATTTGTCTATATGTGGATGATATGCTTATATTTAGAACTAATATGGAAGGCATAAATGAGACGAAGAAATATTTAACATCGTGTTTCAAGATGAAAGATTTAAACGAAGTTGACACTATTCTAGGCATTAAAGTAAAGAAATACGATGGGGGTTATGCATTATGCCAATCTCATTACATTGAAAATTTAATTTACAAGTATAAACATTTAAATATTAAAGAAGCAAGTAGCCCCTATGACTCTTCTGTTAAAATATTTGAAAACTCAGAAAGAGCTATTGCTCAACTAGAATACGCAAGTGTCATTGGAAGTTTCATGTATGTCATGCATTGCACACGTCCTGATATTTCTTATGCCGTGTGTAAGTTATCAAGGTACACAAGTAATCCTGGATTTTTGCACTGGAAAGCAGTAGGTAGGGTCCTAGGTTATCTTAAAAGAACAATTAAGTTAGGACTCCACTATGGAAACTTTCCAGCTGTTCTAGAAGGATATTCAGATGCAAGTGGTGCAACCCCTGAAAATGATAATAAAGGAACCACTGGATGGATTTTCACTCTTGGAGGTGGTGCTATATCATGGGCTTCCAAGAAACAAACTGTTATCACACATTCTACAATGGAAGCGGAATTTATTGCTTTGGATGCATTGGCTTCGAAAGCGGAATGGCTAAGGAATCTGTTAACGGAAATAGAGTTGTGGCCACAACCATCATCAGCCATTTCTGTATATTGTGACAGTGAAGCTACTATGTCTAGAGCCTATAATAAAATTTATAATGGAAAGTCTAGACATATAAGCTTGAGACATGCATATGTCAGGGAATTAATTATGAATGGAGTTATTACCATAATATATGTTAGATCCAAGAAAAACTTGGCAGACCCATTAACTAAAGGATTACCTAGAGAAATGATTAAAACAACTAGTTGGGGGATGGGTCTAAAACCTTTCTGATTACCTGCAATAGGAACCCAACCTTATGTCACTTAGCCTAAGGTTTAAAGGGTAATAACAAGTTGCAGTTAGGTAATTGATAAACATTGATTATTAAATGTTTATATGTTACGTTAAGAGATATCTGTTTGTCCACAGTAACAACGACGGATTAGAACTGATATCTATATGAACATAAGAAACAAAGTTTCAATAAGATTAGAAGTTAATCTTATGTTCACGAATACCAGGGGGATGTTGAAGATCAATTAGGATCATAAGATATATTTCTAGAAGAAATACATACTTATGTGTTTAGATATCTCGCCTCTAACAAATAGGATTTTGGTTTAAGCTATTGGCCACCAAAAATTCTGTTAAGGTTTAGATATTTAAACTAACACGAAAGTTTAAACTGAAAGGTACTTTCGTGGATGCATAGGTATAATATTACAATCTAGTGGGGGATTATTGGGAAGATTGAAATATTATTTGTCCCACATTGGCAAATATCATAAACAACTCCTACTTATATATTAAGAGTTGTTGTTATAAGATAGTGAAATGAAAAGAATTGGGCTAAAGGATATGCACATATGGGCATGGGCCTATATATATAAGATCATATTAAAATGTCAAAGATGGCACTTGGGCACTTGGGGCACGTGGCGCGTACGTGATTAAAACGGATCGGGTTCGACTGTTGGCCAACTGTCGTGATTTTTGATTTTTAAAGGATGTGCCCATTCAAAATGTTATGTCCCTTTGAAATGCCTTCTCAGCCTCTATTTAAACCTGCTTCTACGCCCAAACAGATTACATTTCTTTTTCAATCTCTTCCCTTATCTGTTCTTCAGAAATATACTACTCCACGTTTTTGCAGTCCATTGCTAACTGTGAAAACTAATCTTTGTTGTATCCTGGAGAAGTGCCGCCGTTAAACCCTTCAGCAATCTACTTTGTAGTGGGGGTGATCAACTTCTTGAAGACAGCGTCTGATCGACGTGCCTCAAAGATAATCCTGGTTCATTCTGTCATCTGCTGCTTTGATAGTTTCCTAACAATTTCAAGAAGTTGATAATGGCGACAGCGAAGGCCTCTGAATCGACATACAAAATCATGAATCAGGAGTTTACAAAACTTGATCGCTTCGATGGCACTAACTATACACGGTGGCAAGATAAGATAATGTTCTTGCTTACTACCCTCAAAATTGCATACGTCCTTGATCCAAAACTGCAACCAATACCTCCACCTACCGACAAAGACAGTCAGGAACTGATTGAGAAACACAAAAAACAAGAGGAAGATGAAGTGGTTTGCAGAGGGCACATACTCAATACATTATCTGATCACCTATATGATCTTTTTACTTCTGTCAAGTCACCAAGGGAAATCTGGGCAACTCTGGAATCAAAGTACAGCAACGCAAAACAAGAAGCAGATAAGTTTCTGATTTTCGAATTTTTTGAATATAAAATGCTTGACAATGCTTCTTTTCTTGATCAAGTACACGAACTACAAGTTATTTTCAACAAACTGAAGGATGTCAAAATAAGCATCCCTGAAGCATTACAGGTTGGGGCTGTCATGGATAAACTCCCGCAAAGTTGGAGTGATTACAGAAAGAAACTTATGCACTCGTCAGAAGACTTCTCAATGGAGCAGATTCAGAAACATCTTCGTATCGAAGAGGAAACTAGAATTCGTGAGAAGAAAGTTTTTGAATCTGATGGGAATATTGTCGTTAATGACAAGGGGCATAAGGAATCTGGTAAAAGAAAGAGAGACGGCGGAAACAACCATCAAAACAAAGCCAAAGGAAAGGGAGACTGCTATTTCTGTGGGAAACCAGGACATTTTAAACGTGATTGCAGGTTTTACAAAAGACAGAAAACCAAGCAAAAAGGAAAAAAGAAAGCAAACTCCGCCAGCATGGTTGAACAAAATGAATATGAAACCATTGCAATGATAACCAGGTTGGATACTGACACGACAATGGAGTTAAACATGGCTGATATTTCAAAAGAGATGGATTGGTGGTATGATTCTGGTGCCACTATTCATGTCTATAATGACCAGTCCATGTTTAAGTTCTATGAAAAGGTTTCTGATGACAACAATGTGATTATGGGAAATCACAATACATCCGTTGTTGTCGGAAAAGGGACAGTTGAATTGGAGTTCACTTCGGGAAAGAAACTAATTCTCCAGAATGTCTTGCATGATCCGGATGTTAAAAAGAACTTAGTTTCTGCATATCTTCTTTGTAATAAGGGTGTTAAATGCGTTCTTGATGGTAACAGTCTGATTATGTCTAAAGGAGGGAAGTTTGTTGGAAAAGGCTATGCTTGTAATGGAATGTATAAACTAAGTATTAATAAAATGAACGAGTTTTCTTATACTGTTGACCCATTTCATTTATGGCATAATAGACTGGCTCACTTAAATTTTAAATCTTTGCAATATATGTCTAAAGAAGGGTTGATTTCCTGTGATCTTATAAAACAATCTAAGTGCGAGATTTGCATTGAAGCAAAGATGTGTAAAAAGCCATTTCCTAAATCTGAAAGAAATACTCAACTACTCGAACTAATTCATTCGGATATATGTGAATTAAATGGTGTGTTGACTAGAGGGGGCAATCGATATTTCATCACATTTATAGATGATTACTCTAGATACACACATGTTTATTTGATGAGATCAAAAGATCAAGCATTTGAAATGTTTAAACGTTTCAAAATTAGTATTGAAAATCAGAAGGAAAAGAAAATAAAGGTGTTGCGAATAGACAGAGGTGGAGAATATTTTTCAAATGAATTCTCATCATTTTGTGAAGAAAATGGCATAATCCACCAATCGACAGCACCTTACACCCCACAACAAAATGGTTTGGCAGAAAGAAAAAATAGAACATTAGTGGAAATGACTAATGCCATGATTTTGAATGCTAAACAAAATATAAATTTATGGGAGAAGCACTTCTGACAGCATGTCATTTACATAATAGAATCCCATCAAAGAAGACCAAGATTTCTCCGTATGAATTGTGGAAAGGCAGGCAACCGAGCTTGAAATATCTTAAAGTTTGGGGATGTCTAGCCTTTTATCGAATCATAGATCCAAAAAGAGTTAAACTTGGACCAAGGGCTCTGAAAAGTATATTTGTAGGGTATGCTGAACATTCAAAAGCATATAGATTATTAGATCTCAAATCTAATGTGATCGTGGAATCAAGAGATGTCGAATTCATTGAAAATAAATTTATATGTGATTCCACACATATTTCATATCCTACACAAGTTATCAATGATAATGACCAAGAAAATAACATGAATACTTCTTCTAATAAAAGAAAGAATACGAATATACCTGAAGAACCAAGAAGAAGCAAACGAACAAGGAAAAGCAAAGGATTAGATCCTGATTTTGTAGCACCTGATGATGTGATTCATCTTGTAAACGGAAATAGAACTGAAATTGTAAATGATACAGTTTACATTTTGAATAATGAAGAGGATCCTAAAACTTTTAAGTAAGCAATGACCTCAAGAGACGTTGCTTTCTGGAAGGAAGCAATACAAGATGAAATGGACTCAATTATTGCTAACAATACTTGGGTTCTAGCGGATTTGCCTCCAGGATCTAAACCAATTGGTTGTAAGTGGGTATTTCGAAGAAAATATAATACTGGTCGGTCTATTCAAACTTTCAAAGCAAGGCTAGTAGCCAAAAGTTTCAAACAAAAAGAAGGCATATATTATTTCGATACATATGCTCAAGTAGCTAGATTGGCATCAATAAGAACACTTTTTGCCCTTGCATCTATTCATGGGCTACATGTGCATCAAATGGATGTCAAGACCGCTTTCCTTAATGGTGATTTAGATGAGGAAGTATACATGGAACAACCTGAAGGTTTTGTCATGACTGGAAATGAAAATAAAGTCTGTAAATTAATTAAGTCTTTATATGGGCTAAAACAAGCACCAAAACAATGGCATGAGAAATTTGATTCTGTAATTTTGTCGAATGGCTTCAAGCATAACAATGCTGACAAGTGCATTTATTCAAAATTCACATAACATTATGGTGTCATAATTTGTCTATATGTGGATGATATGCTTATATTTGGAACTAATATGGAAGGCATAAATGAGACGAAGAAATATTTAACATCGTGTTTCAAGATGAAAGATTTAAACGAAGTTGACACTATTCTAGGCATTAAAGTAAAGAAATACGATGGGGGTTATGCATTATGCCAATCTCATTACATTGAAAATTTAATTTTCAAGTATAAACATTTAAATATTAAAGAAGCAAGTAGCCCCTATGACTCTTCTGTTAAAATATTTGAAAACTCAGAAAGAGCTATTGCTCAATTAGAATATGCAAGTGTCATTGGAAGTCTCATGTATGTCATGCATTGCACATGTCCTGATATTTCTTATGCCGTGTGTAAGTTATCAAGGTACACAAGTAATCCTGGATTTGTGCATTGGAAAGCAGTAGGTAGGGTCCTAGGTTATCTTAAAAGAACAATTAAGTTAGGACTCCACTATGGAAACTTTCCAGCTGTTCTAGAAGGATATTCAGATGCAAGTGGTGCAACCCCTGAAAATGATAATAAAGGAACCACTGGATGGATTTTCACTCTTGGAGGCGGTGTTATATCATGGGCTTCCAAGAAACAAACTGTTATCACACATTCTACAATGGAAGCGGAATTTATTGCTTTGGATGCATTGGCTTCGAAAGCAGAATGGATAAGGAATCTGTTAACGGAAATAGAGTTGTGGCCACAACCATCATCAGCCATTTCTGTATATTGTGACAGTGAAGCTACTATGTCTAGAGCCTATAACAAAATTTATAATGGAAAGTCTAGACATATAAGCTTGAGACATGCATATGTCAGGGAATTAATTATGAATGGAGTTATTACCATAATATATGTTAGATCCAAGAAAAACTTGGCAGACCCATTAACTAAAGGATTACCTAGAGAAATGATTAAAACAACTAGTTGGGGGATGGGTCTAAAACCTTTCTGATTACCTGCAATAGGAACCCAACCTTATGTCACTTAGCCTAAGGTTTAAAGGGTAATAACAAGTTGCAGTTAGGTAATTGATAAACATTGATTATTAAATGTTTATATGTTACGTTAAGAGATATCTGTTTGTCCACAGTAACAAGGACGGATTAGAACTGATATCTATATGAACATAAGAAACAAAGTTTCAATAAGATTAGAAGTTAATCTTATGTTCACGAATACCAGGGGGATGTTGAAGATCAATTAGGATCATAAGATATATTTCTAGAAGAAATACATACTTATGTGTTTAGATATCTCGCCTCTAACAAATAGGATTTTGGTTTAAGCTATTGGCCACCAAAAATTCTGTTAAGGTTTAGATATTTAAACTAACACGAAAGTTTAAACTGAAAGGTACTTTCGTGGATGCATAGGTATAATATTACAATCTAGTGGGGGATTATTGGGAAGATTGAAATATTATTTGTCCCACATTGGCAAATATCATAAACAACTCCTACTTATATATTAAGAGTTGTTGTTATAAGATAGTGAAATGAAAAGAATTGGGCTAAAGGATATGCACATATGGGCATGGGCCTATATATATAAGATCATATTAAAAGGTCAAAGATGGCACTTGGGCACTTGGGGCACGTGGCGCGTACGTTATTAAAACGGATCGGGTTCGACTGTTGGCCAACTGTCGTGATTTTTGATTTTTAAAGGATGTGCCCGTTCAAAATGTTATGTCCCTTCGAAATGCCTTCTCAGCCTCTATTTAAACCTGCTTCTACGCCCAAACAGATTACTTTTCTTTTTCAATCTCTTCCCTTATCTGTTCTTCAGAAATATACTACTACACGTTTTTGCAGTCCATTGCTAACTGTGAAAACTAATCTTTGTTGTATCCTGGAGAAGTGCCGCCGTTAAACCCTTCAGCAATCTACTTTGTAGTGGGGGAGATCAACTTCTTGAAGACAACGTCTGATCGACGTGCCTCAAAGATAATCCTGGTTCATTCTGTCATCTGCTGCTTCGATTGTTTCCTAACAATTTCAAGAAGTTGATAATGGCGACAGCGAAGGCCTCTGAATCGACATACAAAATCATGAATCAGGAGTTTACAAAACTTGATCGCTTCGATGGCACTAACTATACACGGTGGCAAGATAAGATAATGTTCTTGCTTACTACACTCAAAATTGCATACGTCCTTGATCCAAAACTGCAACCAATACCTCCACCTACCGACAAAGACAGTCAGGAACTGATTGAGAAACACAAAAAACAAGAGGAAGATGAAGTGGTTTGCAAAGAGCACATACTCAATACATTATCTGATCGCCTATATGATCTTTTTACTTCTGTCAAGTCACCAAGGGAAATCTGGGCAACTCTGGAATCAAAGTACAGCAACGCAAAACAAGAAGCAGATAAGTTTCTGATTTTCGAATTTTTTGAATATAAAATGCTTGACAATGCTTCTTTTCTTGATCAAGTACACGAACTACAAGTTATTTTCAACAAACTGAAGGATGTCAAAATAAGCATCCCTGAAGCATTACAGGTTGGGGCTATCATGGCTAAACTCCCGCAAAGTTGGAGTGATTACAGAAAGAAACTTATGCACTCGTCAGAAGACTTCTCAATGGAGCAGATTCAGAAACATCTTCGTATCGAAGAGGAAACTAGAATTCGTGAGAAGAAAGTTTTTGAATCTGATGTGAATATTGTCGTTAATGACAAGGGGCATAAGGAATCTGGAAAAAGAAAGAGAGACGGCGGAAACAACCATCAAAACAAAGCCAAAGGAAAGGGAGACTGCTATTTCTGTGGGAAACCAGGACATTTTAAACGTGATTGCAGGTTTTACAAAAGACAGAAAACCAAGCAAAAAGGAAAAAAGAACGCAAACTCCGCCAGCATGGTTGAACAAAATGAATATGAAATCATTGCAATGATAACCAGGTTGGATACTGACACGACAATGGAGTTAAACATGGCTGATATTTCAAAAGAGATGGATTGGTGGTATGATTCTGGTGCCACTATTCATGTCTGTAATAACCAGTCCATGTTTAAGTTCTATGAAAAGGTTTCTGATGACAACAAGGTGATTATGGGAAATCACAATACATCCGTTGTTGTCGGAAAAGGGACAGTTGAATTGGAGTTCAATTCGGGAAAGAAACTAATTCTCCAGAATGTCTTGCATGATCCGGATGTTAGAAAGAACTTAGTTTCTGCATATCTTCTTTGTAATAAGGGTGTTAAATGCGTTCTTGATGGTAACAGTCTGATTATGTCTAAAGGAGGGAAGTTTGTTGGAAAAGGCTATGCTTGTAATGGAATGTATAAACTAAGTATTAATAAAATGAACGAGTTTGCTTATACTGTTGACCCATTTCATTTATGGCATAATAGATTGGCTCACTTAAATTTTAAATCTTTGCAATATATGTCTAAAGAAGGGTTGATTTCCTGTGATCTTATAAAACAATCTAAGTGCGAGATTTGCATTGAAGCAAAGATGTGTAAAAAGCCATTTCCTAAATCTGAAAGAAATACTCAACTACTCGAACTAATTCATTCGGATATATGTGAATTAAATGGTGTGTTGACTAGAGGGGGCAATCGATATTTCATCACATTTATAGATGATTACTCTAGATACACACATGTTTATTTGATGAGATCAAAAGATCAAGCATTTGAAATGTTTAAACGTTTCAAAATTAGTATTGAAAATCAGAAGGAAAAGAAAATAAAGGTGTTGCGAACAGACAGAGGTGGAGAATATTTTTCAAATGAATTCTCATCATTTTGTGAAGAAAATGGCATAATCCACCAATCGACAACACCTTACACCCCACAACAAAATGGTTTGGCAGAAAGAAAAAATAGAACATTAGTGGAAATGACTAATGCCATGATTTTGAATGCTAAACAAAATATAAATTTATGGGGAGAAGCACTTCTGACAGCATGTCATTTACATAATAGAATCCCATCAAAGAAGACCAAGATTTCTCCGTATGAATTGTGGAAAGGCAGGCAACCGAGCTTGAAATATCTTAAAGTTTGGGGATGTCTAGCCTTTTATCGAATCATAGATCCAAAAAGAGTTAAACTTGGACCAAGGGCTCTGAAAAGTATATTTGTACGGTATGCTGAACATTCAAAAGCATATAGATTATTAGATCTCAAATCTAATGTGATCGTGGAATCAAGAGATGTCGAATTCATTGAAAATAAATTTATATGTGATTCCACACATATTTCATATCCTACACAAGTTATCAATGATAATGACCAAGAAAATAACATGAATACTTCTTCTGATAAAAGAAAGAATACGAATATACCTGAAGAACCAAGAAGAAGCAAACGAACAAGGAAAAGCAAAGGATTAGATCCTGATTTTGTAGCACCTGATGATGTGATTCATCTTGTAAACGGAAATAGAACTGAAATTGTAAATGATACAGTTTACATTTTGAATAATGAAGAGGATCCTAAAACTTTTAAGTAAGCAATGACCTCAAGAGACGTTGCTTTCTGGAAGGAAGCAATACAAGATGAAATGGACTCAATTATTGCTAACAATACTTGGGTTCTAGCGGATTTGCCTCCAGGATCTAAACCAATTGGTTGTAAGTGGGTATTTCGAAGAAAATATAATACTGATGGGTCTATTCAAACTTTCAAAGCAAGGCTAGTGGCCAAAAGTTTCAAACAAAAAGAAGGCATATATTATTTCGATACATATGCTCAAGTAGCTAGATTGGCATCAATAAGAACACTTTTTGCCCTTGCATCTATTCATGGGCTACATGTGCATCAAATGGATGTCAAGACCGCTTTCCTTAATGGTGATTTAGATGAGGAAGTATACATGGAACAACCTGAAGGTTTTGTCATGACTGGAAATGAAAATAAAGTCTGTAAATTAATTAAGTCTTTATATGGGCTAAAACAAGCACCAAAACAATGGCATGAGAAATTTGATTCTGTAATTTTGTCGAATGGTTTCAAGCATAACAATGCTGACAAGTGCATTTATTCAAAATTCACATAACATTATGGTGTCATAATTTGTCTATATGTGGATGATATGCTTATATTTGGAACTAATATGAAAGGCATAAATGAGACGAAGAAATATTTAACATCGTGTTTCAAGATGAAAGATTTAAACGAAGTTGACACTATTCTAGGCATTAAAGTAAAGAAATACGATGAGGGTTATGCATTATGCCAATCTCATTACATTGAAAATTTAATTTTCAAGTATAAACATTTAAATATTAAAGAAGCAAGTAGCCCCTATGACTCTTCTGTTAAAATATTTGAAAACTCAGAAAGAGCTATTGCTCAACTAGAATATGCAAGTTTTATTGGAAGTCTCATGTATGTCATGCATTGCACATGTCCTGATATTTCTTATGCCGTGTGTAAGTTATCAAGGTACACAAGTAATCCTGGATTTGTGCACTAGAAAGCAGTAGGTAGGGTCCTAGGTTATCTTAAAAGAACAATTAAGTTAGAACTCCACTATGGAAACTTTCCAGCTGTTCTAAAAGGATATTCAGATGCAAGTGGTGCAACCCCTGAAAATGATAATAAAGGAACCACTGGATGGATTTTCACTCTTGGAGGCGGTGCTATATCATGGGCTTCCAATAAACAAACTGTTATCACACATTCTACAATGGAAGCGGAATTTATTGCTTTGGATGCATTGGCTTCGAAAGCAGAATGGATAAGGAATCTGTTAACGGAAATAGAGTTGTGGCCACAACCATCATCTGCCATTTCTGTATATTGTGACAGTGAAGCTACTATGTCTAGAGCCTATAATAAAATTTATAATGGAAAGTCTAGACATATAAGCTTGAGACATGCATATGTCAGGGAATTAATTATGAATGGAGTTATTACCATAATATATGTTAGATCCAAGAAAAACTTGGCAGACCCATTAACTAAAGGATTACCTAGAGAAATGATTAAAACAACTAGTTGGGGGATGGGTCTAAAACCTTTCTGATTACCTGCAATAGGAACCCAACCTTATGTCACTTAGCCTAAGGTTTAAAGGGTAATAACAAGTTGCAGTTAGGTAATTGATAAACATTGATTATTAAATGTTTATATGTTACGTTAAGAGATATCTGTTTGTCCACAGTAACAAGGACGGATTAGAACTGATATCTATATGAACATAAGAAACAAAGTTTCAATAAGATTAGAAGTTAATCTTATGTTCACGAATACCAGGGGGATGTTGAAGATCAATTAGGATCATAAGATATATTTCTAGAAGAAATACATACTTATGTGTTTAGATATCTCGCCTCTAACAAATAGGATTTTGGTTTAAGCTATTGGCTACCAAAAATTCTGTTAAGGTTTAGATATTTAAACTAACACGAAAGTTTAAACTGAAAGGTACTTTCGTGGATGCATAGGTATAATATTACAATCTAGTGAGGGATTATTGGGAAGATTGAAATATTATTTGTCCCACATTGGCAAATATCATAAACAACTCCTACTTATATATTAAGAGTTGTTGTTATAAGATTGTGAAATGAAAAGAATTGGGCTAAAGGATATGCACATATGGGCTTGGGCCTATAAATATAAGATCATATTAAAAAGTCAAATATGACACTCGGACACTTGGGGCACGTGGCGCGTACGTGATTAAAACGGATCGGGTTCGACTGTTGGCCAACTGTCGTGATTTTTGATTTTTAAAGGATGCGCTCGTTCAAAACGTTATGTCCCTTCGAAATGCCTTCTCAGCCTCTATTTAAACCTGCTTCTACGTCCAAACAGATTACTTTTCTTTTTCAATCTTTTCCCTCCTCTGTTCTTCATAAATATACTACTCCACGTTTTTGCAGTCCATTGCTAACTGTAAAAACTAATCTTTGTTGTATCCTGGAGAAGTGCCGCCGTCAAACCCTTCAGCAATCTACTTTGTAGTCGGTGCGATCAACTTTTTGAAGACAGCGTCTGATCGATGTGCCTCAAAGATAATCCTGGTTCATTCTGTCATCTGCTGCTTCGATAGTTTCCTAACACTTTTTACTCTACTATTACTTTACAAACTTAATGTTTATTGGATGCACAAACTAAGGGGAATTCAAATTCTGACACCAGTACATCTAGATAACTTCCATTTTGGCCTTTTTTAATCTAATATCTGCTTGCATAAATAGGTTCATATTCAGTTCTATCCACGTTTTGTGCTTACATGCTTGCATCCAGTGAATAATACCCACATTTTTGTATTATTGCTGACTTAAAACTGTTACAAATAAAGTGCGGAGTTCGCATAATCCAACCCGCAGCCATTAATCGTCATGTCCACTAAATACTACTGAACAATAATATTATGTTTTCACCATTAATCGTATAATATTACTACATACATACATATATTATTTCCCCAGTTCAGTTTAGTGAGAAATATACAAGCAGCAATGATCATCGTCCATTTCTTCCGCACAATCCAACCCGCAGCCAGCGTCCTTACGATCTGCTTTGCCAGTAATTTATTCATCATACAACTTAGCTGATGCATTAATTGCAGATGATAAACTGTTACTGTCCAGTACCTTGGTCAATTAGTATGCATATATATGTGTCTGCCTATAGTATGATTGTGTATTTATCTTCTATTTTCCCTTTATGTACATATCTAATTTAACGTCTGTTATACTATAACGATATTTAGCATGGTTGGCCTAACTTCCACATTTTTCTGTTGTGCCGTCGGTTGTTTTAAGGATTAACAATTTGGCAAAAGAATTATAGATTCCATTTCAGCTTCATCTTATTCACTCATATTTGTGTCTTGATTCATATTGGTTATGTTAGAAATCTTTGGATGGAAATGTTAAAGTAGTTGAAATATCTTTGTTCTCAATATAAATAAAAAGTTTGTGTATTACTTTGGGTCAACACTGGGTATGCTCACTTTTACTTACAATAATATTATTATTGCTTTGTTCGCTAGGTTTCGCCATACCAGATGCAGAATATATACTTATTATCATAATTTTGACACAGAAACAAATTATGTTTAATTATTATATATAATATTATGTTATGATAAGATGAAAATATTAAATTTCAAATTTCAGTGGCTACCTATTCTTCTGCTGTGTAACAGCTGATATATCTGCAGAAGCCTAATGACGTACTTTGAGAAACATAGTTTCAGTTTATGTCACCCGCTACTTGAAACAACAAATAACATTATGCTGTAGGCACACTTAATTCTTTTGCTTTATGAGACTGCAGAATGTTTAATATAATTTTTAACACATTTTCTCCTGATACTACACACAGTTGGTAGTTTTATGAAAAATAGACCAGTTCTTGGATTTAAATGCTTTCCTCTTTAAGTATGTTTGTTACAGCAGAAACTGTCTTACTTCACTTTTGGGATTTGAATGACGTGTTATGGTTGATTTTTATAACCGGTCTATGCATGGCAGCATATCATGTCATGCAAAAAAATTCAACTTTATTTCAAGTTCCTCTGCTGAGTCTATGAGCACGAGGTGGGACACTATTGGCATGCACTAAATGCCAAATGTATGTAAAATGATTTGGTCTATCTTCTTATGTTATTCATTTATACTTCAATTTATGCCGATTCCACGTGCATTGAGGACAAATAAAAGAATCATGGAGGTCATTGATACGTGCATCAGATTGGATAAGATGATGACAAGGACAAGCTAAGGCAATGGAAGCTTGGTCAAACGTAACAAAAGATTGGTCAGAAATGAGGTTAACAGCATACACTTCAGGTTTATCATAAATCTGCAGAGTTTTTGGTTCACTACCTGAAACTACTCCTTGGTATGCACGAATAGATGTAGGGACAAGCATGATTTGCATAAGAACATGCACACATCAAGTGCACAATACCAGGTAATACATCAGGCACTCGGCAACAGAATTAAGATAACTAACCAATGTGGCATCAAACTTATGTTTAAGAGGCGGAGTTAAACTAACATGGGCTTGCGAAGTAGGCGATACAACCTCAACAAGACACTTTATATTAAATCTATGACCACCTGGTACACAATTTTCTCACTTTATCTGTAATTTTTATGTGTGTACCAAACATAAATTTGAAGTAAAATAGTTTTCCAATTAGATAGTTCATTGACCTTTTGATATCTTGCCTGTAATGATTTTTTACTTTTTATACCCATATTAGTTTACTTCTTACAAAGGACTAGATTTATAAACTACAAACCAGCTACAGACGAAGCAACATATAGTGAAATAACTTAGTTTTGTAGACTGTTATTTGGCCAATAATGGCCGAGCAGATGCCTTTCCTCGGCCATTAATGGGCAGACGATTATATAACGATCATAATTTTTTCGTACGTTGTCGGAATTCAGTAAAACCGGATCTGTTGGAACCATATCGATGAGAGCTTTTCAATAAACTAATTTGGAGTGATTTGGAGCTTATGACAATTTTTGACAGAGAAAACATCCGTTGTAAACAATCGAATATTTATCGTTATTTTACGATTTCAAAACCAATCAAGGTGAGAACTCTCTAATTCAAAATTTTGTACAGTTATTTTTATAACTGAGTATATATTTATTGCCTATGATCGTAATATTTGTTTGATGATTGATGGATGTTTACATTTTTGATGTTATCATTATTAAAATGTGATTATGAATGTTATAAACAAAACATTTGTATTATAAATGATTTTGATGACAATTTACCCACCTATCTCCAAAATGTTAGATACATTCACGTAGATTGTGATATAAACCCCACACGGGTGTTGGTATGATTATTTTACACATAGCCCAAGTATACAAATAATAATATTTGTTTGATGGTTGAAAACCCCACACGGGTCTGAGGATGATAATAACTTCACTCATCTCCCTTGTGCTTAGTTGTATGTCAACCGATTGATTGACAAACTGTTATAAGCGTTATTTAATTGTTTAATGCTTATGCAGTTGCAAATTTCACTCTGTATGTGAATTGAATGTTAATAGTTATTTATCATTATTGTTGAATACATGCGATGTATGAAATCCATATAACAAAAATTATATGATAGTTGATTGAATCTCATTTCAATCCGGAATGAAATGAATATTTTAATATAGTATTCAGTTAAGTGTTGAAGTTTGGTTTTGATGTCCATTTTTGCATGGGCACGAAAATATTGAAATTGACTGAACAATGAAATGTGTAATTTTAGAGATTAACTACTGAAAGGAGTTTTCAAGATGAATATATATATATGAATATATATATATATATATGAATATATATATATATATATATATATAAAATTTAGAACAATGGTTTTAATACAACTAGAATTTTTCCAGTCTATCAGTTGGAATGGATTTGAATGGAAATAATCTTCGGAATATTTCGATATTGGATTCCGTGATTACACGGATATTGTTGAGGAATTTGGAAGATACAGATATCGTTATTCCCAATACGATATCCGTTGGTCTTAGAATTTAATATAGAATATAAGTCGATATGATTTCTTTCTAGAGCCTTATATTTAATGTCAAATTGGATTTTGGGTTTGTCGTGAATTGTGTCTTTAATAACATTATTCTTAAACCTAGTTGAGAAAATAATAAATCTTTTAACTAAGATTTAAGGAAGTTTTCCAATTAATAAATATAATTGGAATTAAATGGAAGTTGATTTTAGGTTGATTGTGAATAATTTTTTAAACAACATTAGTTCTTAAACCCGATTAATAGTGAAGTTAAGATATGAAATTTATAATCTTTAACGTAAGATTTAATGGAAAATTTCAAAAGTAAAGTTTTCCAATTTAATAAAAGAAATTGGAATTGAATGGAATTCGATTTAGTGATAATCGAGATGAGATTCTGTGAAGGAAGGCACTTACTATTCATGAAATTTAAAAGGCTTTTTCGTTATTCCGTTGATGGTATTAGTCCGATACGGAAAATTATATCGGTTATAATTTCCGTAAAGGTTCCATATTTATGGATGGTGATTTTGGGTTTATTGTGAACAGTGTTTTAAATGACATTGGTTCTTTAACCTAGTTAAAGACAGAATTAATTTTCCTAAAGTTGAATAATCATTAAGTAATAATTTTTGAAGATTAAAACTAAGTAGAGTTTTAATGAATCTTTAATTAGATTGAAAGGTGAATGAGGTAATTAAAATTACCGGATTCAAGAAATAATCGAGAATGGAGTATCGCTAGTTTTTCCCCATGCGATAGTTAAATCTTTAATTAGATTTGAACGTGAAATGGTAATTAACTTACCGATAACGCTATGGGTATTAGATATGGAGTACTACCAGTTTTCCTCCATGGGATAAATAGGCTGTGGATTGGGATTAATAAAATGAATGGTTACTTCGGTAAGGTTCGATAATCCCGACTAGTTCTTAAGCCTTAATTTGGTTTAAGTTGTGGAAAGATAAAATAAAATCTTTTGAAAATGATATCAAAAGGAGGAATAAAGAATAAGTTTAAAAGAACTTATATTTGATAAAATTAATGGGAACCTTTCCCTAAAGATGTGAATATTTGAATAAAAGAATATTCTGGATTGAAATGAAATGTGCATTATCTTTGTGTATTTATCACATTATTGTAAATATACGTTCGTTATTCGGAAAGACCTGGTTTAACCCATTCTGAATAATTGTTACGACGATTAAAAGTCGAGATGGAGACGGTGGTTGAAGACCGAAGATCTTCACATCGAATGGATGATTACCGATGTCTTGATTGGGCTGTACACCCAAGACGAGGTAATAAGTGGTGATCGTCCAGACGTATTTGGAGATCGACCGGATATGCGAGGACCTCTCTCCTGTATTCGACATATGGGACGAGGAATAAGTGCCTCTGGTTTCATTCAGACCCAGAACGAACTTATAAATGGATTGGATGTTTGACATTGGATTGTGTGCTATATTCGTTGATCTATGCTAAATATATATTTGTTTGGTGGCGGAGAATTTATTCTCTTGCTTAACACCCTTCTCCGAGACATACGAGCTTAGAGGTTATATATTGGTGGAAATTAATGGTATAGCATGGATTGACAATGTGGCATGCTGAGATGCAATGATCAAGGCTTTTTTTTTTGAAAAGCATGGCCTTGTGAATGATAATAAAAGCACGGCTTTAAGTAGCATAGCTTTGTGTATGGCGTTAATTCACGAGCCTCACACCTCGGTTTGAGACAGAAACGGGATTAGGGATAGCAGGGAGTGCATGCATTTCTTTCTAGCTAGAAGTGTTGTCATGGTATGGAGCCCATAGTTTTTACTTATATGGCTGATGGATAGCCAGGCGCCTCGGATATAGAGCCGACTAAAAGGCTCAAGTGATAGGTCCGTTAGGACCGGAAAACGTATTGTTCAGGAATAACCAATCAACAAAAGTAAGTGTGGACTGGCCCTGCAAGATCCAAGGGTCACGTGTGTTGATCCTGGGCATCCCGCTAGAGACAGCCCGAAACCGATAAGGAGACATCCCTCGTCTTGACTCATGATGGAAATCTAATTTCCAATACGTGACTTTTCGGTTTTAGTTGTAAACCTATGTATGGCGACATAATATATGGTATCTATGCCGTCTATGATTGATATATTTATATTTGAAGTTGTTTTTGACACTATGCACTTATAATAATAATAAAATGATTTGTTTTAAAGCGTACCAAGCATGTTTGGCTATTATAAGGTAAAACTCTATCCTCCGGCTTGCATTGCATTGTGTGATGGGACCTGAGTCTTATAATAGCTTCATTTTTCAAAAGCATTGCGTTGTTTATAAAGCGTTTTATTTTAGAGTATTCATGGGAGTAAACCCGTTCCGTGACATACAGCGTGGTCCTGCGATGTACCCTATTTTAAAGTAAAAGTTTAATAACTATTTTGAGCCCTCACACTAATCTCATGACTGACTCGGAGTTTATTGTTTCTACCTAAACTCTATGTGCTCATATTTTCCACATAGACTGCTAGTAGTTTTGGTTTGCATATATTTCTTTTCACAGGATCCTGGATTACAGCTAGAGCTATATTCGGAATGCTTTGTATCCGTGTATTTCATTCAGTTGTTGTAACACCCCGCCTCCGCTAGGGTCACTCGCAAAGGAATGCACTAGCTTTAGAGGGGCATTATTGGTAAACATGCACAGAAATATCACAAGACAGAACATATAAAATAGCGGAAGTAAAATCGAACTTTCATAAATTCAATAATTAAGGTCTAAAGCCTTTTACATCAGAGTACATCAAAACCTGTCTTGCAATAGTAAAGAAGCATAAAGACTTTTTAATAAATTATTCCCCAAGTAAAAACAGTAAAGTAGCCATAGCCAAGAGAAGTCCAAGCCATCCATGATGACCTTCAAGCGGAAGAAGTCCGAACTAAACAGCATTGTTTCCTCCCTGAAACCTGGGGGGGAAACGGAAGAAAAGAGGCAAAACAAAACGGGTCAGTCAAAAAGACTGAGTAAGTCCTATCTACTTCCAGTATAAAAACAGGTAAAGGTAACATGACATGCATAAACTGAAATTAAACATAAGGATAACTACAAGATAGATAAACCAGGATAGCCGGTTGAACTACTGTGGCAAAGTAAACTAAGGTATCATGATAAACTACAGTGTTATGATAAGTCAAGGTATCACATCGTCAGATTTCTAACGAGTACATTATCCCAAGGTATCTACCCCGTCTAACATCCCACGGTATCTATTATGTATATTCATCCTAGTTCTAACATGTATATTTGCTCTGCACCTCTCGTACTAGTATCCCTACCCGCGTCATGTGTTAACCATGAATGTCCCTTGCTCAAAGTCGTGTAATGGTCCATGTCAACCTAATATATCGCATATATAGGTTACTCAAATCATATGTTTCTTTCCATGTATACAAGTTCAGTCCTTTGCCGTACCTCGTACGGGCTTCCTCATGTCGTATTATCCTTGAAATCGTTTGGACTGTCACCCTTGTTCTAGCTAGGCTCTTCCATATGAATCATCGTTTGGACTACTAGGACTTACGCCACCTAGCACCACTAGGGATTACGCTTACCTATTGCACGCTTTCGTATTTCGGTTTGGGTTAAACCACCTAGGCCACTAGGGATTACGCTAACCCTCAACCGCGCCCTTTTTCCCACGCATTCATCGTGAATCGTTTTTCTATAACTGTATGCACATGTATCACATCGTGCCATCCGAGTCCTGTCACAGGGCAAAACAAGAAATACAGGACTCGGTCGGGAGCTTTAGATTTATCTGCCGATGCAGATACTAAGGTCTGCTTTTCTACACGTGGCTATGGTCCCACGAGACCCCTCCCTCAACTAGTGAAAGGCAACACAAGAGAAAATCTTGCATGAGAACTACACTCCGGTCAGCCCACATCCTACGGCCTACCTCACCCATAATTAGATAGCAATTATGGTCTGTTGGGTGTTCCCTGCCTTTCCGTACGTACCCGCTTGACTCAAGATGGTAGATGATCGACGAACTTGCTATCTCGGGCACCTTATGTATTCGTCGACTCACTGCTATCCACCCCAGTCTTTAGGTCGCTCGCATAGCAACCAAGGCATATTCTTGGTTCTTCTACCGCAGACCTCAACCTCTCGTGAGCCTAGTATAATGACCTGGCAGCTCACAGAGGGATCCCAAGAATATCCTCACGTTCCCCGAAGCCGCTGCTTCGTTACCCAGTTCGTTGGAGCCTTTATCTAAATCAGATAGTCTGCTCCTACACGCATACTTAAACGTTGACCTAACGTATCGGGTTACTCATCTATCTAAGAGGTGGTCCAAATTTCCTTGGCTAAGAATTATTACTTAGTTTCTTTTAACTAAGGTTTACCACCTAGCCTTATTTCCATAATCCTTGTTAACTATGGTTATTTACCTAATCCTCCGAATTAGGGTTTATCTAATGGGTTAAGTGTCACTTAAGTTCACAACTTAACCCGTCTACAAACCATGTCAAAATTGGCTAAGTATCCAAGTCCAAGACTTAACCCTACAAACCATGTGTCAAGTTGGCTAAGTATATTAAGCAATCCATAACTTAACCTCGTCTAATTATCATTTTAGATTGGTTAATTATATAAATTAACTTGACCTTGTCAAATTACCGAGTCAAATCGGTCAAGCGTATTCAAGTGATTCGTGACTTAGCCTTATCATGTTTTCACATTACATTGGTTAAGTATGGGTTAACTTAACATTCATAAATTCACGAGTTAGATTGGCTAAGTATAGGTCACTTAACCACATCCAATTAACGAGTTAGATTGGTTAAGTTTAGGTCACTTAACCACATCAAATTAACGAATTAGATTGGTTAAGTTTAGGTCACTTAACCACATCAAATCATCATGTATAATTGGTTAAGTATAAGTTGCTTAACCCCATTAAATTATCCCATTAAGTTGGTTAAGTATTGGTTACTTAACCTCATTGAATTACCAAGTTTAAATTGGTTAAGTGTTTAACGTAACCCCATCGAATTACCGTGTTTAGATTAGTTAAGTGTGGATTACTTAACCCCATCTAATTACCAAGTCTGAATTGGTTAAGTGTCATTAAGGAAATCAAGCCCGGTCCCACTTAACCTACCCATTCGTGTCATATCGGTTAAGTGTCATTAGTCAAATTTGCTTAACCTTATCATGTGGCATTAATTTAATTAATGCACTCTTAACCTCTCACATTAGACCTTGTTGTGGTTACTAGTTAAGCCGGGCGGGTCCGGGTAGATTTACACCACAACCTAGTCTAACCTCGGGTCTTAAGCGCGACATGACCAACTTCTCACATTGGGTCTTATTGTTTGCAACTACTAGTTAGGTCGGTCGGTTCCGGGTAGTTTTACGTTGCAAACTCAACCCAACCTCGAGTTGGCCACACTTATATTATCTAAGTTCATCATGTTTCCAAAACATGTTACAAGTTTTTCAAGCATTTGGGTAGACCTAACTTAATAGGTAAATTCCCAATGGGTAGACCTAACTTAATAGGTAAATTCCCAAGCTCATGTTTTTATGCATACTTACATGTCAACTTCCATGTCATCTTTCAAGTCATATTTTCAAGTATAAACACATGTCATATTCAAGTTAAGATTTCGCGACATGTTCATGTTTATCTAACTACCCAAAATCGTGTTTTCCCAACGCAAGCAAAGCGAGTCAACATAGTAAGGATACTATGTCACATATTGGTCTCAAAACATGCATGATGCCAAAAAGGGCTTGGCTTCCACATGCATAACATCAAAAAGGGATTGGCCATAAACATGCATAGTGTCATAAGGTAATTTGGCCACAAACATGCATATTATCAAAAAGGGTTTGGCCATAAACATGCACAACTTAAAAGAGGGGATTGGCCACGAGCATGCATAATCTCATAAAGGATTCGGCCACAAACTTGCATGTTAGCATAAGGGGTTTGGGTTCATAAACATGCATAAGCCCCAAAATCTTGTCTTAGCCAATGTTTCACAAGTAAAGTGGTTCCTAAAGGTTCATGCTAGCATTTCATGCATAAAGATCCAAACTTGCAAGTTAAACTAGGTTATGCATAGCATGAGAGGCATGATTAAGTCACTCACATGGCCTAAAATCATAAACATGAACACAAGAGGAAAAGTAAGGTTCATATAGGTTCGCATAATCATGTTTAGCCTCATTTTATCCCATGTCATTATCAAAACTACCGTTTCCATCTAAAAGTAGCTAGAACTTACATAGTTAGGCCTAGGGAAAGAAGCATGAATCATCTTGGCTAAGAAAGGTGCCTCCTTTGTTGAAGAACCTTCATGAAACCCGCATAGCAATGTTGATTTGGCCTCCATTTGGTGTAGCAAGCTTGCATATTTTGATTTGAACCCGATTTGAATGCATAGGCTCTAGGGATTGGAGATGGAGGCCATGATCAAAATTGATTTTGGCAGCACTTAGTTGCTAGGTTTGATTTTTAGGGATTTAGGTTAGGTTTAGGGTCTTTTTATAGAGATTAGGATAGTTTTAGGCCCTTAGATTAACCCTAGGATAGATTAGGACCATCAGATCTCGGAAGCTTCCAGAACCAGCCCAAGAACAAGACCAGGTGAGACAAGCAGGTGCGCCAGGCAGCTTGCCCCGGCCACCCCCTGTCGACAGGCAAGTCGACAGGGCTGTCGACTTGGTCTGGGCCCAAGTCGACAGGCCTGTCGACAGCCCTGTCGACATGGCCTAGGCGGGGAAACTTCCCGCCTAGCCCCAGATCTGATTTCCAAAACTGTTTCCGAAATTCAAATTCCCAGAAATCTTCTTTGGGCCTTTAACGGGTCATACGGACTCCGATTCTCGAAATCTCGGACTCTATTTCGCGTATTTTTCCGAGACGAACGCAATGGCACAGACCGTTTCACTTGATTCAGAATTTATAATTTAATTCTGTCTTGATTCTTGATTTAACGTGTTGTAAAAATTCGGGTTGTTACATTCTCCCCTTCTTAAAGGATTTCGTCCCCGAAATCTCAAAGTTAGGAAGAACATATCCTACCATCCATCATCCATCTACTCAAACCATCATCCACAAGCAACCATTGTCCTTAGACGACTCCTAATGCTTTATGAATGTATGCAAAACGTGTGTGTATATGTTCCTTAGTTAATGCTAATGATCAGGCCTGAAAAATCTTTTGAATGCAAAAATATGTTTAGTGCTATGAATCCATCATGTATGCAAATAGTCCTAGTCATATACACTATATGCGTGCACAAACATTCAACCATATGCAACATCCGCATGATAACACATTCAATTTCATCCATAAACAAGTATAAATACTCGTGCATATGCAATATGAAATGTGACCGAGTCGAGCTAATATCTAATGTAAATTCGCGCATCCACGAGCAACCACTTGCAACCATTTGCAACCATATCAACCATAACATGTTTCAAATACATGTTTACATCCATAGGGTTCTACCTAAGATTCCCTGAAACAGGGTCGAGAAGATAAACAAAACAAACTCCGTATGGGGTTTGTAACAGAGACAGGACCGAGAGGATATCCATAAAAGATAGCCTACAAGCAAGCTCAACAGAAAAACAGGGATCGAGGATATATTCCCAAAAGAGATATCATGCATGTATTTAGTCTTCAGTCTCCTGAGTCGCATTACCTTGAGCTTAGTTCCATCGTGCCTTGACCGTCCCATGACTTCATGATTTCCCGTTTCCATAACATGGGTTGGAACTCATTCCCTCGTCGCCTCCCATTCCACTTGCACTTCTTCTTCTTCTAGAACACTTGGCGCAAACAGGACTGCGTACTCATGATTCCACGCAGGCTTTCCAAAATTTTATTAGTGAATCCTGGACCTCGTACCACAAAGTATTCCACGTAGAAAAACTTTCTCTTGAAAGTAGACAGGTTGCCATGCGCACTTACTAGGGTAATTCCCATAACTCATGCACAAGTGAAGTAGACCATCCGTCCCACTAGCAAACACCACTCGACCGGGTTTCTAATTTCCAACAAAGGCATCTGGGGATTCTAAGTAACTAATCATGACAGAACCCAAAAGGTTACGTGATACTTCAAGGGTATTACCAAAACAAGCCAAGAGTCTAAGTACCCTCCTATCAAAACCGAGAGTGGCACCCCTTTATTGGATAACCACTTCATCCCTAGAATCCATCCATGGCTTATAAACATAAGCATTATTTCCAAACTCAACACTTGGCATAGACATTCTCAAATCCAAACAAGCCATGAGTAAATGGACCGGTCTTCCAATAGGACTTTGAGACAAAAATGGGATCCTCTACTACGCTAGTACTAAGGTGCAGAGACTCAACTATCGAAGCAGACTTAAAAGATGCGGTGATCAAAACAAAGTCCCGACAGGATGATAGAGAAGAAAAGCTAAACCTTTAACAAGATCGTTACCCTCCTTCTGAGGTACCCTAGAAATGAGAGCATACTATTGCCCTCCGAATGATCTTGCCCCTGTTCCATGATACTTAACTATCCGTCCCGTTTCACCATGCCAAACGTACTCTCTCGTCATGGGTTTCATTGTTCATCTTTCTCCCTCCTTTTAGGACTCGGCCATACCAACATGTTGCTTATCCCCGAGCTCGTATCCTTTATCCTTGTTCTTACTATCCTTTCAGGCATAACTCTGCAACGGTCTCTCGAGAACCACCTCCATCGTACGGGAAACACTTACGCAGCTAGAAAGACTAGTCGCAGTCAAAACCACTGTGACTACAGATGGAGGAAAGAAAGGAAAAGAGATTCAATCAAGGGAACAAGGATAATGCTAATGGCCTTTGGGGAATAGCCTTTTTTTCTTTTAAGAGAAAATTTTCTTGAAAAATGCTTCTTTGTAAACGGTTTTTCAAATTATTTTCAGAAGGTCTTTAAAAACTTTTTGCCCAGTCTGGTAACCTTCTGCTCTGATACCAAATGTAACACCCCGCCTTCGCTAGGGTCACTCGCAAAGGAATGCACTAGCTTTAGAGGGGCATTATTGGTAAACATGCACAGAAATATCACAAGACAGACAGAACATATAAAATAGCGGAAGTAAAATCGAACTTTCATAAATTCAATAATTAGAGTCTAAAGCCTTTTACATCAGAGTACATCAAAACCTGTCTTGCAATAGTAAAGAAGCATAAAGACTTTTTAATAAATTATTCCCCAAGTAAAAACAGTAAAGTAGCCATAGCCAAGAGAAGTCCAAGCCATCCATGATGACCTTCAAGCGGAAGAAGTCCGAACTAAACAGCATTGTTTCCTCCCTGAAACCTGGGGGGAAACGGAAGAAAAGAGGCGAAACAAAACGGGTCAGTCAAAAAGACTGAGTAAGTCCTATCTACTTCCAGTATAAAAACAGGTAAAGGTAACATGACATGCATAAACTGAAAGTAAACATAAGGATAACTACAAGATAGATAAACCAGGATAGTCGGTTGAACTACCGTGGCAAAGTAAACTAAGGTATCATGATAAACTACGGTGTTATGATAAGTCAAGGTATCACATCGTCAGATTTCTAACGAGTACATTATCCCAAGGTATCTACCCCGTCTAACATCCCACGGTATCTATTATGTATATTCTTCCTAGTTCTAACATGTATATTTGCTCTGCACCTCTCGTACTAGTATCCCTACCCGCGTCATGTGTTAACCATGAATGTCCCTTGCTCAAAGTCGTGTAATGGTCCATGTCAACCTAATATATCGCATATATAGGTTAATCAAATCATATGTTTCTTTCCATGTATACAAGTTCAGTCCTTTGCCGTACCTCGTACGGGCTTCCTCATGTCGTATTATCCTTGAAATCGTTTGGACTGTCACCCTTGTTCTAGCTAGGCTCTTCCATATGAATCATCGTTTGGACTACTAGGACTTACGCCACCTAGCACCACTAGGGATTACGCTTACCTATTGCACGCTTTCATATTTCGGTTTGGGTTAAACCACCTAGGCCACTAGGGATTACGCTAACCCTCAACCGCGCCCTTTTTCCCACGCATTCATCGTGAATCGTTTTTCTATAACTGTATGCACATGTATCACATCGTTCCATCCGAGTCCTGTCACAGGGCAAAACAAGAAATACAGGACTCGGTCGGGAGCTTTAGATTTATCTGCCGATGCAGATACTAAGGTCTGCTTTTCTACACGTGGCTATGGTCCCACGAGACCCCTCCCTCAACTAGTGAAAGGCAACACAAGAGAAAATCTTGCATGAGAACTACACTCCGGCCAGCCCACATCCTACGGCCTACCTCACCCATAATTAGATAGCAATTATGGTCTGTTGGGCGTTCCCTGCCTTTCCATACGTACCCGCTTGACTCAAGATGGTAGATGATCGACGAACTTGCTATCTCGGGCACCTTATGTATTCGTCGACTCACTGCTATCCACCCCAGTCTTTAGGTCGCTCGCATAGCAACCAAGGCATATTCTTGGTTCTTCTACTGCAGACCTCAACCTCTCGTGAGCCTAGTATAATGACCTGGCAGCTCACAGAGGGATCCCAAGAATATCCTCACGTTCCCCGAAGCCGCTGCTTCGTTACCCAGTTCGTTGGAGCCTTTATCTAAATCAGATAGTCTGTTCCTACACGCATACTTAAACGTTGACCTAACGTATCGGGTTACTCATCTATCTAAGAGGTGGTCCAAATTTCCTTGGCTAAGAATTATTACTTAGTTTCTTTTAACTAAGGTTTACCACCTAGCCTTATTTCCATAATCCTTGTTAACTATGGTTATTTACCTAATCCTCCGAATTAGGGTTTATCTAATGGGTTAAGTGTCACTTAAGTTCACAACTTAACCCGTCTACAAACCATGTCAAAATTGGCTAAGTATCCAAGTCCAAGACTTAACCCTACAAACCATGTGTCAAGTTGGCTAAGCATATTAAGCAATCCATAACTTAATCTCGTCTAATTATCATTTTAGATTGGTTAATTATATAAATTAACTTGACCTTGTCAAATTACCGAGTCAAATCGGTCAAGCGTATTCAAGTGATTCGTGACTTAGCCTTATCATGTTTTCACATTACATTGGTTAAGTATGGGTTAACTTAACCTTCATAAATTCACGAGTTAGATTGGCTAAGTATAGGTCACTTAAGCACATCCAATTAACGAGTTAGATGGGTTAAGTTTAGGTCACTTAACCACATCAAATTAACGAATTAGATTGGTTAAGTTTAGGTCACTTAACCACATCAAATCATCATGTATAATTGGTTAAGTATAAGTTGCTTAACCCCATTAAATTATCCCATTAAGTTGGTTAAGTATTGGTTACTTAACCTCATTGAATTACCAAGTTTAAATTGGTTAAGTGTTTAACGTAACCCCATCGAATTACCGTGTTTAGATTAGTTAAGTGTGGATTACTTAACCCCATATAATTACCAAGTCTGAATTGGTTAAGTGTCATTAAGGAAATCAAGGCCGGTCCCACTTAACCTACCCATTCGTGTCATATCGGTTAAGTGTCATTAGTCAAATTTGCTTAACCTTATCATGTGGCATTAATTTAATTAATGCACTCTTAACCTCTCACATTAGACCTTGTTGTGGTTACTAGTTAAGCCGGGCGGGTCCGGGTAGATTTACACCACAACCTAGTCTAACCTCGGGTCTTAAGCGCGACATGACCAACTTCTCACATTGGGTCTTATTGTTTGCAACTACTAGTTAGGTCGGTCGGTTCCGGGTAGTTTTACGTTGCAAACTCAACCCAACCTCGAGTTGGCCACACTTATATTATCTAAGTTCATCATGTTTCCAAAACATGTTACAAGTTTTTCAAGCATTTGGGTAGACCTAACTTAATAGGTAAATTCCTAAAGGGTAGACCTAACTTAATAGGTAAATTCCCAAGCTCATGTTTTTATGCATACTTACATGTCAACTTCCATGTCATCTTTCAAGTCATATTTTCAAGTATAAACACATGTCATATTCAAGTTAAGATTTCGCGACATGTTCATGTTTATCTGACTACCCAAAATCGTGTTTTCCCAACGCAAGCAAAGCGAGTCAACATAGTAAGGATACTATGTCACATATTGGTCTCAAAACATGCATGATGCCAAAAAGGGCTTGGCTTCCACATGCATAACATCAAAAAGGGATTGGCCATAAACATGCATAGTGTCATAAGGTAATTTGGCCACAAACATGCATATTATCAAAAAGGGTTTGGCCATAAACGTGCACAACTTAAAAGAGGGGATTGGCCACGAGCATGCATAATCTCATAAAGGATTCGGCCACAAACTTGCATGTTAGCATAAGGGGTTTGGGTTCATAAACATGCATAAGCTCCAAAATCTTGTCTTAGCCAATGTTTCACAAGTAAAGTGGTTCCTAAAGGTTCATGCTAGCATTTCATGCATAAAGATCCAAACTTGCAAGTTAAACTAGGTTATGCATAGCATGAGAGGCATGATTAAGTCACTCACATGGCCTAAAATCATAAACATGAACACAAGAGGCAAAGTAAGGTTCATATAGGTTCGCATAATCATGTTTAGCCTCATTTTATCCCATGTCATTATCAAAACTACCGTTTCCATCTAAAAGTAGCTAGAACTTACATAGTTAGGCCTAGGGAAAGAAGCATGAATCATCTTGGCTAAGAAAGGTGCCTCCTTTGTTGAAGAACCTTCATGAAACCCGCATAGCAATGTTGATTTGGCCTCCATTTGGTGTAGCAAGCTTGCATATTTTGATTTGAACCCGATTTGAATGCATAGGCTCTAGGGATTGGAGATGGAGGCCATGATCAAAATTGATTTTGGCAGCACTTAGTTGCTAGGTTTGATTTTTAGGGATTTAGGTTAGGTTTAGGGTCTTTTTATAGAGATTAGGATAGTTTTAGGCCCTTAGATTAACCCTAGGATAGATTAGGACCATCAGATCTCGGAAGCTTCCAGAACCAGCCCAAGAACAAGACCAGGTGAGACAAGCAGGTGCGCCAGGCAGCTTGCCCCGGCCACCCCCTGTCGATAGGCAAGTCGACAGGGCTGTCGACTTGGTCTGGGCCCAAGTCGACAGGCCTGTCGACAGCCCTGTCGACATGGCCTAGGCGGGGAAACTTCCCGCCTAGCCCCAGATCTGATTTCCAAAACTGTTTCCGAAATTCAAATTCCCAGAAATCTTCTTTGGGCCTTTAACGGGTCATACGGACTCCGATTCTCGAAAACTCGGACTCTATTTCGCGTATTTTTCCGAGACGAACGCAATGGCACAGACCGTTTCACTTGATTCAGAATTTATAATTTAATTCTGTCTTGATTCTTGATTTAACGTGTTGTAAAAATTCGGGTTGTTACAGTTGTGGTAGTTGATGTTTCCTACTGCATATTATATTTGTATTTAAATGTAAATTGTTAATCTACGATATTGTATTTCCGCTATGTATATTATTTATTCGTACTCTGATATTCTTGTACCTGCTGTAAATTGTTGTAATATCAATGAAATGTTCTCATGTTTGTGTTCTGATGCGTCGTTTCTCATTACAATCCGCATTCTCGAACGGTCTTGGTCGGTTAAGCGATCAATCTTGGCCGAGTGAAGTTCATTGCGTAACATTTGCGTAACATTTGGGTACTTAAAAAGTAACTAAAACTTGATGGCACTATTGATAAATATAAAGCACGAATAGTAGCTAAAGGTTTTTAAGCAAAGAGAAAATATAGATTTCTTTGACATTTTTTCACCTATAACCAGAATTACATCCATTCGGGTATTAATCTCACTTGCTTCCATTCATAATTTATTAATACACCAAATGTGTAACACCTCGTATTTTCTGTGATTGTATAAGTAACAAATCAGAGAATAATTAATTTTTAAAATAAGAATCAATGAAAACAGGTTGCGCCATTGCGTTCATCTCGAAATTCTTCTTGGAAACGAGTCCGAATTTTCGAGAAACGGAGTCCGTATGAGGGAGATATGGCCCTCCGAAGTTTCAGAGAATTTCAGAATCGAAAACAGCTCGAAATTCGAATTCAAACCCAGAAGCGGGTTGGGCGGGAAATATCCCGCCCAGGACCCAGGTCGACTGGGTAGTCGACCCCCCCCCCCAGGGCCAGGTCGACCATAGTGTCGACCTGGGGGGACCAGGTCGACCATAGTGTCGATCTGGGGGTCGACCTGCCTCCCGAACCCTCTTTCCGAACCTGATGCATTCTGATGTTTTTGGCCGATTTTCTGACCAGATTCATGACTCTAAACTTATATAAACAGCCCCATATCCTCATTCTCTCTACACCATTTCATTCTGCCTATGCTCTGCCTCTGTTCTAATTAAAATAAAAATGGCGTCGCTACTCCGCTGAAATCTGAACTGGAACTAGGACTAAAGCATCTTCTTCCAAACTGATTAAAATTAAAAGAGAACAACTGCAACTCTTCTTCTTCTTTAATCCAATCAAGGCAAGTACAGTTATTTTCCGCTATAAACGTTAATTATGATTGTGACATGAACTGTAAATCTGAATTTGAGGTTATGTCTGTTCTGTTCTAATCTATTTTATTCTGCATCTCTTTCTTCTTTCTGTTCTATAGCCAGGCTACCACGAGCCTGCGCCAAATCTCATAAGAGATTAACGCACGAACGTTAAACTTTGGGACAAATAATGAATGATGGCATAAATGGGATATGGTTAATCTGTGACTGATTTAAGAAAAAGGACATAGGTTGTAAACTAGATTTAGATCTATGCATATTCTGTGAATTGGAAGAAGAGGAACCATTGTATGTTAACATATGACTTGAGACTTTGACATAACGCATATTTTGAATTAAGATCTGTTATAATTTAAAGTTCTAGATTGTTGTGCATATTGTTTATATAACAATTCATGATTTGGGATAAAAAGAGAATATGACTTAGGTGAAGATCTATATTAAGATTTGATAACTACTAAATGTGAATAACACCTAAGTGGGAGATTTTTGAATATATGACATGCATCGAAATCGATGGCTATATTTGGTATAATTTATATGTGAATCTCTTGTACCAGGCAAGTTTAACTAAATTGGGACATGTGTAATATGGTGAATTATGACCATAATCTGTGCCATGTAAATTCAATGCAAACGTGGGGTATATGATTACATTGTGAATCATGACAACTATTTAGCATGCAAGCTTAGGATAAGTTACAATTAGGCAAGATATGTTGATGAAACTTTAAGAAATGATTAGTTCTGTTATATTGCCTAATCTGCTAGTTCTGTTATATTGCTTAATTTGCTAGTTCTGTTATATTGCCTAATTTGCTAGTTCTGCTACATTGCCTAATCTGCTAGATCTGTTCATCTGCTAAATCTGTCATCTGCTAAGTCTGCTGAAAATGCCTAATCTGTTATATACCAAATCCGCTAAATTGCTTAATCTGCTAAATCCGTTAAGTCACCTAATCTGCGAAATCTGTTATCTGCTATATCTGTTTAGTTGATATATTTGGTATGTTATTGACATGATCTGAATTGGCTATAGTTATGAATAATTGTCATGTATATTAGGCGTGGGCATAAATGGTAAATTATTAATTAATTGGCCGCAAAGATAAACATGGCTAACTCGAGGATAGAATGAGTTTGCGGCGTAATCCTACCCGGAACCGCCTGGTACATCTAGTGGCCGCAAACAATAGGTTCTAATGTGAGAAGTTAGTCATAACATGCTTGAAACCCGAGGTTAGACTCAGTTTGTGGCAGAAACCTGCCCGGAACCAACCGGCCTAACCAGTAGCCGCAAACTGTCAGTCTAATGTGAGAGGTCTGGGCATTAATATTTAATTAATGAAAATCTAGGATAAGTATGATGTCTAAAACGTTTTGGGTAAACAGGAACCGGAATGATGAATTTAATAAAACCTATTTCGTGAATCTGTAGGCCCAATACAAAGTTAGACAATCTGTAAGTCTGTTAATCTGTAACCGGTTAATATGTAAGTCTGTTAATCTGAAAGTCTGTTAATCTGTAACTGGTTAATCTGTAAGTCTGTTAAATCCGTATAGCTGATCCGTTGGTCTAAAAACTTGTCTAATCTGTGAACTGGTTGATCTGAATTCTATATGTCTGAACTTGTAAACAAGTTAATCTGAAATCTGTTAGTCTGGGGACACAAGGTTAGGAGGGAAATTACTTGTGTCATATGTTGTTTGGGACCCATATTAGTCAGTAACCCTTTCTGGTATCAAAACTTTGACCCAACAGTAGGTAGGGTCTGGGCATGCTTACTGAACTAATTATAAGTGGTTCACTCTGATAATGGCGAGGGGTGTTGATGGTGCGTTCCAACCGGGTCATGTGCGTGCATGGATCCCGGCCTGCCTTTGTGGATGTAAGACGCCGTGACATCTGTAAATAGGTCTGTGCCAATTGGTTGTCACTTTAGGGAGTGATACATCCTACTGTGGGGCCAACACAGGGTATTTATGTTTAGGGAGCCGATCGCTTGGGGTAGGGTTTTAGGGTACACTTAGTTCTGTTTGTTTCTGTTGGTACCGTCTGTTTCTGTTGGGTAGCAACACCTGTCTGCGTGGTACCGTCTGTTCGGGTGGTAAAGGCTCATTTACTAGTGTACACCTAATTCTGTTTCCGTAGGGATTAATCTGTTTCTATTTCTGTCTGTTTCTGTTCGGGTGGTAAAGGCCCATTATTAGCATTCTGTTTCTGTTTGTTTCTGTTCGGGTGGTAAAGACCCATTATCAGCATTCTGCCTCTGTCTGTTTCTGTTCGGGTGGTAAAGGCCCATTATTAACATTCTGTTTCTGTTCGGGTGGTAAGGCCCATTATTAGCATTCTGTTTCTGTGGAAATTATTCTGTTCCTGTTTCTGCTTCAGTTTAGACATTAGGGTGACACCTAATCCTGTTATACTAGTATTAGTGCAGAGAAATGAAAAGTAATATTATTCTATTTCTTCTGTTTAACCTAAGTACATCTGCTACTCCTATTACTGTTATCTCTCATCCAGTTTTATTTGCATGCCATGATTATTATTATCTGTTCATATGCTGAAAGTCACT
This sequence comes from Allium sativum, assembly GCA_030737875.1. Classification (NCBI taxonomy): domain Eukaryota; kingdom Viridiplantae; phylum Streptophyta; class Magnoliopsida; order Asparagales; family Amaryllidaceae; genus Allium; species Allium sativum. Next base: position 472,871,884 of record CM060923.1, on the reverse strand, counting down.
GGACTTGCCAGACTTTATGTCTGACCTTGCTTGTTTTCGCCCCTTTTTCTTCCGTCCCCCCCCCCCCCCCCCCCCCCCCGCGGTTTTCCAAGGAGGAAACACTTTAGCTTGATCCGGATTTCTTCTGCTTGAAGTACTTAGGGTGCTTAAAGTATGGCTTGACTCCTTATGGCAGCTTCTGAGGGGATTATGGTTTAAAAGTTTTGTACTCTGATGATTTTCTGAACAAGACTGATATTTATGTACTTGAGTTTTTGGTAAAGATGTAACCAAACCGATTTCTGTTTTTCCGCTGTAATAAAGTTATAATTTCTCAAGTATTGTTTATCTGTCTTGTAAATTTCTATTCTGTCTACTAAAACGCTCCACCAAAGTTAAGGCATTCCCGTTGTGAGTGACCTTAATGGAGGTGGGGTGTTACAAAATGCATGTTAAAACCGCATTTTAAAACGGCTAATTAGACAAAGAAATTTATATGGACCAGCCTGAAGGATTTGCAGTACATGGTCAAGAACATAAAGTATGCAAATTAGATAAATTATTATATGTTTAAAACAAGCACCTAAACAATGGCATGAAAAAATTGATAACTTAACCATTTCACATGGTTTTAAAGTTCATGAAAGTGACAAATGCATTTATTACAAATCCGAGAATGACATTTGTACTACTATATGTCTTTATGTATATGACTTGCTCATTTTTGGGTCAAACATTAATGCCATAAACTCATTCAAATCCTTATTAAGCGCCAATTTCGGTATGAAAGATCTAGGTGACGCGAGTGTAATCCTTGGTATTAAAATTACTATGTCAGAAAAGGGACTTCCTTTGGATCAATCTCATTACATTGAGAAGATGCTAAAGAAATACAATTACTTTGACTGTAAACCTACATGTACACCATATGATCCCAGTGTAAGGTTATTTAAGAACACTGGTGAAGGTGTAAGACGGTCTGATTATGCGAGCATCATTGGCAGCCTTCGGTATGCCATTGATTGTACTAGACCTGACATTGCCTATGTCGTTGGATTATTATGCAGGCCTGCCAATAGACCTAGTATAGATCACTGGCATGCCATTGACAGGGTCATGAGATACCTTAAACGAATAATGATCCTTGGATCACATTGTGAAAAGTTTCCAGCTGTACTTGAAGGATATTCTCATGCAGACTGGAATACTTTATTTGATGATTCTGAAGCGACCAGTGGCTACATATTTAACATAGTTGGAGTTGTTTCTTGAAAATCCAAGAAACATACTATTTTGGCTCAGTCTACTATGGAGTCAGAGATGATAGCACTAGCCACATCTAGTGACGAAGCAGAGTATTTGAGAAATCTGCTAGCAGAGATTCCCTTATAGGAAAAACCGATACCAGCTTAGTTGATCCATTGCGATAGTACCGCAGCTATTGCAAAAGTTCAAAACCATTATTATAATGGTAAGAGACGATAAATACGTCAAAAATGCAGTACTGTTAGAGAGCTGCTCTCTTCAGGAACTGTTAGAGTGGATCACATACGCGGTGATGAAAATTGGCAGATCTTTTGATGAAAGGACTGTCCAGGGAGAAAGTCCTTAATACTTCTAAAAGAAAGGGATTATTGCCCTTAGATTGTTGAGTCACGCACAATGGTAACCCGTCCTAATGAATGGAGATCCCAAGAACTAGGTTCAATGGGTAAAAACAAATTGTGTAGTGATAGTGGTTGAACATGCTATTTAATATACCAAGAAGCATGTATTCTTGAAGTGATAAGGTGATGAGTTGATAGAAAATCTTAATGAGATCTATCCTCTATTTGGAGTAGAGTGCCTACCTTTAGGAGTACCCTTGATAGACTCACCTATGTGAATGTGGAAATGTGGTCGTTTCCTATGGAGTTTTAGGCAAAACTTCTAGAGCATTCACTAAACTGGGATAGACGTGCATAGCCATAAACGCACAGGCTTATTTGACTGCAATATCGAAAAGGTTGTATGTGGTCTGATGTCAGGAATAGAGTTCAAGACTACGTGTCACTCTAGTAAAAACTGAATCTTATCCACTACGCAAAGGTTCAAGTCGGAAGACACCTTTGTTTATGCACAAACTTATGTTTTTAGAAACTGCTCGAAAATATTTTTAAGAATTCAAGTGGGGGTTTGTTGGAATTGGATTTATAAACATTTGGTGAATTATTTAAAAGTCGAATAAGTGTAAGAATGGCTCCTATATGTGAATAGTCCCACATGTTGAGACTATGTAAAAGAAGCAAAGTATTTATATTTGTTTCTCACAATACATGTTGGGGCCTTGGAGCTCCCAGTGCATGCATTGTTGTGAGCAGGGAGACCATGCATCATGACCACCACACATGCGCGCGCAACCGACCGACCCGACCCGGCTCGGTTCGGGCTGGGGTTTGGGCTTGGGCCTTATAGTGTAGACATTTATATTTTTGGACCGCAAAACATTGCATTTTTCGAATCGTTATTTTTTATACGGTAAAAATTTCTGAACAGAATTTTCAAATGACACAGTAAACTTTGACCCACTTTTTCAACCGACTCTCTCCCACTACCCAGAAAACCATTCGACAATTTATTTTTTCGTTTATACTAGTTCATTTTATAGACAAAAATAACCACCGAACAAAAATTTATCTCCTCTTACCTCCGCCATTAAATTTCTTCATAGAAAATAGAAAACAAGCAGTAATTTTAGATAATGCAAATCTGGACTGATTTGTTGTGCAAGCAAATCGGTTATACATATTCGAGGTTGTTTTATCCTAGAGGCATCGATGATTGAGAACGATTAGTTTGCATCTCTGACCAGATCGTCAAATCGTCCTCAAGAAAGCGAAGAAGTACGTGACTCAGCCATTGTTTTCCAACACTCTCCATCACTGCCTGCCTTGCATCCTCCCCTACCGCCACCATAACCCGTGCCAGCCTTCCCCCAACAACTTGCCACCTCTTCCGCGCCATGAAACTCTAGGCCAACCCCCTGGCTTTGTCTCCCAACTCCAGCTCGCCTCGCCTTACACAACCCCACCTCTCGAGCTTCAGATAGGTTACCACCCCCTTGCGCACCTAGCAGACCGAGCTTCGCCTCATCAGATCTAAAGCGCCACCCTGACAATCTGCAACTCCGCCTCACCATCATCCACAGCTGAAGCTACCCTCGCCTTGCTCTCTGTTTCCACTGGTGCTCACAGTGGAAGGGTCTCAATGGTCGATCAATCGCTGTTGACAAAGTTAAACCCTAAGGCAATAGGCATTTATTTGTGTTGTTTGGCGGAGGCATGTAAGGCTAGTGAGATCACTAGACAGAAATACATAATTTTTTAAATTATCCAAACCGTTATTTTTACCCCTTTTGCCTAAATTTTTTGGTGAGTTTTGCACCTTACAACATATTTTCACGTTGCTCTCGCATCTCTCCCATGTTTCTTGCATTGATCGATGCCAATGAGCAGAGATGGTCTTAGAGCTTAATGTACAGTCCCAATTATTAAATGGTGCTCCATTCTATAATTTTGAGCAATATACTAAATAAAATTCTTATTTAGAAGTCATGATTAATTTATGTGACTAAATTATGCTATTGTGAACTAATCTTACAAACAAGAAAAATAAATATAACATATCTGTTAGACCAAAAAGTGGTTCTAACACCAAAATATCAAGAAATTGTAAAGAATTATAATCTAAAAACGAATAACAATCAATCGACACATAAGATTTGTAGTGGTTCGGCGTTGACGAGCCGACATCCGCTGTACAACTCTTTGATTGATGAATTGATTACAAGTATAATGGATATAATCACTCAACCTCACAAGTACAATCAATAATCTTTCCAAATTTGTAGAATTATACTCGAAAACTTAGAGCACAATCTGAATAAAACAGAGAAGAGTGGTTAATGATGAAGTTTGAGTACTTAAAATGCCAAAAGATCCTCCAAAATGCCACGTGGGTTCCATCCCAAGGATCTCGGAATTGGGTGTACTATGATGAAGACAAAACATCAACATCGTGGCTAAGTGGGAGTAACCGCCCTGACATTTTAGGAACGTGGTGCAACAAGTTCAGTGTAGTAGAAGATGATCGGATGGTAAGCAGAGGGTTCGGGTCGGCATTCATATGATTCGATCCATTTTGTTAGCAATGGCAGGCTACGCTGATTTATGCACTGAGGGGATCAGGTGTTGGATGGCTGAACTAAACCGCTACTTGTTAGATAGAATTGAGTCTCTAGTGCATGGGAGGGGACAGATCTCTGTTAATCCGATCTGACCCGGTCTTGTTCATCACCCATTGGTATTTGATTTTCCTCTTCGACTCGAGATTCTTTCTCCGATACTCGTAAGTGATCACCTAGACTTTGTGTGGCCTAGCTACAAAGTAGGCCAACATTTCTCCCCCTCGAAGTACATTTTACTGGAGATAGAATGTGTTATGAAACAGTCAGCCCATCTGTTCTTGAATTGGTGATAATCAATGATCGTGTCTGTCTATAGAGTCGCGATATTTTAACGAAACCGTGTCTCCTCATTTTTGAGTCATGTATAAATAGGAGGCTCGATTCTTCATCATTTCCACTGCCTTAAGCAATTGGAGCCTTTAGCCAGAATATAGACGAGTTTGCAGGTAAATCTCCTGACCTCCATTGTCTTAAAAAATTATAATTGTTCAATTCGACGAAATTAAATTGTCTATTAGCGTTCACATATTTATTCGGCCTCGAGTAAACTTTTTGATTCTTTTCTTGTTTCCAACTATGCTCGACTTCATCTTCATATTACTAAACCGGAGTCTGAACAACGGATCAAATCGAAATTATTCGACCTGCTTATATGTTCACACCAATTGAATTTTGGGCCATTCCTTTTTTAGAGCTAATGGGTCGGATTAGGCCATCAACTCAGGAATATGAATAGCCCTTTTAACCCAATATATAAGTCCACAAACCCTCTTTTTTAATACTCCTTACTTTTACTACTGCAATTTCACTTTTATTCCATGAAAAAACCTAATTTCTTTTTCATTAATCCCTCTTGATTTTCAAATTCAAATTATAGGTAGGCTTTGATTTCTTATCTCATACTCTGTAATCTTCGAATTGAAATAGAAAGAATACCCAAATTCTCGTGTTAACTTGCTTTGCCTTGGCCAGATTGATGGTGATGCTGGTGTCAGGGTCATCTGAACCGCCGCTGTTGATGGCGATGTCACTGTCACCTCGAAGTGGCAGTGGCGATGAACTATGTTCGGCGTTGAGAGGCTTTACATAGGGGTTTGCTACTTATTTTTATGTAAAGGGGATAATGGACATTCAGGCATTGGTGTGATGGAAAGAGGAAGAAGATGGTGAATCAGAAGGAGTGGGAACCGGTCGGATCGGAGTGGGTGACACTGTGGCTAAGTCAGAGATGTTTGGGTGAGTGAAGCAAGCTACAACGAACTAGATCGGTTTAGGTTGCGTCTCTTCAGTCCGTGTTGGTGGTTTTACAATTACGCCAAACCGAGTCGATGTAACTTCCTAGAACTCTCCAACCCGATCCGAAGCAGTTTCCAATAGCATTCCGACCTGATCCGAAGTAGCTTTCTTTAAAAACTCTGATCCGATGCACACTCCTTCTATGTGGAACATACACCCTAACTCAACACTATCGAATTTTGGTTGGAACTGAGACGTTGACGATGCGGATGTGTAATACAATCTTGCATATAATTCAATCAAACTTACACATAACTTACAGATTCGCGGACAGTTAAGATAGAGCCTTCAGGATTGGATTTTCTAGACTTTATAATTATATGATTGTTCGATCGTCCGACACATATTGATGAATTGCTTTTCTTCCTGCTTACTTTATATTCTCTCATTTCAGCATTGCATACTGCACACATCAGCACACACTAGCACACACACGGAGGGCACGAGAAACCATACTCTAGTATTTGCTATCTCTTGGATAGTACAACGATCATGTCTGGAAGACGCTCAACAAGATTGTCAGAGAAGACTATAGCTCCAGGGTCATCTGATAATCCCAATCTCGAAGATATCTCATCAACTTCAGATCTGGAGTAGGACAGTGCAGGTTCAGACTTTGAAATAGAAATCCATGAGAATGTAGAATCATCTGGAAGTGAGGTCTCCATCGATGAGGAAGAGAAAGGAGTGGGAGACAATCGTGCTCTAGACAAGTTTGGAAATGCAACCATTCTAGAGGCACCCAATGATTCTGCACACTCAATAATTGACGAGCCCTAGCTTTAGCGTATATGTTTGAAACATGGAATCTCTTGGGAAGAAGTAAAAGTAGCCACTGAGATAGACATACCCCATAATCCACCAAAGGGGTACAAGGCAATGAGCCGATTGATGTGTACTGTAGGGGTTATTCCTTTATTTTTGCCATTTCTCGTCGACTTTCTAAGACGAATGCGGATTGCCCCAATGCAACTCCACCCTGATGCCTACACCTATCTGTATGCGTTATAATCACATACATGGAAATTTTAGTAGTAGAGCTCACTTTCGAAGATATAAACTTCTTGTATCATTTCAAGCATCAAACAAAGGAAACTCCGTCTTTTGTATACTTCGAATCCATGCCAATGAAGAAAATCGTTAACGAAGGATACGACAAAGTGGGAGATGTGAAGGTTGAATGGTTTTACATCAAGCATTAGACTTGATGCGCTAAACAGTGGCTCCAGTTGATTATGCTTTAACTTTAACGTTCTCACTTTAATCGTCGTAGTGAATATGTTAACATATCTTATTCTTTTGTAGTTGCAAACTTGAAGAAGGAAGAGCACCAAGTATATTGGGACCGTCTATTAAATGGTGACCTAGATCTCTTAGATGTCAGAAAGTGTCTGGTGGACGATTATCTTCATCGTCATCGTTTGCTTGCCATGACTCGGAGTATAGGCCACGGGGGTTGTGCTTATGTATATATGCCCCCAGCTAAGGGACAAGTTATAACTTCAATTGAGAGAGGGGAGAGTTTGAAAGGTTAAGAACATGCATGCCCTGGTTAGGAATTACAACTGGGAGACCAAAGAAAAAAAGATATGGAGAATCCAATTGCACTTCCGAAAAGTCCTTATCAAATGCCGATCCAAAATGATGAAGCTTTAAACGTTCTTGTTGGGGATAAGCATCAAGATGTTGATGCGAAAGATGCTTCTGTTACCAAGAGGCAACCTTCCCTGAAGACTCCTTCTCTATCGAAATATCATGTTTGCGACTCTCATTTTAAGAAATCCATATACTCGGGTCTAGCCAAACTTCCCTTACCCGACAAGATTTTCACTTCCAGAGATTTCGACATGGGTTCCTTCTTCCCTACATTCGGAGAAAAAGTTACTCCTGGAAAAGTCGAGGAGATCACGAAGACAAGCTTAACTCCGGGCTCTGGTCTGTTGGAGGAATCACTTAGGACACATACTGCACTAGCACTGCACGTCACAATACCTACGCAATATGTTAGTTCTGAGTCCTAACACTTATTTTCTTGATTTGTAGATAAAATGCCTCGATGTTGTTATTATATCTAAGACGTTTGTGCAAGCGTGCTTAGGTTTGACTTTGATACTGAGTATGACCGAGGTGACAGCCACGGAAGGGATAGCAGGAGGCATTATAATTCACACCGCCCTTACTCTTCACACTCTCGTTCTCCTCGCAAATCGGATACTAATAAGCATAAGAGCCATCAAGATCGTCATGAGGGGGATAAGCCATCATCTATAGCTCCAATTCCACCAAAGGAATCACATTCTCAAGGGCAACCATTACTAAAGCGCTTTGACCCACATGACAAAAACAAAGATCTAGGCAAAGAGAAAGAAAAAAGAAAAGTGGCTCTTATGCCCACAAGGTGGCGAAATATCGATATAACTACAACGAGGCGTCTGATACTTGACACCGAGAATGAGGCTAAACTAGAGGTTTTAAGGAAGGGATTTACAGATCACCATTTCGGGAACATGCATTTTGTTCCATCTCTCGAGCCGGTATCTTCGGATTGGGCAGATGAAGTCAAAGCCAAGATTGACTTTATAGACAATCTTGATACAAGGAGATGCGCAAGTACTCACGAAACCTTTCAAAAATCAACCGGGACTTGTTAGCCGACGTAAGTCACATGAAGGATATGGTTGGATATGATGCTAAGTCTATAGAAAATATAGAGAAAGAGCCTTAGGATGCACATGCCAAGCTTGCCCTCACACAACGCAATATTGATAACTACAAGAAGTAGTATGAGGAACTGCAAAAACGCTACTACACCGAGCTTGATTTCCATAGCCAGGAGCATACAGCCTTGACAAATTAAGTCAAGGATGCTAAGCCGGAGAGTACCAAGGAGAAGTTATCTTGTACTCATCTCGAACAGGAAAAGGCGGAGTTAGAAAAGAGGAATGCTAGTCTGGAGGCCAAGTTAAAAGAGGCTGAGGAAAGGGTGGTCTTAGCTGATGGGAACGCCAAAATTGCTATCAAATCAATTGTCGATTCTAGTGCGTAGCTTGCCATTGCCTAGAAGGACTTGGATGAATATGGCAAGCTTACGATTGAGTTCTTTTCTCAAGTGATCCGAACTCGAGACATTTACTGGATCAAAGACTATCCGACGACTCTAGTCGATGTGTGGGATCAGATCGCTGATAACGAAAAGCGGCGGCTTAAGGTTGACACCATTGATGAGGAAGAACTTATGAGAACATATTAAGGGGCGAGGAGTAGGAGGGTTTGGCTGAAGGGAAGAAGTTTATCCATGCAATTATGGAGGAGGAGAAATGCCTAGCCAAAGGGAAGGATATTCTCGAAGGCGACTCTAATTCGTCTACTGCTCCTCAGGCTAATGAAACAGAAGGGTATGATCCTAATCGTCGAGGGATTCCAAAGGCATCTCTCCTATCTTTAATTATCGAATCAGCTCCTGTAACTTCTGCGACTCCTACTGACAAGTCATCTGAAGGTATCTCCACCTTCTCGCCTCAATTTGTTAAAGCTATTATAGCCAGTCGTCGCATTGTTGAGCAAAAAATTGAAAATTCCATGTTATCTCCTAAGCTAATAACAATCGCTTCCCGTTCTTTAGGTGTAAAATCTACCGAGGAGACCGAAGAGAAGCAAGGAGATGTTGTTGAAAAAACCATTGTGCCATCCAACGTCGAAGTTCCCAAGAACAGAGATGTGGTAGATGCTTTAAAAGACATTGACGTGATGGAGGTGAGGGAGATGATGATGTTGCTGTAACTGGGGACTCGGGCGAGACTGAGAACATGACTTTGGTGGAAAGAAAGGCAAAGAATGATGAGCTTTTGAAAGCTAAAGTTGAGGAAACTAAAGAAACCCACAACATTGACCCGATCCGAGTGTTTGCTACCATGTCTAAGTTGATTGTCAAGCTTTCTTCTCGATCAATCACCGGATAGCTAGCTCAGGAATCCTCTGCTGATCCAAGTGCAACTCCTTCAGACAAGAAAAGGAAAAAAAGTGTATTCTCACTGACGCGGAGAGAGGAGAAGGAGAATCTTAAAGCCGCCAAAAAGTGTAAGTCTTCCCCAAAGCCCAAGTGAAACATGGTTTAGTCTTTTCATTTCGGTTTCCACTGGCCTTAGGTTATTGTAGCGAGTGAGGCCCTCGCACTTTTAATTAGTTCCTTTGTGTAAATATGCACCTTTGTAAACGAAGGTGTATCCCTGCAATGTTAAATATTTGGAAGCTTGTCAATTATTTTTATTAAATGTAGTTGTAGTCGAAACATTAAGTAATAATCAATAAATCATATCACAAATCAGACAAGGGTTTCAATCTAGCACCCTACAATCAAGTAATAAAAATTCATTACTAAACTAAGTAATAAACAACCGTGGGGGTGTGATGTGTATGTGTATACCCCCAATCAATCTTGAATAAAGTGCCTGACCAGGACTTGTTCGGGATTGGTTAGGATCAACTTTAGATTTCCCCCAATCCTTCTGTGGCTCAACTTTCAATCTTTCCCCAAATCCTTCAGTGTAATAGGAACCCTTTTTCTCTGGCACTTGCTCTCAGTTCCTTTACACTCTCTTGTCATATGCCCATGTTAGAGTGTTGTCAAGGCAGTTTTTAACCGTGGTGCACCACCACGCCCTGTGGATGTCGTCTTCCTATCCTTTATGCTCTCTCTCTCTCAGATCATGAGAGATAGAGTGTTGGACATCATCTCCCCGTCCTTTATACTCTCTCTCGGATCGCGAGAGTTTGAGTTAATCACGCAAACGATCATTCCATTCGCTTCAGCTTCCCTTCTGCACCTTATTTCAAAGGGTGGAACCTCGCCAGTTCGAGTGTCGTTTTCGCTCCTGATTTTAATTCAAGTCTTATGTTTCAAACCAAGATCAAAATATTTATAGGACACAAAGAAATAAGTGCAAGAAAAGTAAATGACGCACGATATTTTTATAGTTCTTCGGTCAAATCATAGCCTACATCCACTTTATAATATTTTGTTTATTTCAACTAGACTGTTCTAGGCAAGTCGTGCCTTTTTACATAGTTTACAAAACAAAAGCATCGACACAATTTCAAGTCAAGTATTGCCGCAGATGTCGGGCATTCCATGCTCTGAGGGTTTCATTGCTATCGACGGTCGCTAGCTTGAAAGCTCCTATATCAAGGCTTTGTTGGATGACGTAAGGTCCTTCTCGATTCGGTCCCAAGAGGACAGGGGCCGGGAAGACTCGTTCAACACCAAGTTTCCTGGCTTGAACGTTCGGGAACGAACTTTTTTATTGTGATATCGAGCAACTCGATGCTAATGCATCGAAGCTCGTAAGTTTTCTTCGTCGCTTTTGTCCTCAATCATGTCTAAGGACTCGAGAAGAAGCGCTTTATTTGTCATTGAACCATAGTATGTTATCTTATGAGAAGGGACTTCCAATTCCACTGGAATGACTGCTTCTGATCCGAACGAAAGTGAGAAGGGAGTATGGCCAGTCGTCTTGTAAGCCCATAATGCTAAGGGTAATTCATCAACCCATATGGACTTTGCCCATTCCAACCGCTTCTTTAGAATGGACTTTATGATTTTGTTCACTGCTTCGACTTGCCCTTTCGATTATGGGTGAGCTATAGTGATGTATCTCTTCTAGAATCTACACTTTTGGCAAAAATTTCTGAATTATCTGTTATCGAACTAGGTCCTATTGTCAGTTACAATGACTTTGGGAATTCGGAATCGGCAAATGATGTTTCTGACAACAAAGTTAATCACCCGCTTTGTCGTGCTCGTGGTCAATGGCTCAGCTTCTGCGCACTTCGTAAAGTAATCTACGGCCACAATCGCGTACATTGCCCCGCCTTTGGTGATTGGTAGGCTTTTGATGATGTCAATTCCCCATACAGCGAAGACCACGGGATCATCATCGAATTAAGTTGGCTTGAAGGTGCTCTGGGAATCTTTGCAAATTGCTGGCCCCTATCACATCGTCGCGAATAGTCGGCCGCATCCTGTTTTGCCGTAGGCCAAAGATAGCCGTACCACAATATTTCTTTTTCAACATTTGACCTCCAATGTGATATCCACATTCACCTTCATGCACTTCCCTTAGCACACGTTTGATGTCATCATGTGCTATACATAGAAGTAGGGGCATTGAAAACCCTTGCCTGTACAGAACGTCTCCCTACATGACATATCTTGGGGCCTTGCAAACGACATCTCGTCTCTCACTCTTTTTTATTGGGAGTATTCCATCTTGCAAGAAGTCACTTACCGGTGTCATCCACAACTCTCTTTCTGGTTCCGTCTCCAGTACTGGATCGATTTCCATCTAATCAATGCTCAGGGATTCTAGTATCTCGACTGGGACCATTTCTGTTTCCTCAGGGTTGTCGGAACTGTCTAACTTAGCCAACCTATCTGCCTTTTGATTCTCTATTCACGAGATATGGGATATGCGGTAATGTCTTAGGCCATCCAAAAATTCTTCTACCCTTTCAAGGTAAGCAGCGATTCGAGGTCCCTTCACCTGAAATTCCATCCGAACCTAACAAACGACAGTTTGAGAGTCGCAAAAGATGTCCAATGTCGCTACTCTCAACTCCTTAGCGAGTCTCAGCTCGGCAATCAGAGACTCGTATTCGGAATCGCTGTTAGTAGCAAAAAATTCCAGTCGGTGTTCATCCCTTAAAAACCATACATATGTTGGTCTATTAAATCTATGAAGAAACCACGGGTCGAGCGTCGTTAGGCTCGGTCATGCCTAGTTCAATCCAACACACCCAGACTGTTGTGAAAGGTAAGGGACGACCATACACAACAAAGGTCGAGCACCAACTAGAGGTTAAGCAGGGCATGAAGAGTCAAGCACGAAAAGGAAGGTTGCATATATCAGAACAGTTTGGTCGTCCGCTCAACACATCTAGGATCGATCATACAACATAGTACGACCATACAAAGAGGTCGTACATGCAAAGCAAGCTCAAGTACGACATGGCACAAGGACAGTAAGGCTCGTACATCCTGTAAAGGTTGCCCATATTAAGGGAAGTCACTCATTCCTATATCGAAGGGATCTGTCGCACAAGACAAGGAGAAGAATTGGTTTTCCACTCTGCAGTCGTTCGTTCATATTATCCTGGTCGATCGTACATGTCTATTGAGTAAGGAGCCCAAAGATACAAGAGGTCGCACACGCATCCTATGTCAGCTCATAGATTACAAACCCAATCGCTCGCCCATTCCTCGATCAGTCACTAATGCTTCAATCAGATGCTACCTACCGGTCGGTCAGATACCAACTCCTGAAGGGTCGCACTTACATTTTAATCTACAAGCCTTGATCGCTTGCCTACAGAGTATGGTGTTGGTTGCTTGTTTATCTACAATCAGATATAGCCACATCAACCAAATACCATCTATCGATCAATCGTTAAAAGGCTTAACATGGGACTCAGTCAGTCGCTCATACACCAATCCAAAAGCTCTGACCAGTTGCCCGCGTACTCATCGCTTGATCGCCCGTTCAATCTGCTCGGATCTATGCAATTGCTCACTTCTATGAAGAGAATTACTTCCATGAACATTCAATTTACATTTGTGTAACGTTTTCACTAAAATGTTAAAACACAAAGTGTAACCCTAAACTGAAAGAATAGTTTCTAACTGTATGAATACAACAATTTTACATTTAATGAAAAGTAAAATTGTTTTTGTAGTAACCCGTAACTTCCCCGGTAAGGAAAGCCCGGATTGCTTTGAGGACAAGACACATCGGAACGCAAACAGAAGAACATTTCATTGCTTATTACAACAATTCCATCAGAATACAAAATATCAAAGAGTATGAATCAATGTTACACATTTGACAAATATCAGAGATTTAAATTACATTTAAATACATAGCAGCGGAAAAAAAATACAACGCACAACTGAAAGGAGATATACTGATACAGAGCTTTCCGAATATCATTCCAGCTGTAAACCAGGATCCTGTGAATATAAATCTGCAAAACTTAAACTACTAGTTGCCCGTATCGAAAATAAGGGCATCCAGAGTTTAGGTTAAAACAATAAACTCCAAGTCAGTCGTGTGACTGGTGTGAGAACTAAATTATTAATCTTTATTTTTATAGTTAGGTAAATCAAGGGAACACGCCGTATAACACGGAACAGGTTTCCTCCCAAGAATACCAGTGCATAAAACAAACAACACAGTGCTAAATAAAGAAAAATGAAGCTATTAAAAGACCAAGGTCCTGTCACACAATGCAACGCAAGCCAGAGGATAGGGTTTTACCTTATAATAGCCAAAGAATGCTTGATACGTTTAAAAACATATTATTTTGATATTACTATAAGTGTATAGTTTCAAAACAATTTCAATCATAAGTATCAATCATAGACGGCATAAGTGTCCCATACCACTATGTCGCCAATACTAGGCTCTACAAATAAAACTGAAATATCACGTATTGGAAATTGGATTCCATCATGAGTCGAGGCAAGGGGCAAGCTCCTTTCCGTTCGAGACACTCTAGCAAATGTCTCAGGACCACACACAGCGATCCTTGGATCTTCAGGGCCGGTCCTCTCTTACTTTTGAGGATTGTCAATTCCTGAGCGCACATTTCCCGGTCCTATAGGACCTATATAATGGTCTGTACATCGGCTCACATAGTGCCAGTTATCGACCATATATTCGAGGCGCCTCGCATTCCAACAACCACATAGGTGAAAAGTATATAAATGTTAGCCAGTTTAAGCACTGACACCACCACTAGCTAGAAAGAAACGTCGTGCTCTCCCTGCAGTCACTATCCCGTTTTTGACTCATACCGAAGTGTCAGGCTCGCGAATTAACGCCATACACAAAGCAGCGCCACACAGGCCATGCTTTGATCACCAACCACAAGACTTTGACTTTCAACAGAAGCCTTGATCATTTGCCACTTAGGCATGCCACACAGGCAATTCACTCCATGCGACTGATGTCCATCGATATACAACCTCTGAGCTCGTACGTCTCAGAGAAGGGCATTAAGCAAGGGAATAAATTCTCCGCCGCCAAACAGATGTATATTTAATAGAGATCAATCAGCACAGAATAAAATCCAATGTCAGACACACAGTCCATTTACAAGTTCGTTCTGGGTCTGAACGAAACCAGAGGCACTTTCGTCGCATATCCATCGATCTCCAAGTACGTCTGGATGATCACCAACTGATTCCCTCCTCTTGGGTGTACATCCTAATCAGGATCATCAATAATCATCCAAACAATGTAAAGACTTCCGGTCTTCAACCACCATCTTCATCTTCGACTTATCGTCGAATCAGTTATTCAGAATGGGCATAAACCCGGCCTTTCTGAATAACCCGCGTATAAAATAAACAAGTGTTACACAAACACAACATATGCCTCATTCCAATTCAGAATATTCTTTTATTCAAATTTTCACATTCTTAAGGAAAGGTTCCCATTAATTTTATCAAAGATAAATTCTTCTAAATTTATTCTTTAATCTTCCTTTGGATACCATTTCAAACCTGTGTTAAGGTTTTCCAAACTAGTCGGGATTAGCGAACCACACCGAAGTAATTATTTATTTTATTTCCCAATCCCAACCTATTCATTCCATAGAGAAAAACTGGTAATACTCCATATCTAACACCACGGTGTTATCGGTAAATATTAATTACCATTTCACGTTCAAATCTAATTAAAGATTTGACTATTGCTTTGGAGCGAAACTGGTGATACTCCATTCTCGATCATTTCAGTCTAATTATAGATTCATTAAAACTTCACTTAGTTTTAATCTTTCCACAAATCAATCCTCTTTTTAACTGGGTTAAAGAACCAATGTCATCTAAAACACGGTTCACGATGAACCCAAAATCACAACCTATTGTTAATTGGGTTAAAGAACGGGTGTTATTCAAAACAACGCTCACGATAAACCCAAAACCAATTTAAATTCAATTCCAATTAAATATTAATTAACTGGACAATTTCACTAAATCTTAATTAAAATATTTATTCTTTTCTAAATTGGGTTCAAGAACAGTGTTATTTAAGGCACCATTCACGATAAACCCTAAAATCCCATTTAATACTAAATACAAGGCTCTGAATAGAAAATATATCGGCTTATATTCGATATCAAATTCTGAAACCAACAAATATCATATTGGAAATAACGATTTAAATATATCTTTCAAATTTCCACAACCATATCTGTATAATCACGAAATCCAACATCGAAATATTCCGAAGATAATTTCGATTCAAATCCATTCCAATTCATGTATTGGAAATTCTGATTATTTTCAAAACCACTTTCAATCCATTTTATTTATTTTAAAAATAAATGGGATTATAATTCTAGTTCAAAACTAGATCATTTCGATAAAAATCTATTTTTATCTTTTCAAATGTGGAATTTTCACCCCAATTCTTCACAAATCATTTCTTATGATTATACAAATTTTTTTAATAATTTTATCAAGGACCGTACAGTCGATTTCCATCAACGGCCATCGAACTGCACTTACAGTGACCTTTTCCAAATTTGATTTGAACATAATTCCAAATCCAACCATTAGATTTCAAATCTCTAATATTCGTTAGAAAGCTCTTTTCGATACGAACCCAACGGTTCTGGTATTAGGAGAATCCGATGGTCGGATCTCCCGTAACGTCCATTCGAAGTCAATGGTCGAAATTCACGAACTATCGCAGCGCGTTCTATTCAGGCCATTATATATATATATATATATATATATATCATCGATTTCCTTTTAAAACGTATTTTATAAATCGTTTTAAATTCGTTTTCGAAACGATTTCAACTTTATATTCAATTTCGTATCAAAATTGAATATTCCACATCATCGATATACAAATGATAATATTTTCAAAACGTTATATTTTGAAATCACTTCCTATTCTATAATCATTATAAAAACGAATATAATCGATATAAATATCGTTCGCGTCAAAATGGCGCATCTCTAATCAACACGGCCTTTTATATTTCAATAACTTCGTTATTCTATTCAACAAATGAATATTTATTATATTCAACACATGAATCTATGTTTTTCTTTCAACACACGAATATTCTCAACACATGACTATATATTTTTCGACACATGAATGTCGTCAACACATGACTATTTATTCTATTCAACACATGAATATATATTTTATTCAACACATGAATATATATTTTATAATATTCTTTATTTTCCCAATTGGAATGAGGCCCAATCAATTACCATATAATGTTAATTATATGGATTTCATACAACACATGTATATAATAGCAACGATAAATAATCAACCATCAACCAAAGTGCACCGCACAACTGCATAAGCATTAAATATAACTAATTAACGCTCATACAGTCTGTCAATCAACCGATCGACATACCACTAAACAATTGGGATTGGTGTACGTCAAATGTCATCCCAACACCCGTGTGGGGTTTCAATCCACAAACACTGAATATTATTTGTGTAGTTGGGCAATGTGTAAAATTTATCGTCCCAATCAATATCCTTCAAATAGATGTACATAAACAAACCGTCCGGTTTGTAAATGAATATTTATTTATTCACGTTCACGTAAAAAATATATTTTTAACGATAAATAATTTATTTCAACATATGAATGTTTTGTTATCCATTTCACATCAACATCACAAACAAACTTCACAACACATCAAACAAGCATACAAGTCGTCCATGGTCTGTGGATGACGGGTGTCGGGTGCTGCTAAGCACCGTCTGCATCCTAGTATATATTTTAACTAGAAAACAAGATTTAAAGTGAGAAGTTCTCACCGAGAGCTAAACCAAACGCTGCGACTCTTCATATGTAGAAATCTTTGTCTTGCTAGCCTTTTGTCAATTTCATTGTCCGTAGCCACTACATATATAAAAATCACATTTTTATATTTTTGCTATGTATATAAAAATCACATTTTTATATTTTTGCTATGTATATAAAAATCACATTTTTATAATCACTCTATATGGATAAAAATCACATTTTTATACCGCTACTGTATAGATAAAAATTCTATTTTTATACCACTACTGTACAGATAAAAATTCTATTTTATACTGCTACTATATAGATAAAAATTATATTTTTATACCGCTACTATATAGATAAATTTTTTATTTTTATACAAATAAAAATCGTATCTCTATACGATTAAAATCGTATCTTTTCTATTTAAAAAAAATCTAATCTTTTTATAAATAAAAATCTAATTTTTTGAGTGTTAAAAATCATATCTTTTCACTTATGAAAATCAAATCTTTTTATTTTTAAAAATATAAGCTTTTACTTGAACAAAAATCATATTTCTATTTTTCTATTCAAATAAAAATCACATTTTTATTATGTTTACTTCATAGTAAAGATCACATTTTTTATTTCAAAGCCATATTATAAAAATAATAATTTTTATATTGAAACTATACATATAAAAATCGTGTCTTTATTTTGAAATCATATACATAAAGCTGATATTTTTTATCATGGAATCATATACATAAAAGTCCTATTTTTATACCATTAAAAATCCCAACTTTTATATTAAAGGATCATATCTTTATTATCAAAGAAAACCATATTTTTACATCTAAGAAAATCATTAAAATAAATACTTACTTTTTCATTTGGAGGAAAGAGGGTTGTTTTTTCTTTGGGATGGCGGTTTTAGGAGGGGGACGGAAGGAGATGGCTGGAGGGGGGTTGCGCGGAGGGGCGCTAGGTGGCGGTGGGTTTGTTGAAGAGGGAGAGAAGGGTTGTTGGGGTTCGGAGGTGCGGAGGAGCTTCAGAGGGCGGCGTTGGAGAAGTTAGCTAGCCTCCGGTGGTCTCAGGCGAGGGGGCGACGAACTTAGGGCACCGCGGGGTTTTCGTGGGGCTGCGCGTCGAGCGGAAGGAGGAAGTGGAGGGGAGGGTTGCAGCGATGTCCGGGAGGTGCGGCGGAGCTCCGTCGGCGATGGGTGGCTCCGGAGCAACGGCGTCCATTGCCTGGAGAGGGGCGGCTACGATTTGGGGAGGAGCGCTCCCTTTTTTTAATTTTTGATCTGAATGAAGTAAGAAGAGAGAAAGAGGGAGTAAGAGAGAGTATTTATTAATATATATATTATTTAATTTTAAAAAGCAACTTTTAATTTAGAACTCGAAATCGAACCCAACGACTGTCGTTCATAGCTAATTACCCCCATTCCGAACACAATGAGATATGTATCGTTAGCTAATTCAACTGTTACGATCAGTTTTCGTCAAAATCAAAATATAAATCCATATATTGAATTTGAACACACATTTCAATTTATCGGGGCCACATACGGACTTTAAAAATTCTCTAAAAATATTTTCTAGCTTCGTATTGACGATACGGTCCTAAAAAAACTAATTTCATCAAATTCTGAGGCCGTTTGAAAAAAGGCCATTTTCTGGTCGATCGAAATTGACTGAAATTGTCAAAATAGTTTTCCTTCGCCGTGCTCACATATTGATTCGAAAAATTACGAATTATGGAATCTAGCAATAACTTGACATCACGGATCCAACAAAATTGGTTTTGTTGAAAACCGAGGTCGTTTGCAAAATTTCCTTTTTTAAGGGCCAGAATTCCATAGCGACTATTCTGAATTTTGAACTGGGCATAACTTTTTATCCCCGCTATGAAATTTCAATTTTTCGGATTCGTTGGAAAGATATTCTCAATTAGATTCTAATATTTTTGGTTTCACTAAAATCCGTTTTATTTTGAATCCTGCACATTCATTTGAATTTTGAAATCGAATTTTCGAACTACCGCGCCATTTTCAATTCCTTTTATAATTAAAATAAAATATTTATATTCTAACGACGATTCAAATTAATACATACGTTCTAATTCTATTCAAAATAAATTTCTCGTTGCTATTATTTAAAATAATCCATGTTAAATATTCAAAATTCATCAAAGTTGCCAAAATAAAATTTTTTAATTGGCCTAGAATTTCCGGGTTTTTACAGTTTTAGTACGTTAACCAAACATCAGCGTTAATTAATGCATGAACATTAAGTAAGATAACTCAGATATGATTATAACTAGCACTATCCAAAAAAATGATGTGAAAACTATTATATTGAAACTATAAAAAAATTCCTTCGCTGTAACGATTATTATTAATATACCATCAACATATGCTGAAAATAAAATATACATCGTTAAAATAAAAAAATAGATATTAATTAGTTATATTTTTGCCATAATATTATTAGTGCAGGGACTCAGTTCGATTATGTTTAATACAGTTGAGTCAACAATTCAAACCGCAATTGAATTGTATCATTGCTGGTTGGTTTGATTTGTGAGTATTTGCTTTAAAGAGATGATTTGATTCGGTTTTCCGCACCGTTTTTATGGTTCAGTTTGAACGGTTTTCGTATTACTGTGCGGTTTATGACCACCCCTAATATTGTGCAAGGTAGTAACCACTCACGTAGGAGTACTATCTTTAAAAAGCATAACGGCACGCGCTCCACGCGTGGATTGTTACTGACCCATTATTCAAGGGCCAACACATACATAAATGAAGTTTTGAAAAGAAAATTTCAATCGTATAGATCCTGTTTTTATGAGATAGTTTTTTAATTTAAATAAAGGGCAATTTTTGCACTTCACGATTGAACCAAAAATACGTCTTTCCAACACAATTATTAATAAAGATAATAGTTGTAATACCTTTAGTATCACAATTTTTTGGTGTAAACCTGAACTACCTAAAATGCCCTTATATATATATATATATATTCTAAATCTTAATATTACTAAAAGATAGGATCTTACAAACAAATTTCATTTACCAATTCAAATGACAATCAACAAATATTATTATATCAAAATATCGCTTATAAATAGGATTTTAAAGATAAACTTTATGTACAAATTCAAAGATTCCATCCATATATGTATATATATATATATATATATATTCTAAATCTTAATGTTACTAAAAGATAGGATTTTACAAATAAATTTCATTTACCAATTCAAAATAACAATCTATAAATATTATTAGATCAAAATATCGCTTAAAAAGAGGATTTTAAAGATAAACTTCATGTACAAATTCAAAGATTCCATCTATAAATATTAATCTATCTCAATATCGCTTAAAAATAGGATCTAACAAGTAATATTTATATACAAATTCATTTTTCATTAATTAATAATATAAATGAAGACTAACACTTAAAAGTATAAAATAACGCAATATTACAATAAAAAAATGATTTAACACTAGAAAAAAATATCATTTTTTTAATGAATTAAACACATAAAATTTGTAAACAAACAACTCACGCGCGAAGCGCTTGCAGTAACGCTCGTAAGAAAAAAAAAAGATAAAGAAAAAAGAGATTTTCCAGTTGTCCAAGGCGTCAAGTTTAGAGTTTGAAAGTGATTAAAGGCACCAACTTTTGAAACGTAACCAAGCTGAAGCGCATGGGTATTCCCAAACTGATTTTCCCGGCCTTGGGCTATGTATATTTTTACTTTTCTAGAAAAAGATGGTTTGTCCTATTAATGTGCTACGCCCGTTATAAATCACCCAAATGCTGCTATTACTAATGGGTTGTAGCGCATACCAAATGTCACCTTTTGCTAGTTTATAAATTCCAACTAGGTTGGGGCCCGTGCTTCGCACATGGGTAGGTTGCAATGAAAGTGGTTAGGAGATGTTGAGTGTATGTGTATGGTGGATCGGATGAAAGGTTGTTTTGTAGTAAGCAAATAATTTTTTTTGGTTATATGTAGGGGGTAATATGTACAATGACCAAGGAAGGAATTTGTAGTTAAAAAAGGGAGGTCCAAAAAATCAAAATTTAAGACATGTTATTTGGAAAGAAAAAACAATCACAGCTTGTGTATGATATTTGTTGTACGAAGTATACTTTGTAACAATTATTTTTGCTTAATATGTTTTGTATACTGTGTATGATATTAATACCAAGTGTTATTTTTTGCTTAATGATTTTGATGATGTTTAATAATTATTTTATTTTAGATTCGTTACATTAGAAGCATGCTGATTTGCAGTCATATTGCCGTTAGTATAAGACGCTTGAGTCTTTAAAGATGAAAGTGGTTTAGAACAATAGATCGACATCCTCCTTTCTTTGTTTGAATGTACATGAAAATTAAGGCATGTTTCTCCATTTTATAATATTTGAATATCACATGGCCCACCTTTAGGCTTTATAGAAACAATAAGTTTTAGTATAATTTTATAAATATTATTTTAGAGACTTATCCAACTATTAAAATTCAAATGTAGTATAAGTGTGTAGGATTACCATCCTTAATTCAGCAGTGCAACATGTAATTGAAAACATTTGGCTTAGTTTAATATTTCTTGTTATGAATAGAGCTGAGGATGCAATTTTCATTTTCTGCATGACTTCTCCACTGTCATTTTCTTACATCTTTATGCTCAATTCAATGTTCCATTTTATTTTCAAAAAAGGAGGAATTTGTACACAATACACTACAAGAAAAAGGGGAGTTTCCAACGGCCAGGGGCCGTTGGAGGCCGTTGGAAAGCCCGTTGGAGGCCGTTGGTCTTTCCGTTGGTATACACTTCAACGGATTCCAACGTCTTCCAATGCAACCAACGCAATTTTTCCAACGGCTTCCAACTGTTGTTTTTTGCCACGTGTCCCACCAACGATGGCCAACTGGACGTTGGAAATGGATGAAAACCGTTGAAATATAGCCGTCTTTTGCCGTTGGAAACCGTTGGTTTAGAAGAAACCAGTAAGCCGTCGGTAGCCGTTGGGCGCCGTTGGAAATCTGGGTATATTTTTTTTTCCAGATTTTGCATTTTCTTCTTCCAGTCACAACACCACAGACACGTCATCCAAACTGCTCCATTTCGAGCATATAACTTACAATCTCAGCCATATATATTCCCAAACACAACATGAAACAAAAATCAAACACAAAACACATAAATTAACCAATATTTACATAACATAACAACCAAACATAGCCAAAACATCACAACCATATCCGAACGTAGCCAAAACAACATAAACATGTCCAAATAACATAACCAACATAATGTCCAAGCCATACCATCACCAAACCGTCATAACCTCATGTTCAAACCAACACAACAATATATACAACAATATGCAAGCATCATCAACTCTCAAAATACAAACCAAAACAAGCCAGCTAACCTAATCAGCTCTCTCCACCAGAGGATGAAGGAGGTGTACCGTATCGGTTCATGAAATCTTCCAACTTCTGGTTGAGCAACTCATACTGCCTCTCACGACGAATATCACGCTTGTTAAGTTCCGCAATTTGTGCTTTAAGCTGTGCGATCTCTTCTTTGTCTTGGGCCCTCTGGTACGTATGTTGACCTGATCCAATCTGTATATAATTTCAGATTTTCATTATTTTATAGTATCATTTAAAGTAAATCAAATCCATACCAATTGTTTATATAAAAATACTATTATGCCACAAATCATTTCCTCCAAACAAAATCTTAAATTTTCGTATTACCTCTAGATTTCCATATCCATATCGGCGGTTCCGAGTAGGCTTATCCATGACAGCATCAAAAATCATATCTTCATCGGCCTTCATCAACTCAGACCTCCCCGTAGACTCCAGTAAGTGCGCCCTATGTGCTTGAAATTTCTCCTGTTAAACATAAAACAAATGAAATTAGATAACACTACAATTTTAATTAAATTAATGTGAAAATTAGGCTCACATCCCTATTTTCAAACTTAATTAAAGCCACGTCCACCCATACTTTTATTTATAAATCCGGTCCCTAAAATCAGATGTCGCCCAAACTTTTGATCACTTCCGCCTGCTCCTCAAGTCCCCTTCGCCTTTTTCAATTTGTGGCAAAAAAAAATGCGCTCATGCATAAAAAAAAAAAAAAAAAAAAAAAAAAAATCTAAATTCTGGAAATAATCCCAGGAGCCCACGCAAACTGAAAAAAAAAAGTTGCATACATGTATGCAACTTTTTAAATACACATGCAAAAAAGATCCGCAAGCCTGCTGAATAATTGCATACAAGTATGATGTTATTCAAAATAGCTGCATACTTGTATGCAGTAATGTGTTGAAAGCCGAAGGCGTGACAATATGTGCATACTTGAATGCATATTTTCTGCATAACTGCATACTCGTATGCACATATGCAAGCATGCGTGTTTTCCATGCAGAAATCGAATAGATGCATGAAATCATGCATGTATTTCGGAAAATTTGCATATACGTATGCATATATGCTGCTGTATGATGCGGAATTGAAACAGATGCATACATGTATGCAACTATTTGAAATATGTGCATGTTTTTATGCATTTTACTGCATTTCTCGCTGTTTTGTGTATTTTTTGATTTTGACGTGTTTGTTGATTGATTTTCCACCTGATTTTTTTGGCGTGAACATGTTTTATTTAATTATGAATTGGCGTGATTTTTTTATATTTTTTTATATGTTTTTGAAAAATAGGGACATAATTTACAATAAGTTTAGGACCGGATGTGAGCCTAATTTTGAAACTTAATAGGGACCTGTGACAAACGGACCCTAAATTAATTATATAACTCTAACTTAACTGTTATATACTTACATATCTCTCGCGTGCCTTGTTGTCATGGTCCCAAGTGTAAGAAACTGAACCTGTGTCGTCACTCTGGCTCAATGCATGTGTATGCTCGAAAACATCCCAGTATGACACAGGACCCATGTGCGCTCTCTCCTGAAATAAGAATGCATATAAATATATATATGTGTGCTTATAAATTAAAACTTAAAATTAAATCAACTATTAAATTTAAATGATGCAAGTACTAAACATACCAGATCCTCACGGTGGTGCTGAAATGACTTCGACCCACCCCGATGCGTAACCGGATTCTTGCTCCGATTAGTTGCATTTCTCTCAGACGAGGCCTATACATTTAAATTTGAAAAAAAAAGTATTATTATAAAACACATATTAATTGAATAAAATAATTTAAATTAAACATGTAGTAAATTTACCAGAAAATCCGGATTATTATTCCAATAAGTAAGCAGCTCATTCCACACTGTCTCGCCTATCCAAATCGGTCTCTTTCCACTTGTTTTTAAGCTGTTCATTGTCTCTCTGTAATTTTTTGCCACTTTAGAATTCCAGTGGCGCTTGACGACTTCCAAATCTGCCTCCTGCATATCCACCGAACCCTGCATTTTTTTAAAAAATAACATGCATATGAACTTATCAAATAGGAGCATAACTACTTAACATACGAAATGTTATATCTTACATACCAAAAAATCTTGCCATATGGTCTCTTTAACTATGTCGGGTACCGATGTCCATGTGGGCCAACATGCGTTGGTGCGAGCCTGATATGCGCGTTTTGATATACTGAGGATCGTGTTGGACGGCTCCAACTCAAAACCCCTGTGTTAAACGAGAGAAAAAAAATCATGGCAATAAATTATATAATTTATTGTAGTTAACATAATTAAATTTATACTAAAAATTTAGTACATATCCTCCATTGGCTTTTCGCTTAAGCCAGACCACAGGACGAGATAAGTCAGATGGTCCACCCTCATCAGCACCTTGAGACATCACCTGTTACAAATAACAACATAAATAGCATAAACATGAAAGAGCTATAAAAAAAACAAGGCATGAGATAACATGAATACATGTTAATAGAAATGTCATAACATAAATACCTTTTTAAAATGTTAAAAACAAGGAACGGCTATGATTCTATATGTTTCTTGTTAATAGAAATATAAAATTACCTTTTTAAAATGAGAATTATTGGTTATAAGTCGTCCTCGTCACTTTCAGAATCTGACTCCATTTCCACCTCCATATTTGGTTCATTTATAGTCTCAAATACGTCAACTAATGTGTTCGATTCATCGTTTAGAGGTCCAAAGTCTGTTTGATCATCGGTTATTACTATTTCCGGATTTTCCTCGACATCTGCTTGATAAGCTTGGTCGTCGGGAATATTACGTCCATCAAAAGTAAACCTTGCCTTTGTTTTGAAAACAGCCCACCAATCTATTTTGTCTCTTCTCATAGATGGATAAAGAGCATAATAAACTTGAAAAGCTTGTTTGGCAAGTACAAAAGGATCGTACTTATAATAACGGGAAGTATGTCTCACTTCTATAAGATTATATTTTGAATGCACGTTTATTCCAGAACCTGAAATGTTGTTGAACCAGTTGCATTTAAACAAATCCACGTGTATATGGTCGTTTGGATCATCACTACCTTTAACAAATACACCGCTATTGTCTGTTAGTTTTCAGCACCATATTCTTTAGTGCTAAATTTATATCCATTGACAAAGAATATTGGATATGTCTTGACAAGTCTTTTTGGTCCCAATGCCAAATGTTTCAATCCTTCATCCACAATACAATTTGTTGGATCAAAAACATAATTGTTAAACCAACTGGCGAATTCTTTGCTGATATCGTCATTTGGATACCGTGATTCATAAATGCTGCAATTATAAAACAAATCTTACATATATGATTAAACATTTAATACGTGTATACGTAGATGTATAAGGTCATTACCTAACAAATGGTGCAACTTCAGTGCAATTGAGAAGGATATATGTGTGTGCTGCATTATAATCTTTATCATTCAGCCATTCTTCCACACATCTACCAGAAGGACGTCCATGTTTTTTAAAAATAGATAAAGTCGCTGGACAGTCATCTTGATCTATGTCTTCGTCATTACGCGCAGTACTTACAAATGATATGTTCACATGATCACTAAAATAATGAGAGAAAAAAAATGAAGCTTCTTCTTCGATGTATGATTTGCAAATGGAACCTTCAACTCGAGCTTTCTGCCTCACTTTTTTCTTTAGATGATTTAAATACCTGTTTAGAAATAATGTAATTAAATAATTTTTATTACACGATTCACTAATCAAAATTTAATTGACTAAAAATTAATATACCTTTCAAACGGATACATCCATCCGTATTGCACAGGCCCTCGAAGACGTGCTTCCAACGGAAGGTGAATAGGTAAATGCTCCATAACATTGAAAAATCCTGGAGGAAATATTTTTTCCAATTTGCAGAGCAATATAGGGATTTCTTCCTCTAACTTACATAGACGATCAAGTTTTAACGTAGTAGAACAAAGCTCTTTATAGAAAAAACTAAGCTCTGTTACAACAGTCCAAACTTTTACGGGCAATAATTCTTTGAAAGCGACGGGCAATAAATTTTCCATCATAACATGACAGTCGTGGCTTTTCATCCCGCTAAGTTTGCTGTTTTTAAAGTCGACGCATCTACGAAGATTGGAAGATATACCATCTGGGAATCTTAATCCTTCAATCCATTTTAAAAATATTTTAACTTGATTACTATCGAGTTCATAGCATGCTTTCGGTTTTTTGGTGTCATTTGCCTTTATATGAAGCTCCGGACGATTAAATATTACTTCGATATCGCGTCTTGATTTCAAATCATCTTTTGTCTTTCCTTTGACATTCAAAATTGTGCTGATTACATTATCAAAAACGTTTTTCTCATTATGCATCACGTCAATATTATGACGAATAAGAAGATCTTTCCAATAAGGCAATTCCCAAAATATGCTTTGTTTCCACCAATTATGAGTCGTTGATTTACCTAGAATTTCTGACTGTACTCCACTTTCATGAATCTTGGGAAAATCTCTCACAAGTTCAAAAATTTCTTCACCTGTCCGTACTTTTGGTTGTCGCAAAGTTTCAAGCCTGTTGATGGTAAAAAATTTCTTATCTTTTCTAAAATGATGATTAATAGGAAGGAAACATCTGTGACAGTCAAACCATGAAATTTTCTTCCCAATAGGTAAAGAAAATGCTCTTGTTTCTTCCATGCAGTACGGACAAGCTAGACGACCAGCCGTACTCCAACCTGAAAGCATTGCATAAGCAGGAAAATCGCTAATTATCCACAACAGAGAAGCATACATACGAAAATTTTTCTTTTGCAAAATATCATATGTTTCTACCCCTTCATACCACAATTTTTTTAATTCTTCAATCAACGGTTGTAAATAAACATCGATCCCATGTGTCGGATCATCAGGACCAGGAACGACAATTGTGAGAAACATATAAGGAGTTTTCATACACATCCACGGAGGTAAATTATAAGGTGTTACAATTACAGGCCAAGATGAATATTTAGAACCAAATTGAGAAAATGGTGAAAATCCATCTGTACATAAACCAAGTCTAACATTACGACTCTCGGATGCAAAATTGGGGTACTTTTGGTCAAAATGCTTCCACACTTCTCCATCGGTCGGGTGTGTTAACGAACCTTCTTCCTGTGTTCTCACCTTGTGCCATCTCATATGTTGCGCGGTTACGGAAGATGCATATAACCTTTGAAGTCTAGGAATAATAGGTAAATAATGCATACGTTTGTACGGGACTTCCTTTCCCTTTTTCTTTCTAGGTTTGTATCTTTCCTCATTACATATTTTACACTTCTTAAGGTTGATATCTTCCTTCCAAAATAGCATGCAACCCTTTAGACATGTATCTATTTTTTGATATGGTAAACCAAAGGCCGACATCATTTTTTTAACTTCATAATGATTTTCGCACATCAAATTATTAGGAGGCATATGTCGCTTCGCAGCTTGTACAACAGCTGTAAATCCAGCTTCCGTGAGATTGTATTTCGATTTCATCGCAATGTATTCAGCGGTTACTGATAATTGAGTTCCGCTTTCACAGCCTTCCCAAAGGGGTTTTTTCGCTGCATCTAATAAATCATATATTTTTTTAGCTTCAATATTTGGTTCTTCTTCATCATTACCATCGTCATCATTACCATCGTTATCGTTAAATTGTTGAACTGGGAACATTGAATGTGCAGCATCTTCAACCATTTGTTCTACGAGATTCGTCGTAGCAATTTCATTATTCACTACGACATCTTCTACTTGTGTAGAAGTAGATGCTAACGGTTCTCCATGACGATCCCAAACTGAATAGTTCGACACAAAACCATACTGATGCAAATGAACTCTAACCATTTGTGGTACCAAATACTTCAATAACTTGCATCTACTAGAAGGACAACGGATTTCGACGTCGTTTCCTTTGTTACGTAACGCGAAATCAATAAACACCCCGACACCATTAATAAAATGTTTGTTTATTGTGCCATCACTTTCTCTTCGTTTGTACATCCAACTTCGATCAATAAAGTAATCGTGATCCATTTTTCCTAAGTACATATAAAATTAGAAAAAATGTTAAACTTCACAATTTTTATAATTTTTATAACATCAATAGTTGGAAATAGATTCACAATTTTATTGTTGAATGCATGTAATTATGTTAATTGATCAGTTACAGGTGGGTCATCCTACCTCCCATTACAAATACAATAACGTAATTAAATCGCGTAAATCTTTTCAATTTAAACGATTCAACAAAATTTCGGCAGCACTTCCCTTTAGTTCCCTGAACAGTACACAATTGCGTGTACACAGGGAACATAAAGGAAGTACTTTCGAAATTTTGAGAACCGTTTAAAATGAAATATTTTACGAGATTTAATTTCGTTATTGTATTCGTAACTTGTCCAATACAAAGGATAAATCCAACAAATATTGTATATGATGAATATAAATGTCCGTTTTGTTAATAAAACGAACATTCACATAACGATTATATACAATACTTATCAGACGGGACCAAAAAAACTCTCTAAGGCTTTACGAATGTAACATATTACGGTTTGGTTTTTTATTGCGATTGAAATATTTTTTTACGCCTTTGTGCGCCTTAGCGCCGTTGTGCGCCTTAGCCCAAAAAACACAAACTTAAATATTTGTATTTTCACGACACGTTTTTGACTAAATATTATTTTTGATTAATTGGGCGTTAACCAAATAAACAAATGCGTGGAGTGTCAACTATATATACGTGTATATATATACATAACACTATATACATGCATATATACATAGTCAACTTTAACTAATCAAACCCTAGCCAACATTAGCAACTATATACATGCATATAACAACAACTACTTCAACTAATTCAAACCCTAGATCATAACAACAACCAAATAATTTATAAGTAAAAACCCTAAATTAGCAACTAAAATGATAAAACCCCACATTGGCAACTAATTAACATCACTACACACACAAACATACACTAATTATGCATCAATTACACTAAACATAGGGTATTAAACAAAAATTAGAACAAACACATACCTCAAAATCAAAGAGAATAGGAGAATAGAGAGGATGAGAGAGAGCTTTGAGGGAGTTAGAGAGATCCTACGCGGAAGATGGATTGAAATTGGCGATTTCAGAATTGAAAGGGGTGAATTTTATGGATTTTGTTTCCAAAACCGTGAGTGAAGCAAATGGGGAAGAAGGAGGAAGGCTCGGGATGATTTTCTGCTCGCCCGTGTAACGGGTGGCAACGGCTTCCAACGGCTTAAAAACAACGGCCGCCAACGGTTTCCAACGGCGTATATTTTACAAAACGTATACAGATAAGAATTTTGGCTTCCGTTGGAAGCCGTTGGTCAATTTCCGTTGGAGGCCATTGGAACTGCCCGATGCAATACTGTTCATATCTAGTAGTGATAGCATCATGATGATGCTACCACTGCAAGCCTAGCCTCCTTATTTGTACAATAGCATCATAGGAAACATGCCGTTTTCCACAATTTTTGATATGTGTGTGTGTGTTTGGTTTTGGTTAAAAAATACAATTTATTTTCAAAATAGGATAAATTCATAAACAACAGCAACATGATGATGCTGTTATTGGAAGCTTAGTCTCCTCTTTTTGTACAATTTATATTCAAAATAGGAGGAATTTATACACAATAGGGGCATGTCCATGTAGCTACCGGAAGCTTAGCCTCCTCTTTGTACAATTCGCCTACATCATCTCAAAACAGTAATAATTATAAATATGGATGTAATTATTGTTGAATCAAGGAATTCATGGCATTTTGACTAATGACAAGGAGAAGTTTCAAGATCGACAAAAAGAAGAGATTCAATGGTATTGAAAGTTAGAGGTTGATTATTTAGTAATTTAGTTGTGTTAAAAATGTTAAAATCTATCCTCAAATAATCATATACCTCAGTAGTATGAATATATATATATATATATATATATATATATATATATATATATATGTGTGTGTGTGTGTGTGTGTGTGTGTGTGTGAATGCACATTCATTGTGCATAATGCCAGAAACCGGTCGACCGGTTTCAATACGTGCGGTCAACCGTTTCTGGGCAGAAATGCACAATGAACGTGCACATATGTATATAACGTATATATATTCAGATACCAGTCTACTGTTTTTTTTTACCTGTTGACTGGTCTTCGAACTGAAAGCAACTGTTCGTACAGACATCTTCATTCATCAATGGTTGCTTCCTTTTCCTTTCATCAAAAATCACTTCTATTCAATACTTCTCTTCACCAATGTTTACAACTCTTTATCCTCTATAAATACAACATGAAATCATCAATTCCAATGAACTAATTTTTTCTATCTATTCTATCTATTGCTGATTTCATTCTTGATCATTCAAAGCATTCAAAAGCTCATAATCTTCTTATATCGCTGTTGAATCCTAGAATCTACATACTATTCTTCTGATTCAAACACGATATCATTTTCCAAATCTTCACGAATTCAAATTCTATTTGAGGATAAGATTATAGGAAGGTTGTACAAGAATTGACAAATTCGTGTTATTAAGAACACACATTGTCAAATTACAAGTCTACTCATCTTGTGTGAAGTCCTTCGTGTTGTGAGAGGCAAAGTTGTGAAGTCCTCGTGTTGTAAGAGGCGTGAAATCCCGTTCGGCTGCTCGGGTATTGTGAACCTGTTCCTCCGGGTGAAACGAGGTAGTTGATTAGTGAAAATCCAGAGAGAGGTCTAGGACTGGACGTAGGACGGTGCTCCGAACCAATATAAAAATCCCTGGTGTGATTTTCCTTTTACTGCATTTACATATATGTGATACTATTTCTGTGAGATCTTTCTATTTCATATTTATTTGTATAACTATTGTATTGTACAAATAGTTGTGTGTTATTCCATATTACACGATCCGAGTGTATTATTACCTGACAAGTACACACACACATTTTCAATTATTGGCATTATCTGCTCATTAACATGCTTCTAAATTTGTTGTTCATGATTTTTATTAAATTATGGGACTTAATATATGACAACATGTAAATGGTTCATGATACTACAATTGTATTAAAATTTATTATGTCAAATCTACACATTAAGGTTTATAAATTAATGAAAAGGTACTACTCAATCTTAAATTCATCATACTATCTTGTATAAATATTATGCTACTGGTAACATTCCTTCAGTTATTTTCATATGTCTAGATTTTCTGTGTGTAAGAGCTCAAAATTAAGAATCACACATGACTATTTTATAAGGTCATTCACTTTGATTTTTTTTATGATATCTTATATGTATATGTGATGGTATAAAAGATCAAAGGTAAGAATTACATCTAAATATTTACTTTAATCGCATTGACTTCATTATGACATATGGACAATTTGTTGGACAAAACAACAACATATTTTGTTTAATTTCAAAGGTAAGAATTACATCTAAATATTTTTCACCCTTATATTAACCTGTTACAAGGTTGTGGAAAAAATATTTAGTTTATTGAACCATGTTTTTGTGTGAACAATTGTGTTGATTACTAACGCAGTTAAGCAAAGTAAAAGGAACATGAATAAGTCAACACATTTTCCATTGATCATTAACACATTTAAGCAAAGTAGGATGACCAGAATTAGCATGGTGATGGTAGAACGGAACTGGTGTACATCTCCTTTTTTTGTACAGCGGACGAAGAACATTTAAAATAGAAATAACAGTCTACAAAACTAAGTTATTTCACTATATGTTGCTTCGTCTGTAGCTGGTTTGTAGTTTATAAATCTAGTCCTTTGTAAGAAGTAAACTAATATGGGTATAAAAAGTAAAAAATCATTACAGGCAAGATATCAAAAGGTCAATGAACTATCTAATTGGAAAACTATTTTACTTCAAATTTATGTTTGGTACACACATAAAAATTACAGATAAAGTGAGAAAATTGTGTACCAGGTGGTCATAGATTTAATATAAAGTGTCTTGTTGAGGTTGTATCGCCTACTTCGCAAGCCCATGTTAGTTTAACTCCGCCTCTTAAACATAAGTTTGATGCCACATTGGTTAGTTATCTTAATTCTGTTGCCGAGTGCCTGATGTATTACCTGGTATTGTGCACTTGATGTGTGCATGTTCTTATGCAAATCATGCTTGTCCCTACATCTATTCGTGCATACAAGGAGTAGTTTCAGGTAGTATTACCCAGATTAGTGAACCAAAAACTCTGCAGATTTATGATAAACCTGAAGTGTATGCTGTTAACCTCATTTCTGACCAATCTTTTGTTACGTTTGACCAAGCTTCCATTGCCTTAGCTTGTCCTTGTCATCATCTTATCCAATCTGATGCACGTATCAATGACCTCCATGATTCTTTTCTTTGTCCTCAATCTCAGCTAAATACCATTAGGCTTTTAACTGTACATCTTTTGTGCATGTTTATCAAGTAGGCGAGGAATTGGCATAAGTTGAAGTATAAATGAATAACATAAGAAGATAGACCAAATCATTTTACATACATTTGGCATTTAGTGCATGCTTGCCAATGGTGTCCCATCTCATGCTCATAGACTCAGCAGAGGAACTTGAAATAAAATTGAATTTTTTTGCATGACATGATATGCTGCCATACATAGACCGGTTAAAAAAATCAACCATAACACGTCATTGAAATCCCAAAAGTTAAGTAAGACAGTTTCTGCTGTAACAAACATACTTAAAGAGGAAAGCATTTAAATCCAAGAACTGGTCTATTTTTCATAAAACTACCAACTGTGTGTAGTATCAGGAGAAAATGTGTTAAAAATTATATTAAACATTCTGCAGTCTCATGAAAGCAAAAGAATTCAGTGTGCCTACAGCATAATGTTATTTGTTGTTTCAAGTAGCGGGTGACATAAACTGAAACTATGTTTCTCAAAGTACGTCATTAGGCTTCTGCAGATATATCAGCTGTTACACTGTAGAAGAATTGGTAGCCACTGAAATTTGAAATTTAATATTTTCATCTTATCATAACATAATATTATATATAATATTAAAACATAATTTGTTTCTATGTCAAAAATATGATAATGAGTATATATTCTGCATCTGGTATGGCAAAACCTAGCGAACAAAGTAATAATAATACTATAGTAAGTAAAAGTGAGCATACCCAGTGTTGACCCAAAGTAATACACAAACTTTTTATTTATATTGAGAACAAAGATATTTCAACTACTTTAACATTTCCATCCAAAGATTTCTAACATAACCAATATGAATCAAGACACAAATATGAGTGAATAAGATGAAGCCGAAATGGAATCTATAATTTTTTTGCCAAATTGTTAATCCTTATAACAACCGACGGCACAACAGAAAAACGTGGAAGTAAGGCCAACCATGCTAAATATCGTTATAGTATAACAGACGTTAAATTAGATATTGACATAAAGGGAAAATAGAAGATGAATACACAATCATATTATAGGCAGACACATATGCATACTAATTGACCAAGGTACTGGACAGTAACAGTTTATCATCTGCAATTAACACATCAGCTAAGTTGTACGATGAATAAATTACTGGCAAAGCAGATCGTAAGGACGCTGGCTGCGGGTTGGATTGTGTGGAAGAAACGGACGATGATCATTGCTGCATGTATTTTTCTCACTAAACTGAACTGGGGAAATAATTTATGTATGTATGCGGTAATATTATACGATTAATGGTGAAAACATAATATTATTGTCCAGTAATATTTAGTGGACATG
Organism: Allium sativum; assembly: GCA_030737875.1. Lineage (NCBI taxonomy): Eukaryota > Viridiplantae > Streptophyta > Magnoliopsida > Asparagales > Amaryllidaceae > Allium > Allium sativum. Next base: position 472,837,308 of record CM060923.1, on the reverse strand, counting down.
ACGATTAATGGCTGCGGGTTGGATTATGCGAACTCCCCACTTTATTTGTAATAGTTTTTGTACGAAATAACAATGAAGTAATGTAACTCTCTTTTTATTATTCTCAGTTGTAAAAACAGTTTGTACATATGGTCTATTTATATATGTAACAATTAAGCTGACAATAGGCTTTTAGACCAAACAGAAGGAAATGGGTCAAGGCTCATATGCATTGTACATAACGGGATATGAAGATAAACGTATTCCCCATACCCTCCCCCCCCCCACCCCACAAACCCTATTATCGTAACTAGGGTTTGAAAGCCAAAAAATGGCTATTGCTCTAAATCGCTATGTCTTTGTTTCTGTCTTTGTCTTCTTCCATTTTCACATCATTTTTACTCTCTTTTATGTCTAGGTCTCCACGTCATGATCTTTCCATCTTTTGTATTGGTGGTTGATGACTTGAAATTTCCGAAATTGGGTTTGTTCATGTCGCTGAAGTTTGATGCGCTTCTGATGGATCTGTGCAAAGGCTACGATTTTGGTGTTGATTCACGACTAGAGTTGAAGATTTGTTGGAATTTGCTTTTAGGGTTTGAGCTTTGTATCCGCCCCTTTGAAATTTAGGGCTTTTGATTTTAGCGACGCACAGTTTGGATCTCAGATCTTCAAATCGAGTTCTGGATAGCGGCTTGGTCAGAATATCTGCTATTTGGTAAGTTGAAGGTACGTGATTGACCTGAAGCTTATTCCTTTGTACAAGTTCTCTTACAAAATATATGTCAATTTCAAGATGCTTAGTTCTAGAGTGTAACACAGGATTTGCTGTTAGGGCTATAGCACTCATATTGTCACACCACACTGTTGCTTTAGCACTTGAATTGATTTTTAACTCACTTAATAGTGATTGCGTCCACGTTATCTCTACTGTTGTACTTGCAACACTGTGGTATTCTGCTTCTGTGCTTGATCTAGAAACAGTACTTTGCTTCTTAGCACACCAAGATATTGGATTCTTACTTAAATATATGCAGTAACCACTTGTGGATTTTCTGTCATCATGGTCATTTGCCTAGTCTGCATCTGAATAGGCATCAATGTCTAAATTACTGCTAGTTTATAGTATCAATCCCTGACAGATAGTACCTTTTAAATATCTTAAGATCCTTTTAACAGCTTTCCAATGATCACTCAATGGCTTTTGCATAAATTGACTTGCCTTGTTCACACTATAAGCTATGCCTGGTCTAGTTATAGTGACATATTATAGGGCACCTATTATGCTTCTGTATAATTTTTCATTGCAAGTGGGTTCACCTTTTTCCTTGCTCAAGTGTAGATTAGTTATCGTAGGTGTAGGCAGGGAATTAGCTTTGTCCATGTCTGACCTTGAAAGAATTTCTTAGATGTATTTTCTTTGACTTAGCTGAAGTTCGTTGTCTTTGTTTCTGCTGACTTCAATCCCTAGAAAGTATGATAGGTCACCCAAGTCTTTAACTGAAAATTCACTAGTCAACTGGTTGGTTATGTTTCTGATTTCATTATTGCAATTCCCTGTGATTATGAAGTCGTCTACATAGATTAGGACATAGGTCACAACATTGGCTGATAATTTTGTGAACAGTGAGTTATCTGATTTTGCTGAATTGTATCCAAACTTTGATAGAGTTGCCTTTAGCTTGTTGAACCAGACCCTGGGTGCCTGTTTTAGTCCATAGATAGCCTTGTCTAACTTGCACACCATGTTGTTACCCGAATTTTCCTTTAGTACTGGTGGCAATTCCATATATACCTCTTCCTGTAAATCATCATTTAAAAAGGCAGCTTGATGGTCCAATTTTTATACAAGGCTATAGTTAAGATGACTCTAATTGTTGTTGGCTTCTCAACAGGGGAGAATGTTTCACTAAAATCAATTCCCCACTGTTGTGAGTAACCTTTTGCTACAAGTCTAGCCTTGTATTTAGAAATTGTACTATCAGCATTTCTTTTTATTCTACATGTCCATCTACACCCAATGATATTTTTATTTTCGGGTGTTTGAACAAGATGCCAAGTTTGTTTCTTAGATAAAGCATCTAGTTCCTCCTGCATGGCTAACGTCCACTTATCATTCAACTTGGCTTGTTGATAAGTGGATGGTTCAGTATCATCAAATTCAGTATAAAAGGTTTTTGGTTTGAATATACCACTTTTAGCTCTTGTCATCATATGATGTCGATTTTGAGATTGAGGAACTTCCCTGTTTTTTCAGCTTGAGAGCTTTCAGTATTGTCATTTTCTTCATTGCTCTCATCATTATGCTGTGAATTGTTGTTGTTACTACTGCCACTATCTTCACTTTCATGATCTGATGTACTTCTAGAAGCAAAGTGTTGTGTGATTCTTATAGTTTGTGTGGTTTGTGTTTGTTTAGTGTTATAATTAGTTAGTGGCACATGCATAACTTCATCTGTTTGTTCAGGAAATTGTGGAACAGAAATTCTTGGATTGTAAATTTTTTTTTTTTGGTTTTGCATGTGTCACTTCTGAATGGAAACACTTCCTCATTGAAAATAACATGTCTTGATATATAAATTTTTCCATTGCTGTCCAAACACTTATAGCCTTTATAATTGCTGGCATAATCCAAAAATGCACATGCAGTAGATCTATAGTCAAGTTTGTGTTTATTAAATGGTCTAATGTGAGGAAAACATAGACATCCAAAAACTTTTAACTCATTATAATTTGGCTTGATTTGATTTAAAACTTCTATAGGACATTTCACGTCAAGTACCTTAGTAGGTAACCTATTTATTAGATGAACAGCTGTAGCAAATGCTTCTGACTAGAATTTCAAAGGTAATGATGCATGTGCTAGCAGCGTTAACCCTGTTTCAACAATATGTCTATGTTTTCTCTCAATCAGTCCATTTTGTTCAGAAGTGTGAGGACAAGTTAATCTGTATGTGATACCCTTTTTGTAGAAATAGATTTTCAAGTGTAAAAATTCTTTGCCACAATCACTTTGAACAGTTTTAACCTTATGACTTAACTGATTTTCAACATTAGCAATGAACTGCATAACTACATTATATGTGTCAGATTTTGATTTCAAGAAATATATCCATACATATCTTGAATGAGCATCTATAAATTAAATGTAATACTTGTATCCATAGTCAGTGTTAATTGGTGCTGGATCACATAGGTCAACAACAATTAATTCTATTGGATTCAAGTATTCAGTTTCAGAATTTGGAAATGGCAATTTTTGACTCCTTCCCATTTGACAATATGTGCACACATAATGATTTGGAATAGCAACAGAACTGTCAATACTAACTAGAATTTCTTTCATAATTTTTGTGCTTGGGTGGCCAAGCTTACAATGCCACAATTCATATGTCATACAGTCATTCTCAGTATTTAATTCAGTCACATTACAGTAATTATTTTTTGAATCATTTTTTCTGGGATTTCCAGAATCAAACTTGTATAAGCCATTTTGTTCCCTACCCTGCAATAAAATATTTCTAGTCAGCATGTCCCTAAGTACACCGTGATTTGGGTAAAATTCAAATAAAACTTTGTTGTCTTTAGCACACTGTGACACGCTGATTAAGTTCTTTCTTATATGTGGTGCACATAGTAAATTATTCAAATAAATTTGTTTAGCATCATTAATACTAGCACATCCAGTGTGAGAAATGACTATAGAATTATCGTTACCATAATTAGAGACTGCTTACCTTTGTACTCACGATTCCCGATATTCAGATTATTTAAATTGTTTGTGACATGATGAGTGGCTCTTGAATTTGGATACCATGATTCATCTTGAATATCCTCTGTAGTAGCAAGGGTTGAGGAAGTTTCTTGATTGCTTTTAGCGTCTGATTGACTGTTGACCATGTTGCCATTAGGATTGTTGTTCTTGTTGTTGCTATTTCCTTGCTGATTTACATTGTAGTTGTTATCGAACCTGAAATAACATTTATTAGCTGTGTGGCCCATTCTTTCACAAATCTGGCACTTTGGCCTGTTGTTGGAGTTCCATCTTCTAGCTCTTCCTCTTCCACGGTTTGACTGACCTTCTCTATGGTAAGTGTTTGGATTTCTTGAATTACTTTGTTGATTTTTGTTCTTCCCTGTAGTAGTACATGTTGATTGAGGGATCAGGCACTTGATCTTTCTTTTGCAAGAATCTACCTTCATGGGATAAAAGCATAGAATGTACACTGTGTAATGAGGGTTAAGGTTCTATTGATGCATAACAGCTTCATATTCATCCTCCAGTCCTCCAACTATGTATAAAACTTGTTCTTTTTCTTCGATCCTGTTTCCAGTACATGCTAGTTGATTACATAGGTTTTTAACTTTCATCAAGTAGTCATTCATACTTAAGTTTTCCTTCTTTATATTTTAAAGTTGTTTCTTGTAGTTTAACACCCTTGCTGATGACTGACTTGTGAAAGATCTTTCAAGTGCTGTCCAAATATCATGTGATGATTTAATACCAATTAGTTGTGGCATTATTGATGCACTAACAGTAGACATCAGCCATGCACTGACCAGATTGTCTTGTCTTTGATATGATGCATGTTCTTGATTAGGAATTAGATTGTTATCAGCACCTCTGATGTACTTAGCTGGAACAGTTTGTGATCCATATAGATAATCTTCTAATCCATAAATTTTTGCTGCTGTTTCAACTTGCAGTTTCCATAAAAGATAGTTGGATTCATCTAGTTGGATTGAGATGATATTGCTTTGTGGCTTTATGATGGATTTGATAAGCTCTTCAGTGCTTTCAGCGTTGGTCTGATTTGATCTTGCTGATGATCTTGGAGAATTTGGATTTGGTGGATTTGTTTCAACCATGATTCACTGAATATGATGAGAGAAATAGCAGTTTCAGAAATGACTGCACTAAAACAGGTAAATGTCTCTGAACTCTTTGTTCTTGAATTGAAATCTTCTGATGTATTTCTTCAGACTGAATTTAAAATGCACCCAGAATTGCTAAAATGAAGATGTTGAGAAGAATTTGGCAAACAGTATGTCTGATTAGCAATTCTTGGACGGCTTTTAGCTTCAGAAGATTGATTTCTTCAGATTATTTTGATAGAAATTGAGTTCTTGAGACACTTTGCCGCCAAGCTGTGTTGTTTGAGAACTGATGCAGCAACTGAATGTATGCAAGGCACAGTTCTTGGACTCACAGCCTCAACTCTCAAATGATGAGATGCAAATCTCGGATGAGAGACATCCAAATGATGAGAATTTTCTGATGGATGATCTATCTTTTGATAGATTTGTAGAGAATCAATAGTTGGATCTAATCTTGATGTTGTTAGCACACTTTTGGCTTTGATACCATATACGAAATAACAATGAAGTAATGTAATTCTCTTTTTATTATTCTCAGTTGTAAAAACAATTTGTAAATATGGTCTATTTATATATGTAACGTTGAAGCTGACAATAGGCTTTAAGACCAAACAAAAGGAAATGGGTCAAGGCCCATATACATTGTACATAACAGGATATGAAGATAAACGTATTCTCCATAGTTTTAAGTCAGTAGTAATACAAAAATGTGGGTATTATTCACTAAATGCAAGCATGTAAGCACAAGACGTGGATAGAACTGAATATGAACCTATTCACGCAAGCAGGTATTAGATTAAAAAAGGCCAAAATCGAAGTTAGCTAGATGTACTGGTGTCAGAATTTGAATTCCTCGTAGTTTGTGCATCCAATAAACATTAAGTTTGTAAAGTAATAGCAGAGTAAAAAATGGTAGTAAATGTAGAAATGAACGGTCGTGTATGCAGAAGCAAGCAAGTACACAGTGAATGTAAACATAAAAATAGTTGAAGCAGGCGATTACTTGTTAATGTAACCAATGGAAAATTGCCTAATTATTGTAAGAAATTGAATGCAAAACGGTAAGCTAGATTAACAGTGAAACACCCAGTTATGAATAATGATATAGATATTGGTATGGAGTATTGCACAATAATAATAACGCATAGGTTCTGATAATTTAATCTTCATTGTAATAGGGCCACTAATCTAAACTGAAATGAGGTTAACAACATTCATATATGTTATGAGAACGTAAAAATTATGAACTGAACATATGTGTGTGTGTGTCTATATATATATATATATATATATATATATATATATATACACACACACACACACACACACACACATTAACGGTGATAATCGTATACTTAATCGTCCATGTATATATATACAGTAATGGCGAACTGAGAGAAGAACGTAAAAGAATAGTGGAAAGAGCATGGCACCCAAGAATTTCGAAATATTGATTTGTGCGCTTGTTGAAGAATAGCAAGATTCTTGGAAATAAACGGTGAGAGTAGTGAAGAACGTTTAAAATTGAACAACCGGAAGAGGAATAAAAACTTACCAGATCTGAGGAGGAGTAACATGCGGTTTAAGGTAGTGCGTACTGTGAAGTTGGCAGGCAGGCAGGAATTACATAAGAATAGATAGTAATCGGAAGGGGATGGGCTGGGCAAAGAAAGGAAAATTAAAGTGAACTGGGGAGAGGAGTTGGGTAGTGGGTAAGAAGAAATTATCGCCGATTCGGGGAAAGGAAAATGGGTAGAGGAGTAATAGGTTAGAGCGGAGAATGAATTAATGGACCGAGCGGTGGGAAAAGAAGAAAACGTAGGTGGGTTTACGTTTCCGTATTTTGAAATGTTTAGTAGCAGTGCTGCCAGATCAGCAGGGATTAGTTCCTGTTTTCTTCAAAAGATTTTATTTTATCTTTCCACAACTTATACCAAATTAAGGTTTAGGAACTAGTCGGGATTATCGAGCCTTACCGAAGTAACCATTCATTTTATTAATCCCAATCCCAACCTATTCATCCCATGGAGCAAAACTGGTGGTACTCCATATCTAATACTCATAGTGTTATCGGTAATTTAATTACCATTTCATGTTCAAATCTAATTAAAGATTTAACTATCGCATGGGGAAAAACTAGCGATACTCCATTCTCGATTATTTCTTGAATCCAGTAATTTTAATTACCTTATTCACCTTTCAATCTAATTAAAGATTCATTAAAAATCTACTTAGTTTTAATCTTCAAAAATCATTACTACTTTAGGAAAATTAATTCTGTCTTTAACTAGGTTAAAGAACCAATGCCATTTAAAACACTGTTCACAATAAACCCAAAATCACCATCCATCAAAATGGAACCTTTACGGAAATCAATAGTATATAACCGACATAATTTTCTATATCGGACTAATACTATCAACGGAATAACGAAAAAGCCTTTTAAATTTCATGAATAGTAAATGCCTTCCTTCACATAAGCTCATCTCGATTTTCACTAAATCGAATTCCATTCAATTCCAATTTCTTTTATTAAATTTGAAAACTTTACTTTGGAAATTTTCCATTAAATCTTACGTTAAAGATTATAAATTTCATATCTTAACTTCACTGTTAATCGGGTTTAAGAACTAATGTTGTTTAAAACATTGTTCACAATCAATCCAAAATCAACTTCCATTTAATTCCAATTATATTTATTAATTGTAAAACTTCCTTAAATATTAGTTAAAAGATTAATTCTTTTGTCAACTGGGTTGAAGAATAATGTTATTAAAGACATAATTCACGACAAACCCAAAATCCAATTTGACATTAAATATAAGGCTCTAGATAGAAATCATATCAACTTATATTCAATATCATATTCTGAGACCAACGGATATCGTATTGGGAATAACGATATCTGTATATTCCAAATTCCTCAACAATATCCGTGTAATCATGGAATCCAATATCGAAATATTACGAAGATTATTTCCATTCAAATCCATTCCAATTCGTACACTGGGAAAATTCTAGTTGTATTAAAACCATTATTCTAAATTATATATATATATATTCATCTTGAAAACTCATTTCAGTCGTTTATCTCTAAAATTGCACATATCACTGTTCAGTCAGTTTTATTATTTTCGTGCCCATGCAAAATCGGACATCAAAACCAAACTTCAACACTTAACCGAATACTATATTAAAATAATTATTTCATTCCGGATTGAAATGAGATTCAAACAACTACCATATAATTTTTGTTATATGAGGATTTCATACATCGCATGTATTCAACAATAGTGATAAACAACTATTAACATTCAATTCACATCCAGAGTGAAATTTGCAATTGCATAAGCATTAAACAATTTAATAACGCTTATAACAGTCTGTCAATCAATCGGTTGACATACAACTAAACACAAGGGAGATGTGTGAAGTTATTATCATCCCCAGACCCATGTGGGGTTTTCAACCATCAAACAAATATTATTATTTGTATATTGGGCGATGTGTAAAATAATCGTACCAACACCCGTGTGGGGTTTACATCACAATCCACGTGAACTTATCTAACATTTGGGAGACGGGTGGGTAAATTGTCATCAAAATCATTTATAATATAAACGTTTTGTCTATAACATTCATAATCACAGTTTAATAATAATAATATTAAAAATGTAAACATCCATCAATCATCAAACAAATATTGCAATCACAGGCAATATATATATACTCAGTTATAAAAATAACCGTACAAAATTTTGAGTGAGAGAGTTCTCACCTTGATTGGTTTTAAAATCGTAAAATAATGATAAACGTTCGATTGTTTACAACGGATGTTTTTCTCTGCCAAAAATTGTCATGAGCTTCAAATCACTCCAAATTATTTTACTGAAAAGCTCTCATCCATACGGTTCCAACGATCCAGTTTCGCTGAATTCTGACAACGTATGAAAAAATTATGACCGTTTTAATATCGTCTGGCCATTAATGGCCGAGGAAAGGCCGTCTGCTCGGCCATTATTAGCCGAACTGCTGTTAAACATAAAGATTTTTTTTCTATGTTCGGCCATTAATAGCCGAGCCATTCTCACGGCCATTAATGGTCAAACGACTGTTTTTCCTCAAAAATCAATGCAATTCGCATAGGAAACATATTCAAAATGATATCGGACAATGCCCAAGGCCTATGATGTTATGTACATGCAAATGAGGCTTCTATAACTCACCTAAGCAACTCATAACGCCAAACTTTCATGCCCAAACATTCATACAAGAGATTTGCAATGATTTTTGATTATACATTTCAAAACGGGCAAATTTTCTAACCAATACAATCAAATGCGATATAAGCGAATCATGAAGACTTAGAACTTTGTCGGGGCGGCAACGGAGCTTCACAATATCACCAAATCAACTCATAGCATATGAATTAGTTTGTATGGACAATTCTAATCACATATTTTCAGTTCAATGGAACATAAACTAATGAAACGGAAAGTGTATACTTATCTAACCAATTCATGTGCATATGTAAACCCAAATGAACACTAAATTACACTTATACAAGCTAATTGCTTGTGGCATTGATGTGAGTTCATGAATAACTCATAAAGTTCTCACATTTGATGGTTAGAAGCTATGTAAACCCAAATGAACACTAAATTACACTTATATAAGCTAAATGCTTATGGCATAGATGTGAGTTCATGAATAACTCATAAAGTTCTCACCTTTGATGGTTAGAAGCAAGAAATCGATCCAATGACAAGCTAGAACAACCTCTCTTCGACAAAAACACTAAAATCGACAACCTATAATCATATGAACATATTTCTAAGAATTAGATTATAGGAAATCTCAAAAATAGATGAGGAGACAAGCTATAGAAGATAAAGAGGAGGCTTATCAAAGCTTCTACACTTGATTTTGCACTTGATTTGAGCTTCTAGTTGCAAAACCTTGCTTAGAAATTTCTATTTCCCATTCCCCTTTTTCTATTTTTATCTAAGTGTTGGAATGAACGAAGGGAAGAGGGGGTCAATTGGTTATATGGAGTGGCTAGATTTAGCCAAACCAAGACCCACCAGGGTGTTAAATCTCTGAATCTCGGAATATATCGAAGTTTATACTTTTCGAACACGCAAACGTTATTTTGAACTCAAGGGAAATGGTTTTGAGTCCAAATTCATCCATATGCAAAAAGCGATGTTCTGGTCATACATCAAATGAAAGAGATCAAATTTCTCCAACTCCAAAGATATCGATGTTTATAGTTATAAAAATTACAAACAACATTCTGAACCCAATGGAAGTGGTTTCGTCGAAAACAGAAGTTTGCAAAATGACTATTTTTAAGGGGTATATATAATATTAAAAAATATATAAATTTCATAGCTACTATTCTAAATTTTGATTTAGACATAACTTACAATTTATAAAGTGAAATCTCAATTCTTACATTCGTTAGAAAATTATAATTCAAAGTATTCCAATGTTTCTTGTTTTATCAAAATCTGACTTATATTGAATCCTATACATTCATTCAAAGTTTAAAAATCGAATTTTCAAACTACTGCGCCATTTCACGCTCGTTTTAATTAAATTTTAAAATTATACGTTCAAACTTCGATTTAAATAAATTTTAAATCGTTCATTCTCAAAATAATTCATCAAGAATATTTAGTTTCTATGAAAATCAATTAAAAAAAATTAAATTGGTTCCAAAAATACGAGTTGTTACATAAAATTTGTTTGCTTTGCTGTTAATAGCATAGCCTATAAATACCCATTCATATGCTCTACTTGCCAATTTTATTCTCTTAGGGTCTGGAATGCGAACATATACCAAACAACCCTAAGTTCTAAAATATGAGACATTGGGTTTATAATTCTTTAAAATTTCATAAGGTGAAATTTTATTCGTATATTTGGGCATTCTATTCAGAACATAACATATGGTTAATAAAATATCCCCCGCCAATGTTTTGCTGCACCGGTATTTAGTAAAATGACAACTACTAATTTGGTAAAGGTCCTATTTTTTCTTTCAGCTTTACCATTCATTTCAGGTGAATAGGGTGCGGTTCTCTCATGTACTATACCATGTAGTTTATAGAAATCCAGAATTGAAGTAGATTTATATTTTGTTCCTCTATCACTATGAAGTCTCTTGATTTTCTTATTTGCTTGATTCTTAATTTTAGTTTTGAATGTTTTAAACATGTCAAAAGCATCACTTTTATTTTTCATAAGGTATATACATAGGTGAAATCAGAACAGTCATCAATAAAAGTGATAAAATAACGATGTCATGTGTATAAGTACCATCAAGCTCACATATATCTGAATGAATCAAGTCTAAGGGTTCAGATACTTTATCAACAGATTTGTGAGGTTTCTTTGTGATTTTAGCTTGAGTACAGAATTCACATTTATCAAGTTCAGATTCTGACATTTCAGGAATCATATCTAAGGTGATCATGTTATGAATTATAAGTTTATTAACATGACATAATCTAAAGTGTCAAATACTAAAATCACACAATATATAAGCAAAACTAATCACTTTATTAGATTCAACATTCAATTTAAATATTCTCTTCAAGCATAACCCTTCCCACAAAAGTTCCCTTATAAGTTAAGGTATACAAATCAGCCACAATAACTTGAGTAAAGCCAGCTTTATTAAGGAGAAAGCCAGAAACCAGATTCTTCCTCATCTCTAGAGTATGCATAACATCTTTCAGAATTACAGTCTTTCCAGAGGTAAACTTGATTTCAACATCGCCAATCCCTGCAACTTTAGTGGTGTGAGAATCTCCCAACAACATTTTCTGATCATCATCAGCTGTGTATGTTGAACATATCACGATCACAGCAGACATGGCGAGAAACACCAGTGTCTATCCACCAACCCTCTGATCCACCAATAAGGTGAATCTCCGTAATTATAGCCGTAAGAGGATTCTCAGTCAGGTTAGCCTACGGTGCAGAGCTTGTCCTCTTCCGACACTTTCATGCCATATGACCTGGTTTTCCACATTTGTAGCAAAGAAACAACTGTCCAGAATCATTCTTTTGGGCTAGTTTCTGTTGTCTTTTTTGGTTTCCTTACGGATTCTCATTCTGTTTGTTACACCAGTTCTGATTCTTAAAGGATTTCTGGTACGGTTTTAGAACTGCGGGTTTAATCTTTTTAGTGTTGTTGTTATTGACGATCAGCACCTCTTCTTTCTGGTCCTGCTTGCGTGTCTCCTCTTCAATACTGAGGCACGTGATCAAGCTCTCTAAGGAAAATTCCTTAGTCTTATACCTTAAGACATTCATAAAATCTTTCCATCCGGGGGCAATTTGTCAATAATAACAGCAACTTGAAACTGTTCGTCCAACGCCATACCTTCGAAGATAATCTCATGAGCTATTTTTTGAAGCTCAGAGAGTGCATCTCTACTGACCTGTCATTTGGTACTTGAAGTAGCGGCTGACTGCATATTTCTTTGTCCCTGCCTCCTCTGTGTCATACTTCTTCTTCAGTGCTTCCCAGATCTCCTTTGTTGTCTTATCCACCGTGTTGTAGTAGTCATACAGGTCATCGATGAGGTCGTTGAGAATAAAGTTTCTACACAGGTAGTCCTGCTCAATCCAGTTCTATTGTTGTTTTGACTGTTCGGTCACTATCTAAAATTACTGCTCGTTTTCTATTTTCTATGAAGAAATTTAATAGCGGAGGTAAGAAGAGATAAAATGTTGTTCGGTGGTTATTCTCGTCTATAAAATGAATTATTAAAAACGAAAAATTAAATTGCCGAACGGTTTTTTGGGTGGTGGGAGAGAGTCGGCTGAAAAAATGGATCAAAGTTTACCATGTCATTTAAAAATTCGGTTCAGAAATTTTTACCATCTCAAAAATAACGGTTCGAAAAATGAAATGTTTTGCGGTCCAAAAATATAAGTGTCTACACCACAAGGCCAAGGCCCAAGCCCGAATCAAGTCGGGTCGGGTCGTTCGGTCGGTCGCGCGCGTGTGTGGTGGTCATGATGCATAGTCTTTCTCCTTGCAATAATGCATGTATTGGGAGCCCCAATGCCCCAACATGTCTTGTAACAAACAAATATAAATACTTTGCTTCTTTCATATAGTCTCAACTTGTGGGAGTATTCACATATAGGAGTCATTCTTACACTTATTCAATTTTTAAATAATTCACCCTGTTGTAACCGTTCTGATTAATCCGACTCAAGACCATTCGAATCCGATATCTAAATCACAAAGCACTAGTGGAAGACTAGATCATTGTTAGACTTGCAAAAACAACAAAAAACAATAACTCTAGTCACAAATCAAGATCAACCAATCACGAACAATCCAAATCTCAATCACAAGCAAGAAACTAATGACATAAGTAGCAAAAATAAATCACACAAGGATTTATAGTGGTTCCACTAACATCTTGTTAGTGTATATCCACTTTGGAGAGAGTATTTTTATTATCACGATGAAAGGAATATAAGAGATTGATCCAGTGATCACTATATTTCAATATAGAAAAGAGCTTGAGCAGAATAGAATTGAAGAATTGGAATTAGGTTATAAACCATAATTCTCCCTTGAGAATAAACCCTTGATCCCAGATCAAGTCTCCAAGCTTCTCCCACTAACACACACCTGAAAATAGCTTATATAGAGATAGGCCGATTACCCAGATTGCCCCGTGTGTTCACAAATCAATTTGTCAAGTTTCCAGCCCGAAACAGCCCAAAAGTTATGTCGGACGTTTGTCGTGGGAGGTGACAGACGTCTGTCCCTTTCAGGGAATTAATTGGGCTTCAGCTTTAAGCTCAGACGTCTGTCCCCAATATGACAGACGTATGTCCCTCTCTCAGACGTCTGTCGTGGGGATGACAGACGTCTGTCAGAACTCTTGAGAAAATCCACTCTGACAACTCAGACATTCGTCGTCCTCTATGACAGACGTCTATTGCACCTGCACACTGAAAAATTGCACCTTTCAGCTCATAACTTTCGCATGCAAACTCCGATTTGCGAACGGTCACCTCCGACTCGAAGCTATCTTCGTCCTCTTCAATCCAACATATAGTATCTCATACTTCAACACACCAATTGTTTATAAAACCAGTTCCAACAGAGAGTTCAGTGGGGCGCGTGGGATAGGCAGGTTTCCGGGGGGAGATGAAAACGAGGAGAGACGTTGGTTTCAAAATGTTATAGAGAAATAGAAGAGAAGCTGCAGATTCAATTATAGATTCAATCATAAACGATTAAAAATCCCAGCGTATGAATCAAGGAAGCACCACAAAACTATGTTGACACGTTTACCTTCTTTCACGTTCATTTCCAATTCGAACATAATATATAGGGCTAAATATATCTGGACTAGCTCGGTATGTACATATCGTAAATGTCAACTCAACGTACAAACCAAATCCAATGTTTAAAAACACGAAATGAAATGTGTAGCGTCGATACAGACATGATAGCATTTTGAGAACTAATATTATAACGTTTGCATAAAAATTTATTGTTTAAGTTATATTGGTTGTCGGTACTGTAAATCGATCGTATAAATCAATTTAAATAGAGTTAGCGAAATCGAAATTCGACAAAACGAACGTCGACATCTATGTTATTAAAGTCTCTAAATTGATTTCATAGAAAATATCAGTATTTTAAAAAGAACCATGCTAGTTTGACCGAAAATAAATAGGTTAAAAACTGCGAATAAAATCAAAATTTAAGGCAGAAAAAGCGGAAATCAACGGGGGGAGGGGGGGGGGGGGCATTTATTATCGGGATACAGAAGCAAATTTGTTTTAAAAATAATATTTCAACGTCATTATTAAGCGATCTTACATCAAAGTTCCAAAATGAATAAATTCTTGATTAAACGATCAATTTAATTCATTGTATTCAATTTAAATGTACGCAATCTTAAATATACATTCAAAATTCATAAGTTTATTATAATTTAAAGTAAATCACCTTTCGTTGGCGATCATGGAGTTTTAAATGAAGCAAAAAAAGGTCTAAATGTAATATCATATACAATGCATATATATTTATTCATAAGCAGTTCCACCAAACCGTACACATTTATATTACTCAACAATAACTTCATTCCAACTCATATTAGTTTCATTTGTTGTACATGAAACGAAGAATGTCAGTTGGAATTTAGAACGACGGTTTCTTCCCCTGTAACATGCCCAAGAGCTGTTCAATGACTTGAGAGCCGCTGTCACGAAGACCGGAATGTGTGTATTCATTCGTCACCCATACTCTTATCCCTGCTATTTCTGAAGCTGTTTCCATGGCAATTTTGAAATTTACAAACATGTCCTCGAAATATACAGCAGCCGCAATAGGCACCTGAAACACAGGTACAATATCATAAGGGTGTTCTTGTAATTCTCTCTAGTTTCTTTCTCCACAACCTTAAACACTGACTATAAAAGAAAACTAAATTAACCTTCAATGCCAAATGATAAAAAAAGTAGGAAGCAGATAAACTTGTATCATTGCACTACGATGAAACACGACAGATAAAATTATTTAAACATCCAGTGTATTAACGCATAATAAATTTTGATTTTTCATTTTGGAGCATAGATTAGTTTATATGAATATATTGATATATTTTTGAAATTTGTAACTTTCTGCATAATTTTCCATTTCCTTTTCTGAAATTCTTTTATTATTTTTAAATTTCAATTTTGATGCTTCTAGGCTTTTTTTAATATTTGGTAAGTTCCATATTCTTGAACAAAAATTGAAGGAAGAAAGAAAAGAAATCCAATAAAGAATTTTTCTGTATGATAAATGTTTGATTTTCTTTTCTTTTTTTTTAAATTTTTAGAAGAGTTCCAAGTTTACAGTAAATCATACCCCCTGACCGTTCGGTATGTCAGAATGAACTACTGAGGTTTGTATAAAATAACATTCATAAATCATGATCGGTCAATAATTATTTTTATAACTGAAATAGATATAACAACTTCTAGAAAGCTTTCATACAGTAGAATAACTCACCTGATTATTCCTTAGTTTATTAACATCATATAAGGCCAACCAATCCTCCTTATTGGCCAACAGATGGGCAGCTTCTTTGAATTTTCTTAGTGCCTGAATTTCATCAAACATCCATGGGAAGACCATCTGGCACAATTTATAGAAAATATAGCTCAATATTTTCTCTCCAAGAAAAAATAAATTTAGAATATACACAATAAAAACTAAAAAAAGGTAATAAAATTATCATTTACCTCTCCAGTAAAATATACAGTGCGTCTTTCATTTGCAGCTTTGATTGGATCAAATACATCGTCGTATTCACCCCTTATTTTATGAGCAGACCATTTTGAAGCTGAACCCTAAAGGTGTAAAAGCCCATTTAGAAACAACTTATTTACAGTGACTTAAAAAGTAGTTTTGAATTATAGCTTTTAAGTAGTTTTAAGTGAAAATTAAAGGTAAAAGGGATTGGATAAATAAGCTGAATTTGTAACAAAAATTTAGCTATAGAAGTCAAAATAAGTCTTCACTGTTTATTTATTGACTTCTAAACAACATATTTCACCTTTTTGCAGCTGATGGCAAACATATGAACAATCATAAGCAACTTATAAGTTGTTTTAACTACTTGTAAGTGGTTGCTACGCACGTGACACATCCTACGTCAAATGAAGTAAATTCTAACAGTTCGTCGGTGAAAAGCACAAACTGCCTTTAAGTCTAACTTTGTCGTTGCGAAGAACATACCTGACAATATATTGATTCATGCATAAGAGCATAGAGAGGATTTGTATCGAAGTCAACCCAATTCTCAAACTGCCAAAAATAAAATAATTCATAAATTCAGTTGAAGATTGCATGCCTAGTGATGCAGGAAAGAAAGGCCTTACCAACAACATAAATGTTCGCAAAGATGTAAGTTTAACTAACAGTACATAAATGATACTTAAAAGTATGATACATAATGAAGCAAACATATGTAAACATTCCTATTATTTCGTGGTGAATTACTTGGATATGGATATGGATATTAAAAGGTAAAAGTACACTTACAGCCTTCAAGAAATAGTAACTGATATGTTTTTTAGCTCCTGGCACTAGAACTGGATCCCAAACCCTCTCCAACCTGTTATGAACCACATGATATTATCACGAATTAAATGTTTTAATGTCCAAAATAAATACATGAAGTCAGTGTGTAGTTATACAGAAGAAAGCCCCTTACATGTAATGTAAACGTTCAAAACTACCCCCAAATCCTAAACCCGCAAGTCCAAGAATTTGTAAACCCTTTGCTGTCAAAATGCCTCCAGAAGGAAGTGATACCTATACATAGACGATTGATAGGTTGATATTTTCGCATAGTTGATATTCTAAAATCTCAATGTTTTATTTATATTGCTGATGCTTTTATTTGCATGTAAATGCATCAAAAACAACAGCAAATATTCAATACATATGCTCGTGAAGCTTAGAAGTTCCTAAAAGAACGAACTGTAATGCCATTGGTAATCCAACCAAAATAAGTGAACCCGTGTGAAGTTTGGAAAAAATAAATACTGTGGTCATGATTCTTATGACTACGTGCAAGTGAAATTACTGCAAGTGTGCAGGTGAGGTTTCCAAAAGTTCTTTGAGTACAGCATAAACATGAAACTGTATTTATCGAATGTAGTTCATCATTGAATAAATTTTATACTAGCTGCATAACTGACCCCGCCATCTTCACATTCAGATAAATACTTTACAACTTCAATTACAACTTCTCTGTCTTGAGGGAATCTTTTATAATACTTCTCATTCTGGATTATAACTTGTTCGAAGCAAGCTCTGTATACATAATCTGCAGTACAATTATTTCCTACAGGAGGAAGCCCTCCGGTTAAGAGAACCGCCTGTAGTCCTTCTGGAGCAAAACATAAATAGGTAACTGCACAAAATCCACCATAACTCTGTAAATAAATAAGCAACAGATATAAGAAGGTTTTTGAAGTTAAACATGTAAAAAATGTATCATTAACATATGAAAAATAAAACACCATGACAAATAAGAAAAATCATGTTGATTCATTAACAACAAACCACATGCAATAATGTGGAGGTTTCAGAATTTTAAGAACCTAAGAAGAAATATCAAATAGTAGGTGACATATGTAAGCAAGACTGAATGTTACCATTCGATAAATTTTTGGTATATTGTAGCAGAGCTTAGTGATACATCAACATAATATATAATTCTATGCAGAGTCCAAAAAGGTAATGGAAATGAAGACAATTCCTCAACTATTCGTTGAAGCTTTAGGGGTCCCACACTGATTATCCATTAAGACAGAGAAAAAAAAAATACTAATATTTCCATTAAGCAAAATTGTGATACTAATATTTTATAGTGAAAGGAGGTTCTAAATTATTATCAAACCACACTTAACTTATTCTATTAGCATCCCTCGAACCGAACAGGTGAAAAAATGGTGTTCTCGTTCATTAGATTTACAACAAGTATCTGCAAGAATTCAAGCAGAAAACCGATTTCATATTTGATACTCTAAAGGAAGATTGGGGGAGGTGACGCTTGGTTATTGGGTCCTATCATATAAAATGTTACATACACATAAAGAGTAGAGTGAAATTTAAATGTAGGCTTGCTGCATGCAAGGAATCCAAACTTCAGTAGCCATTAAGAAAATAAGAAAACCCCAAAAAAAAAAAAAAAAAAAAAAAAAAAAAAAAAAAGAGTTGCTTGTTGAACAGTAACGTATCTCCTTAAGTTGTTTTATAAATAAATCGCAAGTAAATTCTACCATATTGTGACCTCCCCAAACGAAATATAGCATTCACAATCAAGCTAGCACCAAACAAAACATCCATCGCAGCGTAAATACTGCATATTTAAATAAACCTGAAGTCTTGATCCAATTCAAGTTAACTGCAAGATTAGTTAAGTAACAGAACTTTTTTTTTACCTGGCCCAAAACTGTCCACGGTCTACAATCTGGGACAATACACTTACGGATGAACTCAGCATCCTTCACAATATTATCAGCTCGGAAATGTTTCAAAAAGTCAACCAGCTTCTCTGCAGGTGTAATTTGAGATAGAGAAGAAGCAGTTAGTGGAGTTGATAATCCAGTTCCTCGCTGTGAAGTTCAAACAAAATTTCATCAATGGTAAGCATAAACCTAATTACCTATGACATAACTTATGTGAAGTACCCATTTAGCATATCTTACGCTTCTAAACAGGATGCAAACCAAGACACAGCTGAATTTAAATATCTCGTACTTCTTATGGTTGTCTATGTAGAATAGAATAATGGGCTTCAGAAAAAGAACAGAATTGCTTACAAAATTCTGTTTTGGTCTTCAGACTTTTTATTATTTTTATTTTTTGAAATTTCGGCTCTGTACATGCAATTCCGGAAATTCCATTCTAATTCCGTTACATTTTCATACTTAATAAATATTTAAGTCTACTGAATGATTTTGAACAAAGTTTATGCTAAGGTTACAAGGTATATTATTGACAAAAACTCATTTATACATGTACGCAATTCATTAATCAAAGTTTTTTTAATATCTTACATAAATTATTTTAAATAATCTATTATGTATCAATACTAGCCAAACCCAGCCCGTAAAACCGCACAACTAAAAGAAAAAAAAACCTACTACTCTCCCTTGGCAGCTTTATTACATTGCAGAAACCATGCCCAAACTTCAATTGAGGGCGAAATTCTTCAAAACTTAATGGGGGGAAAAAAAAACAGCGACGGAAATTTAAAATTGATTGGAGCAATAAACAATCCAGATTCAGTTTTGATATGGTGCTCAAAATTGATGATCCAACCTCAGTCGTTTAAAAATCAATTCTCATAGATTCTCTTTTATTAGTTTTCAAATCCCCAAACGGGATTCTGATATTGTTCCAGTCCGGTCTATGCCGAAATCAAAATGGAAACGTCAGCATGCCGGCCACAATTAGAACCTTGTTAAAATTAGAAACAATATGTCAGGATTGTAATACAACTTAGTATGTGTGGCCTCCGCATTGTATAACAGGCATGGCCCACTCAAATAATTGTTACTGGAGTTAATTTGTTAAGTTTAGGCACCCCAACTCAGTTTGTCATGACAGAAGGAATCTTTAGTGTTACACGTTACCAATCTCGTATGCATACCGCAATTATTTCACAACTTTTGCAACATGAGACTAATCCCAATTCCAATCCATACACCCAGTCCATTATAATCCAATCCATACCTAACAAGTTTTCAACTGAAATAGAAAACATTCCAAAATACCATGAATGTTGTTGATTGAGAAGGCAGCACAAAAAAATGGATGTCTTGCCATGATGACCATCCACATATGCACTGTATTTAGTTTCAGATGTACAGATGTCTATAAAAGAAACATAGTTCCAGACCAAATCTAAGGCTTGTATATCATTTATGAGTTGCACATCACACTAAGCCCAAATTTTTCTAATAAAACAACCACTTATCTTCACTTAAGTCATGCTCACTGATAACCAATCTACCTGAAAGTTATTTTCATCATACAGCCTCAAAGGTGTTTGGCGATAGCTTATAAATAGCAAAAGTAGTTTGTATGTTATTTTTTGTAATTTTAGATTTTTGGCAACAACCTGACTTTGCTTAAATGTGGCAAATAAATTGATAAATCATTAGAAACAAACACTTTCTTGTGACTTATGGCATATTTCTACACCTAAATTTTGTACAATTCCAACTTATTCATTCAATTTTTTTGTCTTTTTACTATTCACTTAAAACTAATTAAATTACTATAATTTTCTTTTTTTAAAAGATTCAAATGCCAAACAAACCTTTGGGGCCTCATAAGAGCCCAGGAGAGCTAACCAATCATATAAGTTGAGATTCTCCATCTTTAAAACAAAAATAACATACAGAAAAGTCTTTGAGGAAAGCTACTTGGCATTTCAACGCAGAACAAAGTAGGGTTTGAAGCATTATCAAGCGGAATAGGCTCATAAGTAGTTGCATATGTAAATATACTCTAGCAAAAACCCAATGAATAAGGACATTAACATGTTTCGAGAAACCAGCGCCTAATCAAATTACAAATATCCAAAAGCAAATTCTATTGCAACACGTAGAATTGTTGAGCTGCCCCCCATGTTAGCCAAAATATTCAATGACCATATTACCCTTTCTCTATTTTGACTTAAATTGTTGGCTTTTTTTTTCATATCTTCAGTTCACCACGCAGTGGCATTGCGTGGTCCCTTTACAGTACACGCAGTGGCACTGCTTGGTACTTTGAAGTCATCTCACAAAGCCACTGCGAGGAGACTTCAGAGTACTTCGCAAAGCTACTGCGTGATCCATTTACACTGTGTGAGACGATATTTTCGGGGTTTTTTTAGAACGGGGAAACTCAGTAAAACAACGAGTCTTTCAGTTTTTACGAAAATCAAGGGCAACTAAGCAATTCTATGAGTTGCAATAGAATTTACCATATCCAAAACAGCCAAACATAATGTAGATACCTGATCCAATAGAATAAGACGGTAGTCCTCAGAAGCCTTTTTCATCCATCCACTAGCTTCCACCGGACGTGGACTCTCAAACCCAGGCCCGCCTTGAAGAAACAGCAAATAAGGCAAAGTATGCTCTTCCTTTCCAACTGTTTTCAATACTCGTACTTAACAATTACGGATGTCCGGTATTCATGTTTAATAGAAAAGATTACCTTGAACGACTTCGCGGGCAAATACTGTGATAGTGGCCGAGGAATTTTCATCAGAGTAATCGAGAGGGACAGTGAACCGGAGGTCGCGAAGGCTGAGATCTGGAACTGAAAACCAATCCCCGATGCTGCAATTGCTTTTGTTGCTTTTCTCTGCTTTTGTATTTTGTGACTGCGCCATTGGTATCGATGAAAAGCTTTTGTTCGTGATGTCACAGGTCAATATTTTGCGTGCCCTCAAATAGCTTGGGAAAAAGGGACGGGTGAAAGGTAGCATTTGGAAACGGCTTTGGGGAGGTTGAAAGATTGGTCGGTTTAGCCACAGTTGTGAATCTGTCCATTTTTACGTAGGGCTGTTACGGTAACGGTAAATTTACCATTACCATACCATTACCAGTCGATCGGTAATCATTTTTGATTGAAATCGGTATACCAGTTAAAACGGTATGGTAACGGTAAATTTACCATTTTTAATGGTAAATTATCGGTAACGTTTCTTTAATACTAGCGGTAACGGTAATTTACCAGTTAATTCAAAACCTAAGTATACTCATCTGATATGCTTTATAACATGCACGTAGAACCAAATAAATGATTGTATTTAGTTCAATAATCAAATGAAATAATCCCAGATACACTTATTTTCTTTTTCATTTATGTTTTTTTATAAACTAACACTACATATAGTATAATAAATATGCACTATGTACAAAAAACATGTTAAGATTTAAACTTCTTTGGACAAACATGTTAAGATTTAAACTTCGTTGGACAAACGGTAATTTACCATTACCAGTGTAACGGTTACCAGATTATCGATATACCAATCATCGGTATACCAGTCGATCGGTAACGGTAAGCAATTCTGGCTTACCAGTAAAAACGGTACGGTAACGGTATTTGCTAAACGGTAACCGTTACCATAACAGCCCTATTTTTATGTATATATTTTTTTCCATTTTCTTGAAAAAAATAAAATAGGTGAATACTAGGATTAGATGTTAGATCCTTAAATCAAACATAATACTGGCAAACCCCTTCACAAAAAGAATTGTAAATTAAATTCCTAAAATTTAATTACAAAATAATTGCTTAAATTATGCAATTATTCAATAATTAATTACGGACATTTACGAAATTATATCAAAAAATTATATAAATTGGTGCAGTTGTTCAGCGATTACTTATTTATATTTTCGCAATTTTTGCAATGAACAATTCCTCAAAATTTTTGCTATTTTTCCAAAAAATTTGCAAATTTTTGTTCAAAAATTGTAGAAATGTCTGTAGTTTTTGGATTAAGTGCGTGAATGTCTGCAATTATTCACTCAACAATTGAATTAAATTTATGCGTTTATTCGTTAAATTAATTTTTGAAACCTAATTCACATACCTTTTTTGGGAAGATGTAAGGTATAATGTGAAACTTAACAGAGATTTTTGCCAAACCGCCCCGATTTTTTTTTTTTAAAATGACGTCCTACTTTAAATAAAATAAAATTATGGGCTATTTGTATGATTTTACTAATTTTGACATGTGTTTTTAAGATATACGTTTGTAACTCATAATCAACATAGTACATGTCGTAGTGGTCGTTTCAAATTTAAAAATGAATGAAGTAAAAAGAAAAGAACCTTAGAAAAGATGATGCCAGAAGGGAATGATATAAAGCAAATAAGTTTAGAAAAAAGGAAAGTGCCCTAATTTCCACTTTATGAAAAATATGTAGAGCATGTAAAAAATAATAATTTGTACTCGATTCTGATATTTATCAAGTTTCTGATCTATTGTACTAAAATTGGATTATTCTATGATCTTTCTCATTGTTTTGTATCTTTTCCACTTCTCATTCCTTTCCTATTATATAAAAGATAAAAAAATTATCTAGTTCATCTATCTATTTTATTATATATAAAAGGAATATTATATTATTTGAATATTAGGCATAGGTAAGCCGTCGTTGGCCGTCGGAAGTCATCGAAAAACCTGCTTTAGTTAACCTTCCAGCCACATTTCTCTTACAAACGCTATTCCACCAATACTATGCAATACTCAGTACACTATATTCCAACTAAAAATAAAAAACCAAGCTACATACAGTTCACCAAATCAAAAAATATATAAAATCAAGTCAAATTTCATCATCAACAACCAAACAACCGTAAAACACAATACGTAATATCCACAACATCAAGTCTATCATCATACAACCAACCAATCAAGTCTACCATCACATAATATATATACATAACATCAAACAAGTATACCATCCACAAAATCATGTCAATACAAAAAAACATACCTCTCAAAATAGTCAATCGTCCGTAGAACCTCAAGAGTCAGCAGGGGAAGGGAAGCGACCACCATATTGTTGCGTGAACTCGACAATACGCTAATCCAGCAGTTGTGTCATCTCTATGGCCTGGCGACAGTTCTGATCCTCCGGTTGTACCACTCTAGCCCTCAAATCATCAATCTCTACTAAATCGATATCAGCTCTGGTCTGTTGGCCTCGTTTCTGGCTGTTAGTTTGTAATAATTATATAATTTAATTTCTACATGAAATATGTTCGAAATTATATACAAACGAATTTGACTTGTTACTTGTTTATGTTGTAATGTGTTAATTGTGATTAAAACATGTAAAAGTTGGAAAATTAGGACTAATATATGCTAATCACTTTAATTTTGCCTGATCCTTAATGTTTTCTTTGATTGCACCTTAATCTCCACTAATTACTAATTTTTCTTAGAGAAACTTAAGACTGAAGATAAAGCCATGTACAATAAATTAAAATATTATTAAACTATTATTTTTTAATATACTATTTACTTATCGCTTGACTACCAATCCGTATCATCTGCTCCGCGACGGTAGATCCATAACTGACTCAAACATAGCATCTCCTCATCTGGCGTCAGCAACTCTCGACCCGTATCAGCCAACATTTTCTGATGTTGCTCCATAAAATTTTCCTGCATGAACAAATAACTATGTAGCTAAATTTAATATCATCCCTTTTTTATTACAGTTTAATAGTAAAACAAATACTAATACTAAATAAATTGAAATGTGCTTACATGGCTTTTATTGGATTTTTGATCGTGTCATGCATATGAAACTGTCCCGTTCGGATTTAGATGCTCGACGGCATGAGTACAGGTAAATACGTCCGCATATGACACGGGACCCTACACCTCATCTTCTTAAAATTGATTATTTTATACAGTTATTGTACATTCAAAATTATGTAACACAACAACTATTTACAATTCGCATTATGTTAATTTACCAACTCCTTCCGATAATGCTGAAATAACTTTCGATCTTCCTCAATGGATGATGGAATTTTTATATGTATTGCAGAGTTTCTTTCTGACTTTGCCTGTACATTCAAAATTTGATGCATCAGTCATCGATCAAGTATTTTTCGATATTTATCTATCAATCAAATATTTTTAAAAATATGTTTAACATACTTACCTTTGCCTCGTCACATTTCAGTATGTCGACCAACTTTCCCATATGCATGCCCACATCCAATTTGGTTTCTTTCCTTATTTCTTCATTTCGAACATCGAATCCTTATAGTTCTGTCGCATTTTTCACATCCAGTAATTCGTGCTAGCTGCATATCGTTGGTCTGAAAGTCTAACTCAGTCTGTGTTTCATTAAAAAAAACATTACACTATAAACGATAAACGATAAAAAAAGCAACGAAAACGATTTAAAAATGGAAGAAAAAATACACTGTCTATTAACATCCGGCCAAATACATTCTACTATGTGGGGAGGGATGACATTCCACTTCGACAAACAAGCCGACATCCTACCCCGATAAACCGCTTTAGAAACATCCACTACAATCCTTGATGGTTGTAGGTCGAATTCCCCGTTTTTTAATATGATACAGATAAGTACATATATCGTTAAAAAAAATTAATATGTTGAATAAAATTTATTTCTTACTTCTCAGCTCTAGGTACTAAAGTAACGATAGTACGCTATGACAAATGCGATGGACTGTTGGCATCGCCTGCGGATGATCGGGATGAACTCCTACCTCTGGATGATATGTCTATACTTGTGACATATATACACATCATTTCAAAAGAGAATAATAACATGATAAAGAAATATATTTCATACTTAAATGACATAAAAGATATAAATTGCTAGCTTAAGGATTGGACTGGAAATAGAAATGGAATTGTATATACATGATTAATGTTGGGTCTCATGTTCCGATGATAAGTAGACTTCATTGCGTTTATAATAAAAATTGCTATATAAATGACAAACGGAAATGACATAAAATATGTAAACAATAGTAAACAAATTTGGTTTAATAGTTGCATCAATTTCATAATATACCAAGAATTCAACATAGTTACATCAATTGAAAAATATACATGTTAACATAAACATCAAATCGATATTACTCATTTCTATCCATCATTATCTTTTGATTCAGATTCAGATTCAGTCTCGTTTTCTATGATATTTTCCTATGTACTTTCAAATGCTCCCACCAAAACAATTGATTTATCGATCAAAGGTCCAAAGTCTATATAATCATACGTAATTATTATTTCGTTGTTCTCAAAATCTGTCTGATAATCTCATTCGTTTGGAATATTCTTTCCATCGATGGCAAACCTAGCTTTTGCTTTGAAAACTACTGACCAATCTGCTTTATCTCTTTTTATAGACGGGTAAGAAACATAATAAATTTGCAATGCTTGTTTGATTAATACAAAATGATCATACTTGTGATAACGCGATGTATGATTTATTTAGATAAGATTATAATCATAGTGCACATTAATTCCAAAACCTAGAACTTTGTTAAATCAATTGCATCTACGTAGAAACATTTCCTCAACGGGGAGTGAGAAATATGTTAGTTGCAAAATTTGTGTTAAGACGCCATAAAAATCATTTACGTGATTTTCTTGATCGTCACTACATTTAACAAATACATCTGTATTATTATTTAATTTTCCTACGTCGTATCCTTTGGTGTTAAATTTATATCCATTAATGAAATATACTGGGTATGTCTTCGCCACTCTTTTTGGTTCCATCGCAAGTTGTTTCAAACCTTGTCAACAACACAATTAATCGGCTCATAAACGTATTTTGAAAACTAGCCGGAAAATTCTTTACAGAGATCTCTGTGACGGCCCGCCTCGCACCACCCGACATTTCCAATGAAAGTGCGTTGTGACAATGCCCGACTAGCACGAGATGGTCGCCAAAGGAAGGAAAAGAAAGGAATTTGAACTAACAAGGAACCTGTAGAATGTCTTACAGCGCATGAGATAAAATATAATAATAACATAACTTTGACATAAAACAGGCGAGACAGTGCATAGGCTGAAAACTAAACCGTCATAACAGCGGAAATCCAAAATACAACTTATCATCCAAACCAACATTATTACAACTTTGAAATACTGTCTCTAAAGCAAAAGAAAGAGGTACACTGCTAATGCCCAAAGTAGTGACCAATAACAGCGCAGGGAGAATATATATATATATATATATATATATATATATATATATATATATATATATATATATATATATCATACGTGGGAGCCTCCTACTCGTCTCCGGTACAGCTACTTGTGCATAATCACCTGACTTGTCTCTAGTCTGCCCGTTTAAGAGCACCTAGAGTAATAAGAAGAGAAATAAAACTCTGAATTAGACAAAAGTCTGTTATGAGCGATAAGCAGCAAAACAGAACAATAACAGGTATACATAACCATACCTGAACCTGGACCTGCAACTAAAGAGTTAGCACAACAGGATGTACAATACTCTAAGTTGGCACAAACACATGGTGTGAAAATAATGAGGAGGAGGTGTGCATGACATGGTGATAGCAAATATCAAACATAGCAATCATCCTCAATCTCTCACTCAGCGCGTAAAGCATACAATATCTACCACTTTGATTACCCAATCTTTTGCTACGATCACTTTGCCCCTTGGAGTCACGATAACTCCACTACACTGATCTATAGCCACTAATCCTTTGCTATGTCCACTCTGCCCCATGGAGTCATGACAACTCCACTGCACTGGCTCATAACCTTGCTATGATCACTCTGCCCTATGAAGTCATGACAACTTCACTGCACTGATTCATAGCCAATAATACGTTCCTCAATGGTGAGTCAAAGCTATAGACATCGATAACCCCTTTGCCCACGTCCCGCAGCAAAGTCCAACTCATGAAGTTAACTCATTGATCCCTATTTGGATCCTGAATAATAACCTCCCATTTGAACTTCCTTTGCATCTCGGGTTTTGGTCGAATTGGAGTTGGTCTTCAAAAGAGTCGTCGCGTAGAAGTAAAAGTATACATCTGGTTCGGTTCGATACTCCATACCCGGTTCGGTTCGGTGCTTATAGCCCACGCCTTGGTTAATATGCATAGTACTCCAGTCCTCATGGTTCGGTTTGGGTCTCTCATTTGGTTCGGTTCGGGTGCCATCCTCCATTCGTTTGGGTTCAGGTGCCATCCACCAACTCGTCTCAGTTCGATTGCTTCAGCCCCGGTTCGGTTCATGCTTACCATTTCCGATCTGATTCCCATGCCCTTGCCTCTGATCCGAACCAACTCTCACTCTATGCAAATGGCCTTCCTTCTTACCAGGCTTCCTCTTCTGCTAGGTTCTGATCCGGTTCGGTTTCTCTGCTCAGTTCTCCGATCCGGCCCGAGCCCCATAACCCAATCCGATCTGAAACTCTGCACACTTTCCAGCGAGCATATATCGTCCATATTCCTACACGACAGCGTTTTCAACCATTCTAACTTTTCTAATCAATCATAAAACATCACAAACAACAGTAACAACATATGGGTTCAATTAAAAAGATCAAAACATCAAGCATATAGGTCATTTTAAATCAAACATAACCAAAAAGCATGATTTTCCCCTTAATCATGTTTAATCATAACCAATGATAGGATTAGCAAAACATATCCAAACTAATCCAAATTTCTACCAGAACCCTAAAATAATATTTAATTTTACATATTTTTCCAGAATTTTAACATGCATAATTTTGCTAATTAACACTAATCACCCCTAATTAGCCGTAATTAGTGAAAAATCACTCATCTTAACCATAAATAAAATACTAGATCTGAAACTCTACTGTTTTGGGGTGAATTCCTATGCAACACAGCAGCACCAACTCTGATTTGGTGTTGATTTGCCTTGATTTGATGTAGATCTTCTTAATTAGTGATTAGAAGGCGATTTGGGAGTGATTTAGAAGGTGGAGGCCGTTGCTAAGGTTAAAAGGATGAAAGTGGCGGCTGTAAAAACTGAAATGAAATGTTTTTCCTAACCCTATCAGCCCTCCCATAATCCTAATCCCGAAATGGGTTATGGGCTTAGCTGCTAATCACCTTAATTAGGCCCGGTTAAGCTGTTTTTCACCTTCTAAACCTTATTTCGGCCATATCTCCCAAACGGTAAGTCCGTTTGGCTAGTGTGACCACTCTACGGAAAGGTAATCATCATTTGAATCTAATGGAAGTGATTTCAGGTCAAAATTCCTTACCAATCAAAAGTTATAGGCAAAACAAGATTCGCTAGGGTCAAAACGGTCATTTAAAAAAATCAGCAAAAAAAATTTCGAACATTGGAAATGGCTCCAATAGTCGTTCCCCAAAGTTACACGACCATACGACTTTGTATGAAAATGAAATAAATATCCTACGACCCTCCGATACGTAGAATACGGGTCGTTACAATCTCTGTTCGGATGTTCACGTTCATAAACATGGTATATATAAATAGAATATTACATGAGATTCTACACGTGCATGCATTATAGGAATGAAATAAACACAAACTATTATTTCCTAACAAATGGTGCAAGCTCGACTTAATTTAGAAGAAAATAAGTGTGTGTTACATGAAGATCCTATATCTAGCCATATTTTTACGCATTTTAGGTCGACCATGTTTTCTAAAAAATAGAAAACACGGTCAGAGAGGACCCTTGTGCGTCGCCTTCATCATTATGAGAACACTTTCAAATGATATATTCACATGGTCATTGAAATAGTGAGAGAAAAAGAACGAAGCTTCTTCTTTGTTGTAAAATTTACATATCAAACCTTCAACTCATGCTTTTTGTCTCACTTTTTTCTTCAAATGATTCAAATATCTATACAAAATTAATTTACATTAACTTCATATTTTATATGCAATTAAATTATTAGATGGCATATTATATACTTCTCAAATGGATACATCCACCTATATTGGATAGGACCTCGAAGTCGTGCTTCAAATGGGAGATGAACATGTAAATGCTCTATTATATTATAAAAAAACCGATGAAAATATTTTCTCTAATTTGCAGAGCAATATAAGAACGTCTACTTCAAGTCAATGCAAACGTTGCGTTTTTAAAGTAGTTGAAAAAAGCTCTTTACAAAACATATTAAGCTGCGTTACTACATTCCAAACTTTTAACGACAACTGTTCTTTTAACATAATGGATAATAAACATTTCATCATTATGTGACAGTCATGGCTTTTCATTCTGTTCAATCTACCGCTTTTAAAGTCAACACATCAACGAATATTTAATGAAATCACATAAGGAAATCTAAACTCTTCCATTCATTTAAACATAACTTTTACTTGATTGCTATCTAATTCGTAACATGTCTTCATTTTTTTATTGTCATTTGGTTTAATATGAAGCTCAGGACATTTGCATAATTCTTTTATATTACATCTTGAATTCAAATCATCCTTAGTCTTTCTTTTGACATTCAAAATTGTATTAAAGACATTTTCAAATACAATTTTCTCATTGTGCACCACATCAATATGGCGAAGCAGAAGATGTTTTCAATATGGCAACTCTCTAAAAGTAGACTGTTTGCACTAATTATGAACAATCGATTTGCTTTCAATTTCTATTTACACCCCAGTTTCATATATCTTTAGATAGTCTCTAGCCAGTTCGTATATGTCTTTGCTTGACAATATTGCTGGTGGTTGTCTGGTTTATACTCTATTAGCTAAAAAGTTTCTATGTCTCCTCTGAAGGGATGATTTATATGGAGAGAACATCAATGACAATCAAACCATGAAATTTTATTACCATACGGTAAAGAAAACACTCGTGTTTCTTCCATGCAATATGGACATGCTAGACGATCGACAATACTCCGTCTAAAAAGCATTGCATAGATAGAAACATCACATACAGTCCACAACAAAGAAGAAAACATACGAAAATGGTTCTTCTTTGGAACATCGTATGTTTCTTTTTTGGAACGCTATATGTTTCTACTCCTTCGTTTCATAGTGTTTTTAAATCTTCAATCAACGGTTGTAAATAAATATCAATTCCTTGTGTCAGATATTCCGGCCAGGTTCAACAACAGTAAGTATATTGCGTTTTCATACACATCCATGGAGGTAAATTACACGGTGTGATGATGATGGGCCATGATGAATATTTAGAACCAAATTAAGAAAATAGTGAAAACTCATCCGTACATAATCCCAGTCTAACATTATGACTCTCCACAGCAAAATTGGGATAAGTTTTATCGAAATGCTTCTCCATCGGCTGGATGGATCTACGTACCCTCTTCCTCCGATCTCGCACTATCTCATATCATATGAGATGTTGTTAAAGAAGATGCATATAATCTTTTAAGCCTTAAAGTGATGGGTAAGTAATGCATATGCTCGTATGGAACTTCCTTTCCCTTTTTTTTTTCTTGGTTCCTGACTACATATTTTACAATTTATGAGGTTTACGTCTTCTTTCCAAAACAACATGTAGCCATTTAAATATGTATCTATTTTTTGATAAGGTAAAGTAAAAGCCGACATAAGTTTTTATAACTTCGTAGTGCTTTTCACACTTTAAATCACTAAAACAAAAAACACTTTTCACAACAGGCAATATCTGTTGCAGTAAACCAATTGCAATAGACCCGCGCCTATTGGTATAGCCGAAGTTGCAAAAAGTTCGCAACATTTTCTGCCTATTGGAATAAGATGTTGCAGTATACCTTTTTGCAATAGGCTTTTGCTGTTGCAACAGATCTTTTTGCAATAGTATATGCCTGTTGCAATATATTTATAAATCTATAAAAAAAATACAACTTATATATACTACATATTAAATGTATTCATTTTAGTATTAGTGTATATCACAAAGTGAAATAAACAAACAAAAATTTTATTTTAACAAAGTTTTAATAGTACAAACAATTACAACAAGAGTTTCTACAAATTTCATACACCATTCATGTATAACAATATCTTCTCTCACACAACACATTTTTTTCGAATAGAGTATTTTCTAATCATATTTCTACTCTATCATACATATACTATAACAAGAGAATAAATATTATTGGTTCACTAGAACAAATCTGCAGTTCATGCTCCAAGTTTGATGTCGATCATGATCATGCACATGCTATCCATGAATATGTTTGTCATACGGGCGAACTCTACATCAAATAAAAGCTTAGAACCAACAACACCTTCTGTACTTCCTTGCAACCCACTGATGTGCAACACTGCAAAATCCAACTTTTTGACTAACTTGTTTCAACAAATCTATGGTGCTTTCCTAACAAAAAATGATAGTAAATTACCTGACAAGGACCAAAATCAATTGCTTTAGCAAATAAAGTAAAATATTCAGTTGCTTCCCACAATGGCACAACCACAGGAGATGTAATACATACGCCGCAAGGCCAAAGAAAAGAATAGAATGAGCAAACAAAACAGTGGATAATCAACAAAAATAGAAGAGTTGCGAATAGAGAAAAGCAAATCGAACAAGTTATAGGGTTATATACAGTGTTGGTTACAAATCAGCCTGGTTTGAAAGGAATATACAAACAAATATAAATAATGTTCAGGTGGATATACAGGTGTGCAAAGAGGAAGATACAACATATATGACAAGTAGTATTGATGGCTTTAATGAGTATTGAAATAGAAGAGTAAATAAGCACATCACAGTCTCCTAACATGGCAAGTAGAATTGCTTTCATCTTAAGAGAGCCCGATTCTTTGCTTTCTTATACACCAAGAGGCTGACCACCAAGAATGCAGTAAAATGCATATTTGACTCATGAGACATAATTAATTGTACATGATTAGCTCCACGAGCTTGCTAAAATATGGTTTCTCAAATTCATTAGCATTGTGCGAAAATCAAGAACATAGCTTAAGTACAGTTTAACATTCTAAAATTGCTTAATATTCAAATTCCAAGTACAATAATGCAACTTCCATTTGATAGTGTAGTGTATGTAATTATAGAACATCATGAACCAACCTAGGCATTCTGAAAATATAACGAGCTACTGAGGAAAAAGGGAAAAAATGAACCGAAAACCTTAATTGTAAATGAGCTAAAGCAAAACAGTAAGGCATGTAGGATGCATACCTACTTTGAGTGTACTTTACACAGTTCAACATTCGCTACAACATGAGATTACCTTTCACAACAAACAAACAATTTTAACTAAGTTAAATTTTACTCATGTATTCATGTCAGAGTAATTTTTTTTACTCACGTATATATTTTAAACAAACAATAGGTAAGAAAAGTTAAATCTAAGTTAAAATTGTTTTTCAATTCTTTCCAGTGTCAAAATCTAGACCTGCAATTTTGTATTTTCGTTTTCATGTCAGAGGCAACTATTTAACTAGGCACTCCGAAATGTTAGTTTTTGATGCAATAAAACATTTTTTTATAAAAAAGGTACTTCATTAATATAAATAATATAAAAATTTTACACATGTAGTTATATAATTAAGTAAGTGAAATGAAACTCGACCAGAAAACGCATTTGTATCAGAAATAGCATGCAAATTTAAGGTATAAAACGAGACATGCTAGAAAATTAGTCCATAACCTGACATAATACAAGTCCTTAAGACCAAGCAGAACTAATAAGTTCTGGGAACATTCTACAATGGAACCTCCATTACCAGTCAGATAATCCATTTGGAGCGCACAACAGAAGAAATTGATCTCAAGTTCTTAAACTTTCTTTTTTTGCTTATTCTTCTTTTTCTGTGAACCTAATGGATTCCATGCAAGACTCTCAATCACACCTGATTCTCATACTGCTTGAAACTTAAAAGGAGCTTAACGGTTCTGACCTTATGAACTGCTTTGTGAAAGGTAATCTCAAGTTCAGCGTACATACCTAACCCTCGATCTGCTGGAAGCCAGTCACGTGAGAGGGAGGGTAGAACTTAAATCGGCCTTGAAGGATTCCACGCAGATCTGGTTCACCGTGCAGGATTGAAGGTCGAAGATCATCGAACAAGATCGTGAGTGTGAAGATAGCAAACCGAGGCGAACCCGTGAAATAGGGCTGATGATTGAGAGGAGTGCTTCAGCAAGATAACAGGCGTGATGAAAGGAAGAAGAATATTTGATGGAGAAAGGAATTGAAGAACGGAGGTTATCGAAGAGGGAGACTGGATGAAGGGAGAAAGAGACGGCTTCGCCATTTCTGATAATTAGATTTAGAATGAGAAATTGGGAGAGAATCGATGGCTTGGATTTACATTTAGAATGAGGAACTGGAAATTGCACGCGAAGCAAAGTATTAGTGCGAAGCGGTAAGCCGGTAATGAAATATCTGGAGAGCCCGCCATTTAATTTTCGCAGCCCGCCATTTAATTTTGGCCATCAGTGCGAAGCATTTAAGGGTAAATTAAATGGCGGATTGGTTAAATCACACCTGAATCTCATACTATTATAAAATAATATTTCAAAAGAACATATAAGGGAAGTTATTAAATAAATCTAATTAATAATAAATAATAAATAATAGTTATTAAACATTAAATTAGCATTAATTATAAACTATTTAACAGTATTTATTTTTTAAATTACCAAAAATTGAATATAATCATCAATTATAATTATTAAGTTAAAAATATGATTATTGCAACCAGTGTGAAAAGATACTTGTTAAAAATATTTTATTTCATTTGGTAAGAAAGGATGATTGCTAAAAATTTGTTTATTGCAATTGACATATGCCACCATTATATAATATTATTTGTTAATAATTATATTCATAGATAATAATTAGTGGTTATAAGTCATTTATTATTAATTATACATCGTTTATAAATCATAAATAGTGTTTATAACATTTTTTATTAATAACTACTGGTTAAAATTATTCATTAATTAGTAAATTTAGTGTACCTTTTGTTTGTTGCAAAAGATATATTTTTCGCAACTGGTAGAGAAGCGCAGTTGAAAAATATATGTCTTGTGACCATTTTTTGACATCAATTGATTTAATTATTTAATATTTAAACATATTCATATTTCAAATTAATTATTAATTATTATTAATTATTATTCATTAGTTTTTTATTATTAATTTAGTATTATTATTTAATAATTATTTATCTATTTTATTATTTTTTAAATGTTAGTTATTATTGTTTGTTAATTATTAATTATTATTATTATTTAATTCTCTGTTATAAATATCACTTTATAATACTTAATTTTATTATTAAATATTAATTATTATGTGACTACTAGTAATTAATCATTTAATAGTGACTATTTAAAATTAATTATTAAAAGCTAATCATGAAAAGCTGATGCTTATTTTTAATAATATGATTTTGCAACTGGCATTATCAGTTATAAAAAATATAGTTATTGCAAGGGGCGAAAACAGTTGCTAAAGATATTTATTTGCAACTGGCTTGGAAACGCAGTTGCAAATAATATGTTTGTTGCAACTGTTAAGGAAGCACAGTTGCTAAAAGTATGTTTTTGCAACAGGAAGAGAAGCGTAGTTGCTAAAAATATGCTTCTTGCAATTGAAAAAAAAAAATGCCTGTTGCTAAATCTGATCTATTGCAACAGCTATAATAGGTCTGTTGCTAAATATCATTTATTGCAACTGACATATGTCTCCTATTGCAAACAGCTAGTTGCAATAGGGTATTTTTCTTATAGTGAATTATCGGGCAGCATATGTCTTTTTGTAACTTATACAATAACCGTAAGCCCAGCTTCAATGATGTTGCATTGTGACTTCATCGCAATGTATTTTGCTATTATTGACAGTTGGGTGCCACATTTATTACCATCCCAAATAGGTTTCTTAACAACATCCAATAAACCATAAAAAAATGCTTCAGTATTTGGTTCTTCGTTATTTCCATCATCGTTGTCAACTTTAACCATAGGAAACATTGATCGTGTTGCATCTTCGACAATATTTTTAGTACGGGTCGTATTAACATTTTCGTTAACAACACTTTCTAATTTAGACTTTATAGAAGTATTTGCTACAACTTCTCCACGACGATCCCAAATATAATACTCGGGTACGAACCCGTTTTTGGACAAATGGACTTTCACAATATCGGGTAACAAATACTTCAAATGTCTACACTTACTACAGGGACAACGAATTTTTAGATCGTTTTTGTTGTTACTTAAAGCGGATTCAACAAATATATTTATACGATTATAAATATCTTCATTTATTGAGCCTCTTAGTCCTCTTCTTTGATACATCCAACTCTCCGATCAACAAAATAATCAATCATTTTTCCTATTTGAAAAATGAGTCACAAGTTCAAAAATTAACATATATTTTCAAGAATACAAATTCGAAAAATCTTCTTTTCATGGTCTATTACACATGTATAATATTTGAATTTAAATACTATTTTACAAATTCAAAAATATTTTTAATATGACACATTTTATTTTTTAACATATCGATATAAAAAGTTATAAAAAACTATCTTTTTCCATGGCCAACCATTATACTTTCCATTACAAACGCAATAAGCATTTACATTTCATATATTGCTTCATCTCAAACGATTGAACAACAACATTTTCTTTTTATTTCCTGTATTGTACGCAAATGCGTGTACGTAGGAAACAAAAAGAAAAGTTAGGCCGAAATTTTGTGAACCGTTTGAGGCAAACTTGTATACAAAATGTAAATGCAGCTTACTGTGTTATAATGTGTCCAATACAGGGACAAATCCAACAAAAATTGTACCATATGAATACACATGGTCGTTTTTTTGATGAAAATGACTATTTATATAATGATCATGTACAACACTCGTTGGATGAGGATAAAAACCTTTTGAGAGACATTAGTCAATTAGAAGAGCGCATTTTACGAGAAAAATACAGTTTTACTGACTGTTGAAATTTACAAAAAATATTTTAATTTAGCACATCTATTCGACGACGTATTACATCAACTTAAGCTAGTTTAGCATTGTTGTCATTTTCCAATACACTCAATTAGATTCTAGACTCATGCATTTTTTGTTGTTACATAAGTCAAGATGTACACAATATAATATTCATAGCCCATGAATTTATTTTATTTTATTCCAACTAACACAATACAATGATAGAAGCGACACACGTATATACAATGGTTCACATATGCATAAATAACAATAATTGCACATGCATTTTACAATTTAACCATAACACATGAAATTTGTATAGAAGGGAATGTTATAAACCATTACTACGCTATTGGAAACAATTGCCATCACCAAGTAACCTAACTTATCAATTTATGCAGTTATAAGGTTAGGGTAAAAACTTGTTTTTCAACCAAAATAAAAGAATGTACCTGCAATAAACAGATGTAAACGTCGTATATGGTGCTGGGGAGGATCCTAAAGCTCGAAACTCAGTTTGAAGGTTTGAAAATGGTGGATATGGATTTTAGGGATATATTTTTTGTGTAGAAAATGGATGGGGAAGAAGACGTTCGGATTGCTGCATATTGCGACATTCTAACGTTTCCAATGGCTGCCAACGGCCCGTCGAAAGCCAATGGAAACAATGCGTTGAAAGTCGTAGCCCCCACCTGTCGCATTTAAGCCTTTTTATAGTAGTGTAATTGCTTGTATCTTTGCAATATTTGGTGTAACATCCCGTAAATATCGATCATTTAAGTTATTGAATTAAATTAAATTATTGAACTTAAAATGGTTTTAAAATAAGAATTAGATAATAAATTTAATTTAGAATGTATTTGTTTGGAAATTAAAAAGTGAAATTGATTTACAATGAAACATTGATCTTTAAATTTTATTATTTTCATACAGAGATAATCTAAATAGCTTTATATTGGAAACGTCAAAGTTTAATCGCTTCTTTTGAATCGATTTTAGACAATTGATTTTCGGTAGCGATAACCGACATATCATAAATAATAATAAAAAATTTAAAATTTGAATAAAAACCGAAGTTCAATATTTGAGAAGCGCCTAACTAGACATAGCAAAGAAATAAATTTTGAAGAAAATACACAAGTTTGTTTCAGTTGTGTTAATTTAATTTAAGATTTAATAAATCGCTATGAATAAATTGTGCTCGGAATTCGAGCGAATTTAAACAAAAAAAAATACTTGATTGAATTCTAAGAATAACCCTATTTTTCGTTTCACGAATTTCAGACGTTTATTGCTTCGTCATCGCGATTTTGTGTCTGCAACGCGTAAAAGGAGCAGTGTCATTTTTGCATTTACGTAAGGGTATGTGTTTTTTTTAATATACAAATACACACACACATCAAAGTGGATCAGTAGAGGGTTTGTATAACGTCGGTTTATGTTTTACTTCCACAACCATTCATTTTATTGCCTATACATGTCTTAATGTGGCTTAAATCAAGCGTTTTTATTATCTCTATTAGAATTCAAAACGTTTATTTCTTTGTGTTAACGATATTTTTCGTCAACACTAGAATAAAGGAAACAAGGTATGGACCTAAGGATGTTTAGAGATTGCTTAGTTCCTACAAGCTTAAGTTAGTTCACCGTTTCCTAGATATCAAGGTCTTAAGCCCGAAGATTAGTTAATCTTCCTTTAATAGGTGAGTATCATGCTTACAAGACTTACAAACCAACAATTACTTGGGATAGAGGCTTCCTAAGTGCAAAGTAAGTTAGAAAGCTAAACGGTTTATAGAAGGGTATCTTGGTAATTCAGAAGCATAATAGGATGCAATCAGAAACATAGCAGTAGACAACATAATGTGCATAAATAACAAGAACACAACAATTTATAGTAATTCGGTTCTGACTCAACCCAGTCCACTTTAAGGGCGTTGATGGTTTTATTCACGGTGGCGGTTACAAGGGAAATCCCCAATTTGATTTACAAATTAGGGTTAGGGCTCTCTCGAATAAGTACAAAATTTTAGAATGAGGGAAAAGTCCCTTAAAATGAGAGTACTGGGGTCTTATTTATAGACAAATCGGCCCCCCTCTTGTTGTCAACCCAGCACCTTTCGGGATGACCCGTGGGTATCCCAGTTTCGGCCCAATCCTAGACCTGGGGTGCATCGCACATAACCAAGGTTGCAGATCTCATTGACCCTATTGCGAGTACCTGCAGGGAGCCTGTTCTTCGGCACAAATTTTTTTTATTTAACAAAACTAGAAAGGAAAATGAAAAAATCTCTACTTAGGAATTATGAAATCACGTTTCTAATGTGTCATAGAAATTCTTTGGGCTACAAGAACAAAAAAATCATCGATGGTGCAACAAAATATCTCTCATTTCAACTTGAATACATTTTTCTTTCTTATTTCAAAATGAATGATTCTGTCTTGCCTTGAATGGTGCACTAATTTTTTAAATCCGACACCGATAGGGATAATTCCCCGATAACGTGGTTTCGGCCGCTTTTGCATATGTCAGTTCCAGAAACATGGTTTCGGCCGCCTTTTTCTCTATTGGGATTGTTGTAGGATTTACCTTGCTTTTCAAGTGTCGGTCTCAGTATTCGGAGACACTGCTTTCTATATGTATTGATATCAAGTTCGTTGATGCAGGTAGCTTTTAGGAACTGTTTCCAGTCTTCAACGACGGACTTTCGGCTTCGGGACCATTAGGTTCGGTCTGCTTCCACACTTCTTGGTATCGGGGCCGAAGCTTTTTATGTGCTTGCCGGTTTGATTATCCCCATTCCTTTGCTCTCAGCTTCCGATGTTGAAACGAGATGGCTTTAATCGCTTTCATTCCTTTATATATATATATATATATATATATATATTTTGATCTCCATTGTCTTCCACTACTTGATTATCCCCTTGATGCTTGTTCTAATGAGTGCAAATCTTTCCTATTAGTATTGGTATCGGAACAGTTGATAATGATAGCTCTATTTATCCTCTTTCGTTTGCATCTTGCCCTTTTCTTTCTCTGATGAATCTAGTTTCAAATTCGTTCCTTCCTCTCGAGTATTCATTGTCGGTATCGATGCGAAGCATATGGGTATCAATAGTCCTTTGCTTCCTCTTATCTTGGCCTTATGCCTCCCTTTCGTGGTTCAGGGTTTCAAGCCACATGCTCTCGGCTTTAGTTAACTCCGTAGTTCAGTGTCGGTTTTGTGCTTCTGAATCATCCTTCTTTATTTGGTTATGATCTAACACCCATTCATCGGTAGTCAGTGTTGAATTTGGTTGTAGCACTGTCGATCCGTGTACTTGCTTTCTCCCTTTGGGGGCGATACCTAGTTAATTGTTCATTGCCTATCGGTATCAATACCAGGTCCCTATCTTCTTCCCCGCTCTTTCGAAAATCTTTGATATGGTCTTTCCTTTCTAATCTCTTTGTTGTCTGGGTTTCAATGTCGTCAATAGGATAGAAGTACATTATATGCTAGTGCTAACACCATGTTTTTGCCCTTTCTTCATTGTTATTGCTTCTTCTTTTCCTCTACTATCAGCGTCGGATCGGTACCCTTGGGCCCCTGGTATCAGCCTTGATTCCTTGAGCCTTTTGCTATCAATATTCAATTTCTAATTTCTTGCTGTCGGTGTCGGTTCTGTAACTTTAGAAGCTTGCTTTCGGATCTCTACCCACTTGGTCCTGGCTTCACCACCTGAAACCCTTTTTCTTGTTCTTCTACTTCTTTATATTTGGCTAGTGCAAATTTTGGCGTTAACAGTTAACCCCTCTATAAAGAAGCTTTTGTTCTTTATAACAAGATCATGTGGTCCCTATATAGATTATCTGCAAATTAAAAATCATTAAACATGTTTTGAGATTAGTTCCGTATAACCAAAAAAATGTGGTGCAAGGGGAAGCATAAGCTTTTTATGAATGGATCTTGAATACAAACTCTAAATTATGAACTTTGTAAACCCAATTATGCATAATGTGCAAACTCAAATAGGTATCCACGTGGATTTCTATGGTTTTGACGTTTATTATTTCTAGCAACATTGAATGGGAAGCTCTATATTCTTGTTCAATTATCAAGAATTTATCCTTGGAAATATGAGGTAGCAAACCCAAAATCTATATTTCAATATTTGCAAATAGAAAGACCAAAAAATTGTTATTGACAAGCCTAATGTGCTGGTAGGAGTAATATGACTTGCACAGTGTTTGATATTTCACTTATAATGTGTCAAGCATTGTTTTTAATCAAAACTTATAGTAATAAGGTTAGGAGCAAAAATAACGTAAGTTTAGAAAAGTTCCCTATGTGAGGTGTCAAGAAACCATA
This sequence comes from Allium sativum, assembly GCA_030737875.1. Classification (NCBI taxonomy): domain Eukaryota; kingdom Viridiplantae; phylum Streptophyta; class Magnoliopsida; order Asparagales; family Amaryllidaceae; genus Allium; species Allium sativum. The sequence continues at coordinate 472,796,093 of CM060923.1, read as the reverse complement.
ATCTTTGTTTGGAGATTTTGAGTAAAATACTTGAGGCGCCAAGCCGAGTACTTGATTTAAAAACTCTGTTTTAGTAAATAAGGTCGTTGGCGTAAATTCCATACTTGGGCATGGTGATAGAAGCTCGGAACTTCTTACCTAGAAAGGAGAATAGAAAATTCGTAACTAGATTTAAGTGTTAGAATAGTGTAAATATAAGGGTTCATTTTTCAAAGTATCATATCGGAGTGTTCATTTGGAATAATGAGGGAAAGGTCTAAAGCTCTGATTTGAGTTGGTGTAATAGAACTCCTCTTAGCTATATAGAAGTCCAATACCTAAATCTAGGTATTTGTGAAGAAAGTCAGAATCCTGCAAAATCAAATTATTAGAAACCCCAAGGCTCATGCTTAGGTAAATAGGAATCAAAAATCCACATCTGAAATTAGTAATAACCCCGAGACTCATGCTCGAGTAAATAAGAAACTAGAAATTCACATTTGAAATTAGTAGAAACCCCGAGACTCATGCTTGAGTAAATAAGAAATCAGAAATTCAATTCTAAAATTAGTAGAAATCCCGAGACTCATGCTCGAGTAAATAAGAAATTAGAAATTCACTTCTGAAATAAGTAGAAACATCGAGACTCGCACTCGGGTAAATAGAAATCAGAAATCCACATATGAAATTAGTAGAAACCCCGAGCCTCACACTCGGGTAAATAGAAATCAGGAATCCATATTTGAAATTAGTAGAAACCCCGAGACTCATTTTCAAGCAAATAATAAATCAGAAATTCACGTCTGAAATTAGTAGAAACCCCGAGACTCACACTCGGGTAAATAGAAATCAGAAATCCACATCTGAAATTAGTAGAAACCTCAAGACTAATACTCGAGTAAATAGAGAATCAGAAATTCCCCTCTAAACATAATATAAATACTGGAACTCATGCTCAGGTAGATATAAAATTAGAAATTCATTTAAAGAATTTCATCCTATTAAGAATTCACTAGGAAATACCAGAATCATCAAAGAATATCCATGTGAATACCAGTAAGTAATCCAAATATTATTAAAAGTGACTAAACAAACATAAATTATGTGGGGGTTTCTTGGAAGTTTGTTCAGAGAAAACATGTGGTCGAAAGATTCTTAAATATCCCAAGAAGTAATTTTACGATGTATATATTTAGAGGCCTGCTTTCAGAATAAATTATTCCTATGTTGAGCTGATTAGCCATTCAACTTTCTAGCCATTGGGTATCTAACGTCTAGTCTTATTCTTAACCCATCGGATATGCAAATGAGTGATTACTTTCTAAGAGAGCGACACTGGCCCCTTTATGGAAGATGCATGTATTATAACTAGTCCTACTTGAGGGGCAACTCCACTAGTTGGAGATGTAAGTATTTAGCCCTACTTTGGGGGCAACTCCATTATAGGAAATGTGAGTATTGTAGCTCTACACAAAGGCAACTCCATTGTAGGAGATGTGGATTCTTTCCTTGGAAGCTTCATCTATTGTGTCTTCTTTCTCTAGAAGCTTTGTTTATTGTGGCTTCTCTCTCTGGAATCATTGTTTGTTGTGGTTTCCCTCTCTGGAAGCTTTGTTTGTTGTTCCTTTTCTTCTAAAGGTTTTATTTGATGTTGCTTCTCTTCTCGGAAGCTTTGTTTGATGTTGCTTCTCTTCCCGGAAGCTTTATCTGATGGTGCTTCTCTTCTCGGAAGCTTTGTTTAATGTTTTTCTCTTATCGGAAGCCTTGTTCAATCTTGCTTTTCTCCCCAAAAGCTTTATTTGTTGTGCCTTTTTCTTCTAAAGGATTTATTGGTTTGCCTTTCCCTCCAAAGGATTTATTGGTTCGTCTTTTCTTCCAAAGACTTTGTTGATTTGCCTTTTCTTCTAAAGGCTTTGTTGTTTACCTTTTCTTCTAAAGGTTTTATTGGTTCACCTTTCCTTCCAAAGGCTTTATTTATTCACCTTCATCAAAGGTATGCTCCACACCCTTCATAGTGGTTTTCAAATATATTAGTATAATGCATTTGATGAGAAATGTTTATGAAAATTTTAAGACAAAGGAGATAAGGTTTTAAGCAATCTCATTTAAGTCAGGAAATGATTGGCATTTGATCGTTTCTTCGTTGCATATTTCTTTGGGTGGCTTCATCAGAACTTGCCATTGATTGATAATTATGCCATGCATTTATTAATGCGTTGCGTTCTTTAAGTGCTCCTATTTGAGCTTTCGTTCCCTCCTGTAGGATGAGACGTGAACAGAAATTGGACGTGCTTTAAGTGCTCCCATTGAGCTTTCGTTCCCTTCCACGGGACGAGACATAAGTAGTGGTTGGGCAAGTTTCAAGTGCTCCCCCTGAGCTCTTGTTGTATTGCAAAAGCCTGAAAAAGGTTTGGTTTTTACCAGTAATAGCGCTCGGACTTACATTAATATTTGTTTGATTACAAGTAGAAAGACAAAGTTAAATGGCTAATAAAAGTAATCATTTAAGATAGGAGACTTACTGTTAAGTTCTTGTTCCCATGTTGCGTTACCTCTGACAAGCTTTTCCACTAGTCTTGCTTCAAATTTCTTAAATGAGCTTTCTTTTTGGCTTGGTTTCTTTCCATCAAATCACGACATTGACTAGTTTTATGTCCTTCTTTTTTGTGATAGGAACAACAATCCTTTTCCATGCACGTCTTTGAAGTGCCTTCTACAAGAGATTTAAAATCAACGCTTCTCGTCTTTGGACCTCACTTCAAGATTTTCCTTGTGTTAAACATTTCTCTACGAATGAAATTGTCGGCTCTGGTATAAAAATCACCCAAGCTTTCACATTATCTTAAGGTAAGCTCTTTCAGTAAGGGGGATGGTGCTAATAATCTTGACTGCACAACTATTAGTTTTTCTCTATCCATTGCCCTTTTCTACTTTGAACGACTTGGTATAAAACCAGTTCGTGATTCCTCTAGTTTCTGCCTAATTCTAGATAGATCATAGATGTTGATTGTTGGGTCTTTCCATACATGGAATTGTGTGCTAAATGCGGTAGATAATTGTTTCCAAGTTGTGATGACCGGGCCATGATAATGCCTGGGCCATTTAAAAGCTTTTCCATGAAGAGTTGTTAGGAAGAACTTGATTCAAAGGGCTTCAGAAGCACTATATGTATCAATGTAATTCTCGAAAATGGAGAGGTGTTCTTCGGAGACTGTAATCCCATCATATGCGGTTTTTTCCTCTTCTATACTAAATGGAACCTTTACCATCATTATATCTTTGGAGAAGGGGATTCCTTGCAACTTCCTGTCTTCTATCCATATAAGGATTTCATTTTCTTATGAGTTGACCGCCTCTTTTCATGCTTGGTTGTTTTTCCACGAAACTGGACTACTCTGTAGATTTGATGACGACTCAATTTGGTTATAAAGCTCTGGAGGGCCAAGTCTTCTTCAATAAATCTCCTAGTGGTAACAATTTGCATAGCCAATCGTAATATCTCCAATTCATTACTTGCTTTTTTCATTAACGTTGAGGGTCCTCCGGTTTCTAGTTTTTCTGAGTTGATGTTGTTTTCGCTGATGGATGACGTATTGGATCCTTCTTTACAACTCCTCCATGATTGAATCATCATTTAATTGATTTTCAGAGTATCTTGTTATGATGAAATAAGAAATAAGTCTGAAAGGTTTAAGATAAGTACGGAGATTCTCAATAAGGACGGAGGTTCAAGGTTATATTATTCTTCAAATCGCTCTTAAATCAATGATGTTTGAAGTAACCATTCAGTATTCAGCAACTCTTTGTCAATATTCGTTACCTACAACCATGCTTCCTCAAAGCTTAGTCCAATCCGGGTTGTAACAACTAAGGACGTGGTAGGTTATCCAAAGGATTGGAGGTACAAGCCTTTCTTCCGGCACCAAATTGTTAATGATATTTTTCGTCAACACCGGAGTAAAGGAAATAGGGTATGAACCTAAGGATGCTTAGGGATTGCTTAGTTCATACAAGCTTGAGTTAGTTCACTGATTCCTAGATATCATGGTCTTAAGCCCGATGATTAGTTACTCTTCCTTCAAGAGGTGAGTATCACACTTACAAGACTTACGGACCAACAGTTACCTTGGGATAAGGGCTTCCTAAGTGGAAAGCAAGTTAGAAAGCTAAACGGTTTATGGAAGGATATCTTGGTAATTAAGAAGCAAAGTAGGATGTAATCAGAAACATAGTAGTAGACAACATAATGTGCGTAAATAACAAGAACACACAATTTATAGTTGTTCGGTTCAGATTGAACCTACGTCCACTCTAAGGGCTTTGATGATTTTATTCATGATAGAGGTTACAAGGGAAATCCCCAATTTGATTTACAAATTAGGGTTTGGGCTCTCTCGAATGAGTATAGAATTTTAGAATGAGGGAAAAGTTCCCTAAAATGAGACACTTGAGGTTTTATTTATAGACAAATTGGGCCCCCTCCTGTTGTCAACCCAGCAGAAACCCCTTTTCAGATGCAGTAACGTGGTTTCGGCCGTTTTTGCATCTGTCGGTTCCAAAAACATGGTTTCGACCACCTTTTTCTCTGTTGGGATTGTTATAGGTTTACCTTGCTTTCGGAGTGTCAGTCTCGGCGTTTGGAGATGCTGCTTTCTATATGTATCGATATCAAGTTCATTGATGCAGGTAGCTTTAGGAACTTCTTCCAGTCTTCAACGATAGGCTTTCGGCTTCAGGACCACTGGGTTTGGTCTGCTTCCGCACTTCTTGGTTTCAGTGCCGAAGTTTTGTATGTGCTTGCCAGTTTGATTATCTCCATTCCTTTGCTCTCGGCTTTCGATGTTGAGACGAGATGGCTTTAGTGTCGGTATGTGTTTTGTATTGCTTTAATCGCCTTCATTCCTATATATATATATATATATATGTGTGTGTGTGTGTGTGTGTGTGTGTGTGTGTGTGTCTTTATCATTGATCACTATTTTCTTCCTCTACTTGATTATCCTTTCGATGCTTGATCTAATGAAGGCAAATCTTTCCTATTGGGATTGGTATTGGAATTGTTGATAATGATAGCTCTTTTTTTCCTCTTTCGTTTGCTTCTTGCCCTTTGCTTTCTCCAATGAATCTGGTTTCGAATTCGTTCCTTCCTCTCGAATATTCAGTGAAGGTATCGATGCCAAGCATGTGGGTATCGATAGTCTTTTGCTTCCTCTTATCTTGGCTTTATTCCTCCCTCTCATGGTTCTGGGTTTCAAGCCACATGCTCTCGGCTTTAGTTGACTTTGTAGTTCGGTGTCGGTTTCATGCTTCCGAATCATCCTTCTTCATTTGGTTACGATCTGACACCCCTTCACCGGTAGTCAGTGTTGAATTTGGTTGTAGCACTATCGACCTGTATACTTGCTTTCTCCCTTTGGTGCCGATACCTAGCTAATTGTTTATTGTCCATTGGTATCAATAACAGGTCTCTATCTTCTTCCTCACTCTTTTGGAAATCTTTGATATGGTCTTTCCTTTCTAATCTCTTTGTTATCTGGGTTTCGGTGTTGTCACTATGATAGAAGTATGCTTTCACCTTTTCTTCATTATTGTTGCTTCTTCTTTTCCTTTACTATTGGCGTTAGACCGATACCCTTGTGCTTCTAGGATCGGCCTTGATTCCCTGAACCTTTGCTATAAGTATCCACTTTACAATTTCTTGCTCTCGGCGTCAGTTCCACAACTTTCGGAGCTTTCCTTCAGAGCGCTACCCACTTGTTCCCGCTTCACCACACGAAACCCTTTTTCTTGTTCTTCTATTTCTTTATATTTGGCTAATGCCAATTTTGGTGTTAGCACTTTGTCCATAAACATGTTCTCTCTTCCTCTCCTTTCATTTTTCTACCACTTATTTGCATTATTTCCTCTTTTATTTTCTTCCTCCACCCAAACTTTCCAATGTAGCTACAAATCCTTTTATTTTCTTCTCTATGCATGCTTTCATTTCTATGTCTATGCACACCATACTCCAACTAGATCCCAATCTTTATTTCTATTATTTTATTATGTTATTTCTTGTTGCTGTCCATTTTTTTAGAAAACCAAACCAGATTTTGTTTTTATATTAATATCCGTTCATTTCTTCTTTTCTGATTTTGCTAACCTAGAATCAGTAGGGATCTGTGAATAAAACAATAACAAACCCGTTGTGACTGTCATCACTCAAATCTATAGTTTGTCCTAACTCTAAACCTTCATTCTATTTATTTTTATTTTTATGTATCCTTGTTGTCATAATCATGTCCTTTGTTGCCTGCAAACCTAGAAACTAAGTTAATGGCTTCATGAAAAAAGGATAGGTAGTTTCATCGTGTTTTCCCATTACCGATCCAGACTGCATCGCAACTCCCTTCCCTGCTCCGTGACCTACGGCCCCTAACCTTTGATGCCCATGTGACCCTCCCTCTTCCCCTAAAACTGTTAACACCTAATATCTGTGATCTCCTGAACACATCGGCTTTGAACCTATTAACCTGCTGTCCTCCTCCCAACACCGCCTAAGACCGGTAGCCCATGCTTGCGTGTGTTGAGTTGACTATGTGCATGCATTTGTGGAGCTGTGTGTGCATGTGTTATGAATGTCTCAGGTGGTGTGCATGCGTGAGTTTTTTGTTTATGATGGGTGAGTTTATTTTGCTGTTATATATATAAATTATTTTGTATAATATTTGCTGGATTTGGTTTTTATTTAGTGTTATGTTGACTTAGTTTATTTGCTCCTTGAATATATATATATATAATTCGCTATCAAGACCTATGCAAACCAAAAAAAGAAGGTGGAGTTGGATTGAGGAATTTAAGAGAAATGAAAGAAGTGTACACTTTAAAGCTGGCATGAAAAGGTATATCGTCTAATGGCTTGTGGGCACGATGGATGCGTAGACGATATACTAGAGATAATTTCCGGACTATGGCTAATGATAACGATGCATCATCAACCTGGAAAGAAATTCTCAGAGTTCGTTACACCCTAGCTAAAAACCATGAAAGAAAAATTGTTGATGGTTGCAATACAAACCTCTGCTTAGACCCTTGGATCAATGGTAAATCTATCGTTGATTATGTTGGATGGGACACATATTCATATTACGGCTACCCTAATACATCTGTATCTCAAGTTATTGATAACAATGCCTGACATTTAAATGAGCTACCTTTAACAGATAATCAGCGACGAATCATTGAATTCTCACCTATCTACCATGACAGAGAATGTGATGTTTGGGCGTGGAATCATGATGACGATTTCACTATAAGGTCTGCCTACGACAGTATCAGGTAACAAGGAACTATATGCGAATAGGCTAATGCGATCCGGAACAAGTGTAATGTACCTAAAATGGCATTTACTACATACAAAGCAATCAAAGGTAGACTACCCACTAAAGATCGCCTGAATAATTGGGGAATCACTAATTCTATAGCATGTGTTCTATGTGAAGACGGTGTAGAGACGCATAAACACCTTTTCTTTGATTGTGCCTTTCACAACAAACTGTCCGTGCATGCTTTCAGAAACTCAACAGTAACATTCAAAGTACTGATTTACAGCAACTGGTAAATTACCTGACCAGTTTGTGGAATCCCAAAGATATGAAAGACAAGATAAATTGCGTAACTCTCACATCTATTGTGTGGTAAATTTGGAAAGAACGAAACCGTAGAACATTTTAGGAAAAATCAAGAACAGTAGAGGAAATTAGTCGATCTATCTTAAACTATGTGGGTATTAAAGTGAAATTGATTCTTAATCGAAGACCTACCTCCAGCCAGGGAGATAACGGAGCTCATACCGGAGTCGCTAATCTTGAGGCGATGATTTCTCGAACCCGAAGTACTGTATCGATTCCTCTTGATCCTCCGCCGCCGCCATAGAAGGGTTTATTTTGGGAATGTTTTTGTTTGAATTGATTGTGAGGATACGTGTATGGCTTTGAACTGGTTTGTCTCACCAGGTAATTGTAAATACCCGCAATTTGGGCTAAGTGCCTAATAAAGGTTATACCCATTTTCAATATATATATATATATATATATATACATATACACACACACATATATATACATATATATATATAAGTAGTGTGTATGTGTGATTAGTTTGCAGCGATGTATTTTGATCCCTTTCAAAAAAAAGTGTATGTTTTGTAAAAAGAAAATATTGTGTAAAAGATTTGTTGTGTGTGTTGATGTGTGCTTGATCAAGTGAATACGTTGAGTTGTGTTTGGTTGCGATTTACCAAGTGTTTGACTGTGCCTCTTCCCTTTTCATTTTCTTAGAATTCTGAGTTTGTCTCCTCCTCTTATAAAAATAGAATATTGCGTGATTATCAAGCTTAAATCAACCTGAGCTGTGTTTGGATGTCGTCGTTCCATTCTGCAACTATTCGTTTGCCGTCTCCATTTAATGCCACGAAAGGTGAGTTTATCTCACACTTGACTTACATTTTTATAGAAGTGAAATTCAGCACATTTGAAATGCCATGAAATGTATAGGATCATTCTAGAAAATTATATTATATGTTGTACACGGTTGACACACATTCATGATACAACTGATATATATTATATGAATGTGTACACATGACATGTATTAGTTCATGTATATGTTTGATTTGTCGAATTTACTTCATGTATATGCATGATATGTTTGATTTGTTGAGTTAATTGATATTGTTTATTTATTTGTTCTCATATTGCAAGTTCCCTATGTGTTGAAATGATACATACCTAAATCACTATATAGATTTAGGAAATGAATTGAATTGATCTGGGATGCAGGTTGAAATAATATATATCCGAGATTCGAATTTTAAATTTTGGATTGAAATGATATATATCTATATCACTTGACCTAGGTAGAAAATTATATACGGACACCATTGGTCTATTTGGAAAATATTTGTCTAAGTTAAATATATTTTTATTAACAAAGCTATTTTAATTTTATTTTAATTATAATATCATTTTAAATTATTTTGTAAGTAATTTAATAAATCTTTATTATAATTTAATATTATTTAATTTTTAAATCCAATATATTAATTTAGATTCTATAAAAATATAAATATGGATTTTTCTTAATACTTTACATTAAGAAAGGTTTAAAGAAAGATTTAGAATATAATTGTAACATAATATGTTGAATGACAAATTGAAATGGAATTCAGATTTTAGCTATATTAATTAGAAAAATGTGATTTAGATAATGATGAAATGAGTTTTTACATGAAATTGATTAGGATAATGAAATTTAATAATTTGATTTGATAATAATTTATGAAATGAATGGTTTGAATCTGAATATAATTGAAGAAATATTTAGAATTGATTAAACTTGGAATCTAAGGTTTAACAGTCGTGAAATGAAAGAAATTTTATTTAAAGTAAAATTGAAATTTTGAGAATTTTATTGAAGTAATAAAATTTGAACCCAACTTGAATAATATCTGTACTGTATTAGAATTTAAATGTACCGTTAAGTTGGGGTTTATTTGAAGCGTAGTTTTGGTAACTGAATTGACTATAAGTTGAAATTGAACATATGGATACATGGTTCAGATTAGATTAGTATTCAAAACTAGACTTTTGAACCATTATTATTTTATACAAAACTAATTTAGATTATTTTATAATTGTTTATGTTTAAATTTACTATTTAACATCTTACAAATATTTTAAACTTCAGTTATTTTGTTTAAATATTTAACTACTATTTATATTTATAATCATTTTAATCAAGTTGTTTTATATAAATCTATCTATTTTAAATTAAACTATTTTATATCATATTAACAATTTTAAATAAAAGTCTATTTCCGATCCGAGCTATTAGATCCAAAAAAATTAGTATCAAGATTTGTGAATAACGATAATTGAAATAGAATTTGAAATCATATACAATACTTATTAACGGATTAGTTGTAATTATGGAATCTGAAGTCTTAAATGAAATCAAATAATGAATCGATTGAAATTGCAACTTATGACGTTTGAAAATTGAACTTCATTATTTAAATATTAAATCAATATTTGGAATTAATTGGTGTAAACCAATATTTGAAGTTAACTGATTTATGATATTTAAAATATGATTTCAAATATAAATAACCGCGGTATGAAATAAGAGTTTGGATGTTAAAGAGATCGGAGTCGGTATTAACTTACTCTCTATCAATACCGATACCACTTTAACAACTATGTCCGTGGTGGAGAATCAAGAATGAAGTCGGATGGATTTGGAGGCGATTACTGGATTTGAAGAGAGAAAACGATGATGTATGTCCTTGACCTTCGTGTCATAATTAAAATGACTAAAACATGTGTTGTACTGTGATTAAGTGAGGTCTCTCCCTCCATCGAACACACTTCTTCGAACCATATCTATTACTTTGTGATTTGAATTGTGGATCCACCCTTGATTATGGGAGTGTTAATCGAGGTGGGCGGTGGTCGTGGCTATGCGTTACCACCAGTCCGGGCGTGCATTGGTAAAATCCTACCGTGTGTACTCCTCATGTGCCTTTTCATATTATCCTAATCGAGCCCACTACGATTTTGATTTGTGTCGTGCCTATGGAGTGCCTTTTGATGCCACTAGTTTACGGTTCATTTACGGTATTGTATAGACTACTGCATTATAAACGGTGTAAGGGTAAAAATGTATTCCGACTTACATTATTTTCAATAGTACATTTAACCATATACACTATTATAATAGCGTATTGTATTATATGATATCTAGTTTAACGGATCCTTAGAGGATGGAAATCCCAAACATCTTTTAAATTACTGATGCATTTCAATGAATATTTCACTTGAGTTGATTCACTTATATAAGAATGTTAGTTCTGATCCGAGTTGTTTTATTTTGCATTATTGCTCGGGTCAGGTCGAGTATTGCAATATTGAGATTTCACCTTTTGGAGCTGGAGACTTGTTGAAGACAACATCTCTATCTATTGGTTCTTATTATCTGTTCTGTATTAGATATACTTGTATTTAGACTTCCGTTGTATTCCACTTTGTAATTCTTATATTACGTATAAATTTTGGATTTTTTTAGTAGATTCATGAACTACAATTGTATTTTATTTATTCTGCTGTGAGATATTCTGCTATGTTGTGTCTATGATTATGTGATTTGATTTCTTAAACCCCGCAGTTAAAACAATCTGCTTTTTCGAATGATTTGTTCGAGAATGGAATGTTGATGATGTTTTGATGGCAACAACCTTTTTCAATCATTATCATTATTGATTATTAAATATATACTAATACTTTTATCCAAATTATATATATGTATATACAAGATTTATGTGCAAGTAATAGATATTGAAGACTGAAGTTAAGAGATTCAAGATTTTGAAAGAGAATCAAGACTCATGAGTATCAAGATATTAAGAATTCAAGACTATCAGTGTTATAGAGTCTAGATGTTATGTAAAACTCTGAATAGCACTCAAACTCTGTTTTCAATCTGTTTTTAAATTATTTCTTTTCAGATTTATTTTAAATTTATTTCGAACTCCTCTCAAAATATTTTTTCATCCAAGGATTTCAAAATATATATTTCCTAATTTATAAATTTCTTATGATTATATATTATATATATAGAAGTTTATAATTATATTATATAGTTTTTATATCAGTTTTATATATATATAGTTTTTAATCATATGTTTAAATCATATTTTACTATGTTTCTATACTTGAAAAATAATATTTTAACAACTAGTTTTATTTTAGGAGTTTCCAGAATACCTATATTAGTTTAAATAGTTTAAAATGATTTAAAATTTAAAAATATAATATGTATGTCGACATACACATTTTAACATGTCAACATATAACAATAACTTTTTTAAATTTAAAAAGATATGTCTTTTCATTTTTAAAAAAAGGTTTCGGAAATAGTTGCACCCTTTGGTACACTATATAAAGTCCTTGAAATCGAATTTTTTCATAACATATCTTCATCTTCTTCCTCCATTATAATACCACCATTATTCTTCTTAAAATTCCAAGATTGTACACATATACTCTGCCAATTTCAAGATTAATTATACCATTCTTCTTCTATTCTCATTCTCTATCAAATTCTCTGTGTTTGGAATGCTACTCAAGAGTTCGAGGGAAATTGTAATAAAAAAATATGTTGGGTGCCTTGTAGCCCGTAAATCAAGGAAAGGCAGGGGTATGTTCCTTGTAGCCCGTAAATAAGGGAAAGAAAGGGTGTTAACCTTGTAGCCCAGAAATCAGCGGTGTGACACCCCACGTCCGTCAATGTCACTCATTAAGAGAATGCATTAAGTTTCGTGAAGCGTTATAGGTAAACAAGAACATAAACATTACAAGATAGATATAAAATAGCAGCGGAATTTAAAACTTTTATTGAGCAGAAAACATCATGGTTCAAAACATAGTTAATCACAAGTCTGAAATGCATAAAACTCAGTACATCAATTTAAATCTTTTGTCTGGTACTTAAATCATCAGAGTACAATAATAAAAGAAGCATTATCCCTAAAACATAGCCATAGTAGAGAGATATGAAATCAAGCAGTACATCTAAGCAACTCCAAGCAGGATGAAAGCAGAATCCTGATCAAGCTTGAGTATTTCCACCCTGAGAATCTAGGGGTGGGGGTAACTACACCAAAACAGTGGATTCCCAACAAGTATATGTGTTACACATAATTTCTGTAACACTTTTAAGTGTTACAACGGCCTGTTAACACTTAAAAGTGTTACAAACATATTCATTGCTAACACTTATAAGTGTTACAGGAAATTCATTGCTAACACTTATAAATGTTGGAACTATAAGATAGGGTAACACTTATAAGAGTTACAAACATATTCATTGCTAACACTTATAAATGCTGGAACCATAAGATATGGTAATACTTATAAGAGTTACAAACATATTCATTGCTAACATTTATAAATGTTGGAACCATAAGATATGGTAACACTTATAAATGTCAGTATCATAATCTTACTAACGCTTATAAATGTTGGCATACATAAATTGCTAACACTTATATAACATGTTTCAATGATTTTCAATCACATATATAATTCAACGTATCAATTCAAATAAAAGTATTTGGTACACTTCCATATTTCAAATTCAATAATGTCACTTTTGCATAATGCTTCCAACTTCAAAATACCATAATATCAAGTTCAAATTACAAAAAACAATACAAAGTTTTACTAAAGATACATAAAATTTTAGATATTATGAAGGCGAAACATGGACCATATCACAAAGCCTCCATCCAAAATTGTCCTTTTTATTCTTGTCAGTAATTGCTTTTGATGCTTACATCATCTTTACGTACTTTACGGAAGAAGAGGAGCTAATTGCACGACAATAATTTTTCCTTTTATCAGAACCAAAAACTTTGGCGATAAGATCATTGTCAAGATCGAACATGTTTGCATTCTCGTTGCTATTACATTCCAAATTTTGTTTTTTCCTCCTCCTCCATAAGTGCCTACAAAATATAAACGCACTCATTTTTACAAAAATAACAAATTGCAAAACTGATAAATAACATCTTGTATTAACTAATTGAACAAGGATTTGTTTATTTTTTTTGCCAAACTGATCAAACATATTTGCAAAACTGAGTATTGCTCAGTTTCAAGAAAACTGGGCATATGCTCAGTTTGGAATGAAATTGGGCATTGCTCGGTTTTGTTTGAAACTGGGCAATGCTCAGTTTTGTTTGAAACTGAGCAATGCTCAGTTTTGTCTTAGTTTCGACAAACTGAGCGCTGCTCAGTTTTGTTTGAAACCGAGCAATGCATTTCGAGTGAATCTAGGATCAATGCATTTTGAGTCAAAATTTGCTATGATCTAATGAAAGAACAATATGGGATATAATGGGATTCCCCTTAAGGGAGGACTATGTCATTAGCCGTCTAAATTGAAAACTGAGAACCTTCTGTTAACCTAATGTTTGTTGGAAACATCAAGTACTTTCTTTCCAGAATATTTGAAAAGAAACTGTTAAAAGATGAACTTGATTGAGCATCCACTTAAAGCCCACAGCTCCCATACATGCCTTCTTCCGAGTACTATGCCTCCAATCAAGATTATAAACCTTATCTAATGTATTCCTCAAAACCGACACATTAGCACTCCTTTCCCTATCTTGAAATATCTCCCCATTTGAACTAATATTGAAATGACTGATCAGTAAACTCTCCCACCACTTTGATCCAGACCTCTGCATTGAAATTATCACATAAAAGCACACTGGATTACACGCACATTGCTTCCTATAAAACAAAACAATATGTCCCACAGAAGAAATATATCAGACACTAGTTTAAGCCAATTTTAGTATATTTAATTTCTCAAATAGCTGCTATAACTGGTGGGTACTGGATAATGCAAATATGGCCATTCTAATTCGGGAAATTTAGGCTTTTGGCAAGGCGTTTCTGCTAAGTATTAGTCGTTAAATGTAACATGGTTCTAACCGTTAAATGTAACATGGTTCTTAATCAAGTTATAAGCTAATACTAAAAGCCCCAAAACACTCATTCAAACTAGTTTATTACCAATATGTAATGAAGATACAACGACTAGTTTTCTTATCAACTAACTCAAAAAAATTATTCACTAAATGAAATAGGAATCAATTCAATAAAATTCACGAACCATACTCTTATAATTGTAAACAAAGGAAGAGAGAAATACAAATTTATAAGTTGATTTCTACATGTGAAAGCGTTGCATATAGGAAAACTTGTGTGGTTCGTATGAAGTTATGAGTTGATTTCTATATGTGAAAGCACTGCATATAAGATTTTATTGATGAAAGGAATATGAATACATAATCAGAATGCATTACCTCCCGCACTCGTATAATACCTCCATCAGAAGGGAAAATAGGAACTCTCTGAATTAACGATAAAAGATATGTCAAAATATTTGGAGACAACATAAGTGTGTGAAACAATTGACATCATGAGAACAACTCAATGTCTACCTGGGGTTTCCATCCTAGCTCGTCTGGACATCAAAAAGTAGCCTCGTTTACAGCTTGTGTTTCAATTGCAAACCTTGATGCACCACTATTAACACCAAAATGAAGCTATGTAACAACCAAGTTAATTAATTGTGTATTTAGCGAAAAAGAAAACAATCTGCAATCAGCTTAATGCATTGATAATTGATATCGTTTTCTTTGAACCTATGTAGATGACAACAAACTAAATTTCTTTATTATCATATATTAGCTTTAATTCCAATGAGTTGTGATATGTTCCATGGACATTAATATTAAAGTCCTGTTACCCAAGATCATCTACTCTATCAAATCCAATTTTTCAACATATTTTAAATTGCATTTATTGCATTACTTTTGCATTTCTTTATTCAAAGATCAAAACATCATATTCTCATCATCTCATGTAGACATCAGTCAACAATGCCAACTTCATCCAATTATCTTAGTTTTTCATTTTTGCGCATTCAACAAGAAGAACATAATTTATACAATCATGTTATATAAAATAAATTATAGTCTTAGAGATCTGATATAATCACATGATAATGCTGTTGCAATTGTTGCCACTACCATTTCAGCTAACATATTTTATTTCTATGCGATACATATCTCCACCCTTTCTCACATGCTTCTGAGTTGACTAAACTAAAACTCAAAATCATCTTCTTACAAAGTATTATATTAAACTGGTCTAGTGCAAGTGAACTAATGGCAGGTACTTAGCTTGTACATGGGAAAAAAGAGAGAACAATCTGTTGGCAATAAATATGAACATTTGGTTTGAACTCATTAATTGAAGAAAACTCATCATTAGATATATTTCCTACTTCGTGATCACTAACAATACTTTGTAATTAGGATCAAAACTAAGTGCTATTCCCTCCAGAACAGCAAGCCTGAAAGAAGAAAAAATGACAGCATTTTGAAAAACGCCTATACATGCAGAGGAAAAATGTATTTAATACTACGAATCTCTTTGGAACAATTTGGATGGGTCAATTTAGAAAACTGATAGGAGAATACTTCCGTTAGTGAACCAATTATGAAATAGAAATATAAAAAATCTATGTTTTACAAAAACCATTTGTTTTGAAAGGATACTGTAAAAAACCTGTTAGAGCTTTTGTAACTTCATCCTTTTGTGCAGTAGCAGGAAGAAATCTGTTCAAAAATGAAGAAAAATTGATATGAAAAATTAACTTCCCATATTTACATTTATATATTTCTAAGCATGTATTAAACAATGCATAACATAGCTTCACGACTAGGAGATAATCTTCTAGTCATCAGGTGAATATATTTTTTAGCAGACAAAGTTAATATAAAATAATCAAGCATGCATTCCCATAACCAGGCTCAACTAAAATACAATTTGTTGACATAGATAGATCTACTAAATTTTATAGTAATATGAGTTTGTTGACATAGATAGATCTACTAAATTTTATAGTAATATGAGCAAATGTGTAAATGCTATTTTTTTTGGGGGAAGCTTCACTAGATGATGCTTAGCATAAACGGAATTGGATTGTCAATGGTAACCAAGTCAAGTTTCATATTTTAGTAGAATATGATACTATCAGTAGATTAGCAACCTAATTAGATTCATAGGAAGTGAATGCAATATCTGATATCTTTTTGACAGACATGTTGAGCAAAAGGACAATAAGAATGCTGCTGAACTTTAGCTCACAAAAATATGAAATATTAATTTGTTACCACATGATTTTCTTCAGTTTATAACAAAAGTAGATGTAGCTGTTACAAAGATATGGATTTCAATGGTAATCAATATCATTATTCAAGTGAAATCAGCAAATACGATTGAAAAAATTGAAGCATAAATGAAGAAAATCATACAAAAAGTATAGTTAAGTAAGTCGAACTTATGTTTTTTTGTTTTAGGTAATATATATTATCATGGCATCAACAGGGTTTCTTACCCATATGTAACAAAATCCTTCCCCAGTGCATCAAAATCACGGTTAACAAGATGAAGGCAAGCTTCAATAAATCCATCTCTTAGTTCTTTCTTGAATTCACCCATCATTCCAAAGTCTGAAAGAACATAAGCAAGAATCAAAACCCTTTTTTTAGTGAAAATTGAAAAGCAAATCAGTAATTAATAGGACATGATTTAGAGTGGACAAGATCTATGAAAATACAGAATTATGACATTTACCTCAACAAGATAAATATCTTTCACATCGGAATTCAAGATCGAATTATACTAAGGGTAGAAGTTATACAATAAATTGAATCGATTTCAACAAACATGACAATAGTAATGGATTAACAGAGAATTATAATGAAATCATTTATCTAGAGCGAAACCTGTTCGAAATCGATTAGAGAAGGGATCGCTGATATCAATCCTCCGAAGTCCATTTTTCTTTTTATTTGCTTATGACGCGGCTGAAAGAGGAACAAGCGTTGGGGTAAAAGATTAAGGCATCGATTAGGTCATAGGATGAGAACTTACCCTTTTGCCCTTAGAAAAGAAGAGTTGACCAGGCATACTAACATATAGAAGTGTTGCCACATTTTTGGTGACACATTTTTGCTATAGCAACACATATTGGTGTCACTAGTCTACAACACATATAAGTGTTGGCAGTTGAAAAAAATAAGAGTTGCCAAATGACCATTATGGTGTAGTGGGTGGAGGGGGCGGAAGAGAAAGAAGAGGAAACAAAATAGGTCAGACATAAGTCTAGCGAGTCCAGTTACTTTTAGCATATAAATAAGTAAAAGTATCATGACAGGCATATAAACTGGAGAGATAGATAACAATACAATAAGGCAGGTGTGACAAGGTAACATGATAGAATAAGTAGTGCTTCTCTAACACTTTTCTTTCTCTGCACCAATACTGGTATCGTATGAACAAGATGGTCCCCAACAAGTATAAGATGGTAGACTTAGGATTACTTCTAGTGAGAGGTTTTACCCCATACAATAACAGGCAGCCCAACTGAACATACTAGAGTTACCCATAAGGATAATAACGGGCTCCTAAACATACCAGAATCTAGATGTACCCTAATTACTACCCCAATTGATTGGATACTTACTCCGTAGATACCCTGTGCTGGCCCCACAGTAGGACATATCACTTCCTAAAGTGGCAACCCTTTATTTTTAGGATGTGCACAACCATATCTACAGGTGTCACGGTGTCTTAATCCTCCCTTGTCCGGACCCATGCATGCACATGACCCCATCAAAATGCGCCACCCACACCACCCCTTCATTTGGATCTCTCACAATCAGCCCAGTAAGCGTGTCCCGACTCCAACCTAGTTCAGACTACTCGCTTGATACCTATATATGGGTTAGCGACTAAAACGGGTCCCACACACAAGATGATACAAGCTTCCCCCAGGCTTGCATCCCCACTATAGGATGTCCACAGGTTATGCCATACTAGTGTAACAAGATTGCATAACCCCACAGGTTATGCCCTACCAGTGTAAAATGATTACATAACCCCACAGGTTAAGTTTGTGGGTCTATATATAACTATTACCCACCACCTCAAGATATACTTAACCCTTCCACTATTTCAATCAAGTTTACTTAACCCCTACTCAAGTTAACATGTTCATGTATTCCTTATAGATTCAAACAGGTTAAGTATTACAGGTTAACAGGCTATCCCCATTCATATTGACTTCTTTTCAAATTACCAAGTTCCACTTGCCTATTAATTTCACATATATATATATATAGCTTAATCCATTTAAGCTTATTGATAAGCCCATCACATGTTATTCTCTGGATTGTAATCCAAAATCTGTAATCTACAATATATTATTTCCAGATTTTAATTAACGAAGTTTGTTTCCATAGTTACAATAAGATGTTTTACTTAATATGTAATTAATTATACTTCATCTCAAATCACCCGTTTTCTGTCTAACATGTCACTACAACTTGCCGTTGTTTACTTATTAACTTAGTTCTCTTAACTAAGGTTAACTGATAAGTTTTCCTTCCTTTTATTATAACTTATGTTATAATTTTCATTTGTCCCTAGGACAAGCCTACCTATTATATAACATTCTCATTAATGTAAATAACTACAATAGGTTATTCTCATTCCCCGTTTATTCCAATTCATTTCCATTAATTACAATTAGTGCCATTTATTTCTATCCTTTTATGTACATATATTCATATATATGTTTATGCATTAGACCTCTCACATTAAGTCTACAACTTGTGGATGTTGGATATGTCGAGCGGGTCTGTGCAGACTTCTTCCACAAGTCGGACTTAACCTCGTGTCTCAGCATGTAACGTGTTTATGCACTTAGACCCCTCACATTAGATTCACCACTTGTAGTTGTTGGATATGTCGGGCAGGTCCGGGCAGACTTCTACCACAAGTGTAATCTAACCTCGTATCCAAGCGAGATTACAGTTTCTAATTACTGTAAATCTTGGCATGCTCATTTTTTATAAATTATTCCTATTTCATTATAGGTTTTCATGCCCTTTTACCAAGCCGAGTTCATCACTAACAAATTTTCATGTTTATCATGCCCCAAATTAAGATCTTTAATCACAACTTTGATTTATGCCCCCAAATCAATATTCATGTTTTCAATTCAAGTTATACCCAAATTTCCCAATACAAGTTATGCCCAATTAAGATTTAGATCAACATATAAATTATGCCCCAAATCCCAAGTCTTGGCTTAAGGTACGAATTATGCCCAATATTCCCAATCATGTCTTACAATATGAATTATGCCCCAAATTAATTATTCCCATCGTTCCCAATTTCGTACGTTCACGTATTTCAGCGGTATACCTAGGCTCGAAGGTAGCCTGGCTACAAAATAAAAAGGGAAAAGATGATGGAAAGAGAACAGAAATAAACATAATAGCAAGATTGACATATGATGGCAGAAATAGGCATAGCAACTAACAAGCATATAGTGACAAAATTGGGCATAATGACAAGATAGGCATATAGGAACAGATCTGTTGAACATGTGATAATAGAACTGATTAGGCATAGTATCATGATCATAAACAGGCATGATGAAATCTAACAGTGAATTAGATATACAAATAATGGCAGATCTGACATGATAAATAGGCATAGGCTTAGATCCAATTCATAGTTATGTCAAAATAACTTAGATACATAGGTTATGGAAGATCTGATATGATTCAATTAGTCACAGGCTTAGATCCAATTTATAAACATGTTAAGATTATCTTTTAAGTATTCATATCTAAAAATAACGTAGACTCACTGTGATTGGATCTAAGAATAGAAGACTTGATTGTAGCTATTAAAGAACAAATCTCTGAACTTGAATGTTTGTTGAAGAAGAATAAACTATTTTAATCTAGGCAGAGGCATCATCTAGTTCTCCATTGTTTTTGTATAAATAAAGCTATGAGAATGGGGTCTTATTTATAGTCATCAGCCAAAGAACCTAAACCAGAAACCAATCCACATTCAAGCATAAGAATCTTCTGTGAAAACCCGTAACTTCCCCGTAAAGGAAAGCGTCGGATAGTTCGAGAACAAACCACAATAAAACGCATACAGAAGAACATTTCATTGTATATTACAACAATGCATCAGATTACAAGAATATACAGAGTATAAATGAATAAATATTACACAGAAATATCAGAGATTTAAATTACATTTAAATACATAGCAGCGGAAAATAATACAATACACAACTAGAAGAGATATACGGATACAAAGCTTTCTGGATATCGTTCCAGCTGTAAACCAGGATCCTGTGAATATAAATCTGCAAAACCAAAACTACTAGCTGCCCGTGTCAAAATAAGGGCACCCAGAGTTTAGGTTAAAACAATAAACTCCAGGTCAGTCATGTGACTGGTGTGAGAACTAAAACAGTTATTAATCTTTATTTTAAATCATTAGGTAAATCAAGGGACCACGCCGTATAACACGGAACGGGTTTCCTCCCAAGAATACCAGTGCATAAAACAAACAGCGCAATGCTAAATAAAGAAAAATGAAGCTGTTATAAGACCCAGGTCCCATCACACAATGCAACGCAGTCGAAGATAGGGTTTTCCCTTATAACAGCCAAAGAATGCTTGATACGTTTAAAACAAATCATTTGATACTATTATAAGTGCATAGTGTATAAAACACTTCAAATCATAAGTATCAATCATAGGCGGCATGAATGGCCCATAACACTATGTCGCCATATATAAGTTTATAATCAAAACCGCAAATGTCGTATTGGAAGTTGGGTTATCATTTATGGTATGAACCGAGGCTAGGGGCAAGATCCTCTCCGATTCGAGACGCTCTAGTCCGCCCCTCAGGCAAGTACTCAGTCAAGCCTTTGGATCGTCAGGGCCGGTCCACCGATGTGGATTAAAATTCCTGAACACTGCGTTTCCCCGCCCTTTGGGGCGTAAGCCTGGCCCGTCAGCCGACCAGAAGCATCGGCCGAAACCGATATCACGAGGCACCTCGCTTTTCAGCAAGTAATAATAAGTAACATCCACATGAGTCAAACTCGTCAGCCAGTTCAGGCACTGACGCCACTCCTAACTAGAAAGAAACGCATGTCCTCCCTGATGTCCGTCTCCCGTTTTTGATTCATACCGGGTGTGATACTCGCGAATCAACGTTACACAAAGCTACGCCACAAAGGCCGTGCTTCGATCATCAACCACAAGACTTTGCTTTTCAACAGAAGCCTTGATCATTTGCATCTTAGCATGCCACACAGGCAATTCACTCCATGCGATTGATATCCATCAATATATAACCCCTGAGCTCGTACGTCTCAGAGAAGGGCGTTAAGCAAGAGAATAAATTCTCCGCCGCCAAACAGATATATATTTAACAGAGATCAATCACACGGACTAAAATCCAATGTCAGACACACAGTCCATTTACAAGTCCGTTCTGGGTCTGAACGAAACCGGAGGCACCTAGTACCCCGCATATCCATCGATCTCCAAGTACGTCTGGACGATCACCAACTGTTTCCATCTTCTTGGGTGTACAGCCCAATCAAGATCATCAGTAATCACCCAAACGACGTGAAAACCTCCGGTCTTCGACCATCGTCTTCATCTTCGACTTATCGTCGTATCAGTTATTCAGAATGGGATAAACCCGGTCTTTCCGAATAACTCGCGTATATTTTAAATAAGTGTTACACAAACACAACATACGCCTCATTCCAATTCATTAGTCACTAACCGTAAATTAATCAAGAGAATAATTCCCCAAATATTAACCCCGAAGGCCGAAACCAACATCAGATCAATATTCAGAAAACCATTCTGCTTGGCAAACCGACAGTTAGTTTCTAAATTTCACATTCATAGGGAAAGGTTCCCATTAATTTTATCCAAGATAAATTCCTTGAATTTATTCTTTATTCTATTTTTGAATCTCAATTCAAACTAGTCGGGATTAACGAACCTTACCGAAGTAATCATTTGTTTTAATTTCCCAATCCCAACCTATTCATCCCATGAAGTAAAACTGGTAATACTTCATATCTAACACCACAGTGTTATCGGTAAATTCAATTACCATTTCACGTTCAAATCCAATTAAAGATTTAACTATCGCCTGGAGCAAAACTGGTGATACTCCATTTTCGATCATTTCAATCTAATTAAAGATTCATTAAAACTCCACTTAGTTTTAATCTTCGACTGGGTTAAAGAATCAGTGTCATTTAAAACACGGTTCACGATAAACCCAAAATCACATTCCATTAATTATCGGGTTAAAGAACAAGTGTTATTTAAAACACTGTTCACGATAAACCCAAAAATCAATATCAATTCAATTTCAATTAAGTATTATTTAATTGGTACACTTCATTAAATCTAAATAAAAAGATTTAATGTTTTCTCAACTGGGTTCAAGAACAGTGTTAGTGAAGACACCATTCACGACAAACCCAAATCACATTTGATATTCAATACAAGGCTCTGAATAGAAAATATCCCGGCTTATATTCAATATCCAATTCTGCGGCCAACAAAGATCGTATTGGAAATAACGATATATATCTATATCTTTCAAATTTCCATAACAACATTTGTATAATCACGAAATCCAACATCGAAACATTCCGAAGACAATTTCGATTCAAATCCATTCCAATGCAATCATTGGAAATTCTGGTTATTATCAAAACCATTTCAAATTCAATTTATTTAAAAATAAATAGAATTATAATTCTAGTTCAAAACTAGTTCATTTCGATAAAAATCTATTTTTATCTTTTCAAATATGGAGTTTTTCATCCCAATTCTTCTCAAATCATTTCTTATGATTTTACACAAATTATTACTATTTTTAATAATTTTATCAAGGCCTGTACAGTCGATTTCCATCAATGGCCATCGAACTGCACTTACAGCGACCTTTTTCGAATTTGATTTGGACATAACTCCAAATCCAACCGTTAGATTTCAAATTTCTAATATTCGTTAGAAAGCTCTTTTCGATACGAACCCAACGGTTCCGGTTTTAGGAGAATCCGACGGTCGGATCTCCCGCAATGTCCGTTTGAAATAAATGGTCGAAATTCACGAACTGCCGCGGCGCGGCGCGTTCTATTCAGGCCATTATATTATATATATAATATATATATAATATATTTCGTCGATTTCTATTTAAAACGAATTATATAAATAGTTTTAAATTCGATTCAAAAGAAATTTCAACTTCCGTTTCAATTCAAATCAAAATTGAATTCTTCTCTATAAATTCGTTTTAAAATTCATTTCTATTCAATTCAAATTTCAATTCAATTTGAATTCATTTCAATTTGCTTTCAATTCAATTTGAATTCGTTTTCAATTCATTTCGAAATCGTTTTCAATTCAATTCATTTTGAAATCGTTTTCAATTCAATTTATTTCGAAATCGTTTTCAATTCAATTCATTTCGAAATCGTTATATATTCAATTCATTTCGAAATCGTTTTATATTCAATTCATTTCGAAATCGTTATATATTCAATTCATTTCGAAATCGTTTTATATTCAATTCATTTCGAAATCGTTTTATATTCAATTCATTTCGAAATCGTTTTATATTCAATTCATTTCGAAATCGTTTTCAATTCAATTCAATTCGAAATCGTTTTCAATTCAATTCATTTCGAAATCGTTTTCAATTCAATTTATTTCGAAATCGTTTTCAATTCAATTTGAATTCGTTTTCAATTCATTTCGAAATCGTTTTATATTCAATTCATTTCGAAATCGTTATATATTCAATTCATTTCGAAATCGTTTTATATTTAATTGATTTCGAAATCGTTTTATATTCAATTCATTTCGAAATCGTCATATATTCAATTCATTTCGAAATCGTTTTATATTCAATTCATTTCGAAATCGTTATATATTCAATTCATTTTGAAATGAATAAAATCGATATAAATATCGTTTACGTCAAAATGGCGTCAATCTAATCAACACGGCTTCATAAATTTCTATTTCAAATATTTTATTTCAAATATTTCTTTTTCAAAATAGTTGTTATTATCAAAATATTTCGTTCAACACATGACCAATCTCAAAGGATGAGTACTGTCAACACATGAACCGTTATTTTATATTGATAAAGATGTAAATTTTATTATCAAAATATTTCGTTCAACACATGACCAATCTCAATGGATGAGTACTGTCAACACATGAACCGTTATTTTATATTGATAAAGATGTAAATTTTATTATCAAAATATTTCGTTCAACACATGACCAATCTCAATGGATGAGTACTGTCAACACATGAACCGTTATTTTATATTGATAAAGATGTAAATTTTATTATCAAAATATTTCGTTCAACACATGACCAATCTCAATGGATGAGTACTGTCAACACATGAACTTTTATTTTATAATATTCTTTATTTTCTAAATTGGAATGAGGCCCAATCAATCACCATATAATGTTAATTATATGGATTTTCATACAACACATGTATATAATAGCATTGAAAAATAATCAACCATCAACCAAAGTGCACTACACTGTATAAGCATCAAATATAGACATTTAATGCTCATAGCAGCTTGTCAATCAATCAATCGACATATTTAATCAATCAGGATGAGTGAACTTCAAGTTTCATCCCAACACCCGTGTGGGGTTTCAAACAATCAAACAAATATTTTATTCGTGCAGTTGGGCGATGTGTAAAATTTATCGTCCCAATCAATGTCCTTAAAATAGGTGTACATAAACAAACCGTCTGGTTTGTAAATGAATATTTATTTATTCACATTCACGTTAAAAATTATATTTTTAACGATAAAACATTTTATTCCAACATATGAATTTCTATTAAGTTCATTCTTTAAATAAAATGATATTTTTATTTTTCTAACACATTTTAGAAAATTTCGGCGGCATAACGGCACGATACTAGAAACGGGACGAGGCCTAGCCTTATCCCCGGTCTAGTGAAGGCCCACGCCATTCACACATCAATCATATCAATTTCATTTCACCAAACAATTCAAATCAACTCAAACAATCTAACTAACAACACAGCCAAACAAACAAGTCCATGGTCTGTGGACGATTGTGTCGGGTGCTACTAAGCACCGTCTGCATCCTAGTATATATATATATATATATATATATATAACTAGAAAAATAAATTGAAAGGTGAGAAATTCTCACATATTGCTATCCTAGCATCTTGACTCTTCTTTGATAGAAATCTTCATCGTCATCGCATCTTCGTCATCTTCGTTGCCCGTAGTCACTATAAATATAAAAATCACATTTTTATATTCTCTATTATATAAAAATCATATTTTTATCGCTAACTTCATATTGTGAAAATAGAATTTTCACTTCGTTATACTTTATATAAAAAAAATTGAATCTTTACTATGTTATTCAATATATAAAAATCGAATTTTTACTATGCTGTTATATAGATAAAAATTATATTTTTATCACGTTATTTTCCATATAAAGATTTCGCCTTTTTTTAAAAAATATAGATTTCGCTTTTATAAAAATCATCACTTGATTTCAACGTATATAAAATAAAAATCAGATTTTTATTTTGCTACATATACAAAGATGATATTTATATAGTTCCTACTATGCAAAGATCATATTTTAATCTTTCTACAATGTAAAAGATTATATTTTTACTACTTTAAAAATATATAAAGCATATTTTTTTATAATCGCTATATAGTAAAGACTATATTTTTAATACTTTAAAAATATAAAAATCATATTTTTATTACTTTAAAAATATAAAGATCATACCTTTAACTTCTCTATATAATAAAAATTATATTTTTAACTCAAAATCATATAAAGACCAGATTTTTCACAATGCCGGATATATTTTAAACAATGCATATGGTAAAAATAAAAGGGAATTACCCTTAATTGCTGTGTTAAGAGGGATTACTCCCTTTTGTCTGAACCGGGGTGTTTGAATCCTTTTCCTAGCCACTCAGGCGTCACGTCAGAGGCTGAAATGGCCATCACTGGAGAAGGAGGCAACGGGGCGCACTCGGGGGTCGGGGAAGCTCGCAGGGGGGGGCTCGGCCTCTGGCGTCGGCAAGGAGCGGCGCGGCTGGTCGGTGGGGCTACTGGCGACGGGGATCAATGGGTGGGAACGACGGCTGTATGGGTTCGAGGGGCCAGGGCGTCGGATCTTCGATTGGAGAAGGGGGAGGAGGCCGAGACAGGCGTAAGAGGAAGTGGGGTCCGGCGCGAGGGTGCGACGGTGCTGAACGGAGGCGGATTTTCTCTCGATCGATCTTTTTTTTTTTTATTCTGAGCGTTTTGAAGAAATAAGGGGGGGGGGGGGCCAGAGCGGGTTTAAGGGGAGAGGTATATATATATATTTTTTATTTAATTATTTATTTATATTATTTAATTCCTCTAAAGTTGACTTTTACCCACGCCCTCGAAACGAGGCCCACCGCCTGTCGCCCATAGCGTTTTACCCCCATTCCGAACACAATGGGATATGTATCGCAAGCTGATTTGATCGTTTGAATCAGTTTCCGTTAAATTTACATTTAAATCACTATATTGAATTATAAATGTACATTTCAAATTACCGGGGTCACATACTAACTAGAAAAATTCCAGAAAAATATTTTCTAGCTTCGTATTGACGATACGGTCCTAACAAAACTAGTTTCGTCGAATTCTGAGACCGTTTGAAAAATGGCCAATTTCTAGTCGATTAAAATCAACTGAAACCGGTCAAACGCGTTTTCCTTTGCCACGCTCACATATTGATTCGAAAAATTATGAAATTTGAAAGCTAGCAATAATTTGACACTGCGGATCCAACAAAACTGGTTTCGTCGAAATCCGAGGTCATTTGCAAAATGTCCATTTTTAAGGGCCTGAATTCCATAGCGACTATTCAGAATTTTTAACTGGACATATCTTTTGATTCTCGCTACGAAATTTTGATATTTCGGATTCGTTGGAAAGATATCCACAATTAGATCCCATTATTTTTGGTTTCACTAAAATCCGGATTGTTTTGCACCCGGTACATTCAATTGAAGTTTGAAATCGAATTATCGAACTACCGCGCCATTTTCAATTCCTATTTATAATTATATATAAATATTTATATTCTAACGACGACGTATATAATATATCCGTTCTAATTATATTCAAAATAAATTTTCTCGTCGATATTATTTAAAATAATTCATTTTAAATATTCAAACTCCGCTAAAATTGTCAAAATAAAAATTTTAAACTGGCCCAGATTTTCCGGGTTATTACAATCTCCCCCACTTAAAACTTTTCGTCCCTGAAAAGGAACAAAGTCGAAAGTGGTTTGATAATTCAACTCTACGTTCGATCCGGCTTCCATTCTCCAACCTTTTAGTTTCTGAGAATTTTCAAAATTTCAAAAATTTGGCTAACACCCTAAATTTTCGAAAAATTTCGCCATAACCTCCCCTGCAATGGGAGCATCGGGGAATTTCAAATAGCTTCCCCGGTCCTTCAGATCTCAAAAAGAAAAAGAAAAAGCCAAGCGGCTAGCCAATAGGCTCACAAAATCATCATCACCCAAACAAAACAGTAAATCATGTAGTAAACATGTACCTATTTGTCGGGCAAACAAATTTTATTCTTCGGCTCTAGCCTCCTTGCTATGACCTATTCAAAAGATATACATGTATGCAAGCAAATGCGACCAATTTTCAATATAATTCAATATCGGTTCAATTAGGCGTAACGGTTCAAAATTATCAATCAAATAAACAAGCAACACAAACATCAATCAATTAGTGAATTAGAGTTTCAAATTCATAAATTGATATATATATATATATATATATATATACGGAAAATCTTGTTTTTGATGCCAATTCACAACAATTGAATCTATCTATATAAGTTTTGGTTCTCACACCAGTCTAATGGAAATATATAGATATCACACCTTCGACACACGAACTCTAATTCTGATGATGTAGCTACAATCATCAGAATCATCTCCGGGCGACTAGAGTGTGAATCTATATCTATCCAGTATATTAGAACTTCAAATACACGCGGATCAGACGTATACGCAAAATTAATATATACTGGATTGTCCAAAATCAATATAAACAAATAATCAAATACGAATAGTTGATTTAAATTTTCAAAAGAAAATTTGTCTTCATTTGAAAAATATACTCTTCACACTCGTTCTAGGATACTACTGATCCCATCTCTAACGAGTCATTCCCATTGGATATTACTAATCCAATATCTGATGAATTCTTTCGTATGGTTCTAATGTGTCTTGTTCTCTAAGCTTTGTAAACCAGAGCTCTGATACCAACTGTGAAAACCCGTAACTTCCCCGTAAAGGAAAGCGTCGGATAGTTCGAGAACAAACCACAATAAAACGCATACAGAAGAACATTTCATTGTATATTACAACAATGCATCAGATTACAAGAATATACAGAGTATAAATGAATAAATATTACACAGAAATATCAGAGATTTAAATTACATTTAAATACATAGCAGCGGAAAATAATACAATACACAACTAGAAGAGATATACGGATACAAAGCTTTCTGGATATCGTTCCAGCTGTAAACCAGGATCCTGTGAATATAAATCTGCAAAACCAAAACTACTAGCTGCCTGTGTCAAAATAAGGGCACCCTGAGTTTAGGTTAAAACAATAAACTCCAGGTCAGTCATGTGACTGGTGTGAGAACTAAAACAGTTATTAATCTTTATTTTAAATCATTAGGTAAATCAAGGGACCACGCCGTATAACACGGAACGGGTTTCCTCCCAAGAATACCAGTGCATAAAACAAACAGCGCAATGCTAAATAAAGAAAAATGAAGCTGTTATAAGACCCAGGTCCCATCACACAATGCAACGCAGTCGAGGATAGGGTTTTCCCTTATAACAGCCAAAGAATGCTTGATACGTTTAAAACAAATCATTTGATACTATTATAAGTGCATAGTGTATAAAACACTTCAAATCATAAGTATCAATCATAGGCGGCATGAATGGCCCATAACACTATGTCGCCATATATAAGTTTACAATCAAAACCGCAAATGTCGTATTGGAAGTTGGGTTATCATTTATGGTATGAACCGAGGCTAGGGGCAAGATCCTCTCCGATTCGAGACGCTCTAGTCCGCCCCTCAGGCAAGTACTCAGTCAAGCCTTTGGATCGTCAGGGCCGGTCCACCGATGTGGATTAAAATTCCTGAACACTGCGTTTCCCCGCCCTTTGGGGCGTAAGCCTGGCCCGTCAGCCGACCAGAAGCATCGGCCGAAACCGATATCACGAGGCGCCTCGCTTTTCAGCAAGTAATAATAAGTAACATCCACATGAGTCAAACTCGTCATCCAGTTCAGGCACTGACGCCACTCCTAACTAGAAAGAAACGCATGTCCTCCCTGATGTCCGTCTCCCGTTTTTGATTCATACCGGGTGTGATACTCGCGAATCAACGTTACACAAAGCTACGCCACAAAGGCCGTGCTTCGATCATCAACCACAAGACTTTGCTTTTCAACAGAAGCCTTGATCATTTGCATCTTAGCATGCCACACAGGCAATTCACTCCATGCGATTGATATCCATCAATATATAACCCCTGAGCTCGTACGTCTCAGAGAAGGGCGTTAAGCAAGAGAATAAATTCTCCGCCGCCAAACAGATATATATTTAACAGAGATCAATCACACGGACTAAAATCCAATGTCAGACACACAGTCCATTTACAAGTCCGTTCTGGGTCTGAACGAAACCGGAGGCACCTAGTACCCCGCATATCCATCGATCTCCAAGTACGTCTGGACGATCACCAACTGTTTCCATCTTCTTGGGTGTACAGCCCAATCAAGATCATCAGTAATCACCCAAACGACGTGAAAACCTCCGGTCTTCGACCATCGTCTTCATCTTCGACTTATCGTCGTATCAGTTATTCAGAATGGGATAAACCCGGTCTTTCCGAATAACTCGCGTATATTTTAAATAAGTGTTACACAAACACAACATACGCCTCATTCCAATTCATTAGTCACTAACCGTAAATTAATCAAGAGAATAATTCCCCAAATATTAACCCCGAAGGCCGAAACCAACATCAGATCAATATTCAGAAAACCATTCTGCTTGGCTAACCGACAGTTAGTTTCTAAATTTCACATTCATAGGGAAAGGTTCCCATTAATTTTATCCAAGATAAATTCCTTGAATTTATTCTTTATTCTATTTTTGAATCTCAATTCAAACTAGTCGGGATTAACGAACCTTACCGAAGTAATCATTTGTTTTAATTTCCCAATCCCAACCTATTCATCCCATGAAGTAAAACTGGTAATACTTCATATCTAACACCACAGTGTTATCGGTAAATTCAATTACCATTTCACGTTCAAATCCAATTAAAGATTTAACTATCGCCTGGAGCAAAACTGGTGATACTCCATTTTCGATCATTTCAATCTAATTAAAGATTCATTAAAACTCCACTTAGTTTTAATCTTCGACTGGGTTAAAGAATCAGTGTCATTTAAAACACGGTTCACGATAAACCCAAAATCACATTCCATTAATTATCGGGTTAAAGAACAAGTGTTATTTAAAACACTGTTCACGATAAACCCAAAAATCAATATCAATTCAATTTCAATTAAATATTATTTAATTGGTACACTTCATTAAATCTAAATAAAAAGATTTAATGTTTTCTCAACTGGGTTCAAGAACAGTGTTAGTGAAGACACCATTCACGACAAACCCAAATCACATTTGATATTCAATACAAGGCTCTGAATAGAAAATATCCCGGCTTATATTCAATATCCAATTCTGCGGCCAACAAAGATCGTATTGGAAATAACGATATATATCTATATCTTTCAAATTTCCATAACAACATTTGTATAATCACGAAATCCAACATCGAAACATTCCGAAGACAATTTCGATTCAAATCCATTCCAATGCAATCATTGGAAATTCTGGTTATTATCAAAACCATTTCAAATTCAATTTATTTAAAAATAAATAGAATTATAATTCTAGTTCAAAACTAGTTCATTTCGATAAAAATCTATTTTTATCTTTTCAAATATGGAGTTTTTCATCCCAATTCTTCTCAAATCATTTCTTATGATTTTACACAAATTATTACTATTTTTAATAATTTTATCAAGGCCTGTACAGTCGATTTCCATCAATGGCCATCGAACTGCACTTACAGCGACCTTTTTCGAATTTGATTTGGACATAACTCCAAATCCAACCGTTAGATTTCAAATTTCTAATATTCGTTAGAAAGCTCTTTTCGATACGAACCCAACGGTTCCGGTTTTAGGAGAATCCGACGGTCGGATCTCCCGCAATGTCCGTTTGAAATAAATGGTCGAAATTCACGAACTGCCGCGGCGCGGCGCGTTCTATTCAGGCCATTATATTATATATATAATATATATATAATATATTTCGTCGATTTCTATTTAAAACGAATTATATAAATAGTTTTAAATTCGATTCAAAAGAAATTTCAACTTCCGTTTCAATTCAAATCAAAATTGAATTCTTCTCTATAAATTCGTTTTAAAATTCATTTCTATTCAATTCAAATTTCAATTCAATTTGAATTCATTTCAATTTGCTTTCAATTCAATTTGAATTCGTTTTCAATTCATTTCGAAATCGTTTTCAATTCAATTCATTTCGAAATCGTTTTCAATTCAATTTATTTCGAAATCGTTTTCAATTCAATTCATTTCGAAATCGTTATATATTCAATTCATTTCGAAATCGTTTTATATTCAATTCATTTCGAAATCGTTATATATTCAATTCATTTCGAAATCGTTTTATATTCAATTCATTTCGAAATCGTTTTATATTCAATTCATTTCGAAATCGTTTTATATTCAATTCATTTCGAAATCGTTTTCAATTCGATTCATTTCGAAATCGTTTTCAATTCAATTCATTTCGAAATCGTTTTCAATTCAATTTATTTCGAAATCGTTTTCAATTCAATTTGAATTCGTTTTCAATTCATTTCGAAATCGTTTTATATTCAATTCATTTCGAAATCGTTATATATTCAATTCATTTCGAAATCGTTTTATATTCAATTGATTTCGAAATCGTTTTATATTCAATTCATTTCGAAATCGTCATATATTCAATTCATTTCGAAATCGTTTTATATTCAATTCATTTCGAAATCGTTATATATTCAATTCATTTCGAAATGAATAAAATCGATATAAATATCGTTTACGTCAAAATGGCGTCAATCTAATCAACACGGCTTCATAAATTTCTATTTCAAATATTTTATTTCAAATATTTCTTTTTCAAAATAGTTGTTATTATCAAAATATTTCGTTCAACACATGACCAATCTCAAAGGATGAGTACTGTCAACACATGAACCGTTATTTTATATTGATAAAGATGTAAATTTTATTATCAAAATATTTCGTTCAACACATGACCAATCTCAATGGATGAGTACTGTCAACACATGAACCGTTATTTTATATTGATAAAGATGTAAATTTTATTATCAAAATATTTCGTTCAACACATGACCAATCTCAATGGATGAGTACTGTCAACACATGAACCGTTATTTTATATTGATAAAGATGTAAATTTTATTATCAAAATATTTCGTTCAACACATGACCAATCTCAATGGATGAGTACTGTCAACACATGAACTTTTATTTTATAATATTCTTTATTTTCTAAATTGGAATGAGGCCCAATCAATCACCATATAATGTTAATTATATGGATTTTCATACAACACATGTATATAATAGCATTGAAAAATAATCAACCATCAACCAAAGTGCACTACACTATATAAGCATCAAATATAGACATTTAACGCTTATAGCAGCTTGTCAATCAATCGATCGACATATTTAATCAATCAGGATGAGTGAACTTCAAGTTTCATCCCAACACCCGTGTGGGGTTTCAAACAATCAAACAAATATTTTATTCGTGCAGTTGGGCAATGTGTAAAATTTATCGTCCCAATCAATGTCCTTAAAATAGGTGTACATAAACAAACCGTCTGGTTTGTAAATGAATATTTATTTATTCACATTCACGTTAAAAATTATATTTTTAACGATAAAACGTTTTATTCCAACATATGAATTTCTATTAAGTTCATTCTTTAAATAAAATGATATTTTTATTTTTCTAACACATTTTAGAAAATTTCGGCGGCATAACGGCACGATACTAGAAACGGGACGAGGGACTAGCCTTATCCCCGGTCTAGTGAAGGCCCACGCCATTCACACATCAATCATATCAATTTCATTTCACCAAACAATTCAAATCAACTCAAACAATCTAACTAACAACACAGCCAAACAAACAAGTCCATGGTCTGTGGACGATTGTGTCGGGTGCTACTAAGCACCGTCTGCATCCTAGTATATATATATATATATATATATATATATATAACTAGAAAAATAAATTGAAAGGTGAGAAATTCTCACATATTGCTATCCTAGCATCTTGACTCTTCTTTGATAGAAATCTTCATCGTCATCGCATCTTCGTCATCTTCGTTGCCCGTAGTCACTATAAATATAAAAATCACATTTTTATATTCTCTATTATATAAAAATCATATTTTTATCGCTAACTTCATATTGTGAAAATAGAATTTTCACTTCGTTATACTTTATATAAAAAAAATTGAATCTTTACTATGTTATTCAATATATAAAAATCGAATTTTTACTATGCTGTTATATAGATAAAAATTATATTTTTATCACGTTATTTTCCATATAAAGATTTCGCCTTTTTTTTTAAAATATAGATTTCGCTTTTATAAAAATCATCACTTGATTTCAACGTATATAAAATAAAAATCAGAATTTTATTTTGCTACATATACAAAGATGATATTTTTATAGTTCCTACTATGCAAAGATCATATTTTAATCTTTCTACAATGTAAAAGATTATATTTTTACTACTTTAAAAATATATAAAGCATATTTTTTTATAATCGCTATATAGTAAAGACTATATTTTTAATACTTTAAAAATATAAAAATCATATTTTTATTACTTTAAAAATATAAAGATCATACCTTTAACTTCTCTATATAATAAAAATTATATTTTTAACTCAAAATCATATAAAGACCAGATTTTTCACAATGCCGGATATATTTTAAACAATGCATATGGTAAAAATAAAAGGGAATTACCCTTAATTGCTGTGTTAAGAGGGATTACTCCCTTTTGTCTGAACCGGGGTGTTTGAATCCTTTTCCTAGCCACTCAGGCGTCACGTCAGAGGCTGAAATGGCCATCACTGGAGAAGGAGGCAACGGGGCGCACTCGGGGGTCGGGGAAGCTCGCAGGGGGGGGGGCTCGGCCTCTGGCGTCGGCAAGGAGCGGCGCGGCTGGTCGGTGGGGCTACTGGCGACGGGGATCAATGGGTGGGAACGACGGCTGTATGGGTTCGAGGGGCCAGGGCGTCGGATCTTCGATTGGAGAAGGGGGAGGAGGCCAAGACAGGCGTAAGAGGAAGTGGGGTCCGGCGCGAGGGTGCGACGGTGCTGAACGGAGGCGGATTTTCTCTCGATCGATCTTTTTTTTTTTTTATTCTGAGCGTTTTGAAGAAATAAGGGGGGGGGGCCAGAGCGGGTTTAAGGGGAGAGGTATATATATATTTTTTATTTAATTATTTATTTATATTATTTAATTCCTCTAAAGTTGACTTTTACCCACGCCCTCGAAACGAGGCCCACCGCCTGTCGCCCATAACGTTTTACCCCCATTCCGAACACAATGGGATATGTATCACAAGCTGATTTGATCGTTTGAATCAGTTTCCGTTAAATTTACATTTAAATCACTATATTGAATTATAAATGTACATTTCAAATTACCGGGGTCACATACTAACTAGAAAAATTCCAGAAAAATATTTTCTAGCTTCGTATTGACGATACGGTCCTAACAAAACTAGTTTCGTCGAATTCTGAGACCGTTTGAATAATGGCCAATTTCCAGTCGATTAAAATCAACTGAAACCGGTCAAACGCGTTTTCCTTTGCCACGCTCACATATTGATTCAAAAATTATGAAATTTGAAAGCTAGCAATAATTTGACACTGCGGATCCAACAAAACTGGTTTCGTCGAAATCCGAGGTCATTTGCAAAATGTCCATTTTTAAGGGCCTGAATTCCATAGCGACTATTCAGAATTTTTAACTGGACATATCTTTTGATTCTCGCTACGAAATTTTGATATTTCGGATTCGTTGGAAAGATATCCACAATTAGATCCCATTATTTTTGGTTTCACTAAAATCCGGATTGTTTTGCACCCGGTACATTCAATTGAAGTTTGAAATCGAATTATCGAACTACCGCGCCATTTTCAATTCCTATTTATAATTATATATAAATATTTATATTCTAACGACGACGTATATAATATATCCGTTCTAATTATATTCAAAATAAATTTTCTCGTCGATATTATTTAAAATAATTCATTTTAAATATTCAAACTCCGCTAAAATTGTCAAAATAAAAATTTTAAACTGGCCCAGATTTTCCGGGTTATTACATCTTCCCAGATCTGCAGTGGGGTCGACCCCTATGTCGACCCCCAATGATCTATTTTCCCGCTCCTGCTTCCCGCTTCTGGTTTTCAAATTGTTTTGAATTCTGAACTTATTATATATATATATATATTCTTCTTATGCGTATTCAAACTTCAAACCTTAATATCTTTTCACACAGTTTCTGTTTTACGCAAACCAGTTGCCTATTTTAACCATAATTCCGAGATGAATGCAATGGCGTCACTTAATTCTGAATACTAAATTAAGTATTCTTTAATTTATCATCTTTAGTGTTGTTAAAATTACGGGTGTTAGAAAGGGTGTTGTATTTGGAAATTGATATTAATAACATTTTGCACTACCAGCGTTGCACGGGACTGGACGTAGGAGCAATCCGAACCAGTATAAAAATCCGGTGTTTTTTTTCTTTTCTGCACTTTACTTTTGTTTATATTTTCATCTGTGACTGTTCCTGTTATAATATTCATTATGCGATTCATATAATGGTTTGAGTAATTCTTAATTGCTTAAGATTTCTATAAATTCTTGAATACATTGTTCGCCGACCTCTAGTGTTTGTTTTGCCTTGAAGACTCAACCCTAACAATTGGTATCAAAGCATAGGTTTTCAAAATCTCATCATCTAGATTTTTTGAAATATTAAAATGGCAACCAACACTAGAATTGTTAATAGTAATAGTTCTTTTATAGAGGGTCAGTCCAATGTTAGACCGCTATTTAATGGAAGTAATTATTCTTATTGGGCATGTAGAATGAAAATATATTAACAATCTGTAGGATTAGACACTTGCAATATCACACATACTGAGTATGTTGAACCTACTACTAATTATGCACAATGGACTAATGAACAGAACGCCTCTACACTATATAATTCTAAGGCTATGAAGATGTTATTCTGTTCATTAGATACAAATGAATTTAATAGAATATCGGTTTGTAAATCTACTTATGATATATGGAAAACCTTGCAAGTTACTCACGAAGGAACAAATAAAGTTAAACAAACAAAGATATATATGTTCACTAATCAATTTGAGTCATTTAAAATGAATTAGAATGAATCTGTCTCCGATATGTACTTGTGGTTCCAGGAAATCGTGCATTTGTTAATGGATTTGGGAAAAACTTATTATGAAGATGATCAAGTCAGAAAAATCCTTAGTTCTTTAAATACAGATTGGGATCAGAAAACATTAGCAATTGAAGAGGCTAATGATATTAGTGAAATGAAGATTGAGGAAATAATCAGGAATTTGATGTCATTCGAAGTACAGTTACAAATAGAAAGGAGAATAAGTCATCTGGAAAAGAAATCTATAGCGTATAAAGTGACCACTGGTGGTTCTAATTAAAGCAGCGGGGATAATGAAAAAATTGCCTTAATAACAAGGAATTTCAAGAAAAAAATAAGATGTAAAAGGAGAAATAATTTTCAGAAAAATAATCAAGGAAGTTCGGGAAAAAATACTAAGAATGATAGATGTTACAACCGTAACGAACTAGGTCATATAAAAAGGTTTTGTCCATATCCTAAAATATCGGATCAATAAACAAACAACAGTTCGTCAAAGAAAAGGAAAAGAGCATATGCAGCAACTTTAGATGATTCAGATTCATCTTCCAGTGATGAAGAACCAGAAAATTGAAATTCAAATATGTGCTTCATAGCGATTCAGTGATTAGAAAATATCAAAGGAATAGATCTAAAAACAGGCACGCCTTAATTAATAATTTTTGATTGAAATGGTTGAATAGATGCTTGTTTGCTTGCCTTGTTTGAAAAATTGAATTCTAAAATTCAAATTTGAAATCTTAATTTTGAAGTTCCAAATAATAATAAAATAATAAATTATAATATAACAATAAATAATAATAAAATTTAATTTTAGAAGGCTTTTAAAATTAATATCCTCTCAGAAAATAACTAAACAAAGAATATAAAATATTAAAATAATATAACAAAGTCAAAAAGGAAATTGAATTTTGAAATGGCACATATATGTTGACATACATGAATTACATGTTGACATATGCACCAGTTTTTGAAATTCAAATTTTGAATTTCAAGTGTTTAAACTTTCAAATTTCCCGCCATCTTTTCACCAACTCCCAACATCCGAAAAGGTGTCATTCTAATCAGAAAAAATGTATTCTTTTGAGCTATATTTAATTATATATTCTCCTTCTACCACTCATTCAAAATTCAAAACAATTTTCTTCATTCTATACTCTTCAAAACTATTCTCTAATGGCTTCCTCAAGTACTCTTAAGACCATGAGACTAACCAAGATTCTCAAAGGTTATCTCTATAACAACCCAAAGGCTATCCAAGCGTACGCTGACTATGTCACAAGTGGAAAAGTCAATACGAGAACATTAATTAATTATTTGAAGATTTTAAATCTTATGATATTCGTAATCTTTTCAATCAAAATGAGGTTTCAAGTTTGGTTGATTCTTGGGATAACAATGAAGTATGTTACTCGAATCTTGTCAAAATGTTTTATGCGAATTTAAATCGTGGATTTTATGAAGGGAATGAAGATCAAGTTTGGAGTAGTGTCAAAGGCACTCAAATTATTTTGTATTGTGATGTTTTGGGAACTATTTTAAATTGCAAGAAAACGGGAGCAGATTTTTCGGATTTTGAAATTGATAAACAAAATTGGGAAACTTCTCACCATATTTCTTAAAACGATGAACATATGGAATTCAAAAATCGACTTTTCCATCCAAAAGCAAGAATTGTCAATTATCGTCCTCAACACACTCTTACTCCTCATTCCAGAAATTTTAATAAACGTACTATCAAGGTCCAAAAAGCTCTTTTTGCCATCTTTGGTACTTATGATATTAATTGAGCCAAAGTGATTTTGAGAGAATTCAAACCTATGGAGATGTCAACAAAAGAAAACACTCTCTACCATGGAATTTACCTTACCCAAATCTTTAAGTATTTTGGAGTGGATTTCAAAGGAGAGGAATTTGTTTCTAGAATGGAAATTATATCTCTTATGCAAATTCCAATCATTTTCAAACCGTATGATTAATATGCCGAAAAGCAAGCTAGAATGGAACAAGAAAGAAATCAAATGGATGTCAAAAAAATGAATCCTCCATGGAAAGCATAGAATTTCCCACTTCAACTAGAGCCATATCCAAAGAGGCAAATTTTCAAAACCAAGTCAAAGCAGCCAAAACCAAAAGAAAATGAAGAAAACTCTCAGTCAAATGTCATCGAAAATAAACAAGTTTTTCGAAAAAGTTGGAAGAAAACTTAGATTATCATCTTCCTCATCTTCATCTGTTGAAATCTAAGTATATTAGCTAATATTATCTAATCCTATTAGCTTGTATTTCTTTTTCGTATTACGTGTTTCATACCTCATATTTCATGTATCATTTGAATCTAATCTCTTATTAGTAATAATGAATGTTCTTGTTTTCTATCAAATTAATCTTTAAACATATGTAAAAACACATTTGAATTAAATTAATTAATATAATAATAAATAATTCAAAATAGTGCAAAAAGTCAAAATACCCAAATAAGAATGGGTATATCGACATACAAGTTTATGTATGTCGACATAAAACTGCCAGAAATTTAAAATTGTTCAAATTTGAATTTTTTGACAACTACCTTGTGTCAGTTCATCTTTAAACGATTCCAGACTCTCTCTCTCTCTCTCTATCTCTATATATATATATCATTTTCGTTCCAAAAAAACTCGTTTTTACTTCTCTATTTCTTCTCTAAAAACTCTCTATATATAATCACATTAATGGCTACTCCTATTCATAATCTAAGTGAAAATCTTGAAGAGACTCTCAACTCTTTTAAGAACATCCTATCTATCATTCTCCACAATCAACGACGTTTAGAATTAAGTCAGATAAAAATGATTGAACAACAAGAAAAATATTTTGATGTTATCTGTTGGATGATCTCTTCTCTTTCCACAGATGAAGATAGCATCACTGGAGCACCTCTCACCAAAGAAAACAAAGACTAGGAAGTCATAAAAGTGGATCCAATCTTCGGTGGAGATGAATGGGTATAAGTTCAAAGAAATGTATGAATGAATAACTTGTTTGATTTGATTTGTGTGATGTGCTTGAAAATTTATAAATAATTTATTTATCTTGTAAATATTGTTTAGGTTGCTTGTTTGTTTGAAATATACAATGATTGTATTGGTTATGCTCTTGTTTAGTTTACTTAGTAGAATTACACTAGTTTAGTCAAAAATTAAGGGGGAGTTATAAATATAAATTATAAATTTAAGGAAAGATATATAGGATTACTCTAAAGATTAGATAGATATATTTTTGTTGATGACAAAGGGAGAGAAATTACAAAATAGGTACAGTTTGAGTGGGAGTTAGAAGGAATTCACGTTGAATGGGGGAGTAATCGAAGAATCAGATTAATCGATAATATCAAGTATGAGTATTTTCAAACCAAGGTTGTCATCATTAAAAAAGGGGAGATTGTTGAGAATGGAATTTGATGATGTTTTAATGACAACAACCTTGTTTCAATCATTATCGTTATTGAGTATAAAATATATACTAACACTTTTATCCAGATTATATATATATACATGATTTATATGTAGTAAAAGATATTGAAGACTGTATAGTTAAGAGATTCAAGACTTCAAAGGAGAATCAAGACTCACGAGTATCAAGATATTAAGAATTCAAGAATTCAATACCATCAGGGTAATAAAGACTAGATGTTATGTAAAACTCTAAATATCACTCAAACTCTGTTTTTAAATTATCTCTTATCAAATTTATTTTCAAATTAATTTCAAACTCCTCTCAAAATAATTTTTCATCCAAGGATTTTAAACTTATGATTCCTAATTTATAAATTTCTTATGATTATGTAGTTTATATATATATATATATATATATATATGAGTTTATATTTATATTATATAGTTTAATATATACTAACATTTCTGTCTAGAATATATATACATGTATATGCAGGATTTATATACGGGAATTAATACTGAAGACTGTACAGTTTAAGAGAATCAAGATTCAGAGAAGATTCAAGACTATGAGTAGTCAAGATATCAATAGTTCTAGATAAATATAGTAATAAAGTCTAATTTATGTATAAGACTCTAAATAGCAATCCAGGAATTCAAATTCTGTTTTTCAAATTTCAAAATCTGGTTTCAAATTCTAATTCTAATTTCAAATTTCTATCCTACTTATGATTTCAAATATAAGTTTAAATTTGAATTTATATAAGTTTATATAGTTTTATATTTATATAATTTTATAATTATATAGTTTTAAACTTTATAATTTTATAAATACGTTTATATAACTTATATTTACGTTTTCATATGATTTTATACTTTATAATACTCATTTATATCACTATGTTTTAATTCAAGAATTTCCAGAATAATATATATATATATATATTTATTTAAACACTTAAAAATGATCAAATTTCAAATTTTACAAAAGGCTATGTTGACATACATAATAGTCTATGTCAACATACAACTTTCACTTTTTCAATTTTTAAAGGAAGTGCCTTTTCAATATTTGCAACGTTTCAGAAGCGTTGCAACCTTTCAAATCTTATAAATAGGGGTTGATTTCGAATTATTTAACCTTCTTATCCATCTTCACCCCTCTTTATCCCTCCATTAATATTTCTTATTTTATTGATTTCTACACTTCTACTCTGCCAATTTCTATTCTAGTTAGACAAAACTTCTTCTTTTCTCACTCTCTATCCACTACTCTCTGAATTGAAGTGCCATTGAAGATTTATAGGGCTGTTGTAATCTTTTGGGAAGTGTTTGGGAAAGGATGTGTTCCATATAGCCCTGAAATCAAGGAAACAGAGTGGTATTAACCTTGTAGCCGTGAAATCAAGGAGATTGTACTTGATGAAGGGTGTTTGAAGCGGTGTTAACCTTGTAGCCGTGAAATGAAGGGTAGTGGAATCAGTGTTTACCTTGTAGCCGTGAATAAAGGGTGTTGTACTTGGATATTGATATAGTAATAAAACTCTGCGCAATCCAGC
Source organism: Allium sativum (assembly GCA_030737875.1). Lineage (NCBI taxonomy): Eukaryota > Viridiplantae > Streptophyta > Magnoliopsida > Asparagales > Amaryllidaceae > Allium > Allium sativum. The sequence continues at coordinate 472,753,796 of CM060923.1, read as the reverse complement.
GTTGCGTGGACTGGACATAGGAGTAATCCGAACCAGTATAAAATCCGGTGTGCTCTTTTATTTTTCTGCATTTTTTTAATTTCTGTGTTTGTGATCATCTATACTGTTTGTGATTCATATAGTAGATCATATAAGTTTTTGGTTTTCATAAATTCCTTATAAACATTATTCACCCCCCTCTAATGTTAGCCGTAAGATCTGCATTCCGCATTCCCTAACAATTGTTATCAGAGCAAGGTTTTTCAAAAAGTTCATAATCTGATTTTTGAAAATATTAAATGGCCAATTTTGAAATGATTAATAACACTAGTTTAAATTCATTCCTTGCATCAGTATTAGATGAGTCTATATTCAATTTTATTGAAAAAACAGGTTATCATAATATGATTTCTTGAAAAGTTTAAATTGATATATCACATAATCATCATGATGTTATTATTTCAAATTATAATTAGTTATTTCAAAAAGTCACTTGACTCTTTGAAAATGTATGTTGTTTTGCAAGAAAAGAAGATATATTTGATGCCTGTTGGACGAAACGCACCAAGATGATCATTCAACAATCAAGAAAAGAAGAGTTTATGAAGAGATATGACTTTTGGGCTTATAGTAGTTGAAGTGTCCATTCATTCAAAATTTTGACGCCAAGTTGGTTAAGCTACTAAATCATCAATCTCATCGTCAATTTCAGAAAGATGTAAATGTATGGTTCATGACAATGGAAGAAATGAAGATACTTGATATAACTGCAATAGACCAGGCCATATAAAAAGGATTTGTCCTTATCCAGATGATTCAGATTCACCATCAAGCAATGAAGACCAAGAAACTGGAAATCCAAATATATGTCACAACGATTCAGAATTCAGAGAATAACGAAGAAATGGATCTAAAAACCAGGTACACCTTAATAAATTTTTAATTTTTTTGCTTGATTTGGATGAAAAGATGCTTTGTTTGCCTTATTTGAATTTAAAATTCTAAAATTCAGTCTTAGATTCTAAAATTCAACCTTGTATTCTAAAATTAAAATTTGAAATTCAAAATAATAAAAATAACGATATAATTAATTTTAAATATTTGATTAAGATTATTATTATTTCAGGAAACAAATTAAACAGAAAATACGAAAGTTTAAATAATAAAACAAAATCAAAAGGCAACTTGTCTTTTGAAAACTTACATATATGTCGACATATAGAAATTGACATATCGACATATATACCAATAAATTCAAATTTTGAACTTTCAAACTTCTCTCCATCTTTTCAATAAGAGAATGCCAGTTCAAACTCTAGTTATTAACTTTTTCTATCTACTTATTTTCTTGTATCTTGTTTCAAAAAATATATAAATTAATAAAATTATATAGACATGATAATATGATATACAAAATTAATATTTTTTGGTATACATTGTTAGAAAATATAAATTTATTTATCCTTTATATATGGTTTAAACATGCATAGTTTAACTTTTATATTATTCATATGATTTCATAAAAAAATTGGGTTAAATTATCACAAATATTATTTGTAACTTAATGCTTATTTTGATTTCTTATTAAGATTTATGAAAGCTTAACTATTTAACCTAGTATTTTGGTATAAATTATATATATATATATATATATATATATATATATATATATATAGATGATTTTGCGTCTTAAATATATAATTTAAATATAAGAAGTTATAGTTTTGTAGTTTAATTTATATCTAGATTTCATAATTTTGTTATGACTATAAAACTCTTTTTAAAGTTTTAACATATTAATAGTTCCTTAGCAAATTAATATATTTTGATTTCTAAAAGTTTTAATTTAAAATTGATTTGTATCAAAAGATTGATTTACATTCCAAAACAAATTAAATTTTAAGTCTTTTTTAAAATTAGTTTATATATATTTATATACACACAATTATGAATATATGTTTATATAGAAATAGTTTACTTTATATGATACAACTCCATATTCTCTTTAAAATGATCTTCAATTTTTACTATATTAAAGAAGCATGCCAAAATGTTGACGTCAAAAGTTGGTCATTTGTGACAGTCAACATCCAATTGTGCGTGGAACACATGAATAACAATCACAGAGTACGCAAAAGTATGTAAAAATAGAGAACATGCAAGATTTTTATAGTGGTTCAGCAAAGTTTGTTGCCTATGTCCACTTTGCATGTATAGATTTTCTTTTGATTACAAGTATAATTAGTTTTCTTTTTGAAGAAATAGGGAGATGAGAAATATGAACACAAAATACTTGTGTTTGAGTGGGGTGAGAGTTGGCTATTTTTAGAGTTAGCTGTCAATTCCTATCAAAAGATCCACAATGCTTTTCCACTTTGGGGAAGGAGGTATTTATAGTTGGATAAATGGGATGAACTGCATGCCACGCAGCTTGCCTTTTTTTGGAGCTTGGACACTGGAACTCAATCCGTTCGAATAGTTGTGGCAGTGGGAACCAGTCTAATGCTGAGTAATAATTCTCTTGAGAATTGTGGCTTTCATGGTACTTGAGCTGTGGTTTATCAAAAGTAGAGCTTTGGCTGGAAGCGTTGACCGCCTTTAATGCCTTAAGAATCGGGCTAAGCAATGAATCACTAATCTGGATATTTCTAGGTAGATTCGAGGGATATCCGATCGATCCGAACTTTAAGGAAATGATTGACTCAGTCGGACGGGAGAACTATTATGCTAGGATATGAGATGCCATTACTTGAGGGAGACTGGCTCGGGCCGAATCTTACTTGGGCTTTCTGGAATAAAGGCCGTCCGTTGGGATCAGTCGGTGCTGAATGGTGAGGCTATTGACATTGGTCTTCGATCCGTTGAACCGTGACAGCTTTTACCAAAAAGTTGGTCAACACTTTGCCCTCCAGAATACATCTTTCTTGGTAAAATAAGATGTGTTCTGGATGTTGTATCGGAGCTCAATGTGCGGGTAGCTATGGTTCAGGCGAACCTGTTAGGGATTGCGGAATGGATCGTTAGGGTAAAACTAACACTAGAGGAGGGTGAATAGTGTTTTTGAGAAATTTAACCAAATCTATAACTTATATTATATACTATATGAATCACACACCACAGAAATAATCAAAGACACAGAATCAAACATAAACACAAAGATAAACAAAAATAAAATGCAGAAAAGGAAAGAACACAACGGATTTTATACTAATTAGGATTACACCTACGTCCAGTCCCATGCAATGCTGCATTGCGCAGAGTTTTATTACTGTATCAATATCCATGTACAACCCCCTTTATTTCACGGCTGCAAGGTTAAACCCGATTACACACACTTGATCAAGTATATCCCCCTTTATTTCACGGCTACAAGGTTAACACCGCTCCCATTCCTTGATTTCACGTCTACAAGGAAAACACCGATCACCCAAACACTTCCCAAACGATTACAATAGCCATATAACTCTTCAACAGCACTTTGATTTAGAGAGTAATGAGTAGAGAATAATAAGTGAAGACGATTTATGTAAATAGAATTGAATTCGACAGTGCATAGGTGTGTAAATCATAAAAATAAGAAAATATAATTATGTAAAGAAAGGAGATGAAGAGGGAGAAGAAGAATGATGAAAAAATTCGAAACCAGACCCTATTTATAAGATTTGAAAGGTTGTAACACTTCTGCAACGTTACAAATAGTGAAAAGACACTTCCTTTGAGAATAAAATATATGACAGTTGTATGTCGACATAGGCATAAATGTATGTCGACACATGCCTTTGTAAAATTGGATTTTGAACATTTTTGAAGTGTTTTCAGATATATATGATTCTGGAAATTCTTGAATTAAAACATAGGGTTGTAAATGAGTATTATAAAGTATAAAATCATATGAAAACATAAGTATAAGATATATGAACATATTTATAAAATTATAGAATTTAAAGTTATATAATATAAAGTATATAATATATAAAACTTATAAATTATAAAACTTGAGTTTAAAATCAAAAGTAAAGAAAGTAAAATAGAGAAGATAGAGATTGAAGATAGAATTTGAAATTTGAAATTGAAAAATAGAATTTGAACTTGGAGTGTTATTCAGATTCTTACATAAACTAGACTCTATTACTATATTTATCTTAACTCTTGAACTCTTTAATTCTTGATTACTCATGAGTCTTGAATCATCCCTGAAATCTGAAACTCTAAAAGCTCTTAAACTGTACAGTCTTTAGTATTAATTCCTATATATAAATCCTGCATATGTGTGTGTATATACATATTCTAAAAAAGTGTTAGTATATATTTTTTAATCAATTTATATTGAAATAAGATTATTGTCATCAAAACTCCATTCTCCAACAGAAACATATTAAGGCCAAAAGTCCAACAATCCATATGGTTGTATTAAGGCCAGAAGTCCGACGATTGGTGCAGATCGTATTAAGGTCGGAAAATCGACAACCATTGAAGACCATATTAAGGCCGAGAGTGTTACAAAAATTGTCAGTCTTTGTTGTAATATCCAATGCCTGCAAAGATAGTGTAGGACATTCTCAGTTTAGTGATGGCTTTGAGCTTGGTGGGCGAGAATTAACCATACTTGGCTTAAAGAGTTGGCGAGTAGTAATCACACTTGGCTCAAAGAGGTGGCAAGTATCAACCATGCTTGGCTTATGTATTTAGCGAGTATTATCCATACTTGGCTTATGGAGGTGGCGAGCATTATCCATACTCGGCTTATGGAGGTGGCGAGCATTATCCATACTCGGCTTTGGCAAGTGTAAACCATGTTCGGCTTATATAAGCTCATCTATATTCGGCTAATGAAGTCGGTTATATATGGTGACGGGCATTGACCGTTTTCTTAGGGACAGTGGCAAACACTGACCATATTTTCATAAGTGATCATAAGATTTGAATATATGTCATGTTTCTGAAAAGTTATTGTGAAATTCGGTGAGTGGCCATTACATTCCTCCTAGGGAAGTGGCGAGTATCATCCATACTCGGCTTATGAAGGTGGCGAGCGTGAACCATACTCGGCTTAAAATGAGTTAACCATAATCGGTTTGTGGAGTTGGTTTGATATGGTGGTAGGTATCGATCGTAACTTAGTAACGGTGGCTAACACTGACCATGTTCGGGTCGGCGCTATGCAGTTAATTCCCCGCTAATACCCCATTATATCACCGCTATATCCTGTAGCGGATTTCTACCACTATGATGTTTCCAAATAGTCTGTAATATAGCCTTTATGCTTTAAGCCCTACTATATTCCGATATTCCTGATATATCCTATTATTTCAGTTATATTTCGCTACTCCGCTGTAGCTTCTATAGAAGAAATGAACTTAAAAATGATATTTATACATTATAAAAACTATAAAACTAGTTCTACAATTGAAATCTTTAATATATATTTTTCAAAATAAAAAATACGATGATATTCTACTAGATTTATTTAAACTAAATAAAAATTTATATTTGTTTTCATATATTTCCACATACTTTTATTAAAAATTGAGAGTGTAATAATTATAATTAATTTAAATGTTAAATTTTCCTTTATTTACTACTCATATAATTGCTAAAGCATTGAGTACAAGGTTTATATGCTATTTTAGAGTCATCCGCTATATCCTTCTATTTTCTCGCTTTATCCCCACTACAACTTTTTGTACCTCCGCCACATTGAACCCGTTGAGAGCTTTAACTGCATAGGGTCGATGAGCGTCAGTCATGCTCGACTTAAATCGTTCAAACATAATCCATGTTCGAAAAAGAAAGTTTATTGTTGCAGAAGAGCCGTTATAGGGAAATGAAAATAAATTCTAAGTGGGTGATAGCTGAATCCACAGCACACCTAGGAGTTAAATCCTAACCATGTACGTGTGTACTTCAATATACCTACATTATTGAAAGAAACACATTTCTTTAAAAAGGAAATATAAATATTGTTAATTGATAATGATGCCATGATTGCTGGGCTAAGGGTCCTTTCCGTTTCTTGGATCTCGAGGACCGGCCTAAGGAGCTTGGGCAAAAGATTATGGCGGCAAGGCCTGTGTGGGCTTCTTGACGTACTCGGGTAGTTCTCCATGCCTGACCTTACCCTCAATGAGATTGAGCAAGTGCATGCATTTGTTGGTGTTGTGGCCTACCATGTTGTGGTACATGCAGTGCTTTCCAGAGTCGAGTTCTTTTTGGGTTGGCTCACTTCGAGGCGGTTTTGGGATGGGTAGAGATCCTCGTACGTCAAGATAGATGTTGGGTAGAGAGGAGTTAATCTCGGTGTATTGATCATACTTCTTCTCTCTCCGTTGTCGTACGTTGTGGTCGCTCTTTTTCGAGGCTTTTCCTTTTCTGTTATTCTAGCCGTTAGTGTTGGATGGGCCTCCATCCTTGGCGGTAAGTACCTCAAGGCTCTCCATCTCAGTGCTAGCGTCTGCCTATCGGAGGAACCTATCGGCTTCGGCATAGAAGTCTTCGATGTCTTTAAGGGGATCTCTGGTTAAAGAGATCCTGAATTATGATCAATTCTAGACACTTGCAATGGTGGACATGAGCTCCATCGATGGCTCAGGTCGATCAAATAATGATGCTGCCATGTTGAATCTCTCTAAGAAGGATCTGAGGGTCTCGCCAGACCGCTGCTTGATAGAGGTTAGGAACATGACACTCTTGGGTCGGGCGATGTGGACTCTGAACTGTTCTATGAAGCATTTGACCAACATGTTCCTGCTGTTGATTGACTCAATTGTTAGTTGACGGAACCACATGCCCGCTACATCGGTGAGGAAGAGGAGGAAGCACTTGGCCATGATGCTAGTCGATGCCGAGAGTACTTCCATCGAGCGCATGCATCTTGTGAGGTGGATGGTCAGGTCGATCCATCCGTTGTAGGGCTCTAGGACTGGAAGCTTGAAGTCTGGAGGATTTCAGGAGATTCTGATTTCCCTGGTGAATGAACTGCGATGGATGTCATCCATATCCTGCTGAGAAGAAGTTCCCCGGGTGAAGCTTCTGATGATACTTGAAAGGTGGCTTCCATCTGTGAGGAGTCATTGCCATGAATCCAATTCGACACTAGGAACATTGGTCAGAATCCACGGATTGGGATCCGCCGAAAGCATGATCGGAAGGGGAGCGGTTGGTTAGGCTAGACCTCCGAGAGTTGAGTGAAGGTGATAGAGAGGGTGTGTCCTAGCCCCGGGTCCTGGTTCAGCTGCTCCAGGAATCGCTCGGTTGTGAACCATACCCATTCCTGTTGGGAGTAATGGGCTTAAGTGTGTGGCACCCGTCTCGAATTTGACATTACACCCGCTCGGAGCTATGTTAGAAGGACCTACGGTAGTGTTCCCCTCCGTCATGTTGGAAACTGGTATGGTAGAGTGGTCATGGTGACGTGGAGGATTGCCATCACCAGCTCTTCATTGGAGGGGAGGAGGCATAATGCAGGTTTGTAGTAAGACGTTGGGTCGATCCAGAAGTAACAGCGTTCCTGATTCTGGCCGACCCACCAGTTGGGGTTGTTCTAAAGCTAGTTGTCCGAGGAGTTGTGTTGTTTCCTAAACTGGAGGCAGCCGGTCGACAAATATCGGATCTGATTAGGGTCAACCTGAGATTCTGCAGCTACCAAAGCTCCACTTGAAGCTGGATGTGATGCCCCTGGCTATGACCGATCAGGAAGTGAAGTTGAGCCAGGTGGAAGCAAAGGTATCGACCGATTTGGGGCTTGGATTTCCATGGACTGAAGATCAATTGTTGATCCAACCTCGCCCGGTGGAGAAATTGATGTTGAAGCATTAGGTCCCTTTTCCATCCGAGTGAGGAGGTAGTTCATCACTCCCTACTGATGTTTGAGAAGTTCACCCTGAGATGCCATCTGATTTTTGAACTCGGACAAGATTTTATCCATGTCGTCCCTGGTGAGGTATTGGGACGTGTCTTTATGGGTGGAAGCCTCATGGCTTTCCCCCACTGCTGTTGTTCCTACTGCATCGGCAGGTAAAGGATGAGAAGTCAAAGCATCCTTCTTCCACTTGTTTTCCATGGCCGGCTTAGAAATTGCTGAAGGCGGTCGAAGGTCGTAGAGTATGTCTGGGCGTGTGCCCCAACCTGGCGCGCCAAAGTGTTGACATCAAAAGTTGGTCACCTATGACAGTCAACCACCAATTGTGCGTGGAACAAACGAATAACAATCACAGAGTACGGAAAAGTAAGTAAAAACAGGGAACTTGCAAGATTTTTATTGTGGTACAAAAATTTTTGCCACCTACTTCCGCTTTATATGTATTGAATTTCTTTTGATTACAAGTATATTCTGTTTTCTTTTTGAATAAATAGGGAGATGAGAAATATGAACACAAAATCCTTGTGTTTGAGTGAGGTGAGAGTTCGCTATTTTTAGAGTTAGCCGTTAGTTCATATCAAAAGATCCATAATGCTTTTCCACTTTAAGGAAGGAGGTATTTATAGTTAGACAAATGGGATGAACCACATGCCACGCGACTTTCCTTTTTTCAGAGCTTGGACACGTGGAGGTAGATCCACTGGAATAGTTGCGGCGGTGGGACCCCGTCTACTACTGAATGATAGTTCTCTCGAGAATCGCGGCTTGCGTAGCACTCGAGCCGTGGTATATCAAAAGTAGAGCTTTGGGTGGAAGCGTTGACCGCCTTTAATGCCTTGAGAATCGGGCTAAGCAATCAATGGCTTATCTGGATATTTCCAAGTAGATTCGAGGGATATCTGATCGATCCGAACTTTAAGGAAATGATTGGTTCGGTCGGTCGGGAGTGCTATTATGTCGGGATGTGATATGTCATTACTTGAGGGAGACTGCCTCGGGTCGAATACTGCTTGGGCTTTCTTGAATAAAGGCCGTCCATTGGGATCGGTCGGTGTTGAACGACGATCCTTTTGGCATCGGGCTTTGAACCGTTGAACCATGACAGCTTTTGCCAAAAAGTTGGTCAACACCTGCTAAGATTATTTAACACCACATTTCTCATAGAATTATTCTAAAAAATTTATTATCTATTATGAATGCCATAAAACTTTCGTTTTTACTATCCTTTAAATCTCTTTCATAAGTATCATTAACCTAAGTCTAGAAATTAGTATATATTACCCTTGCTTAATTCAAATAATGTATAATACATATGAGTATGCATAATAGTTAGATAGTACTCTGAATATATTTTACCTAAATAGATATAATCACCAAATCATTATGCATACTATCATTACACATCTTATTTCATATCATACATCATTATTATAAATTACATTACATCTCAAATTAAAATCATTCACATCACAAGTTGCATTTCATTCTATATATCATTTCATATAGTTTTGCATATGACATGTTGCATTATAACCAACACACTACATTACATGTTAACTTTAACTTCACACATAACAAGTATACAGTATAAGAAGTTTTTATCTAATTAGAAATATAGGATTATTAATCAAATACATAACATATTTACTTTGTCTTGATTAACTTGATTGATTTGTTTGGCTTGGTTGAATTGATTGGCTTGATTGAATTGGTTGACTTGTTTGGTTTGTTTGATTTGTTTGACTTGAATAACTTGATTGACTTACTTGACATGGTTAAATTTCGTTAGTGGTTGATAAGTTTGTTGGAAAAATACTTATGCATATAGTCATTTATAGCATAGACTAAGGGATTAGTATTAGAACGGTTATAATAGAATAAGGATATAATATGTACATAAATTTAGGGGAAGTTATGGATATTAGTACTTCAGCATAAAATTAAGTATTATAATCATAAAATATATAGATAAATATAGGTTATAAATTTAGGGGGAGTACTTTTAGAATTTCTTTTTAATAATGACAACGGGGGAGAAATTATAAAATAAGAAGAAGTTGTACATAGTATATAGGATTCATGTTGACAGGGGGAGTATTAGAAGGATCAGAATAACCAGGTATGAACAAGTACGAATATTTTATAAAATAAGGTTGTAGTCATCAAAAAAGGGGAGATTGTTGGAGAATGGAGTTTTGATGACAATAACCTTATTTCAATTATCATTGATTGTAAAATTTATAGTAACATTTATGTCCAGAATGTATATCCATGTATATATAGGATTTATATACAGGAATTAATGCCGAAAACTTACAGTTTAAGAGTTTCAAGATTCAGAGAAGATTCAAGACTCATGAGTAATCCAGATATCAAGAGTTCAAGACAAATATAGTAATAGGGTCGAGTTTATATGTGAGACTCTAAATAGCACTCTAGGTTCAAATTCAAATTATGTTTTTCAAATTTCAAAATCTGGTTTTCAAAATTCAAGTTCTAATTTCAAATTGTTTTTGCTCTACGTATGATTTCAAATATAAGTTTAAATTTGAATTTATATGTTTATACAGTTTTATATTTATATACTTTTATAATTATATAGTTTTAAACTTTATAAATTTATAAATATGTTAACACAATTTATATTTATGTTTTCATATGATTTTATACTTTATAATACTCATTTATATCATTATGTTTTAATTCAAGAATTTCTAGAATAGTCTATATATTTAAACACTTGAAAATGATCAAGTTTCAAATTTTACACAAGGCTATGTCGACATACATAATAGTCTATGTCGACATACAACTGTCACTTTTTCAATTTTCAAAGGAAGTGTCTTTTCACTATTTATAACATTCCAGAACTGATGCAACCTTTCAAATCTTATAAACAGGGGTTGAATTCGAGTTATTTTAACCATTCTTCTTCTCTGTCTTCACCCCTCTTTATCCCTCCATTAATATTTCTTATTTTTTTGATTTCTATAATTTTACTCTGCCAATTTCTATTCTAATTACATAAAACTTCTTATTTTCTCACTCTTTATCCGCTGCTCTCTAAACTAAAGTGCTATTCAAGAGTAATAGGGCTGTTGTAATCTTTCGGGAAGTGTTTAGGAAATGGTATGTTCCTTGTAGCCCTGAAATTAAGGAAACGGAGCGGTATTAACCTTGTATCCATGAAATCAAGGGGACTGTACTTGATTAAGGGTGTTTGGAGCGGTGCTAACCTTGTAGTCGTGAAATCAAGGGTGGTGGAATCGATGTTAGCTTTATAGCAGTGAAACCAAGGGTGTTGTACTTGAATATTGATATAGTAATAAAACTCTGCGCAATCCAGCGTTGCGTGGGACTGTTCATAGGAGTAATCCGAACCAGTATAAAATCCAGTGTATTCTTTCCTTTTCTGCATCTTGTTTTGGTTTATTTCTGTGTTTGTGTTTGATTCCGTGTTTGTGATCACATCTATTGTTTGTGATTCATATATTAGATCATATAAGTTTTAGATTTTCATAAACTCCTTTTAATCACTATTCACCCCCTCTAGTGTTAGTCTTGCTGTAAGATCTGCATTCCGTGTTTCCAAACATTATACATATATTTTTTAATTGTAACACCCCACCTCCGCCAGGGTGGCTCTTGCAAGCAACTCTGACTTTGGTGGGGCGTTTTAAAACAAGGTAAACATGCATAATGATATAACAAGGCAGGACATGACATATATATATATGTAAATAAACAGAGTAAGTAGATAAAACAGCGGTAGATTTTTAAACCATTTCAAAACACAAGTCTGGTACATCAAAATGTCAATTTCCCAAATAAACAAGTCTAGTACATAAAATAACATCATCTGAAACTGAAAAGGAAAACATAAAAGTAGCTATCCCCAGAGTAGAAAAACCATAGCGAGCTCAAGTCCAAAGCATACATGAGCTATCCAAGAAAGCAGCTAAGATCCAAGCTAGACTCCTGTATTCCCTCCCTGAGAACCTGGGGGGGGGGGGGGGAAACAGAAGAAAAGAGGCGAAAGAAAACAGGTCAGTCAAAAAGACTGAGTAAGCCCTGCTACGATCAGTCTATAAACTAATAAAGTTAACAGCATGATGGAAACTGAGATGATCATAGATAACAACATACTGGCATGATAAATTAACTACAAGATAGATAGAGGTGTCATCGCATAAACAAGGTTAAGTTTTGCACCACGGTGTACTAGCAAACCAACATAACAGGTATTGATCCCTTGGCCCAAGCTTTGACCCAATAACATGAAGTGACCTTAATATAAGGTCCAACCAAACGGTCTAGTCGATCGGCTCCCTATAAGCCTAACACGTCAAGTGTTGGTGTCCATACGGCCCACATATGGATGTAGTCAGACTGTGCTGGGTCCACCTTCGGGTGTATCAAGCCCTCGGGTGTCAACCCCAGACACTGAAGCAATAATGCACAGTCTAAACCTACTGGTACCCGTGCCTCGAGTTTGTCCAATACCGGATTACGTGCACGTCCGTAGCCCGCCTGGACCCGCACCGCTGTACCACTCAGCCGTCGCTTTGGTCGCTTACATCAGTCCAGTAATCGTGCCCCGCCCTAGCCCAGCCTCTAGGGTTGTGATGATACCAAACTGGGATTACTGCTGGAACAGACCACGTTGCTAGGGTTTCCTAAGAGGGTTAAGTGCGATTTAACCCTTCACTAATCATGGATTAAATTGGTTAAGTGTAACCGATAGTTCACAACTTAACCCCATTTCAATCCCTCAAACCCCCAAATGGATTAAATTGGTTAAGTGTAACCGACAGTTCACACTTAACCCCATTTCAATCCCTCGAACCCCCAAATGGATTAAATTGGTTAAGTGTAACCGACAGTTCACACTTAACCCCATTTCAATCCCTCGAATCCCCAAATTGGTTAAGTATTAGTGGACCCTGACTTAACCCTAATCATGAAGCATTAATTAATTTAATGCACCTTAACCTCTCACATTAGACTTTGTTGTGGTTACCTAGTTAAGCCGGTGGGTTCCGGGTAGATTTACACCACAACTTGGTCTAACCTCGGGTCTTGGCACTACATGACCAACTTCTCACATTGGGTCCTATTGTTTGTAGCCACTAGTTAAGCCGGTAGGTTCCGGGTAGAATTACGCTACAAACTCAACCCAACCTCGAGTTGGCCACACTTATGTTTTCTAAGTGTCATGTCCACTTTATTTCAAAACATAATTACGAGTCAACAAATACTTGGGTAGACCTAACTTAATAGGTAAATTCCCAAGGGGTAGACCTAACTTAATAGGTAAATTCCCAATCTTATATTTTCATGTATTTTAAGTTTACCCAAACCCCCCCAACGTCATTCTATCGCTTACATATTCGTAATAACGCATAAAGGATAGGAAGAGGGAACTTGGCATAACATACATGATGAATTTGCATATCACAACAAACATGCATAACATGTTAAACTTGCCTAACATGGCATATGGAACTTGCACAAACATGCATAACTTGTCAAACATACATAACATGTCATTGCGAATTTGCATAAGCATGCATAACTTATTAAACATGCATAACATGGCATAGTGAACTTGCATAAACATGCATAACCCAATAAACTTGCAAATCATGGCTTAGTGAACTTGCATAAACATGCATAACTTGTTAAACTTGCAAATCATGGCTTAGTGAACTTGCATAAACATGCATAACTCAACAAACTTGCAAATCATGGCATAGTGAACTTGCATAAACATGCATAACTTGTTGAACTTGCAAATCATGGCATAGTAAACTTGCATAAACATGCATAACTTGTTAAACTTGCAAATCATGGCATAGTGAACTTGCATAAACATGCATAACTTGTTAAACTTGCAAATCATGGCATAGTGAACTTGCATAAACATGCATAACTTGTTAAACTTGCAAATCATGGCATAGTGAACTTGCATAAACATGCATAACTTATCAAACATGTGTAACATGGCATATTGAACTCGCATAAGCATGCATAACTTATTAAACATGCATAAATCCCAACTTTCATCACATATTAACTTTAGAGTTTCTAAAATGAAGGTAAGAGGGCTTACAAATATTATGAAGACACAAATCTACAAGTAAAGATTAAGAAGCCCTTTCATGCAAGCATAAAACCCCAAAACAAAGCTCCAATAAGAAACATCCTTAACAAAAATCCCAAAAACTCTAGCTTAGCAAATAAAACTTGCAACTTGATGATGTATGCAAGCTAATGATCATTCATACAACTTAGAAATGCTTGTATGAACATCATAATATTCATAGGAATAATTTATGAAGAGGGTGGAGGCTAGGGTTTTTAAGTGGAGGCCATTTGAGAAATCAATTTGCCATAGTTTAGCTACTAGAATGAATAAATTAGGTTTTAGGGTAGGATTAGGGTCTTATTTATAGAAGATTAAAGTGTTTTTAGCCCTAGGATTAACCCTAGGTTAGTTTAGGTCCATCAGATCTCGGAAGTCTCTAGAACACAGCCACAAAACCAGACCAAGACCCAAAATGGTGCGCCAGGCAAAACTGCCCGGCCACCCTGTGTCGACAGGGCTGTCGACACCCTGGGGACCTTGTCGATATGCCTGTCGATATGGGGGTCCTGGCGGGAATTTTCCCGCCTGAGCCAGTTTGCCCTAATTCCCAACTTTCAACTTGAAATTCAAATCTGTTTTTACTTAGGAATTTTCTGAAAACTTCGTTGGGCCTTAATCGGGTCATACGGACTCCGATTTTCGAAAACTCGGACTCTATTTCGCGTATTTTTCCGAGACGAACGCAATGGCATAGCCCGTTTCCCTTGGTTCACATTTTATAATTAATTTCTGCCTCGATTTATATTATAATAGGTTATTGAAAATACGGGTTGTTACATTCTCCCCTCCTTAAAGGATTTCGTCCCCGAAATCTTCAAGTTAGGAAGAACATATCCTACCATCCAACATCCATCTACTCAAAACATCATCCACGAGCAATCATTGTCCTTACAAGATTCTAAATGTGGTATGAACATATGCAAAAGTGTGTGTATATGTACTTATCTAATGCAAAGATCAGGCGGTTACTGATACAGTAAACCTCCTTAATGCATATGTATGTCAGTGAAATGAATCCATATGTATGCAAATTCCTAGCATAATTCATAGTATCTATATGAGTGCACATAACATTCATCCATATGCAGCATCCATGTGGTAGCACAACAAGTTTCAACCATGAATAAGTGTAAGCACTCATGCATATGCAACATGAAGAGTGTGTGAGCCGATCTAGTGCCTAATGTGTATAATGCATCCACGAGTAACCACTTGCAAACACTTGCAACCACTTGCAAACATCAAGCATAACATGTTTCAAGTACATGTTTCATCCAAAGGGTTTCTACCTACGGCTCTCATGACAAGATAAACACGATAAACTAGATAAACATGGACAGGGAGATATGCTAAAAAGAGATCTTAGAAGATAAGCAAGATAAACTCCTTTTTGGATTACAAGAAATCCATTCAAACTCTGACATATAGTACTAACCGATGAGTCATAACCCCCTTATGGAGTTTACCACAGAAATAAGATCGAGAATGGGACCGAGAGGATATATACAAAAGATAACTTGCAAGCAAGCTCCACAGGAAAACAAGGATCAAGGATGCACTCTTAAAAAGAGATATGATGCGCGTATCTAGTCTTCACTCTTCTTAGTCACGTTTCCTTGAGCTTAACTCCATTGTGCTTTGACCGTCTTTTACTTCATGATTTCTTGGCTTCCTAACTCCTATTTCCCAAATTCGAGTTGGGACTCATTTCATTATCGCCTCTCGTCTTCCTTTTCCACTTATTCTCCTTTCTGTATACTTGGCTTAAACATAACTGTAACCTCATGATTTCATGCAAGCTCTCCAAAATTCACTAGTGAATCCTGGATCTCGTCTACTTACTATAAAGTATTCCACGCAGCAGAGCTTTCCTTGAAATACCAATCCACGTTGCCAATTGCCCTTATAAACGTGATTTTCTATAACTCATTCTTAATCGAAATGAACCATCCGCCTATGAGTGATAGGCCATACCTAGATTCAGTTGCCTACCCATGGCTTCCTGTAGGCTATTTCAAAACTGGCCAACTTCTTGAGGGTAAACCGTTGCTAACCCTGATGCAGTCCTCTCACTCTTCACCGGACTGAAATGAGCACTCTTCGTGAGTCTACCTATTATGACCCACATACCCGTATTCCCTTTCTTTGATCTAGGTAATCTATCCACATAATCTATCGAGATGTTTTCACACTTCCCTTGCGGAACCTCCAATGGAGGTAATGGCCCGCCGGGCTTCTATGACTTGGCCTTAACCTGGTGGCACAACATGCATCCTGAGACCAACTCGGCCACCTCCTCGAGTGATGCGCATCCTCAAGAACCTTCTTTACCCAATCTTCCACTCGAGGAACACATAATCTCTCATTGCGCCTTAGTCATCCCTTGTCATCTATAATATATCTAGCGAGGTGACTTAACATCTCGTCTCGAATCAACTGGTCCATGTTCTTGACTAACTGCGGGCCTTCTTTCTGTGAAACCCCCTTCTTGATCTAGAAGAGTAAGTCTACGCTCAGGGAATGCTAACTAACTAGCCAAACGGAGAAAGCTTCTTACTTCAATTGCCCTCCTCAGAGTTTTCCGGTCCTAAACCGCAACCACTTTAGCGGAATCCACCGCTAAGCCTTACTTAGGAACTATGTGCCCAAGAAATCCAACTTCTTTCCTCCAAAGTGACATTTGGAGAACTTGACCTTCAACTGGAGGCTCTAAGCGTATCCATCACCTCCTTGAGATGTCTAGCATGCTCTTCCTCGTTCTTTTAAGGAGATCAAAATATCGTCTACGACGACCATGACAAACTTGTTCAAGGACTCCCTAAACACCCTACCCATCAAGTTCACGTAATATGCGGGTGCATTAGTCAAACCAAATAGCATGACTAGCCATTCTAAAAATCCATCTAGAGTCCTAAACACAGTCTTGTCAATTCCATCCTCAGCCATCCTAAGCTGATGGAATCCGGTAGCTGGATCAAAAGAAAACAGATGCTCCTACAAGCTGATCAAACAAATCATCGATCCTTGGTAACGGTTGTCTATCCTTCTCACGATAATCAACACATAAGCGAAGCAAACTGTCCACATTAGTAACGAATACTACTGGAGCACCTTACTCGAAAATGCTTCGTCTCAGGAAGTTCTTCTCAAGCAACTCCTTGACTTGCTTTCTCAATTCTCATCTCGCGAGGTCATGTGCCTAACCGGCCACGAAACTGGCTTGGTATTACCAACCAGATAATGCGGAAATCTATCCCACGTCTAGGGGTAACCCCTTTACTTCCCCCAAGATATCAGGATATTCTCGGACCACCCTCACAGATTGCAAACTATCGATAGACGAGTCGAGGGATTCAAGATAACATAACACGACGGGACCCATAGGGTTGCTAGAAATTTCTAGGGTATTACCGAGGCGAGTCATGAGCCTCACAACCCTATATACAAAAACCAAGAATGGCTCCAAAACAGGACAACCATTCCATGCCCAAAACCAACCCATATCCCCTGAAACCGAGAATATAAACATCCCACGAGAATTCTATACTCAAGATAGAAATTTTCAAATCCACTCAGACCATAGACAAACGGGCAGAACCCCCAATTGGATTTGAAACACATACGGGATCATCAACTAGACTAGTACTTAGGTGCAAACTTTCAACTAGATCAGATGAAATAAAACTATGCGATGTGCCAGATTCAAACAAAGTACGAACAGGGAAAGTCAGAAAATGTAAACAAGACTTTCAACGGAACACTACCTCTATCATGAGCTGGAAGAGCGGTGTTGAGGGGATGAACTCGCCCTCCAGATAGTCCTGCACACTGAGTCTGACCTTGCCCTTGTTTCCTCGGGCAATCCTTGCTGAGATGTCCAGACTCACCACAATGAAAGCATTCGCCCCGCTTTCTCTTCTTCTTCCTACATTCCCTGGATATATGTCCAACTTTACCACAGAAGTTGCATTTCCTATTCTCTCTTGGCTTGTCCTTGCGGTTGTTGTTATTCTTGCCTCGTTTCCCGGAATTTACCCTCTTGCCTTGAGACTCATTCGCCTTGACCTCTTTCTTGTCATTGTTATCTTCTTCTTGAAGTAGGGCCATATTCACCAAATTCTCGAAAGTCGCCCCCAAGGGTATATGAGACATGGCCAAACCATGTAATGGCTCGTTTAATCCTAGAGCAAAGTGTAGGGCCTTCTTCTGAGCTGTATTAACCAAGTCTAAATCGACCCGAGCCAGTTGATTAAACTTATCTATGTATTCCCTAATAGTCATGTCCCCTTGCTTCAGTGATAAGAACCTCAGTCCAAACCTTCCTCTAAAGTCATCCCAAGTCTCAATTGGCCTAGTAGCGGTGGTGACTACCCACCAACATGCAGCTTCTTCCTTTAGCAACCATACTGCTAATAAAACCTTCCTGCGGTCACCTATATCAAAGGTGGCTAAAAGATCTTCGGTCTCTTTCAACCAGTTCCTTGCTTCTACAAAAGTCTCTGTTCCACTAAAATTCTTGCCACCCATCATCTTAAAGTTCTTACAAGTTTCCGCAAAATCCGCTTGTGGAGGCTGAGGGAGAAGAGGAACATCAACTACGGAAGGAGGAGGAGGAACAGCGGCCTTGACTGGAAAGACAACATTAGAGACACCCGGGACCGGTGCCGTGACTTCCAAGTACCGACGAAACCAATCGGGTATGGTTACTCCTTCGGGCAAGATGAGATTATCAGACATGCTGGAAACGAAAAGAAAAGAGTTCAAACGAGGGGTCAAAGGATAGTGCTAATGGCTTTTGGGGAATAGCCTTTAAAAATAACTAGACTTTTCTTTGGAAAATACTTTATACTTGGTTTTGAAAATAGTTTTTCAAAAGTTTTAAAAACCTTTTTATCCCTTCTCGTAAACCAATATGCTCTGATACCAAATGTAACACCCCACCTCCGCCAGGGTGGCTCTTGCAAGCAACTCTGACTTTGGTGGGGCGTTTTAAAACAAGGTAAACATGCATAATGATATAACAAGGTAGGACATGACATATATATATGTAAATAAACAGAGTAAGTAGATAAAACAGCGGAAGATTTTTAAACCATTTCAAAACACAAGTCTGGTACATCAAAATGTCAATTTCCCAAATAAACAAGTCTAGTACATAAAATAACATCATCTGAAACTGAAAAGGAAAACATAAAGGTAGCTATCCCTAGAGTGGAAAAACCATAGCGAGCTCAAGTCCAAAGCATACATGAGCTATCCAAGAAAGCAGCTAAGATCCAAGCTAGACAACTGTATTCCCTCCCTGAGAACCTGGGGGGGAACGGAAGAAAAGAGGCGAAAGAAAACAGGTCAGTCAAAAAGACTGAGTAAGCCCTGCTACGATCAGTCTATAAACTAATAAAGTTAACAGCATGATGGAAACTGAGATGATCATAGATAACAACATACTGGCATGATAAATTAACTACAAGATAGATAGAGGTGTCATCGCATAAACAAGGTTAAGTTTTGCACCACGGTGTACTAGCAAACCAACATAACAGGTATTGATCCCTTGGCCCAAGCTTTGACCCAATAACATGAAGTGACCTTAATATAAGGTCCAACCAAACGGTCTAGTCGATCGGCTCCCTATAAGCCTAACACGTCAAGTGTTGGTGTCCATACGACCCACATATGGATGTAGTCAGACTGTGCTGGCTCCACCTTCGGGTGTATCAAGCCCTCGGGTGTCAACCCCAGACACTGAAGCAATAATGCACAGTCTAAACCTACTGGTACCCGTGCCTCGAGTTTGCCCAATACCGGATTACGTGCACGTCCGTAGCCCGCCTGGACCCGCACCGCTGTACCACTCAGCCGTCGCTTTGGTCGCTTACATCAGTCCAGTAATCGTGCCCCGCCCTAGCCCAGCCTCTAGGGTTGTGATGATACCAAACTGGGATTACTGCTGGAACAGACCACGTTGCTAGGGTTTCCTAAGAGGGTTAAGTGCGATTTAACCCTTCACTAATCATGGATTAAATTGGTTAAGTGTAACTGATAGTTCACAACTTAACCCCATTTCAATCCCTCAAACCCCCAAATGGGTTAAATTAGTTAAGTGTAACCGACAGTTCACACTTAACCCCATTTCAATCCCTCGAACCCCCAAATGGTTTAAATTGGTTAAGTGTAACCGACAGTTCACACTTAACCCCATTTCAATCCCTCGAATCCCCAAATTGGTTAAGTATTAGTGGACCCTGACTTAACCCTAATCATGAGGCATTAATTAATTTAATGCACCTTAACCTCTCACATTAGACTTTGTTGTGGTTACCTAGTTAAGCCGGTGGGTTCCGGGTAGATTTACACCACAACTTGGTCTAACCTCGGGTCTTGGCACTACATGACCAACTTCTCACATTGGGTCCTATTGTTTGTAGCCACTAGTTAAGCCGGTAGGTTCCGGGTAGAATTACGCTACAAACTCAACCCAACCTCGAGTTGGCCACACTTATGTTTTCTAAGTGTCATGTCCACTTTATTTCAAAACATAATTACGAGTCAACAAATACTTGGGTAGACCTAACTTAATAGGTAAATTCCCAAGGGGTAGACCTAACTTAATAGGTAAATTCCCAATCTTATATTTTCATGTATTTTAAGTTTACCCAAACCCCCCCAACGTCATTCTATCGCTTACATATTCGTAATAACGCATAAAGGATAGGAAGAGGGAACTTGGCATAACATACATGATGAATTTGCATATCACAACAAACATGCATAACATGTTAAACTTGCCTAACATGGCATATGGAACTTGCACAAACATGCATAACTTGTCAAACGTACATAACATGTCATTGCGAACTTGCATAAGCATGCATAACTTATTAAACATGCATAACATGGCATAGTGAACTTGCATAAACATGCATAACCCAATAAACTTGCAAATCATGGCTTAGTGAACTTGCATAAACATGCATAACTTGTTAAACTTGCAAATCATGGCTTAGTGAACTTGCATAAACATGCATAACTCAACAAACTTGCAAATCATGGCATAGTGAACTTGCATAAACATGCATAACTTGTTAAACTTGCAAATCATGGCATAGTAAACTTGCATAAACATGCATAACTTGTTAAACTTGCAAATCATGGCATAGTGAACTTGCATAAACATGCATAACTTGTTAAACTTGCAAATCATGGCATAGTGAACTTGCATAAACATGCATAACTTGTTAAACTTGCAAATCATGGCATAGTGAACTTGCATAAACATGCATAACTTGTTAAACTTGCAAATCATGGCATAGTGAACTTGCATAAACATGCATAACTTATCAAACATGTGTAACATGGCATATTGAACTCGCATAAGCATGCATAACTTATTAAACATGCATAAATCCCAACTTTCATCACATATTAACTTTAGAGTTTCTAAAATGAAGGTAAGAGGGCTTACAAATATTATGAAGACACAAATCTACAAGTAAAGATTAAGAAGCCCTTTCATGCAAGCATAAAACCCCAAAACAAAGCTCCAATAAGAAACATCCTTAACAAAAATCCCAAAAACTCTAGCTTAGCAAATAAAACTTGCAACTTGATGATGTATGCAAGCTAATGATCATTCATACAACTTAGAAATGCTTGTATGAACATCATAATCTTCATAGGAATAATTTATGAAGAGGGTGGAGGCTAGGGTTTTTAAGTGGAGGCCATTTGAGAAATCAATTTGCCATAGTTTAGCTACTAGAATGAATAAATTAGGTTTTAGGGTCTTATTTATAGAAGATTAAAGTGTTTTTAGCCCTAGGATCAACCCTAGGTTAGTTTAGGTCCATCAGATCTCGGAAGTCTCCAGAACACAGCCACAAAACCAGACCAAGACCCAAAATGGTGCGCCAGGCAAAACTGCCCGGCCACCCTGTGTCGACAGGGCTGTCGACAGGGCTGTCGACACCCTGGGGACCCTGTCGACATGCCTGTCGATATGGGGGTCCTGGCGGGAATTTTCCCGCCTGCGCCAGTTTGCCCTAATTCCCAACTTTCAACTTGAAATTCAAATCTGTTTTTACTTAGGAATTTTCTGAAAACTTCGTTGGGCCTTAATCGGGTCATACGGACTCCGATTTTCGAAAACTCGGACTCTATTTCGCGTATTTTTCCGAGACGAACGCAATGGCATAGCCCTTTTGCCTTGATTCACATTTTATAATTAAATTCTGCCTCGATTTATATTATAATAGGTTATTGAAAATACGGGTTGTTACATTAATCATATGTTTAAATTATATTTTATTATGTTTTTATACTTGAAAAATAATATTTTAACAACTAATTTTATTTCAGGGATTTCCAAAATACATATATTAGTTTAAATACTTTAAAAATGATTTAAAAATTAAAAATATAATATACATGTCGGCATACACATTTTAACATGTCAACATATAATAGTAACTTTTTTAAATTTAAAAAGATGTGTCTTTTCATTTTTAAAAAACGTTTCAGAAACGGTTGCACCCTTTAGAACACTATAAAAAGGCCTTAAAATCGAATTTTTTCATAACATATATCTTCATATTCTTCCTCCTTTAACATACCACTGTTTCTTCTTAAAATTCCAAAATTATACACTTATACTCCGCCGATTTCCAGATAAATTATATCATTCTTCTTCTATTCTCATTCTCTATCAAAAAAACATTGTTTGGAAGTGCGACTCAAGAGTTCTAGGGCAATTGTAAATAGGTTGGGCGTATTCCTTGTATCCCATAAATCAAGGAAATTCTGGGGTGTGTTCCTTACAGCCCGTAAATCAAGGAAAGGAGGAGTGTTAACCTTGTAGCCCGAAAATAAAGGGTGTTATAATTGGGTACTGATATTAATAAAACTCTGCACAATCTAGCATTGTGCGGGACTGGATGTAGGAGCAATATTCTAAACCAGTATTAAATCCGGTGTGTGTTATTTCCTTTTCTGTACTTTACTTTTGTTTATATTTGCATCGGTGAATGT
This sequence comes from Allium sativum, assembly GCA_030737875.1. Taxonomy (NCBI): domain Eukaryota; kingdom Viridiplantae; phylum Streptophyta; class Magnoliopsida; order Asparagales; family Amaryllidaceae; genus Allium; species Allium sativum. The sequence continues at coordinate 472,730,784 of CM060923.1, read as the reverse complement.
TCCTGTTATAATATTCATTATGTGATTCATATAGTAGTTTGAGTAACCGGTAATTGGTTAAAATTTCTATAAATTACTTAAAACATTATTCAACCCCCTCTAGTGTTTGTTTTGCCTTGAAGATCTTTGATCCTCAACCCTAACACGATCTGAGCTGGTTTAATTACCGACTTAAATGGTCAGAAAAACAGGATGTTACATGTGGTATCAGAGCTTTGGTTTAATAAAAATCTTAGCTTATGGGATTTAAAACTCATTAGAGATAGGGTAGAAATACCCTATAATGAGTAAGAATCGATCGCAAAATCATTCTTGAGCGATGTATTTCGAAAAATATAAATATTTTTGAAATGGTTTAAAATAATTTTAAAGTATTTTTGATATAAAAATTGTTTTAAAATTTAACTTTTTTAAGAGTTCTTTCTTTTAGATCCAATTTCTTTGATAGATATCTCTTTTATTAGGATTTTCTAAATTTAAATCTTGATCCTTGTTCTAAATCTATGTTAGAAATTTATAATAGATGGTTTTCAAAATCTTGAATATTCTTCGATTTGATCTAGTGAAATGGCCCAAACTTCGCCTTATGGGAAAGCCCGGATTGAGTTGAGAACAGGACTCATCAGAACACAAACATGAGAACATTTCATTGCTATTACAACAATTTACATCAGAGTACAAGAATATATTAGAGTATGAACAAATATTACACAGCGGAAAAATAATATCAGAGATTAAGATACATAACAGCAGAAATTTAAATATATAAATACAACGCGTAGCGGAAATACAACAACTGACACAACTGAAAGAAATAGATGGATAGAAAGCTTTCTAAATATAGCTTCATCTGTAATCCATGATCCTGGGAAAAGAAATATCTGTGAGAACCAAAACTACTAGCTGCCCGCGTGGAAAATATGGGCGCTCAGAGTTTAGGTAGAAACAATAAACTCCGGGTCAGTCATGGGACTGGTGTGAGAACTTAAACAGCTATTAAATCTTTACTTTAAAAGTGGGAAAAATCATGGAACCACGCCGTATAGTACGGAACGGGTTTACTCCACATGAATCTCAGTTTAAAATAAAACAATGCAATGTTTTTTGGAAAATGAACCTATTATAATACTCAGGTCCTATCACACAATGCAAGGCAAGCCGGAGGATAGAGTTTTCCCTTATAATAGCCAAACATGCTTGGTACATTTAAAACAAATCAGTTTGATATTACTATAAGTGCATAGTGTCAAAACAATTTCAAATATAAATGTATCAATCATAGACGGCATGGGTACCATATATCATGTCGCCATACTAATTCTACAACTAAAACCGAAAAATGTCGTATTGGTAATTAGATTTCCATCTATGATTCGAGGCAAGGGATGGATCTTCACCGATTCGAGTCAGCTCTAGCAAGATGACCCAGGATTACACATTCTAGGAAACCCTTGGATGCTTCAGGGCCAGTCCACACTTACGTTAGTGGATTGGTTATTCCTGAACACACGTTTCTCGGTCCTATCGGACCTCTAAAATGGTCAGTACGTCGACCAATCATGTCCGAGGCGCCTCGCAATCCATCATCCACATAAGCAAAAATGTTTATGCTCCATACCATGACATCACTTATAGCTAGAAAGAAATGCATGCACTCCCTGCAGTCACGATCCTGTTTTTGACTCATATCGGGGTGTGAGGCTCGCAAATTAACGCTATACACAAAGCTATGCTAATTAAAGTTGTGCTTTGATCATCATCCACAAGACTCTGCTTTTCAACAAAAGCCTTGTTCACTTGCATCTCAGCATGCCACACTGACAATTGATGCCATACAATCGATGTCCATCAATATATAACCTCTAAGCTCGTACGTCTTAGAGAAGGGTGTTAAGCAGGAGAATAAATTCTCCGCTATCAAACAGATATGTATTTAATAGAAATCAATCAATACAGAACAAAATCCAATATCAGACACACATCCATTCACAAGTCCGTTCTGGGTCTGAACGAAACCGTAGGCACCTTATTCCTCGTCTCATATGTCCAATACAGGAGAGAGGCCCTCGCATATCTGGTCGATCTCCAAGTACGTCTGGACGATCACCACTTATTACCTTCTCTTAGGTGTACAGCCCAATCAAGACATCAGTAATCATCCAAACGATGTGAAGATCTTCGGTCTTCAACCATCGTCTTCTTCTTCGACTTTTAGTCGTCGTATTAGTTATTCAGAATGGGATAAACCCGGTCTTTTCGAATACCTCGCGCATTTTGTAATCAATAATAAAGTGCTATAAAAACACATCATACGCCTCATTCCAATCCAAAATATTCTTTTATTAAAATGTTCACATTTTTAGGGGAAGGTTCCCATTAATTTTATCAAAGATAAAATCCTTTAAATTTATTCTTTAATCTTCCTTTTGATATCAATTCAAAAGATTTGATTTTACCCTTTATCAATTCTTAACCAAATTAAGGTTTATCAACTAGCCGGGATTAGTGAACTTTATCGAAGTAATCACTTGTTTCTTAATCTCAATCCCAACCCATTCATCCCATGGAGAAAAACTGGTAGTACTCCATATCTAACACCCACTGTGTTATCGGTAAATTTAATTACTATTGCGCGTTCAAATCTAATTAAAGTTTTAACTATCGCTTGGAGTAAAAATGGTGGTACTCCATTCTCGATCACTTCTCAAATTTAATTACCACATTAACATTTCAATCTAATTAAAGATTCATTAAAACTCCATTTTAGTTTTATTCTCCCAAAAATCATTATTTAATGATTATTCAAATTTAGGAAATAAATCCTGTCTTTAACTGGGTTAAAGAACCAATGTCATTTAAAACACAATTCACGATAAACCCCAAGTTCATCTTCCATCAAAATTGGAATCTTCATGGAAATCATAATCGTATATAATCGATATAGATTTCCGTATCGGATCAATACTATGAATGGAATAACAACAAGGCCTTTTAAATTCCATAAATAGTAATGTTCTTCCTTCTCAGAATCTCATCTCGATTACTAAATCGAATTCCATTCAGTTTCAATTTAATATTTTAAATTAGAAAACTTTACTTTGGAAAATTCCCACTTAATTTTAATAATTTTTTTATAAATTCCGAATCATATCTTCACTGTTAATGGGTTAAAGAACAAATGTTATTTAAAACACAGTTCACAATAAACCCACAATCAACTTTCATTTCAATTACAATTAAATATTGGTTAATTGGTAAGTTCTATAAATCTTAATTAAAAGATTTATTATTTTCTCAACTGGGTTTAAGAACTGTGTTATTTAAGACACCATTCATGACAAACCCAAAATCCAATTTGATACTAAATACAAGGCTCTGAATAGAAAATAATATTGGCTTATATTCAATATCAAATTCTAAAACTAAGGGATATCGTATTGGGAATAAAGATATATATCTTCCAAATTCCTCCACAATATCTGTGTAATCACGGAATCCAATATCGGAATTGATTATTTCCATTCAAATCCATTCCAATTTATGAATTAGAAAATCTGGTTATTTTAAAACCCTTTATAAATCCAATTTATTATTTTAAAAACCATTGGATTATTAATCTAGTTAATAACTAGTTTTTTTAGACAAAAATATATTTTTATCTTTTTAAAACTTGGGTTTATCACCCAAAATCTTTCCAAATCATTTATTATGATTTTACACAATTTTCCCATATTTTTAATAATTTTATTAAGGCCCTTACTGTCGATTTCCATATACGGTCATCGAACTGCACTTACAGCGACCTTTTCTGAAATTGATTTGGACGTAATTTCAAATCCAACCGTTAGATTTCAAATCTATTATATTCATTGGAAAGCTCTTTTCGACACGAACGCAAGGTTTCGATTTTAGAGAATTTGATGGTCAGATCTCCCGTTACATCAATTTGAAGTTAATGGTCGAAATTCGTGAACGGTCTCTGCGCGGTGCGTTCTATTCAGGCTATTTAATATATATAATATATATATTGTCGATTTTTATATTATAAAACATTAATAAATTCGTTTTAAAACAATTTCATTTCCATTTCCAATTTAAATTGAACCTCTTATATTATCATAATTTTAGAATGATGATATTTCCAAAATGTCAGTTCTGAAATTCAGTCTTTTCAGTTTTCATTTTAAAAATGAATAAAATCGATATAAAATCCATTCGAGTAAAAATAGCGTTTTCTACTTAACTCGGCTTCATTAATTTTTTAATTTTGTGTCCATCCAAAATCAGACATCAAAATCAACTTTCTATTTTCACTGAATATTATTTTATAAAAATATTCCTGTTCATTCCGGATTGGAATAGAATCTCAACCAATATCCATATAAATGAATTTATATGGATTACACACATTTCAAACATCCACGATAGTTGCGAACAACCATTATATCCAAAATGACATCCAATGTCCATTTATAATTCGTGTAAGCCATAAATAAACAATTCACGCTTACAACGGCCTGTCGACCAAATGATCGATACACAAACTAATCACTTAGGATTTGTGTAGTCAAATATCATCCCAATACCCATGTGGGGTTTTCAAACAACAAAAGTCTATTTTAAATAAAATATTGGTTAGTAAATTTAACCAATTCTAATTCCGTTTGAATAATTTTTCTAGCTTAACCATTTTCACTGTTTAAAATATGAATAAATATTTATAATTTAATTTCAACTACCACATTAACGTTAACATTATTTTTAATATGTTAAACATTTCAACATCATAAACAAAACACAATACAGTCAATTAAATCGTCCATGGTCCGTGGACGAGGGAGGTGAGCTAACAGGCACCGTATATAATTTATAGTAATTAAATCTGATAATAATCTATATTGGTAATTCTATATATTTTTTATACATGAATAAAATAACATGATAAAATATAATTTAATGAGAAGAAGTTCTAATATTAGGTTCCACTCCGTCAGTCTTTATTTCTGAATTTCTGTTTTGATTTAAATCTGCCTTAAATTCTAATTTGCTTGAAATTGCTTCTAGTTGGTTCTATAATGTAGAGCTCATCAAGATGAGTCCAACGCATTTTGAATCATTGGATTTGGACCTCGTATGAAGAAGATAGAGATTTTTAAAACATTGCATAATCAAATTAGTAAATGACATCCTTAACCATCGTTTACTACTTCTTCATCCCATCGTTGTCAGGATTCACGAACCCAAAATCCACCGCCCCTCTTCCCAAAATCGCACCACCTCCCGAAGCGTCGGACCAAGATCTAAGAACTCCACCTCGCGCGCCATGACGTGTGCTCCTCCCGCGAGTGATTTCGTTGACCTCGGTGAAGCCACGACGTCTGAAACCGCCTCTGAACCGCATGGCTTTGAAGCCTGATTTCTCCCAACATACAACGCCAAAACAAGATCACACCCTTACAGAAATCAAGAAAATGAAACTCTCTTCCATTTTTTGCTTTGGATGTTAATCGAATCATTGCGCGGATTAAGGGATTTCAAAGGCTGAAATATGGAGTGATTTCATTCGTTAAGAACAACTTGGGGGTGACTGCTGTAATAGAAGATAAGGTTTTCTATTTTTTTAATATTTATACCCTATAAAAAAAAAATATTTAGTTAGTAAATTGCTCGTTTAACGCCACGAACTCCAAAGAAACCCCAACGACTGTCACTCCAACCAAAAACCCCCATTCCGGACAAAATGGGATATGTTTCGTAAGCCAATTCGATCAGTTTTTTTTTAAATTAAAATATAAATCAATGTATATTGAATTTAAATGTACATTTTAATTTACCGAGACCACATATTGACTCCAAAAATTCCAGAAAAATAAATCTATCTATGTTTTGATGATACGGTCCTAACAAAACTAATTTCGTCGAATTCGGAGACCGTTTGAAAAATGGCCTTTTTCTGGTCGATTAAATTTAAACTGAATTGACAAAACACGTTTAAATTTACCATGCTCACATATTAATTCCAAAAATTTTGAAATTTGAAACCTAACAATAATTTGACATTCCGAATCCAACAAAAGTGGTTTCTCGAATACGGAGGTCATTTGCAAAATGGCTATTTTTAAAGGTTAAATATTATATTAGAAATATATATAATTCCATTGTGACTATTCTAAATTTTAAACTGGACATAATTTTCAATTTATATTATGAAATCTGATTTTTTCACATTCGTTACAATGATATAGTTAAACAGATTCCAATGTTTCTGGTTTTACAGAAATCCGATTAATTTTGAATCTTATACATTCAATTGAAATTTAAAATCGAATTTTCCAACTACGGCTCCATTTCAAGCTTGTTTTATAATTAATATAAATTTACATGTTCTAACTTCGATTTAAATAAATTTTAAATCGTTATTATTTAAAATAAACCATTTTAAATTCTCAAAATCCATTAAAATAGCTAAAATAAATTTTTTAATTTGGTTCAAAAATTCCGGGCTGTTACATCTAGTTATGGTATCCATCATTTATAGATTCATGTTGTTTAGATTCTTCACTATTTGACTCAGGTTATGACTTATTTTGATCTAACTTTATAAACGATGAAAAATGATTTTTAATATAACCCTGTAAGTTAATGGAAACATAATGCGTTAATAGTTTGGATCAAAATTTATTTACTTGATTAACTGAAGTAATAGTGATTTTTATATATGATATAAATTTAAAGTTGTATTTGGAACGATTTATAGTAAATAAAGGTAGTAGTTGAATTTATATGAAATTTAATTTTGAGAAAGGAAAATATATGATTTCATGATATGTAATAATAACTTAACGTTGTATCTTGAAATGTTAACTCTAATGAGTATAAAACATTGATTTGATTATAGTAGATGTAATGGAAATATAAGTATGATTTCTAATAATGATATAAAATGGATTAACTTTGATTTATGTTAACATATAAATTATTTATGTAAGAACGGTGACTTTAAGTAGATAATATATGTTAAACTTGTATGGATTATTTGACTTTGTAAGTATGATTCATTTTAGTGAACTATAGTTTATGAAATGTGTAAAGCTTATGAATTTATTTTAGTTTAAGATTAGGCATTTGAAAAAGGGATTTGATTTCACATTACTGGAATAATTTAAACTTACTTGTACTAAGGATATCATATATAATATTGTTGTGAATTTGTTTTAATAAAATGAAATTAGATATAAACTGAAATTGCTTATGATATAGATATGAACTTAATTAGTATTTTAAATAGTGATGAAATTTGAAAACTAAAGTAAGATGAGATGTTGAAATGAACTTCAATATGAAAATAAGATTGAATTTGAGAAAATGAATTGATGTATTAAAATAAATTATAATTTAAGGTGAATATATGTTAATATAACATGTTGTTTTGAAATACGTTGAAATATTATATGATTTATATTTGCAAACTTTAGGTTTATAATATTTATAAAAGGCTAGAAGTTGAATTTTAATAAACGAATGAGTGAGGGAGAGATAATTTCTCTACTTGAAATTTTTAATAACCTAAAATATGTTATTTATAATATATATAATTGGAAAATTCGTATCTATTCTGCTTTAAAAGAAGGGTTTCGTTCTTAAACTATATTTTGATATGTTTGAAAATGTCTTCACTTTTGATTTAAATATATATTTCAACTATATATATAAGTAAGATGGTAAATGTGAACCATTTGAATTTAAATATATTAAATTATTTACTATTTTCCCTATCCCATTTTTTCGAGGACAAAAAGTTCTAAGTGGGAGAGACTGTAACTACCCGTAAATATCGATCATTTAAGTTATTGAATTAAATTTAATTATAGAATTCAAAAGGTAATTTTTATTCTAATCCACGGTTTTAATAAGTTAATCCACTATTTTACTTTAATAAGTTAATCCACAAATATTTTGTAGATTTCACCCTATTATATATCTAACAATCGATTTTGTGCTTCTTGTTTCATAATTTTGCGTTATTTCACAATTCTCATATCAGATTAATGGAAATGTCAAAGTTTAGTCGCTCCTTTTGAATCGATTTTCGACTATTGATTTGCGGTAGCAACAACCGACATATCTTAAATAATAATACAAAATTAAAATTTGAATAAAAATCCCAAATTTAATATTTGAAATGCGTCTAACTAGACATAGCGAAGGAATAAATTTCGAAGAAAAATACGTAAGTTTGTATCGTTCTTGTTAATTTTATTAAAGATTTAATAAATGCTACGAATAAAATGTGCTTGGAATTCCGAGCATATTTAAACCAAAAATACTATATTGAATTCTAAGAATAACGCCATTTTACGTTTCGAGAATTTTTTACGTTTTGAACTTACGTACGGGTACGTGTTTTATTATATATATATAACGAATCAGTAGACGGTGTATAACATTTATTCATGTTTTAATTCCGCAACCATTCATTTATTGCCTGTACGTGTCGTAAAGGTGGCTTATATCAAGCGTTTTCGTTATCTATATTATAATTCAAAATGTTTATTTCTTTGTCCATAAACATATTCTCTCTTCCTATCCTTTCATTTCTCTTCCGTTTATTCACATTGTCTCCTATATATTTTATTTTCTTCTTCCACCCAAACTTTCCAATACAGGCTCAAAATCCTTTTATTTTCTTCTCTATGCATGCTTCATTTCTATTGCCGTGCGCACCATACTCCAACTAAATCCCAATATTTATTTTCTATTCTGTTATTTCTTGTTGTTGTCCATTTATTTTCTTCAAACCAAACCAGATTTTTTATATTATATCCATTCATTTCTTCTTTTCAGATTTTGCTAAACCTAGAATCAGTAGTGATCCGTGAATAAAACAATAGCAAACCCATTGTGATTGTTCATCACCCAGATCTATAGTTTGTCCTAACTCTAAACCTCCATTCTATTTATTTTCACTTTTATTTATTTTTGTTGTCATAAGCCCGTCCCTTTGTTGCCTGCAACCTGGAAACTAAGTTGATGGCTTCATGAAAAAAGAGTAGGTAGTTTCCATCGCATTTTCCTATCACCGGTCCAGAATGAATCACAACTCCCTCCCTCTTCTCTGTGACTCGTGACCCTTGACCTCTGATGCCCATGTGACCCTCCCTCTTCACCTAAAACTATTAGCACCTAAAATCCCTGATCTCCTGATCTCGTCAGCCTTGAACTCATTAACCCACTGTCCTCCTCCCAGCGCCGCCTAGGACCAGTAGCCCGTGCCTGCGTGTGTTGTGTTGATTGTGTGCATGAGTTTGTGAGCTGTGTGTGCATGTGTTGTGAGTGTCTCGGGTGGTGCGCTTGTGTGAGTTTTGTTTGTGATGGGTGAGTTTATCTTGTTGTTATACACACACACATAATTTGGTAATATATTTGTTGTATATTTATGATACAATGTATTACTTCATGTATATGTTTGATTTGTTGAATTTACTTCATGTATATGTTATATATGTTTGATTTATTGAGTTAAGTGATATTGTTTATTTGTTTGTTCTTATATTGCAAGTTCCCTTTAAGTTCAAATGATACATACCTGAATCACTGTATAGATTTAGGAAATGAATTGGATTGGTCTGGAATGCGGGTTGAAATGATATATACCCGGGATTTGAATTTTAAATTCGGATTGAAATGATATATATCTGTATCACTTGACCTAGGTAGAAAATTAATTATTGACACCGTTGGTCTGTTTTGAAAATATTTGTCTAAGTTAAATATATTTTTATTAACAAAGATATTTTAAATATATTTTAATTATAATATCATTTTAAAATTTTAAATAGTTTAAATTATTTTATAAGTAATTTAATAAATCTTTATTATAATTTAATATTATTTAAAATTTAAATCTAATATATAAATTTAGATTTCATAAAAATTTAAATATAGATTTTTCTTAATACTTTACGTTAAGAAAGGTTTAAAGAGAGATTTGGAATATAATTGTAAAATAATGTGTTTAGTGACTAAATTGAATTGGAATCCAAATTTTAGCTATATTAGTTAAAAATATGTGATTTAGAAAATGATGAAATGAGTTTAACATGAAATTAGTTAAGACAATAAAACTTGATAATTTGATTTGATAATAATTTATGAAATGAATGGTTTGAATCTATATATAATTGAAGTTACATTTAGAATTGATTAAACTTGAAATTTAAGATTTAATAGTCGTGAAATGGAAGAAAGGTTACTTAAAGTAAAACTGAAATTTTGAGAATTTGATTGAAGTAACAAAATTTGAACCCAACTTGAATAATATCTATAATGAAATGGAATCTGAGTATACTGTTAGGTTGGAATTAATTTGAAGTGAAGTTTCTGTAACTGAATAGACTATATGTTGAAATTGAACATATGGATATATGGTTCGGATTCGACTAGTATTCAAAACTAAAATTTTAAACTATTATTATTTTATGCAGAACTAATTTAGATGATTTTATATAATTATTATTTTATAACTATTTATATTTAACTTAACCATTAAACATCTAGTTTTGAATAATATATAATTATTATTTTATATAATTATTGTTTTATGCAAATCCTGCTTGGTCTGTGCCAGGCGAAAGTTCTACATTTTGCGAGAAAGTTACTCCGCATGAATTAGGGGTAGAAAATGCTAATTTGGGTCTGAACTTGTTTATTGATGCTTGCGATTTGGGTAATGGTAGTAACAAAGGTGGAGTTGCGGTGCCTGAGAATGTTGCTTTGCTTGGCAATCAATCCTCTTGCATTGTGAATTGTGAAAATCGGTTTCGCCCACCACTAGTTCGACAAAATTCTCCTACCCATATGCCTTCAGTGCCTCTTAATGTAAATGCTAATGTAAAGCCAGCGTGGACATCTCTGTTCGGCGCCCTCCCCAAGATTGTTGGAGATTACACACCAATCAACTTCATAATTCCTGATGATGACCATGGTTTAGTTCCACCTTCGGAAATATTCCAGAAAGCAACGTCTTTTTGGAAAGGTCATCTTGTTGGCTTTTTCTTGGACTCAAAACATTCGTGTGTGGACATGAATACTGAGTCAGTCTGGAGAATATAGGTTGCTATGAGATTAAGTTTTTTAAATGGCCTCTACTATATGAAATTTTCACTTCATGTGGAACAATTTCGTGTGTTTGGAGAAGCTGATGGCAATAATCGATGGAAAACCATTTATTGTAACAACGTGGAGCACTTCAGTTAATAGGGTAAAAAAGCAAGTATTACCAATTCCAGTCTGGACCCAACTCGAACATGTTCCCTTAGTTCTACAACCTTGTATTGGCCTAAACTTGCTAGCCTGTCATATTGGTAAACTGAAATGCTTTGATGCTAACACACAAGCCAAAAGAAACCTTTTGTACGCCCATACCTTGATTAAGATCACCCCAGACAAGCCTTTAACATCTCAGTTCAAAGTTAGGATAGAAGATCGTGAATATTTTGTTGATGTTAAATATAAATAGAAACCTGACATTTGCACAACATGCAAGGCCTTTGGCCATACGGTGGATAAGTGTAGTTTCACAGTAGGTTCCTTACCTTTGCCTAAAATCCCACTTCCTCGTCCTCCGGTTAGGGTATGGGTTGCCAAGGCTAGGACGGAAATTCCTGTTTCTGACCCTCATATGGATCGTACGAAGGATGTACCTTCGAATGTTGATACTCCTAATTCTATCCTACGTGATGTACCTCCTAACTCTAATATTTCTTGGGATGAGGGGGAGCGTGCTTGGGTCCACGCCCCCTCTGACATGCATTATGATCTTAATCATTATTAATTCACATATGTTAACAAAGTGGGTGATCGTCATCGCATTTTCTATAGGCCTGTTGGTATGGATTTGAAAATGTGGGATATGAGCGAGAGTGCTGCGAACTATGGCACTCTGCAGGACTTAGCATGGGATAGAAACATGATTTTTTGCCTGTCATCATCAATTTATATGGAAGATTTGGCTCATCGCTTTTGGGTCTGCGAACGGAAAATGACACACTATATAGGGACCTTTGAGGAGGAGGATTCTGATTGTGATAAGGTATAGCTATATGATCTTGAAGCCTCCTGCTCCACGCTCTTCCAGTATATCTGTAAATTCCTCACTACTTGACTGCCCGTACAAAATTAGGCACCCAAGAGTTTAGGGAAAACAAAACAAATAAACTCCGGGTCAGTCATGGAACTGGTATGAGTAAAACAGTTTAAACAGGTATATGAACAAGTGAACGATATCTCATAAGACCACGCCGCAGAACGGAACGGGTTTTCCCTTATGAGAATCCAAAATATCTTTATATCAAAAACCTTTTGATATTATAATAATGTCTATATACAAATAGATATCAACTAGCAGAAACGCTTTCATCTCACGTTCTACATATATAGTATACAATCAAAATCGCAAGCACGTATTGGATAATGGATTTCCAACTATGACAAGGTATGGAACCACCTTTCGCTAGTGTACCTCTAGAGAGGAATACACTGGGTTCAACAAGAACATCTTGCAACCCGGCCACACATGACCGACCACTCATTTCGCTTGAGTGTATCGAATGTATATCACCAACGGTTGGGATCAGCAACCGTTCCCGTATATATATGGGACAACATTGATAGATTTAAGAAACAAATGAATATTCTCTAGATAGGTGATTATACACCCTACTTCGGTGCGACCGACTTAGCCATGCTGCCTGCCCGATTTCTGTCATTTACCAGATGATGAGGCTAGAAGTTACGCGTTATCATCACATCAGATTCACTTCGAATGCCACATTGTCAGATCCATCGAAAATCACTAATTGACGTCTACAACAGTACATTACGTGTTAGCTAAAGAAGTTTCCTTCTCCGCTTCCACTCTTGGTACGGTCGAAGAAATAAAGGTACGTGACCTTTCTGGAAATATTCTGTCGGACATTCTTCTTCATTCACTTAGAATGTCACATTGTCATACCCGCCAAATCACAAATTGATTTATCCAAAAATAACACGGGTATACAGCTTAGAGAAACGAATTCCTCCTCCACCAAACGTGAATACGTTTGAACATATCAACTTACGCGATCCATTGGATATACTCTGTCAGACCTTCGTCCATACAAGTTGTCCTGGGACTGGACAAACCGAAGGCACTATTCAGTATATCCATCTTAGTCACTGTTAACTAAGACTTATACAACAGCCCTTGCATTTTACTCCGTCTTCAATTAGTTTTGGCATATATGATTCGCAACGCTTATTCCAATACAGAGTGGTTCTTTGGATAATAATCCAACCGGTCTCTCCATATTAACAACGTTAAAATGGTCAAAACTTCGATAGTCGGTGAGTTAACTATCAAAGAAAAACAAGTGTGCAAACAACGATATTATTTCCAAATGGAAATTATATCGAACAAACATCATTTAACATAAATATCTTTAGTTCATTTATTTACTTATCTCCTGTTTCCCTATATTCTAAATTCTTATTTTTCTTTTATCAGAAAACATTTCTGATTCTCGTTTGGAAAACATTTCCAAAACTCCTTTACGATCAAACCTTACCATTTCTTAGTCAAGAAGGAAGTCACTCAAGTTGGGGTATAATTACCTCTCAGATCTTAACTGAACAACGTTATAACTTCGTAATGGTCAAAGTTTTTCTTTTAATCTTTAACAACTTCTTTACGCCTTTCTCGGATTCAATTTTACTAATCCACTTCTATATTTAAAACATTGGTTATAACGATCACGTTATAATCCCTCCTTTCGAATTATCTAACTTTAATTATAACTTCTATTCTTATTAGTGAATAATTAACCTAACACTTATTTATTTATAAATAAATAAATCTCTATTTAAACACTGGTAAGTATATCCCGAATTCGATATAATCGAATTCGCCGATTAGCTCTCTTCGAGAAATCTCTATTTTATTAACTCTTCTTCGAATAACCTATATTCGATTAACTCCTTCCTTTCGAATATACTATATTTGATTACTCCTTCTCGAATAAACGATATTCGATAATCTCTCTTCGAATAACTAATATTCGATAACTCTTTCTTTTAAAATATCTCATATTTGAAAATCTCACTTTCGAATAAACTATATTCGATTACTCCTTCTCGAATAAACGATATTCGATAATCTGTCTTCGAATAACTAATATTCGATAACTCTTTCCTTTAAAATATCTCATATTTGAAAATCTCACTTTCGAATAAACTATATTCGATAATCTCTTTTCGAATGACTCTTATTCGATAAATCTCACTTCGATCAAACTATAATCGATAACTCCTTTCGATGAAACTAACATCGATAACTACTTTCGATGAAACTAACATCGATTAATTTAACTCGACGAACTTAACTCGACTAACTTAACTTACTTGGTTCGACCAATTCGATTCGATTAACTAGGCTTGACTAACTTGGTTTATTTAACTCAACTTGATTAACTCCTATCGAATAACTAATATTCGATTTAACTCCATTTACTCCATTTAACTCTATTCAACTCCATTCGAATAACTAATATTCGATAACTCTATTTACTCCATTTAACTCTATTCAACTCCATTCGAATAACTAATATTTGATAACTCTATTTAACTCCATTCGCTTGATTCTAGATCGCAGCGATCACAATGGTTACGCCTGATTCCCTCATAAAACATCCGACCGCCTTAGGCTTTCTACAGCCCTGCGAATTACGCTAGCAGTCGTACTAAATGGCATCTCATTTGGATTAACTCTAATTGTTCAATTCTAACTGTTTAACTCTAACTGGTTAACTCTAACTGATTAACTCTATGGATTTACTCTACTGATTAACTCTACTGTTTAACTCTAACTGGATAATTCTAACTGGTTAACTCTAACTGGTTAACTCTAATCGATTAACACTATTTGACTAACTCGACTCGACTAACCCCTTTCGAATAACGTATTCGATTAACTAACTTCGAATACCATATTCGATTAACTAACATCGAGTACCATATTCAATTAAATAACATCGAATACCATATTCGATTAACTAACATCGAATACCATGTTCGATTAACTAACATCGAATACCATATTCGATTAACTAACATCGAATACCATATTCGATTAACTAACATCGAATACCATATTCGATTTCTCCTTTGTGATAACGTTTATCCAATTAAAATGATCCCCTTTTTAACAATGTTTATTCATTTATAAAGATTCACTTTTTAGTAATGGTTCTTCACTTTATAAATGTTCATTTAATAATGGTTTCCTTTTTATAACTTCTTATTTCGTTATAAACACATTTCCTTTTTATTAACTCTATTTATTTTCTAAATATTCCCTTTCCAATTCTATTTGTAAATGGTTTACAAATATTTCTTTTTCTATTTTATTCTATTTGCAAATGGTTTGCAAATATTCCCTTTTTAAATCTATTCTTTAAAAATATTCTAACTCCTTAAATTTCCGGGAAAATTCGCCATAACCTCCTTTGTATCGGGAGTATCGGGAAAATCCCCAAACCCGCCACATAGGCCTTTCCATTCAAAAAGAAATGTTTTGAATTTATTTTCCTTTTAAAAATATCTCCTATTTATAAATATCCCAATTTATAAATATTCCTTATTTATAAATATTTAAATTTATAAATATCTCTTATTTATAAATATTCCAATTTATAAATATTCTGTTTTCAATATCACTTTGAAAATCCCTTTATCAACATTTCGGTATGTTATGGTATTCAATCATATCAAATCACGATGTTCAATATCGTCCAGGCACATATAATTGCCCACAGATTTTATATCACATCATATAACCATATATGAAAAACAATAAAATAACTGTTGAGGAATCCAGTCGGATTCCTCCAACCTGTCTCCCTGCATCCACAGATGTTACACAATATGATTATCATCACTTTAAGTTCAATATAAATTATTCTGATAGCAGAATCAATATATAAATATTTAACAGTTTATATATATATAATTACATATATATAAATATATATATATATATATATATAATTCTCACTAACTGACTAGCATTCAATCAATCAACCAACACACAACAATCAACAGATGATTAACAGTTCTAAAAATACATTATACAAATATAACTGTTCAGAGTTGGTGAGTTTTACTCACATTGACGCGTTAATCATTAAATAACGGTTTGCGTTATTTGATTCAGTCGGACAATTTATTTTTCCATAAATTGTAACGAGCTCTGATGGACTTCCAGTTAGTCCCATTGGGTAGTGTCTGTCCATACGATCCCAACGCAACTTGTTTCGTCCAATTCCGATCACGTATGTGAAAGATATCAACACTCGAAGTTAATACACATTTTAATTAATATAAAAACTTGAATTTATTATATCGGGCCTCACCTCTTTCATACATTGGCCCATACCCGTATAAGCCCAATCGCACCTCTTCTTCCCCAATTCGAAACCGTAGCTTCCAGGATTTCCCTCAACACAAATGGCCGCATAAATCTCCTCCAATCCTCCTTCTTTTCTTCATATAAATTCAAACAAACATCACCAACAACCATCCCTTCGAGTCCTCTTTCTCCTCACGCCATCCTCACCAAGCTCGCACGACGTTGTACTGGTGCGAGTTCCAGCATCTCTTCACGATACACAGTGAAGTATCGATAGTTTTATACCCAGAAAATCACCAAAAAAATGTTGAGTCGAAGCGTCGATGGTTATTTTGATTTATGACAAGAAGAAGCTTCTACATCGACAAAAAGAAGACAAGATGACTTCATAGGTTAGAAGTTGATTATTTAGAGTTATAAAATGTTAAAATCTATCCTCAAATAATCATACTTCTAATTGTTTGAAAATACTACTCATGAAAACATTTTTTATGCATATGACCGAAAACATGTCGGCCTACAATTTTTTATAGGTCAACAGGTTTTTAAATTGTAACGGTCAAAAATAGGTCGACCTACAAAATTTTATAGGTCAACGGGTTTTTGAATTCCAACGGCTAAAAACATGTCGACCTATAAAATTCTATAGGTCAACAGGTTTTTGAATTTTGACCGTTATATTGAAAAGTCATCTTCTTTCTTCAAGAGTTGCATCCATTTTTCTTCATGAATAATCACTCCTTTTAGATGCATCTTTTCACCAACATTTGCAACCTCTCGATCTCTATAAATACATGATTTTACAATCATCCAAATCACCGAAATTTCTCTCTATTTTCTGATCTATCTTGCAATATTCTTCTCGTTCAAAAAGCACTCAAAAAGCATTCATTTTATCGGTTGAATCTCCAAGCATATTTCATACACTTGTGATTCAATTTGATATTATACTTCCTAATCTTTCTAAACATCAAATTTCATTTGAGGATAAGATTATAGGAAGGGTGTACTCAATCGTTGGCTAATCAGTGTTGAAAGAAGAACACAGTCAGAAGTCAAACTCTTGTAATTGTCCTGTGTGGGTAAGCTTGTAGCCCGTGAAATCAAGTGGGTAAGCTTGTAGCCCGTGAAATCAAGTGGGTAAGCTTGTAGCCCGTGAAATCAAGTGGGTAAGCTTGTAGCCCGTGAAATCAAGTGGGTAAACTTGTAGCCCGTAAATCAAGTAGTTGTGAACCTGTTCCTCCGGGTGAAGCGAGGGTGTTGTTTAGTGAAAAGCCGAAGAGAAGCTTCGGGACTGGACGTAGGACTGGAGGTCCGAACCAGTATAAAAATCCTGGTGTCGTTACTCTACTTTACTTTACTTTACTGCATTTATAGTTATTTGTAATATATATATTGTTTGGAAATATTTATTCGCATAACTATTGAATAGCTTAAGTTATCACATACATTCCGCATAGCCATATTATAGATCCTGCACAAGTCGTACACAACCGACCTTTTCAATTGGTATCAGAGCACGGTCATCATATAACCGTAACACAGTTATTTGATATATTCTAGTAATATGGCAAATAACGCAAGTATCAGCACTAACACTTACACTGAAGGTCAATCAACACAAAGACCTCCTTTCTTTAATGGCCTAAATTATAGTTATTGGGCAACACGTATGGCTTTCTATATGCAATCAACAAGTTATGATGCTTGGAATGCTACTCAGAAAGAAATAGTTAATCCAACTACTGAGTATGCAGAATGGACTCCTGCTGAGAAAACAGCAGCAGCAGTAAATGCAAAAGCAATAAATATGTTGTTTTGTGCATTAGACCAAAATGAGTATAACCGTGTTAGTATCTGTACCACTGCTTATCAAATTTGGCAAACGCTAAAAACAACTCATGAAGGTACTAACAAGGTTAAACAAGCAAAAATAGCTTTGTTGAAAAGTCAATTCCAAAATTTCAAAATGAAGCCAAATGAAACAATCAATGAGATGTATTCAAGGTTTCAAACTATTCATCATGCTCTTATTGGGTTAGGACAAAAATATTCTGACTTTGATGTAGTTTCAACAATCCTACACTCACTGACTAATGAATGGGAAGGAAAAGTATTAGCTATAGAAGAAGCTAATGATCTTTCTACCATGAAGCCAGATGAGTTGATAGGAAATCTAATGTCCTATGAAGCAAATTTACAGGCTAGAAGAGAACAAAAAGAAGAAAAGAAAAATGTTGCTTTTCATGCTGAAAAGATGAAGACATTTCAGATTCTGAAGATGAAGACTTAGCACTTATTGCAAAAGGCTTTAAGAAGTTTTTGAAGCAAAGAAAAGCTAGTCGATACGACAAAAGGAAGTTTGGATCAAATAAACCATCATCTTCAAATATGGAATGTTTCAATTGTCACAAAAAGGGACATGTGCAAAAAGATTGTCCGGATAAAAAGAAGAATTCCGAAAAATTCAAGAAGGACAAATCAAAGAAGAGAGCTTTCTCAGTAACCTGGGATGATTCAGACTCATCTTCATCTGATAGCGAAAGTGACTCAGACACTGAACAAGCAAAAGTATGTTTTATGACAACAGAGGATGAGGTACGAATTCCTACTCTTGAGGATATGCTTGATATTTATGATAAAGTAATGATTAAACTTAAAGATACAAAATATCAGTTAAAAGATGTAACACCCCACTCCCGCTATGATCACTCACAATGGGAATGTCATAGCATCGGTGGAGTATTTTAGTGAATATAGAACAGAAAAATTACAGCAAGACAGATATAAATAGTACTTGAAATTTTAAAACATCATCTCATACCAGCGGAAGTAAAACATGTCTGGTTACATCATAAAACCACAATAAAAGTCAAGTACAATATCCATCAAAATAAAGAAGTACATAATCCCACTCTCATACAATAGCCAACACAAAAGAAAAGATAACCGGATAACTGGAGCTTTACATCTATCCAAGCTCCTAAAGACTGGAACAACAATCCGATCAAGCTCCACTACTGCTAGGATCCACCGTAGGACCTGAGGGTTGGGAAAAAAAGATAAAAACAACGGGGTCAGACATAAGTCTGAGCGAGTCCTATAACTTTAACAATACAATCGTTAAAGTAAACAGAGAAGACATAAACTGATATACGGTAACTAATGGGGATTAATGGCTGCATTAAGCAGTCAACTAAACTAAGATAAAAGATAAAGACGCATCTACCCTTCCTAAGGTAAATTACTAAACTGCACCACACCAGTCGTTCCTAACTTAAAGGTTGATCCTACCCATGGACTTATAAAATTAACTTAATAGTACTTGCGTACCCCTAGGTGACCAAGTAGACGCCACTGGGCCCTACAATCCACTAGGTGTACACACTACTCCCCATTCGATCGGCTCCCTAACGTAGATACCCGTGCTGGCCCCACCATGGGGTGTACCATTCCCCAACGTGGCAACCCGCTATAATTAACGGTGCACGGCTTATATCTACACGATGCAACAACGGCTTATCTACCAGCCCGGGCCCACTCATGCATATGAAGCCCGTTGGACTTGCGTTGCCACCGCTAACCCGTTTGCCTCTTACAGTCAAGCCCAGTATGCGTGTTCCGTCCTCGACATGGGTCGAGCCCACAAAGATACGTATGGGTTACTGGTTGAAATGGGCCTCCCACAAGCTACCCACCTAAGCTTGTCCCTTTTTCTAGTGTTTCCCACTTAACCCTTTAATCATGTTTAATTACATGTTTCCATTTTGGTTAAGTATTCTAATCGTATTTTCTATTGCCACCCAAGGCAACCACTAGATTTCTTCATGCCACCCAAGCACCCACTTAACCCCTCATGTCCCTCTACATGCTAATGTGGTTAAGTGTTTCTTAATTAATTAATTAAGATCGTAACCTTTGTAAAGACCTCTCACATTAGACTGTCTTTTATGACCGCTGGTTAAGCCGGTTGGGTCCGGGCAGCCTTATGTCATAACCGAGTCTAACCTCGTGTCTTTACATTAATCACGTATTTAGTTTGTGCCTAAGACCTCTCACATTGGGCTAACATTTGTAGCAACTGGTTAAGCTGGTTGGGTCCGGGCAGTTTTACGCTACAACTGAGTCCAACCTCGTGTCTTAGTCAATTAATTACAACCAATTAATCACCCTCATAATTTTATATTAATTATCCCTAATTAATCAAGTCTTTCTTAACATGGGTAGACCTAACTCAATAGGTAAATTCCCATGGGGTAGACCTAACTCAATAGGTAAATTCCCAACACATAGTATGGGTACACCTAACTAAATAGGCAAATTCCCATACTATGTTCATTTATTTTATGTTATGCATAATTATATTAATTTCATACAATCTTATTAACTTATGCATTTAATTACCCCATCGTTCCCACGTAATTTCGTTCTCATGATATAACACATATAAAAGGTGTCAACTTGCATATGAATGAACATGTTTCAAAGGTGTCATCTTGCATATTAACAAACACATAACTTGCATATGAACTTGCATAACATGCCACATAACTTGCACATAATATGTCACATAACTTACATATTCACTTGCATAACATACTTGCATATTAACTCATAGACTTGCATAATGTGTCATCATGAACTTGCATATTAACAAACATGTAACTTGCATATTAACAAACATGTAACTTGCATATTAACATACATGTAACTTGCATATTAACAAACATGTAACTTGCATATTTACATACATGTAACTTGCATATTAACAAACATGTAACTTGCATATTTACATACATGTAACTTGCATATTAACAAACATGTAACTTGCATATTTACATACATGTAACTTGCATATTAACAAACATGTAACTTGCATATTTACATACATGTAACTTGCATATTAACAAACATGTAACTTGCATATTTACATACATGTAACTTGCATATTAACAAACATGTAACTTGCATATTTACATACATGTAACTTGCATATTAACAAACATGTAACTTGCATATTTAGCATCATGCAAACATGACATACATCATATTAAACTTGCATAAACTTGCATACTCAACATGCATAAACGTACATATTCAACATGCATAAACATAAGATTAATGCTAACATCATATCATATGATTCAAGACTCATTAATCCACATACAAAACCATAAATCCCATCACATCTCATCTACTTAGTTTAACAAAAGATCATCAAAGTGATAGAAACTCACAACTAGCAATTTTGCACTCCAAATGAAGAAGATTAGATGCTTAGAAGGGATTAGAGGTTGATTAGAGAGTGATTAGCTTGCAACCCTCTTCATAAATTAGTGGAGGCCATGAGAGCTAGCATTTTGCCATAGTTTAGTTGTATGATAGATTAATGATGATTTAGGGCTAGTTTAGGGTCTTATTTATAGGATTAGGTGAGTGTTTTAGGCCCTTAGATTAACCCTAGATTAGATTAGGACCCTTAGATTTCGGAACCCTCTAGAACATGGCCCTAGACTCAGCCAAGACCAGACCTGGTGCACCCAGATCCACATAGCCGACACACTGTGTCGACACCCCTGTCGACAGGGCTGTCGACACCCCTGTCGACACCCCTGTCGACATGCCTGTCGACACGGGGCTAGGCGGGAATTTTTCCCCCCTTTCCTCTTTTGGCTCCAAACTTGTTTTAGAGCTGAATTTTAAATTTAAATTTTCTAAAAACTTCTTTGGGCCATAACCGGGCCATACGGACTCCGATTCTTGAAAACTCGGACTCTATTTCGCGTATTTTTCCGAGACGAACGCAATGACGCAGCCCGTTTCCCCTGGTTCTCACATTTGAGATTAATTATACTTTAATTTCTAACCATTAGTATTAATTGAAATTCGGGGTGTTACAAAAGAAGTCAAGACAATGTTGAATAGATCAGAATTAGAACGAGATATGTTAAAAGATGAGAAGAAAATATTAGAAGAAGAACTTGAAAAGGCTCAAGAATCATTTTCTAATTCTAATTCTCAACTATCTCTTTTGACTCAAGAAATTGAAGTTCAAAAAGAGAAAAATGATATTCTCACTACTGAAAATCATGAGCTTAAAGCAACGAACAAAATTATGGACCTAGAAAAAGTTAGTTTACAAAATAAGTTAGAAAATATTACTCAAAATGTTTCTAACTTCAACAAAGTTCGAGAAAATTTGACAAAGATCATTGAGAATTCACAATCTACTTCAAATAAGAAAGGTTTGGGATATAAAAACCAAGAAATTAAGAAGCATCTTGGTTATGGAAAGAAGAAAATAGTGCAAAAGAACAAAGCTAAGAAAAATCTTAGTTTATCTTCCAAACCAAAACCTGTTGTGAAATCTCAAAAGAAAAATGTCAATAGCGACTTTGGAAATAATACTAATCTTAGAAATAGTACTAGATATGCTTTCATGTACAATAAGAATATCATTGCTAGTACTAATACACATCCAAGACCCAATTATTATAGAAATTCGAATACTTCTATGACTAGAGATCTATATAATAGATCTAGAAGTACGAAAAGGAACATCAATAGAGATTACTTAAGTATTTGGGTTCCTGTAAGTTGGAAAAACAGAGAAAAATATATCGATGATTATTTTGATTCGGTAGTTAATAACGAAAATTTTATCTTTAAAGGTTCCTTTAAACCCTCTTGGGTTTGGTTACCTTCCATCTAACCCATGGACCCAAACAAAGCAAGTGGGTACCAAAGGTATATACATCATATTCTTTGCAGGTACACCACAACAAAAAGAAGACAATTTTGATATCTCCCGAAGGTACTTTAAATTATGTCTTATATTCGATTACTGTTCTATCATGATCTTTATTCTTTTTTATCAATGACAAAGAGGGAGAAATACGCATATATAATAAGTGTTGTTGGAGTTTGAAAATTCAAAAGAGAAGGAGAAAAACAAAATTATTCAAAACCTGTCGACCACCCCAAATTATGCTGTCGACCGGTCTTGTCCATTATGTTCTTTATTTCCAACCAGAGAATTAATCGGTCGACCGCCTATTTTCTTACCTGTCGACCGGTCTTAGTTAAACTTGTTTTTTATTTTCAATCAGAACATAAAGCTGTCGACCGCCCCTAATAAAGCTGTCGACCGGTCCAGGTAAACTGGCCTATATAAATTCATTCAGAACTATTTCCTGTCGACCGCCTTTAAACTTCCTGTCGACCGGTTACATATGCTATTTAAAAAATTATATGCTTAATATGTTAAAAGTATATGTGTGCTAACATTTGTTAATGCAGGAATCAAAAGGTTAGATATTTTATAACAAATGTTGCAGAAATTCAGGGGGAGCTTTATATTCAGAGGAAGAAAACCTTATAGTAATATTGTTGTTACTATCATTTTTGCAATACTATATACCCTTTTTGTCGATGACAAAGGGGGAGAAATATTACTAACGATTGTTATGCAGATTATATATATGATTCAGGGAGAGCATATATACAGGGGGAGCAATATACAAGGAACAATACCTTTATTATGCCAGGTTGTCATCAATCAAAAAGGGGGAGAATGTTGAGTCGAAGCATCGATGGTTATTTTGATTTATGACAAGAAGAAGCTTCTACATCGACAAAAAGAAGACAAGATGACTTCATAGGTTAGAAGTTGATTATTTAGAGTTATAAAATATTAAAATCTATCCTCAAATAATCATACTTCTAATTGTTTGAAAATACTACTCATGAAAACATTTTTTATGCATATGACCGAAAACATGTCGACCTACAATTTTTTATAGGTCAACAGGTTTTTAAATTGTAACGGTAAAAAATAGGTCGACCTACAAAATTTTATAGGTCAACAGGTTTTTGAATTCCAACGGCTAAAAACATGTCGACCTATAAAATTCTATAGGTCAACAGGTTTTTGAATTTTGACCGTTATATTGAAAAGTCATCTTCTTTCTTCAAGAGTTGCATCCATTTTTCTTCATGAATAATCACTCCTTTTAGATGCATCTTTTCACCAACATTTGCAACCTCTCGATCTCTATAAATACATGATTTTACAATCATCCAAATCACCGAAATTTCTCTCTATTTTCTGATCTATCTTGCAATATTCTTCTCGTTCAAAAAGCACTCAAAAAGCATTCATTTTATCGGTTGAATCTCCAAGCATATTTCATACACTTGTGATTCAATTTGATATTATACTTCCTAATCTTTCTAAACATCAAATTTCATTTGAGGATAAGATTATAGGAAGGGTGTACTCAATCGTTGGCTAATCAGTGTTGAAAGAAGAACACAGTCAGAAGTCAAACTCTTGTAATTGTCCTGTGTGGGTAAGCTTGTAGCCCGTGAAATCAAGTGGGTAAGCTTGTAGCCCGTGAAATCAAGTGGGTAAGCTTGTAGCCCGTGAAATCAAGTGGGTAAGCTTGTAGCCCGTGAAATCAAGTGGGTAAACTTGTAGCCCGTAAATCAAGTAGTTGTGAACCTGTTCCTCCGGGTGAAGCGAGGGTGTTGTTTAGTGAAAAGCCGAAGAGAAGCTTCGGGACTGGACGTAGGACTGGAGGTCCGAACCAGTATAAAAATCCTGGTGTCGTTACTCTACTTTACTTTACTGCATTTATAGTTATTTGTAATATATATATTGTTTGCGAATATTTATTCGCATAACTATTGAATAACTTAAGTTATCACATACATTCCGCATAGCCATATTATAGATCCTGCACATGTCGTACACAACCGACCTTTTCAAAAAACACAACAAGCTACGGATTCCCACCTTGAACCCAAGACAACCCTCCTTTTCACCAACTGATCACCACCAAAACCGCAACGTCGAACCCTAGGTTCGCTCTATACAAAGCCACGGTTCCAGAAATTTGACCGCACCACTCAAAACGAGTATCGAATTGAAGCAGATCATACAGGGAACGGAGAGAATATACTTTCATGATTTTTTTCGATTTTATATGTATTGCTTTTGATTTTTGAAGATCAGGAAATTTTGTTTCCTGAAGAAAACTTGACGGCGCAATTTTGACTGAGCAGAAAAATGAAATTAGGTCTTAGGATGGTGGTTGAGGAATATTTATAGGCTCAACAAATATCTAGATATTTTCTAGAGAGAATATTTCTAGTATATTTCCTTTTTGTTAATTCGTGTTGCCTTCTAAAAATCCGTGTGATCACACACGATATTCAAAAATCACGAAACTGGACATGTAGCTAGAGTTTGACATTACGGTCCCAACGAAACTGGTTTCGTCGAATTCCGACTCCGTTTGCTCACACAACGTATTTTTAACTGTCGATTTACTAACTGTTTCTCACTCTAAAAATCCGTACGGCCACACAGTGACTCTAAAAATCACGAAACTAGAAATCTGACAACTATTTGACATTGTGGATCCAACAAAATTAGTTTCGTCGAATTCCGACTTCGTTTGCACAACCGGCTATTTTTAAAGCTCTGGATGACCCATTTAAATATATAAATAAATTAAATATATTTAAATAAAATTAAATTAAATATAAATAAATTTATATTATCGTATATCTTCACATATGATATCGTACAACTCCAGAATATCATATCAAAATATATAGTTTGATATTTCAGATTTCAGATTATCTCGTTATTCAGTTTATATCGAAAATCCTTTTATAACATATATAAAGCATCGCAAATTATAAAGGAATTCTACAGCGACTTTTCTGAAATTTTATTTGGACGTAACTCAAAATCTATACGACGAAATCCCGATTTTTCTCTTCCAATAGAAAGATATACTCCATCAGCTCCACGCGTTTCTTGTTTCACAGAAATCCGGCTTAAAACGAATCCTGTACATTCAGTTGAAGTTCAAATCGCCAAATTGCGAACTACAGCGCCATTTCAAGCTCGATTTTAATTATAATATAATTATACGTTCAAAATGTCGTCGATTGAATATATTCGTCAATATAATTCAACTCTAAGCTGAATTAAATCTAAGGGACGACCCCGTTCACAGAATATTGTGATTTCCAATATTTTTGATTATTTCTGAATCAAATATATTATTTAATTATTTAATTTAAATTAAATATTCACTATAATTTAATTAAACCTCTATTTAATTCACTACATCACGATATATATAATTAAATTAATTAATTATAATACCCCTGACAATGCGGGTCATTACATTCACTGTAACGTCTGGGATTTACGACCCAGAAAATCAACATAAATACGCTGTTAATTTCTCGAGCATCGAAAATACCGGGACATTAATAGAAAGAATTTAGAGGGTGAGATAGAAAGATAGAACTAATAGAATAGAAGTAGAAGAAGAATACAACTAAACAGAATCAGAGTTAACACGAATCTCACAGCGGAACAATAAAATGTATTATACTCTGATAATGGTATGTATATACAAATTCATATTTGTATTTCAAAGTTATGTTATATAATACATTTTATTGCTCCGCTGTGAGATTCGTGTTAACTCTGATTCTGTTCAGTTGTATTCTTCTTCTTCTATTCTATTAGTTCTATCTTTCTATCTCACCCTCTAAATTCTTTCTATTAATGTCCCGGTATTTTCGATGCTTGAGAAATTAACAGCGTATTTATGTTGATTTTCTGGGTCGAAAATCCCAGACGTTACAGTTGGTATCAGAGCAAGGTTAAGATATTACCTTGGCTCTGTGGCATAACTCAATAGAGATAGAGTTAGTAATACTCTAGATTGAGTTGAGTGTGTATATATATGAGCGCGTATTTGTAATTAATATAAAAAATTGTTTTATATTGTGTTGACTGATCAGTCGAGCGGTTTATGAATTCTGGTCGAAACAGTAATGCAAACTGTGTCGATAGGTGTTTCTAAACTCTTGAACGGAGTAATTCGACACGGTATGTTTTGAAAAGAGGGTAAATAAAATAATTTTACCCAAAAATATATTTTGATATAAAGAAAGCATATATATTGGAATTATCTAATATGTATTGAATGTGTTGGTTGAAATTATGATCAAATAAGATTTGAAATTAAGTTGGTTATATAAATAACCAGTCGAAATATTATACAAGTATAATATACAGAATCAGATAGATTAAAACTGAGCTTAAAACCAGAATTGGGAATTAAAACTCTGAAAACTTAGAAAAAGTTGGAAATAATGTTGGATTGAATATATGGAAAATTTAAAATCCTGGGAGAAATTTGGAAATATTTTCCAAGCATTTTGAAAAGATATTTTGAAGTGATTTTCAAATGAAAATGTTGAAAATAAGTGTTTTGAAAGTAATATAGTATTGAACTCACTTCGATGGCTGGAAAATAAATTCCGATGATGATCGTGACATTATCGGTGTTCATTTTCGAGCTGGTAAGTGACGGATTTCTACCAAAGATTTTGATTTGTATTGTTCTGAGAAACAAGTTGTAAGAAATTCAAATGTTTTGAATTATATATGATTTCAAACTTATTTGAAATAAAAACCCCAGGAATTTGAATTTTGAAATTTAAAATTTACTTATGAAGTAAATAAATAGAAATTTAACTAAGTCAAATAAATTCGGTTTGGATTAGAGATAATCTGGAATGAAATTAAATTGATGGATCAAGAGTTAGAATTGAGTTTGGAATAGAAGTTTGAATGGAGTTTGGCTTATGTGGATGATGTGGTTCAAGGATAATTTTAATGGAAATGAAGTGGTATATGCTGATTGGATGGCAAATATAAGAGATAGAGTGGAATGCCAGGCAAAATGGCTGTTTGAATCTCTGTTGGATTAGAAATGCCCAGAGAGGCAAGTTGTAGTAATACGGAATGAGCTGTGCAGAGGAGATGTTGGCAAAATTCTCCAAAAATTTAAGCTATTAGGAAATTTTCAGAATTTGGAAAATATTCGAAATAAGAAGAAATTAATATTTTAATTTGAATTAATCAGTTCAGTTGAATCTGAAATTATGAAGTAAATCAAAAAGATTTTTAACCTGTTTATAACAGAGATTGTAGCATTTTCCCCATCTTAGCAATTTCGAGGACGAAATTATTTTAAGGGGGAAGGACTGTAACGTCCCACATTTTTATCGGTTTGTATTTGAATATTTAAATCAGTTTAAATATTGAATTCATGGATTTATATATTAATTAAAATGAAGTTGAACGTATATAAATGTATATTAAATATAATCGATCCCGTAATATCGCGGCAGTTCGTAATTTAACGTTCTGAACTTCAACTGAGTGTACCGAACTCGTTTTGAATCGGATTTCTTCGAAACGAGAAACGTTGAAATCTGTTGAACTATATCTTTCCAACGGAAGTGGAAAATGGAGATTTCGTCGAATATATTACAAGATATGTCCAAATCAAATATTCAGAAAGTCGCTATGAAATCATATATCGACCATAACAGTTTATTTGAAATAACTAGAAAACGAATACGAATTTGGACAAGGTTCTTTTGGGGCATAGCGATAATTTAATTTTTAGAAATTTATTGTAATTTTTATTTAATTAAATAAGCAACTTTTTATTTGGAGTATTGTGCACCCTGTATCGATATTTTGGGTTTTCAAAATATAAGTCAATCTACCGGTATTATTATATTTTTGGGATCATGACACCTCATTGAGAACGACTGTACTCTTACTTCAGTCCATACGTAAACCGAATTTTCTGTAGTTGGGTACGCTATTTCTTAGCTAAAAGGAGTGAAGTTGGTTTTTACATTAAATGATGGAGGAGTTGTTAGAGTGAACATGGTTTTCAAGCAACAGCCTATTCATAATCCAATTCATGTGAATACAACGTCTAGGCCATACTACATGTCATAGTGGCATTAGAAAGGACAGCGAAATACAGCGAAAACATTCTTACGGTAAGGTATTTCAAATCAAAGCAGTCAACCTATTCTATCCCAAATCTACCAATTCCTTAACATTTAAGTTTGCCTTATATATGATTAAACAAATACCCTAGGCTAAGCTAATCTACAATCGCGCATGGCCACTGATAAAAGAAAACACATGCTACTGCTACCTTACCTTTCGCCCATACCCTATTACTTGCGGATTTCATCAAAGTAACATCATGTGAAAGTACTGAAATATAGAATACAAACATATATAATTTTTTCTCCACACTTGATCGTCAAGGACCCTTCTCAATGCTATGAACAAGACAGCCTTACCTACATTACTGAAATCACACGGACCTATACCCTGAACCAGAAAGCACATGGCTATGAATTTACACAGTAAGCCTAACATACCCCGAAACTTCATGCTTAAGTATGAGGCTAGGGTAGCTATCCTATCATCTACTAACACAATAAAACTACCTATCCTAATCTATGAGAGTCATATACAAGTACCTACGTAAGCTTCATGGCAAAGGAAGAAGGGGTATGGCAGGTCTAAACTACTCTAAAGTCTATACCATCTACTCCTTGGCCAACACGAAATGTCAAGCTATAAATACGCAGCAAACTCGGTATGCATCTGCACATCTCCAAGCAGAAGCCTAGAAAACAAAATCAAAACTAATACTTTTTTCTTAGAAACTAAAAAGAAGAGAAGTTTCAACGTAGAAATGAAGAGAGTAGGGAACCGAGTGCCATACGGTAGAAGGAAACACAGGAGTTCGGTGGAAGGACTTGAAATACATGAGCAGCACGGTGATATCGAGGAGGTGAGTGTGAAACAATGGTGGCGTGAAGAAGGATATAACATGGAACAACTACAGGAGGACTTCTCATGCATGTCTAAAACGATGAGACAGCAGAAGTATCAAAGAAGAAGGAAGTAAGAATAGAAGAAGTGGGTTCTGTTCATTAAAGAAACGCGAAATGATTGCGTGTTCTTTAAGTAGAGTATGGACGTTTTGCATGGAGTGAACTATCGGTTGAGTTTGCATGGATTGGGAGGCTCTTTTATACATATGAAGAGGGAGCGGTGGCACAGCATGCATGTTTGAAGAAGGAAGGCTTCACGTGTTGTAGAAGAGGCTTTTGGGTCCTTGAGTATAAAAGAAGAATAAAAAGAAGGGGGTCTGAGGAAACGCACACACGTGTTGGGGCGGTGGATACTTTGAGACGAGGATGGTATGAAATAGGGAATGATAGGCCGCGTTCATTTCCTGTAGGGGGATTCGAAGTCTTTTGTATGGAGGTTTGTGCGAGGGGGTAAAGTAGACGGGAAGAAGTTGTTTAAGGGGAAGGTCATGCTGATGGTAAGGAGAACACGTGGAAGTACGGGCGTGGGCTTTTGTGGGTATTGGACCGGGCTTCTTTGCGTGGTCATATATTTAATAAAAAAAAGGATCAAAAGGGACGCAACAGTATGGGATCAAGGGGGGTAATGGAGATACGGGGTAGTCAGGCTAAGAGGTGCGGGTTCTTCAAAGTAACGCCAGTAGTTGGTAGGAAAAATTTACTGGAAATGGAAGTTCAAAAACTGCAAAGATGAATGAACAAGGGGGTGTGAGTTTATATAATGAAGATGGGCCAGAAAATAAGGTTAAAGACCAGATAGAAAAAAAAGGGGGTTAATGTTAGCATTGGGAAATGTCATGAAACATGGTTTATATATACTGAAGGGGGGGTATGTCCAATAAGAACACATGTAGGACGTTGAGGAATTATAGGGGCAATGGACGTGATTAACTGGTTCACAGGTTGTAGGGTGATGCGTAAAGGAGGAAGAGTGGTATTGTTTGAAGTGGGTATCTTGATTTGGGCTTGGGCCGCTAGTTCAAAGAGGAAAAGAACGAAAAGAAAATATAAAACAAGAAGCTTACACTGAAGGAAACAGCATGGAAGCTTTCGAAATAACAAACGGTTTGGTGAAGAACACTGTAAACGATTTGGAAGTGGCCGCCAGAACAAAGGAGAAAAGTGGGAAAGCTTGTTCGGCATTTAAGGCTATAGTACAATGCTTGAATTCGTAGACCGGTTTAAACAGAAATAATTTGATGGCATCGGTTGCTTGAGTCTGTACTGATGCGCGCTACGCAACAAAGCTAACTGGAGCGAAGTGCGACTCATCATGGACTATAACAGGATTAAATCGTCTGATCAGATCTATCGACCAACACAAATCATTATTAAACGGTTAATGCGCAAAGGTGAGTAAATTCACTCACTCTGATCTATTTTAAAATATTTTAATTATATTTTAATATTGTTTGAATGCTGTGTGATGGTCGATTAGGTAGATTACAATTAATTTGGTTGAGTATTATATACCGTTACATACGTACACATTATCGGTTGGACACTGATTCCATCGATTAGAATATTCCCTAGTATAGAATTAGTGTGAATTGTGTTGACTGACATCTGTGGATGCGGAAACCGGTTGGAGGAATCTGACCGGATTCCTCGATATTGATATGTACTGTTTGTTTCATATGCACTGTGTGAACCCGAATTATAATTAAAACCCCGGGTGAATAATTTATGTTGAATGAAAATTCAGCATTTGTTCGATAAACAAATAAACGATATCGATTAAGAAATGGTAACAGTCGACCGTAAAACCATCGTTTTGTTAAGAAGTTGATTGGCCGTCAGGCAAATCAACGAAGTTAATTATAAAAATTATATTTTACAATTAAAGCAGAGTTTTAAATTATAATAGAAGTTCTATTATAAACCAGTATTTTAGAGTTCGTTTTTATAAAATAAATAAAAACGATTGTTGACATTTGAATAAGTTTATAAAGCAGAAATTATCCGACGATTAAATATTTGGATAATTATATTTAGAAATATCATTAGATTAATTATATTAATCTAACGTTGAGAAGTAAATAAAATCA
Source organism: Allium sativum (assembly GCA_030737875.1). Taxonomy (NCBI): domain Eukaryota; kingdom Viridiplantae; phylum Streptophyta; class Magnoliopsida; order Asparagales; family Amaryllidaceae; genus Allium; species Allium sativum. The sequence goes on along the minus strand of CM060923.1, from coordinate 472,698,501 downwards.
GTTAACGAATTTACTGATGAAATGTAGTTGATTTAATCAACTGTTATTTGGAGAAAATGACTATTAGATTAATTGAACTTTAGTCAATCTAATGGGAATAGTTTAGAAATAAATTAATCAAGATTTATGAGGTTAATTACCCTTTTAATTTAAGAAGTTATACATAGAACTGTGGGATGGAGAAAGCGAAGAGTTAATATCAAATATAAATAATAATCATAAACAAACGAGATTTCAAAGTAAGAATATGGTGTTATAAAACCATAGTTAAAATTAAACAAGAAAATACTGTCTGATAGGTATTATAAGTAATAAGGGATTAGAATACAGACTTATATCTGTTCTAAGGTAGGAACGTTGTCGATCAAGGTCTGAGAGGTAAATAAAATACCCCAACTTGAACAGCTTCGCTATTATCGAGTAACGATATCAGTTTGTAATGGAAAGAGATGTCAAGATTTTTGTAACAGAAAGAGATGTCAAGATTTTTGTAATGGAAACAGACATCGAGATTAGTTATAAAGTGGCATATAGCAGCGTATTGCAAGTTGAACTATAGCGATAAGATAAACGATGTTGATTAGGCTTAAGCGTGACTGTATGTCAAGATTAGTTATAAAGGAGAATATTACAGCTATGGCTAGTTTAGAACTATAGCGATAAATTAACGCTGTTAATCAAACTTAAGCGTGATTTTTATATAGCAGCACTTCCTAGATAATATAACAGTTTGGTTTGAAATCCACTTATTCTAGAGTAATAAGTAACGACGTTTGTTCAAAGAAATATAAGAAGTTGACTTAGAAATAGAGCTTATAAAGTGGGATAGGAGTACAAAAGTAGGAAAGAGATTTCGGTAAACAAGATAAGAGAAATTATTACGTGAACAAAGAGTTATTTGATAAAGATGCTCGGATTTCTATAATAGAAATGATATTCACATTTTAAAGTAAATAATGTTTTAAAGTGAACGCTTGGAAGATTAAAATGTTTAAAATGAAATTGGAAATATTTTTTCCAATGAAGTTAGGATATATTATCCAAGTGTAGAAAATAAATAACGTGAAAAGAATGGAAATGTTTCGAACGTTAATAACGTATATTTTCTGGAACGTGAGAGAATAAGAGTTTATAATAACTGGAAATGTTTTCCAAGAAGGGTAAAAAGGCTAAAACGGGATTTGATAAATATCTGGTAAGATATGGGAATTCGAATAATAAAGTCGAATGTTAAATTAAAAGTGCCCGTGTTTATGTGATGACTAGTTGTACATTAGAATGGATGTTTGTTTTTACTTCGATAGTTAAATAACCGACTATCAAAGTGTTTTGACCATCGTTGTCAATATGGAGAGACCGGTTGGATTTATTATCCGAAAACCACTCCGTAGAGGCAAAAGCGCTGTGAATTAGATATGCTGAAGAAACCGAAGACGGAGTTAAATGCAAGGGTCGTCCAGTTCCAGAATGGTGTTTTCTGTTTGTCCAGTCCCAGGACAACTTGTATGGACGAGTGTCTGAAAGAGTATTTCCAACTGTCACTCCGTTGATTTTACGAATACCAAGTTGGTGGGGAGAAGGTAACTTCTCTTTATTCAACACCCGGTGTGCATTTGTGTAATCAATGTGTGATTACGGATTTGACGATGTGACATTCAAAGTGAATGGTGATCAGATGTTCTGATGATAGACGTAGCCTCTAGCCTCACAACCAAGAAGTGAAAAAAGTTGGGCTAGGCAGCATGGCTAGTTGGGTCATCCCCAAGCAGGGTGTACTGTCACCGATCTAGAGAAAATTCATATTTATACTTCTTTTCGATTCTGTATCTTCGGATGACAGTTGGATGGCCTACAACCGTGGTGGAAATATATTCGCGACACTCAAGCAAAATGAGTGAGCAGTCATGTGTGGCCGGGTTGCAAGACGTTCTTGTTGAACCCTGAGTGTATCCCCTCTAGAGTACACTGTTCGGAAGGTGCTCCCATACCTTGTCTGTTGGAATCCATTCTCCAATAAGCGCCCTGCGGTTTATGATTTTATACTATATATTTGTGGAGCGTGAGATGCAAGCGTTCTGCTACTTGTATAATTATTTGTTTAGACATTATCATAATATCACTGGTTTTTTAATATCAAGAATACTTTGGGTTATAGTAAGGTAAAAGCCGTCCATGTTTATGTGTGGGCCGGTCCTACTATTATCTTCTTATTTGAAAAGGATTTTCAAAATAAACAGTATGGTTGGAATTCACTCACACCAGTCCCATGACTGACCCAAAGTTTATTTTGTTTGTGTTTTCCCTAAACTGTTGGGTGCCCAAAAATTGTACGGGCAGTCAAGTGTTTCAGGATTTTGCAGATTCACTTGGAGGAGCTAAAAGCAGGAGGCTCCACTATTAGTTATTTAGAGATTATTTCCGTTGTGATGTATACCATGTATTATACTCTGATAATGGTATGTATATACAAATTCATATTTGTATTTCAAAGTTATGTTATATAATACATTTTATTGTTCCGCTGTGAGATTCGTGTTAACTCTGATTCTGTTCAGTTGTATTCTTCTTCTTCTATTCTATTAGTTCTATATTTCCGTAACATCGGAGTTGACTATATACATCATACGTCCAACCCAAATATCACGAAAATACGAAACATTTTTTTTTAGAAGAAAGAGGTAGAAGAAGAACAGAAATAACAACACAGAATCTCACATCGCAGCGGAACAAAATATAATATATCATAACTTTTGAAATACAAAATTTCAACTGTATAACATACACTTATTACAGTACAACACTTATAACACAGCGGAACAAAACTCTATATAACTAACGCTGAAGCATCCTGCTCCAAGCTCCTTTAGATAGATCTGTAAAATCCTGAACTACTTGACTGCCCGTACAAATTTAGGCACCCAAGAGTTTAGGTAGAACAAAACAAAATAAACTCCGGGTCAGTCATGGGACTGGTATGAGTAAACAGTTTAAAACAGTTTCAAAAACTAAATGATATCTCATAAGACCACGCCGTATAACAAGGAACGGGTTTTTCCCTTATGAGAATCCAAACACTTGATTTAACTTTCAAAATACCTTTTGAAAGGAACGATAATCTTTATATCAAATCTCTTTTGATATTATAATAATGTCTAAATCAACTAGATAACAATCTAGTGGAACGTTTGCATCTCACGTTCCACATATATAATATACAATCAAAACCGCAAGCACGTATTGGGTAATGGATTTCCAACTATGACAAGGTATGGAACCACCTTCCGCTGGTATATCTCTAGAGGAGAATACACCGAGTTCAACAAGAACATCTAGCAACTCAGCCACACATGACCGACCACTCATTTCGCTTGAGTGTATCGAATGTATATCACCAACGATTGGGATCAGCAACCGTTTCCCGAATGGGACAGCATCGACAATAGATTTTTAGAAATAAATGAAACTCTAGATCAGGTGATTATACACCCTAATAGGTGCGACCTACATAGCCATGCTGCTTGCCCGATTTCTGTCATTTACCGATTGATGAGGCTTGAAGCTACGCTTTATCATCACACCAGATTCACTTCGAATGTCACATCGTCAGATCCATCGAAAATCACTAATTGATGTCTACAACAGTACATTACGTGTCAGCTAAAAGAAGTTTCCTTCTCCGCTTCCACTCTTAGTACGGTTGAAGAAATCAACGTACGTGACCTTTCTGGAAATACTCTGTCAGACATTCATCCATACAAGTCACCCAGGAACAGGATGAACCGAAGGCACAATTTCTATTAATAGAAAAAGTCCTTGCACTCAACTCCGTCTTCGATTATCTTTACATAATCTGATTTGCACGCTACTGCCAATACGGAGTGGTTCTTCGAATAATAATCCAACCGGTCTCTCCATATTGACAACGATGGTCAAAACTTCGATAGTCTGTGATTTAACTATCGAATAAAACAAGTGTTTCGATAGTCGATGATTTAACTATCGAATAAAACAAGTGTTCATCCAAACATCCAACAATCAGTGAGCCTTCAATTAATATTCCATTAATTAAATCTCTTCTCTATTTCTTTATCAATATTTGTTAAACAAGTATTTTCATATATCGCCTCCTTTATTTTCTAACTTTAGAAATATTTATTATTCTATTTCCAAGCTTACATTTATTTGGGTTAAAACGGATGTTGTGTAAAACATCGGTACGACAACCCAAATACTATATTCAACTAACTCTCATTCAACATTGATCTTCGAGCCTGAAATCTTACTGTTTACTTGTTAATAATGAAATCAATCAAGTTGGGGTATAACTACCTCTCAGACCTTGACTGAATAACATTTATAACGTCAAAACAGATAAGACTACTTACTCGAACAATCAATACCATACAACTACTGATTTACTTTTAAACACGTATACACTTCCCCTTTCTATTCTTACTAGATTTTACTCTTATACTTCCTTTTTGATTATACTATTCTATTTCTAAGTTCGTTTTCTTATCGACTTCCATATATTTTGATATGTTAATTTCTAACTATCAAATTATCTTAAAAATATTCTATCTCCTTAAATTTCCGGAAAAATTCGCCATAACCTCCTTTGTACCGGGAGCATCGGGAAAATCCCCAAACTGCCACACAGGCCTTTTCCAATCAAAAAGAAAAAGAAAATCCAAGCGGCTAGCCGATACGGTGCATAAAATCTCATATGGAAATTAAATACGTACCTTTTTGTCGGGCACTCTATTTATATACTTCTAACACTTTATTCCAAACCTGCCTCCTGTATATTTATACCTGTCCAATCTATTTTAACTATACCAATCTTTTTAACTAAATTTGTTAATTTAATTTGTTAATTTAATTTGTTACTTAACTCTTCAGTCTATTTCACCTTCATATTTGAACATGACATGTTCAAATATATTTTAACTTGCATATTAACAAATTCTAATTATACTCATACTCTCGTTTCCTTATCGACTTCTCTATTCAAATTCCAATTCAATTCTATTTGAATTCTCTTTATTTAAAACTTCATTTGAACTCTATATTCAAATTCTATTGTTTAAAGTCCATTGGAATTCTATATTCAAATTCTATAGTTTAAAGTCCATTGGAATTCCACATTCAAATTCTATAGTTTAAAGTCCATTGGAATTCTATATTCAAATTCTATAGTTTTAAAGTCCATTTGAATTCTATATTCAAATTCTATAGTTTAAAGTCCATTGGAATTCTATATTCAAATTCTATAGTTTTAAAGTCCATTTGAATTCTATATTCAAATTCTATAGTTTTAAAGTCCATTTGAATTCTATATTCAAATTCTATAGTTTAAAGTCCATTTGAATTCTATATTCAAATTCTATAGTTTTAAAGTCCATTTGAATTCTATATTCAAATTCTATAGTTTAAAGTCCATTTGAATTCTATATTCAAATTCTATAGTTTTAAAGTCCATTTGAATTCTATATTCCAATTCTATAGTTTTAAAGTCCATTTGAATTCTATATTCAAATTCTATAGTTTTTCTCTGCATTATTTATAAACAACGTTTATAACTTCACTTAAAATCCCCCATTATACATTTATAAACAAAGTTTATAAATTCAATTCAAATCCCACCTTTTCATTTATAAACAAAGTTTATAAATTCAATTCAAATCCCACCTTTTCATTTATAAACAAAGTTTATAAATTCAATTCAAATCCCATATCTAAATTTATAAATAGAGTTTATAAATTCAATACTCGTTTTATATATCTTCAAAACAAGTAAATATTTTCTATAGTTCATTAAAAATTCAAATTCTATTTATAAAAATAGAATTCCATTTTTAAATATCAAATACCCTTTTCGATATTTTTATGAATCAATATTCAAACCCCAGGGATATTTTAAACAATCAAATCAACCAATTTTCAATCATTTGATTTTATTTAACACATCATATATGAATATACATATGAAACCAAACAAACAAACAAACAACAGATATATATATATATTTTTGAGGAATCCAGTTGGATTCCTCCAACCTGTTTTCCTGCATCCACAGACGTTAGTCAACAAAATAATACCCATCCTGCTTCGTGGCAGGATATCGCGGTATGAAGGTCATCCACTATCGTAGCGTGGGGCGTATAGGGTAATCATCTGCTATGGTACCGCGGGCATCCGCTAATGAGACTGCGGGAATCCAACCAATCATCAACCCAATATATATATATATATATATATATCCTAAATAACTAATATATATTTAAACATGCCATATGAATATTCAATGCATATAGACCAATCAACAATATATTTTTAACGCTAAAAATAAATTTAACACGTGAGCTTTACTCACCTTGATAATTATTCCGATCAAATTTCTGATTTCCATTTTAGTTCCTGATTTGCTATCCCGCAATTACGGATTAAATGACTGATTCCATTCGATAAGATATCCTAAAAATTAACGATTTACATTCATTGTTTTAGCTATCAGATTATTAAATGTAATTAAAAATTAATTACTAACTAAGAAAAATACCTTGATTTTTTCTTGTTTTCATTATCATCTTCCTTACTGTAAAGTACTCAAACCCCTGTTGCCATCAACCGACAACCATCACACTCCCTTCCTTCTGAATTCATGCTTACTGTAACTCCTCCACAGCCCTACAGTCAACCGCAAGCCTTATTGGAAACTGACGATGAACCCAGGCCTGGATTAACGCGTCGAAACCCTAGCTTTGCTACTGGAAGCATCGCACCATTCCAGTCTGCCCAATCGAACTCCAGAACACAAATCGCACGAACCCTAGATCCTTGAATCGTGCTTGACTACGTCGCCCCCAGTCGCGTTAATCCTTAACGCGCATCTCGATCCTGACAAGCCGTTGACCTAGGCTTTCCCCCTTTGCACTCGAGCGCCTCTACCAGTTGTCGGCCCTTCAAGGGATGCGTGATTTTGATTTCTTTTTTCCTTCTTACGAACGAAGTGAAAAAAAAAATAACAAGGAGGGGTTGCGTTTATAATAGAAGAGGTAGGTAGGGAGTGCGGGATTAATTTGAACAGCATGGCCTCTGTTTTGGGTCAGGGTTGTTTTATTTCTATTCATAAGAAAAGGTATTTTATTTTTATTTTTATTTTATTTAAACTGGTATCCCTTAATTTAAAATACTTCATTGACTGCGAACTCCTTTCTAAACCCAACAAGTGATAATTCTAGGGTAATACCCCTATTTCGGACACACTGGGATAGGTCAAGAAGTCTAATTCGATCATCTGTAGAAGATATAATTTAAATCGATATAATTTAAATTTCAAACCATTTAAATTCTGCGATAATAAATTAAATTTCAAACTATTTATTCTCCTCGATAATATTCAAATATAATTACCGTTAAAATTTCATATTAATTATTTGAACTGTTCTCAATTCAAATAAAAATTTGAAATTTTACTAAATCCATTTTCTTATTCTGATAATTTAATATTTTCAATATAAAATTGAAATTGATTTTTAAATCGATAACTCCCTAAAAAAAATTGATTTACTTACTTAACTCAATATTTAAATCCATATTAAATATTTTAAAATTAACCCCTAAGAGTCCGGGTCATTACAATCTTCCCCACTTAAAATAATTTCGTCCTCGAAATTGCTAAGGTAGAAAAGGTGCTACAAACCCATTTATCTTTTCAAAACTTATTTATGTTGATACTCAACATTTCAAACTTCCTTACGTAACTCTCTTTCGAATAAATCCCTTCGAATAACTATATTCGATAATCTCTCTTTCCAATAACTAGATTCGAAAACCTTTCTTCGAATAAACTATATTCGATTTACTCTATTCAATTTACTCTTATCAATTAACTCTATTGGATTTAACTCTTTTCACTTAACTCCTTCCGAATAAGCTATATTCGATAACTCCTTTACTCTATTCGAATAACTAATATTTTATTTAACTCCATTCGCTTGACTCTAGATCGCAGCGATCACAATGGTTACGCCTGATTCCCTCAGGAAACATCCGACCGCCCTAGGCTATCTGCAGCCCTGCGAATTACGCTAGCAGTCGTACGAAATGGCACTTATCCGGAGTAACTATGTTTGACTAACTCTATCTCACTAACTCTATCTCACTAACGCTAGCACTCTGGGACTTCACCAATCCAAAAGAAAATCAAACAGCCAAACAACTTTCCAAACGCACTCAAAAATTTCATACTCCATATCATTTAAACATGTACCTTTTTGGTTGGCATCCAATTCTGATTCTGCACTTTGCTATCAAGCCGATATTTATCCCAACAGTTCCAACTGTTGATCTCCAACCAACTTATCCTTAATCCAATCCTTTGTTTGAGCCAAATTCCATTTCAACTCGAGCTCCATTTCAATTCCAATTTCTTATCCAAATTTATTTGGGATCATCTCTAACCCAATTCAATATATTTAACCAAGTTAATTCCTATGTTCCCCTTGATAATTTAATTTCTCAAAATAGTTCCCTTACGCTCAACTTTGATTTTATTAAAATATCAAATTTTAATTTCCACTTAACTAGTTCAGTTAAATCTCTGTTTCAATATGATTCTTAGTTAACTGGCTTCGATAGAATTCACCTTCACAATTTCAAGCTATTTAACTTCATAAGTTAAATTTTAGAGATTTAAATTCCTGGGTCTTCATTTCAAATCAGTATGAAATCATATATAATTCAAAACATTTGAATTTCTGACAACTTGTTTCCTCGCAATAATTCAAAACAAAATATTTGGTAGTAATCCGTCACTTAGAACCTTGAAAATGAACACTGATGATGCTGCAGTCATCGTCAGAATTATTTTCCAGCTATCAAAGTGTGTTCAATACTATATTACTTTTCAAAACTTATTTTCAAACACCTTTATTTTGAAATTACTTCAAAATCCATTTACTATATTTGAAAAACATTTCAAATTACCCAGGATCTTAAATTTCCATATATTTAATCCAAATATTATTTCCAACTCTTTTCAAAGTTTCCAGAGTTTTATTTCAATTCTTGTTTTAAATTCAGATGTTGTTCATCTGATTTTGTATATTATACTTATATAACATTTCGATTTGTTATTTATATAACCAACTCAATTATAGATCTTATTTGATCATAATAAAGATCAACACTATAATAATCTCAAGATATATACTCCTTATAACTAATTACAGTCACACTTACCTTATCAACAGCGTTATTTTATTGCTATAGTTCAACTTGTCATACGCTGTAATATTCTTTGTTATAACTAATCTTGACATAACAGTCACACTTATCTAATCGATATCAAGCTTATAACTAAATACTGACTCCTATCTTGTTAACATTTATTTGTTTAAAACTAAATGTTAATTATTCTATTAGATTATAAATCCTAAAAATAGTTACTTTTAATACATTCGACATCGTCGAATTCTAGTTCCAAATCCTAACGGTTTAATTCTAATAACATCCACACACAACCCACATTGTCAACACAATAGTAGTGTTTATACTTCTTTAGCATCTTTTCTTGCAAGTGCCTAATCATTCTAATTTGCAGATTTAGAATGAGTCGACGAACTTAAATACATACTGCTAGGGAGGAGGCTATGCTTGGAGGGGGAACTGGTGATACACCAGATTACCCAGCCATGTTTGAAGACATGATGGAGGCACTCATGAGAAAGGAACCTGCTCTAGTGGTAGCCATAGCATATGTAGGCGTGCAGATGACTAGGGTTGTGGATTTTGTGAAGCTTTGTAAAGACTTCACATCTCTAGGAGGAAAGCCATTTAAAGGGACTGAGCAAACTGAATAGGTTCAGAGGTGGTTAGATTCTTGTGTTCGTATCTTTGGAGACTTGGGTATAGAAGATGCAACCAAGAAAAAGCTCTCGTCAAGGCAGCTGCAGGGTAAGGGCCATGGAATGGTGGAATTCTGTTACTCTTGAAACTCCAAAGGAAGAAATTTACTGGGAACAGTTCTAGGTTAAGTTCGAGACGAAATTTATCTCCACCGCTCAGAAGTCTGGTCTATTTAAGAAATTTGTGGAGCTGAAACAGAATGGTAGGCCAGTGCATGATTGTATTTCAGATTTTGAGGCCTTGTCCAGATATGCTCGTTCATACATTGATACACCTTATCAGAAGAACGGGTAGTTTGTTATGGTTTGGATATCTACATAGGAAGACCGTTGGTGGAACATCTTGATGATTGATTTGAGAAGCTTTTGGAAAAAGCTGTGAGACATGAATGCTTGTTTCCAAAAGAGGAAGTTTTTGTTGCATCTAAGGAAGCTCGAAAACCACAACAGGGTGGTAATAACAACAAGAAAAAGAAGCAACAGCAACAGAAAAGAAAGGATGACAAGAAGAAGCCTAAAAGTGAGGTGGTTTGCTATAACTGCCAACATAAGGGTCATTTCTCTAACAAGTGCAAGAATCCCAAAGCTAAGAAGAAGTGATTCAAGTGTGGAAAGTCTGGGCGTGAGAAGAAAGATTGTCCAGAATCGGCTAAGGGTAAACAGGTTGTGAAGGCTTATGCTTTGGAGGTCGTGCTGTCTTCTTCAAGAGCTCCTACTATAGAGGATAAAGGGAAGGGTGTCGTTATTCAAGGTACTCTTTCAGTTAATGGTGTTTCATTTCATGTATTGTTTGATACTGGAGCATCGCATTCTTTCATTTGTAATGAGCTTGTGTGCCGCTTGGGTTTAGAACTCGAGATTTGTGATAGACCTGTGATCGTGACTAATCCAGTTGGGGGTTCGTCCAGCCTTTGTATGCTTTGTCGTGGTCTGGCGTTATCGAGTCATGGTTGTTCCTTTGTATGTGATTGACTTGTTCTTAACTTCGCTGAGTTTGGGAATATCTTGGGTATGGATTAGCTCAAAAGATATGCGGCAAGAGTGAATTGCGAGAAGCTAGAGGTGAGGGTTGGGGATGTGGAAGGGAGAAAAGTGTTGATTCGTTGTAAGCCCGAAGATGGTGCCTTCATGAACTATTTATATTCTCTTGAGAGACTTGTCATATGTTCTGATCGCTAATGAGTTTAAGGATGTCTTTGAGGAAGTCAAAGGTTTGCCACTGCATCGTGAGATTGAGTTTAGGATTGATTTGGTCGAAGGTGCCAGACCTATCATTATGCCTCTTAGGCGGATGGCACCTAAGGAACATCGAGAGTTAGAGGTGCAAGTTCGTGACCTTTTAGGAAAAGGATTCAGTCGGAGAAGTGTATCCGAATAGGGTGCGCCAGTTGTGTTGAAACCAAGGCAGATGCTCGTTAAGATTGTTTGTGGACTATCATAAGCTGAATCAGGTGACCAAGAAGAACAAGTATCCGTTTTCGAGGATCAACGACTTGTTCGACAAACTTCACGAGACCAAAGTGTTTTCTTAGATGGATTTGGCAATGGGATTCCACCAATTGAGAGTGGCAAAGGATAGTGTGTCGAAGACTGCTTTTAGGACACCATCGATTTCTTCGAATGGTTGATGATGCTATTTGGGTTGACTAATACACCAGCGTATTTCATGGATCTTATGAATAGGGTATTCAGAGATCAGATGAACAAGTTTGTGCTTGTGTTCGTGGATGATATTCTGGTTTACTCCGGGAACGAGGAAGAACATAAGACACACTTGCGGCTTGTTTTGGAAATCTTGCGAAAGCATCAGCTGAAGGCTATGTTTTCGAAGTGTCACTTCTAGAAGAGTGAAGTGAGGTTGTTAGGCCATGTAGTTTCTGGAAATGGAATAGCGGTTGACCCCGCTAAAGTGGCAGCAATCCAGGACTGGGATAGACCTAAGAATGCGATGGATGTGAGAAGTTTCCTTGGGTTTATTACCAACGGTTTATTAAGGATTTCTCCAAGATAGTTTCACCATTGACAGGATTGATGAAGAAGAACCAAGTGTTCACATGGGATGCAAAATGTGAGCAAGCTTTCAGAATCCTGAAAGAGAGACTACCAAGTGCTCTTGTTTTGACAATTCCAAGTGGGAACGAAGAAATGGTGGTATACACTGATGCATGCGGTACTGGACTTGGAGCAATGCTAATGCAAATGGATAAGGTTGTGGCCTACGCAAGTTGATAGCTGAAGCCACACAAAAGGATTTACCCAACTCATCGTTTTAGAGTTGGCAGCGATTGTGTTTGCTTTGAAGATATGAAGAAATTACCTGTTGGCAGTTCAATTCAAGTTGGTCACGGATCATAAGTCGTTGAAGTATCTTTTCTCCTAAAAGGATTTGAATCTTCTGCAGCAACAGTGGTAAGAGTTTCTGGTATCACATGATTCTGGTATAGTCTGTACTCCAGGAAAAGGTAACGCAGCGGCAGATGCGTCGACTCGAAGGCACGCAAGTTTGGGAGTGATGTTTTCTGAATGGAAAAACCCATGAGTATTTGGCAGTATTTGATTTCAGGCTACGGTGTGAGTTGAAACCTGAAATGTTGGCATGCTTATCGATAAAACCTACTCTTATCGAAAGGATTAGCGAAAGAAAAAAGCGAGATGCAAAGCTTGTCGAGTTTATCCAAATGTTGGAACCCAAGAATAAAGAGTTCGAGGTTGATCGAGAAGGTTGGCTTTTAAAGCAAGGACGACTGGTTTTTCTTGATATTGATGGATTGAGTGGTGAGGTTCTGAGGGAATGCTATCAATCAAAGTTGACATTCATTCCGGTGGCAATAAGATGTATCAGGACATGAAGCAAGACTACTACTGGGAAGGAATGAAAAGAGATATTGGAAAGTTTATTTCCAAGTGTATGAACTGTCAGCTGGTGAAAGCTGAATAGAAGAAGCCGAGTGGATTGCTTTAGCCATTGGAAGTTCCTATGTGGAAGAGAGAGCAAATATCAATGGATTTTATTGACACGCTACCTAAAACCAAGGCAAAAAACGAAGGAATTTGGGTCATCGTGGATCGCAAAAACGAGTGGATTTTGGAAGAGTTTGCAAGAGACTATGAGAACCGAGTTGTGTTTAGTACGATTTATCATCCCCAAGATAATGGTCAAACCGAGAGGGTTAACTGACTTTTGGAAGATCTCCTAAGAGCATGTGTATTGGACTTCGGGGGACCATGGGAAGACCATCTACATCTGGTGGAGATTGCATATAATAATTGCTACCAGTCGAGCATTGGGATAGCACCATATAAGGCATTGTATAGTAGACCATGTAATTCTCCGGTAGGTTGGTTAGAAACTGGGGATAAATTGATACTTGGGCCTGAAATGATAAGAGAAACCTTGATTGAATCGAGATCGTTCGGCAACAAATGAAAGTATCCCAAGACCGTCAAAAGAGTTACGCCTATAAACGTTGAAAAGACTTGGAATTTGACGTTGGCGATATGGTATTTGTGAAGATTTCTCCTATGAAGCATGTGGTCCGATTCAAAAATAAAGGAAAGTTAGCCCCACGATTCGTTGGACCGTTTTTGATAATCGAGCGGATTGGAAAGCTCGCATATGGATTGGAGTTACCCGGGAAGATGTTAAGTGTGCATAATGTTTTCCATGTGTCGTTTCTACGAAAGTGCGTGCATGATTCGAATGTAGTGGTATCTCCAGAGTAGTAGAAGACCTAGAAGTAGAGACCATAGTTACAAAACCTCGTAAGGCACTTCGTGTAGTGGGGAATGACGCAAAACATATTAGGAGGAAGACGATTAAGCTTGTCAAGGTACAATGGAGTGAGGATGGCGACGATTATACATGGGAGACGGAAGAGAGTATATAGACGACCCATCCAGAGCTTTTCGCGGGTACGACTCATTAGTATCGTGTCACCTTACATCATTATAACTTGTGTTATGGTTGTTGTCACCAGAATTCCACGTGCTAGGATAAGGCTATGAATGCATGGTTTGACGGCTGCTAGTTTAAATGGTAGAATTGGCAGCTTATAATTGATTGGCACGCGGAATCGTTATGGCTGTTAAGGTTGTTGGAATTTCGAGGACAAAATTCCTAAGGGGGAAGAATGTAACAATCCATAATTTACGTATCGGAGGATCGTAAAATATTTCTATTTTATTCCCTAAGGGTTGAATCAATCTCATATTTTAATATGTTTTTTATGGGGATGTTTAGACATGTCCATCATTTTTACCAATTGTAATTGTGACCATTTTGCCCATGTCAGTCGTACAGGGAATAACTTTTGACTCAGATCGAATCAAGTGCTAAGATCGGTCTCAATGGAAAGGAAATGATGATTCCCATTCCGTAAAGTGGCCACATTAAAGATTTGGCTCAGCGGTTTACGAGAAATCGCTGTTTTAAGGTTTCACAGTTGGTTGTTCAGGCTTTGTAAGCCATAATGGGATGATTTGGAGAGACCCATTAGTGGACTAGTGGAAGGCCATAAATAGGGGTCGGGAGGCATGGAGTATAGAGGCATGGAGAATAGTTTAATTTCTCCATTCTCTTATTTGGAAGAGCTAGAGGTCCTCCATTACTCTATCTTCTACACTTTTCCACCATTAGAGCTTAGAGAATCGAAGATCTACATTTTTTGAATCTAGATCTACACGATTCCAAGAGAGAGTTCATTGAATTGAAGAGTTTAGAGCAAATTCTTCGATGTCCGGATCTAGATCTAAGTGTTTTCGAGTTGTTTTAGAGATTTGGGGAGTGATACACATCTCTCACGCGGGTTCAATTGAGTATATGAGTTGTATGCACATCTTTTCATCATTTTAAGTCGATTTCTCCTAGATCTACATTATGCTAAGTCTATTTTCATATGAGTCACCATAGGATCTAATTTAGCAACCTAAAAGCGGTAATTTCCATATATTTTCATATGTTTATGCAAGATAGACCCATAATTTAGTTCATATGTTCATTTATCGTGATTTTGGTGGATTTTACATAATTATTGATGATAATTGTCATTTTCAAGTTGTTAATGATTTCATAACGTGCTTGTGGTTGAAACAGTTGAATTGGATGAGTTAATTTCATCAATATAGTCATTTGACGAAGTTTTGGTCAAAATTGGAGACGAATCGGATCTGTACAGGTGATGGATTGGCTGGAATTGTATGGATCAGCTGGAGTAGCATGGATTGGTCTGACTTCCTTTCCAAGAAATAGCATAGGTCGGTCGGCAGCAATATGGATCGACCGGAGTATGAAGTGGATGGATCGGTCGGAGAATAATGTTGATGGATTGGCTGGAGTATAAAGTTGATGGATCGACCGGAGCGTAAAACTGATGGATCGGTCGGTCATGGTGATAATGAGATTGGTCGGTTAGAGTTGCACGAGATGGATCGGTCGAGTATGGGTCGGCATGCTTTTAGGAGGATGGATCGGTCATGAGATGGATTGGTCGTGCTATAGGTTGGTATACCTTTTTAGTGATGGATCAGCAGGAAGTAAACATGATGGATCGGTCGAGTGGCACCAGGGATGGTCGGCCGTGACTCTAGAGGATGGATCAGTCATTAGGGGTCGGTCATGATGTCTAGGATGGATCGGCAACGCTTTTAAGCATTGTGTTTGTTGATGGGTCAGCATGTCCAATCCATAGTGGACTGGCATGTTTTGACAGCACTTTGAAACGCTTTGGTTTGATGTTGAGCCTTATGTCGATGATTTCATTTGGTTCGAGAATGGGGATAACTTCGAGGTGAATTCAAGTGAGAACGTCAAAGTGGTGTAATATGTTCTTTGATCATTGAAATGCAATGAATGTGATGGAAACACAAAGGCGTTCTGAGTTGGTTAATAACGGTTGGATGGTCGCCGTCGATGACGACTAGAGATACCGAAGGCCGAGGAATTATCGCTGTTGCAGGTTCTAGCGGGCTCAAAAAGGGGTACGTTTGAAAGACCGGTTGTATGATCAAGTACCCTGGGTATCGTTGAAATACCAAGATACGTATCGTTGAAAGGCGTATGGAGTTTTCGCTTGAACCGAGGTTTACCATTAGTTCTTGACATGTGGCAGCATCGGCCGTCATACGATTAATGATGGTTTCGAAGTAGGATTGGCGGTGATAGACAGAGTCTGTCATGGATGATTGGTTGTCTTGTTTGTACCGTCTCATGTACATTGTCCAACGTCGAAGGAGATGTCTTTCTTGGGTGCTTATCTGATATTGGTTTAGGCCTCTGGGGCTTGTGCTTGAGGGATGTTGAATTCAATTAGGATGGTTTACGTGAGATATATAATCTAGATGCTATGAGTGTTATGGTTTGTGTGCCTTTGATTTCCATGATCGAATGGTTGTTCTGGTTTCCATGGATTCATGGATGAAATGCTTGATGTAAAGGCTATCACCATCTAATGTGGGGTAGATGGGGTTGAGTTCTTCTCTGGCTTATAGGGTAGATTGGTTTGTTAATCTACTTATTCGCATATGCTTTATTGATGATGTTAGTTAGTTGTTTTATTGCTCACTAAGACTGTTGTCTGACTCAATGTTTTATGTTCCCTCTTATTACCTTAGGCTGTTCATCTGATGTAACAACCCGAATTTTAATAACGTGTTAAGACAAGAATCGAGGCAGAATTAAATTTTAAAATAAGAATCAAGAGAAATGGGTTGCGCCGTTGCGTTCGTCTCGGAATTATGGTTGGAAACGAGTCCGAAATTTCGTAAATCGGAGTCCGTATGACCGAGATATGGCCTCTAGAAGTTTCACGAAAAATCAGAAAACGAAAACAGATTTTCAAATTTCGAATTTAGCCCCAAACAGACTGGGCAGGAAAATTTCCCGCCCAGCCCCAGGTCGACTGGGAAGTCGACCCCCCCAGGACCAGGTCGACTGGGGAGTCGACCTGGGTGTCGACCTGGGGGTCGACCTCCTTGGTCGGGCCAGGTTGGCCTGGTGCACCTGCTTGCTCCTTTGGGTCTGTTCTGTTGGCCTGTGACGAGATTGGATGGTTCAGATCTAAATTAGGGTTAATCTAAGGGCCTAAACTAGTCCTAACTTCTATAAAAACACCCTAAGACCTAGCCTAATTCACTACAAACCATCCTAACAACGAAGTACTGCCCAAATGTCTCTTGATCATGGCCTCCATCTTCAACTTTAAAGGCTTAAGCATGCAAACTAGATTCAAGTCAAAGGAGCAAGCTTTCTACATCAAATCAAGGAAGTAGAGCATCATCTCAACACCGTTCTACGACAAATGCTTGCTCATAAATCACTAGCCACGCTTTGTAAGTTCTAGCTACTTTTAGATCTAAACGGTAGTTCTAATGTTGACATGGAATAAAATGAGACGAAACCAAAGTATGTTAGTCTATGTGAATATAGTCTTGCCCCTCTCTTGAACCTATGACTTTGGGCTATTTCTTAGTGATTAAATCATGCCACTCATGTTGTGTTTGACCTAGTTTATCATGAAAGATTGAATCTTGACTTGTGGAATGTTGGCATGAACCCTTAGAACAAATTTGACTTGTGGAACATTCATATGAACTTGACTTGGGGCTTATGCATGTAAAAGAACATAAACTCCTCATGACCATCTACATGCCTATGATGATGAACCTAGAGTTATGCTATCATACATGTTTGAGGCCAATCCCTTTATGCTATCATACATGTTTGAGGCCAATCCCTTTATGCTATCATACATGTTTGAGGCCAATATGTTGTCATATTATTCCTACTATGTTGACTCGCTTTCACTTGCGTTGGGAATACGCCTTGGGTAGTTTAGGAAAACTTGAGATGGGCTATGAAACTTAACATGAATTAAGTAATGGGACAATGGGCATAAGCGGAAAACGTGGTCTTTGTCGTGGCCTAAATTTGACATGAACATGAAAAGTAGGAAAACATGAAAGTGGCCAACTCGAGGTTGGGTTGAGTTTGTAGCATAAATATGCCCGGAACCGCCCGACAAATCCAGTAGCTACAGACAATAAGACCCAATGTGAGTAGTTGGTCATATCGCAATTAAAACCCGAGGTTAGACTAGGTCGTGGTGTAAAGCTGCCCGGACCCGCCCGGCGTAACCAGTAACCACAACAAAGTCTAATGTGAGAGGTTGGGGTGCATTAATTTACATAATGCCACATGATAAGGTTAAGTTAGTTTGACTAATGGCACTTAACCAATATCACATGAATGGGTAGATTAAGTAAGATCGGACTTGATTACTTAAAGACACTTAACCATACAACACGATTAGCGGATGGGTTAGTTTAACCTAAATGGATTGATAACACCCGACTGGGATAACGCGATGCGTGGTAGGGTTAAGTAAATCCACAAGAATGATACTTAACCATTATAAATACGACTAGTGGATGGGGTTAAGTTAACCTACACTTAACCAATCCGACTCGGTAATTTGATGGGGTTAAGTTAACTTACACTTAACCAATCTGACTTGATGATTTGATAGGGTTAAGTCACGAACCTCTTAAATATGCTTAACCAATCCGCCTCGATAATTTAATGGGGTTAAATTAACCTATACTTAACCAATCCGACTCGATAATTTAATGGGGTTAAGGTAACCTACACTTAACCAATTTTACTCGATGATTTGATGAGGTTAAGACAACCTATACTTAACCAATCTGACGTGGTAGCTTGATGAGGTTAAGACAACCTATACTTAACCAATCTGACACAGTAATTTGATATGGTTAAGTTAACCTATACTTAACCAATCTGACACGATAATCTAGGGTTAAGTCATGAACTTCTTGATATACTTAACCAACTTGATACATGGTTTGTAGGGCTAAGTCTTGAACTTGAATACTTAGCCAACTTTGACATGATTCGTAGGCGGGGTAAGTCATGAACTCGAATGACAACACTTAACCTATTAGACAAAACCCTAGTTCAGAGGACTAAGTGGAAAATCGTAGTTAATAAGGATAACGGGAAGGGAAACTAAGTGATAAACCTTAGTTAAGGATAACTAAGTAATAATTCTTAGTCAAGAGAATTGAACCAGTTCACAAATAGATGAGTAACCTGATACGGTAGGTCATCGTTTAAACAAACACACGAGGAGGAGTGAATGTTTATCTGACTTAGATAAAGGCTCCAGCGAACTGGGTGACGAAGCGGTAGCTTCGGGGGACGTGAGGGTACTCTTGGTATCCCTCTGTGAGGTTGGAGATGATCCGCCTGGGCTCACAGAGGTTAAGGTCTGCGGTAGAAGAACCAAGGGTATGCCTTAGTTGTTGTGCGAGCAACCTAAAGACTGGGGTGGATTAGCGTGGAGTTGGCGATACTTAGTTTAGCCCTGTGATATCACGTCGTCGACTACCTACCATCTTTAGTCAATCGTGTACGTATGCGGAAAGGCAGAGAACTCCCAACAGACCATATACTTGCTATCTAGTTATGGGTGAGGTTGGCCAATAGGAAAGTGGGGCATTGATGGCCAGAGTATAGTTCTCGTGCATGATTTTCTTGGATTGCCTTTCAGTAGTTGAGGGAGGGGTCACGTGGGACCATAACCACCAGTAGAAAAACAGATCTTGATATCTGCATCGACAGATAACCTAAAGCTCCCGACCGAGTCATGTATTTCTTGATTAGCCCTGTCACGGGACTCGGATGTCACATTGAGATACATGTGCATCTAGACATGGAAAAACGATTCACGATACATACATGGGAAAAAGGGGCGTGGTTGACGGGTAGCGTAATCCCTAGCGGTCCTAGGTGGCTTAAACCCAAACCGAGTTACGAAAACGTTTAGTAGGTAGCGTAATCCCTAGTGGTCCTAGGTGGCATAAATCCTAGCCGAACATTCGAGAATTCATGGTAAGAAAATACGGCTAGATCAATGGTGACAGTCCAAACGATTTCAAGGATAATGGAACTACGTTGAAGTAGTATAGAACTACGTGAGGAAGCCCGTAGGATTTACGGCAAAGGACTAAACATATACATGGAAAGAAACATACGAGTTGGGAAAACCTACATTAGGTTGACATGGACCATTTCATGACATTGGGCAAGGGACATTTTGTAGCTAACACATGACACGGGTTGTGATACTAGTATGGAAGGTGCAGGGCAAATATACTTGATAGAACCTTGGGGTGTTATACTCGATAGAACCTTGGGATGTTATACTCGATAGAACCTTGGGATGTTATACTTGATTCATAGTGACCGTAGTTTATCTTGATACAGTAGTTCATCCTGTTACCTTGGTTTAGCTTGTCTATCTTGTCATCATCCTTATGTTTACTTTCAGTTTATGCATGTCATGTTACATTTACCTGTTTTTATGCTGGAAGTAGATAGGACTTACCAGTCTTTATGACTAACCCCGTTTTCTTTCGCCTCTTTGTCTTCCGTCCCCCCCCCCCCCAAGGTTTTCAGGGAGGAAATACTGTTATTTAGCTCAGACTTCTTCTGTTTCAAGGTCATCATGTATGGCTTTGATTTTTCTTGGCTATGGCTGCTTTACCGTTTTTCTTGGGGAATATTTTATGACTGTGGTTTTATGCTTCTTTAACTATTGCAAGACAGGTTTTCAATGTAATGGCTTTTAAAGGCATTTTGATGTAAAAGGATTTAGACCTTATAATTTTATGAGGTAATGAAATTTGGTTTTTCTTCCGCTGTTTTATATGTTCTGTCTTGTAATATTTCTGTGCATTTTTACCTAGACAACGCCCCTTCAAAGCTAGTGCATTCTCTTGTGAGTGACCCTGGCGGAGGTGAGGTGTTACATTTGGTATCAGAGCAGAAGGTTACCAGACTGGGCGAAAGTTTTAAAACCTTCTGAAAACTATTTGAAAACCGTTTACAAAGAAGCATTTTTCAAGGAAAGTTTTATTTTTAAAGGCTATTCCCCAAAGGCCATTAGCATTATCCTTTGTTTCCTTGATTGAATCTCTTTTCCTTTCTTTCCTCCACCTGTAGTCACAGTGGTTTGAACTGCGACTAATCCTTTTCTAACTACGTCAGTGTTTTCGGTACGATGGAGGCAGTTCTCGAGAGACCTATTACCGCGTTATAAGAAAGGATAGTAAGAATAAGATAAAGGATACAAGCTTAAGGACAAGCAACTTGTTGGTATGTCTTAATCCACAAAGGAGGAAAAGGGTGAATGATAAAACCCATGACAAGAGAGAGTATCTCTAGTAGGGTAAAAAGGGAAAGATAGTCAAGTATTATGAGACGAGGACAAGATCATCGAGAGGGCAATTGTATGCTCTCACTGTTAGCGTACCTAAGAAGGATGGTAACGTTTCTGTGAAAGGTTTAGCTTTTCTTCTCTATCATCCCGTCAGGACTTTGCTTATCATTTAAGTCTGCTTCAATAGTTGAGTCTCTGCACCTTCGTACTAGCATAATAGAGGATCCCATTTTTGTCTCAAAACTTGTTGAGGAATCGATCCATTTATTCATGACTTGTTTGGATTTGAGGACGCCTATGACTTTTGGGAATAATGCTTATGCTTTTAAGCTATGGGTTGAATTCTACGAATGGAGTGGTTATCCAGTAAGGGTGCCATTCTCGGTTCTGAAAGGAGGGTAGTTAGGCTCTTGACTTGCCTCGGTAATACCCTTGAAGTCTCGTGTAACCTTTAGGGTTCTGTCATGATTGGTTACCTAGAATCTCTTGATGCATTTGTTGGTAATCCGTTCGAGTAGAGTTCGCCACTAAGGCGGATGGTTCATTTCGCTTGTGCATGAGTTATGGAAATCACTCTAGTAAGTACACTTGGTAACATGGTTGGCATCTGTTTGTTTTCAAGAGATAAGTTCTTCTGCGTGGAATGCCGTAGAGCGAGTAAACGAGATCCATGATTCACTAGTGAATTTTGGAGAGCTTACATGAAACCATGAGTGCACGGATATGGTTGAGCCAAGTATACTAGAGGGAGAATAAGTAAAAGTGGAACGAGAGGCGACAATGAAGTGAGTTCCAGCTCATATTTGGGAATAGGAGTTAAGAGGCCATGAAATCATGAAGTTAAAGATGGTCAAAGCACAATGGAATTAAGCTCAAGGAAATGCAACTTAGAAGATTGAAGACAAGATACGCGCATCATATCTCTTTTTAAGAGTATATTCTTGATCCCTGTTTTCCTGTAGAGCTTACCCGCATGCTATCTTTTATGCATATCCTCTCGGTCCTATTCTCGATCTTATTTCTGTTGCAAACTCCATAAGGGGTATGACTCATCGGTTAATAATACATGTCAGGGTTTGAAGGTGTCCGTTAGGTTGACTAAACCTTTTGGGCTTTATAGGATATGGGTTGGGTTTAGAAAGGGATTTCTTGTAATCCAAAAGGAGTTTATCTTGCTTATCTTCTCGGTCCTATCTTGAGGACCTTAGGTAGAACCCAGTGGATGTAAACATGTATTTGAAAACATGTTATGATTGATATGGTTGCAAGTGGTTGCTCGTGGATGCGCGAATACACACTAGGCATTAGACCGGCTCAGTCACATTTCGTATTTCATATGTATACGTGTTTATACTTGTTTATGGATGAATTTGAATGTGTTATCATGTGAATATTGCATATGGATGAATGGTTGTGCACACATATAGTGTTTATGTGACTAGGACTATTTGCATACATGTGGATTCATGGCACTAAACATATTTTGCATTTAGAAGATCAATCAGGCCTGATCATTTGCATTAGATAAGGAACATATATACACACTTTCTGCATATGTTCATATGGTATTAGAAATCTTTTAAGGATAATGGTTGCTTGTGGATGATGTCTTGAGTAGATGGACGATGGAGGGTAGGATACGTTCTTCCTAACTTAGAAATTTCGGGGACGAAATCCTTAAAGGAGGGGAGAATGTAACAACCCGAATTTTAATAACGTGTTAAGACAAGAATCGAGGCAGAATTAAATTTTAAAATAAGAATCAAGAGAAACGGGTTGCGCCGTTGCGTTCGTCTCGGAATTCTGGTTGGAAACGAGTCCGAAATTTCGTAAATTGGAGTCTGTATGACCGAGATATGGCCTCTAGAAGTTTCACGAAAAATCAGAAAACAAAAACAGATTTTCAAATTTCGAATTTAGCCCCAAACAGACTGGGCCGGAAAATTTCCCGCCCAGCCCCAGGTCGACTGGGGAGTCGACCCCCCCAAGGCCAGGTCGACTGGGGAGTCGACCTGGGTGTCGACCTGGGGGTCGACCTCCTTGGTCGGGCCAGGTTGGCCTGGTGCACCTGCTTGCTCCTTTGGGTCTGTTCTGTTGGCCTGTGACGAGATTGGATGGTTCAGATCTAAACTAGGGTTAATCTAAGGGCCTAAACTAGTCCTAACTTCTATAAAAACACCCTAAGACCCAGCCTAATTCACTACAAACCATCCTAACAACGAAGTGCTGCCCAAATGTCTCTTGATCATGGCCTCCATCTTCAACTTCAAAGGCTTAAGCATGCAAACTAGATTCAAGTCAAAGGAGCAAGCTTTCTCCATCAAATCAAGGAAGTAGAGCATCATCTTAACACCGTTCTACGACAAATGCTTTCTCATAAATCACTAGCCACGCTTTGTAAGTTCTAGCTACTTTTAGATCTAAATGGTAGTTCTAATGTTGACATGGAATAAAATGAGATAAAACCTAAGTATTTTAGTCTGTGTGAATCTAGTCTTGCCCCTCTCTTGAACCTATGACTTTGGGCTATTTCTTAGTGATTAAATCATGACAATCATGTTGTGTTTGACCTAGTTTATCATGCAAGATTGAAACTTGACTTGTGGAATGTTGGCATGAACCCTTAGAACAAATTTGACTTGTGGAACATTCATATGAACTTGACTTGGGGCTTATGCATGTAAAAAAACCTAAACCCCTCATGACCATCTACATGCCTATGATGATGAACCTAGTGTTATGCTATCATCATGTTTAAGGCCAATCCCTTTATGCTATCATACATGTTTGAGGCCAATCCCTTTATGCTATCATACATGTTTGAAGCCAATATGTTGTCATATTATTCCTACTATGTTGACTCGCTTTCACTTGCGTTGGGAATACGCCTTGGGTAGTTTAGGCAAACTTGAGATGGGCTATGAAACTTAACATGAATTAAGTAATGGGACAATGGGAATAAGTGGAAAACGTGGACTTTGTCGTGGCCTAAATTTGACATGAACATGACAAGTAGGAAAACATGAAAGTGGCCAACTTGAGGTTGGGTTGAGTTTGTAGCATAAATCTGCCCGGAACCGCCCGGCAAATCCAGTAGCTACAGACAATAAGACCCAATGTGAGTAGTTGGTCATATCGCGCTTAAAACCCGAGGTTAGACTAGGTTATGGTGTAAAGCTGCCCGGACCCGCCCGGCGTAACCAGTAACCACAACAAAGTATAATGTGAGAGGTTGGGGTGCATTAATTTACTTAATGTCACATGATAAGGCTAAGTTAGTTTGACTAATGGCACTTAACCGATATGACATGAATGGGTAGGTTAATTAAGACCGGACTTGATTACTTAAAGACACTTAACCATATAACACGATTAGCGGATGGGTTAGTTTAACCTAAATGGGTTGATAACACCCGACTGGGATAACGCGATGCGTGGTAGGGTTAAGTAAATCCACAAGAATGATACTTAACCATTATAAATACGACTAGTGGATGGGGTTAAGTTAACCTACACTTAACCAATCCGACTCGGTAATTTGATGGGGTTAAGTTAACTTACACTTAACCAATCTGACTTGATGATTTGATAGGGTTAAGTCACGAACCTCTTAAATATGCTTAACCAATCCGACTCGATAATTTAATGGGGTTAAATTAACCTATACTTAACCAATCCGACTCGATAATTTAATGGGGTTAAGTTAACCTACACTTAACCAATTTTACTCGATGATTTGATGAGGTTAAGACAACCTATACTTAACCAATTTGACGCGGTAGCTTGATGAGGTTAAGACAACCTATACTTAACCAATCTGACACGGTAATTTGATAGGGTTAAGTTAACCTATACTTAACCAATCTGACACGATAATCTAGGGTTAAGTCATGAAATTCTTGATATACTTAACCAACTCGATACATGGTTTGTAGGGCTAAGTCTTGAACTTGAATACTTAGCCAACTTTGACATGATTCGTAGGCGGGGTAAGTCATGAACTCGAATGACAACACTTAACCCATTAGACAAAACCCTAGTTCAGGGGACTAAGTGGAAAATCGTAGTTAATAAGGATAACGGGAACGGAAACTAAGTGATAAACCTTAGTTAAGGATAACTAAGTAATAATTCTTAGTCAAGAGAATTGAACCAGTTCACAAATAGATGAATAACCTGATACGGTAGGTCATCGTTTAAACAAACACACGAGGAGGAGCGAATGTTTATCTGACTTAGATAAAGGCTCCAGCGAACTGGGTGACGAAGCGGTAGCTTCGGGGGACGTGAGGGTACTCTTGGTATCCCTCTGTGAGGTTGGAGATGATCCGCCTGGGCTCACAGAGGTTAAGGTCTGCGGTAGAAGAACCAAGGGTATGCCTTGGTTGCTGTGCGAGCAACCTAAAGACTGGGGTGGATTAGCGTGGAGTCGGTGATACTTAGTTTAGCCCTGTGATAGCACGTCGTCGACTACCTACCATCTTTAGTCAATCGTGTACGTATGCGGAAAGGCAGAGAACTCCCAACATACCATATACTTGCTATCTAGTTATGGGTGAGGTTGGCCAATAGGAAAGTGGGGCATGGATGGCCGGAGTATAGTTCTCGTGCATGATTTTCTTGGATTGCCTTTCAGTAGTTGAGGGAGGGGTCACGTGGGACCATAACCACCTGTAGAAAAACAGACTTTGATATCTGCATCGGTAGATAACCTAAAGCTCCCGACCGAGTCCTGTATTTCTTGATTAGCCCTGTCACGGGACTCGGATGGCACATTGAGATACATGTGCATCTAGACATGGAAAAACGATTCACGATACATACGTGGGAAAAAGGGGCGTGGTTGACGGGTAGCGTAATCCCTAGCGGTCCTAGGTGGCTTAAACCCAAACCGAGTTACGAAAACGTTTAGTAGGTAGCGTAATCCCTAGTGGTCCTAGGTGGCATAAATCCTAGTCGAACATTCGAGAATTCATGGTAAGAAAATACAGCTAGATCAAGGGTGACAGTCCAAACGATTTCAAGGATAATGGAACTACGTTGAAGTAGTATAGAACTACGTGAGGAAGCCCGTAGGATTTACAGCAAAGGACTAAACATATACATGGAAAGAAATATACGAGTTGGGAAAACCTACATTAGGTTGACATGGACCATTTCATGACATTGGGCAAGGGACATTTTGTAGCTAACACATGACACGGGTTGGGATACTAGTACAGAAGGTGCAGGGCAAATATACTTGATAGAACCTTGGGGTGTTATACTCGATAGAACCTTGGGATGTTATACTCGATAGAACCTTGGGATGTTATACTTGATTCATAGTGACCGTAGTTTATCTTGATACAGTAGTTCATCTTGTTACCTTGGTTTAGCTTGTCTATCTTGTCATCATCCTTATGTTTACTTTCAATTTATGCATGTCATGTTACCTTTACCTGTTTTTATGCTGGAAGTAGATAGGACTTACCAGTCTTTATGACTGACCCCGTTTTCTTTCGCCTCTTTGCCTTCCATTCCCCCCTAAGGTTTTCAGGGAGGAAATATTGTTAGTTAGCTCGGACTTCTTCTGCTTCAAGGTCATCATGTATGGCTTGGATTTTTCTTGGCTATGGCTGCTTTACCGTTTTTCTTGGGGAATATTTTATGACTGTGGTTTTATGCTTCTTTAACTATTGCAAGACAGGTTTTTAATGTAATGGCTTTTAAAGGCATTTTAATGTAAAAGGCTTTAGACCTTATAATTTTATGAGGTAATGAAATTTGGTTTTTCTTCCGTTGTTTTATATGTTCTGTCTTGTAATATTTCTGTGCATGTTTACCTAGACAACGCCCCTCCAAAGCTAGTGCATTCTCTTGTGAGTGACCCTGGCGGAGGTGGGGTGTTACATCTGATTTTTGGATGGGCAGACTAAGTGACAGGTGATAGCTTAGTGAGGACGATGTTGCAGTTCAAAGGCGAGTAAGAGGCTGGCGTATTATCTTTTCCTATTATATAGTGACTTTTGTTTCCTCTATTTGGTGTTAGACTCTGGGTGCTATAGTAAGGTAAATTTGTGCAGACACTATTGTTGTAATCCGAGTGTGCGGATATTTCTTTCTAGTTGTTATGATGGCTTTAGAGTTTCTGCTCAAATATCCTTCACTATTATTGCTTGTTGTATACGTTCTATTGTATTTTATCCTTGTGCTATGAGTTATACGACAGGTTTCTCTTGTGTTATCCTACTCCAATGATCGTCCATAGCTGCTTGGCACGTCATACAGCGCACTATTCCTCTTGTTTACTCCAGGGAATGTGGGTGGTCGTCACACCAAGCATACCAACAACAATTCATCAAGTAGAGACATAACACAAGTATGCTTGATTAAAGGGTAAGCCTAACGTACCGGGCATAAAGGTTAGAGAGTCGCAGAAACAGAAACAAGGAACAAGAAGTTTTTGTAAAACGTAGCTACTCCGCGAAGAACCCATGCTTTCCAGAAACTGCGCAAGTCGAACCTGAACAAGACCAAATTAAAACTAACTGTTGAAGGCAACATAGAAGATTCAACAGCTTCAAGTCACACCTTCCACCTGGAACGAGTCATACAGACGCCGGACAAAAAATCATCATGCAATGGGTTGGCCATACTTGCTGGGATACCCAAAACTGCGCATTATTGGAATTAGCAGAGCCGAAAAAAGTGGATCTTAAAAGTCTATATGTGGATCGTATGTGTGTCTAACTATAGCAAATAATGGTAATTGCCAGTAAGCAATTAAGTACGTAAGGTAAGAAGCAATCACACCAGTATTTTATCCTGGTTCGGATCTCCCATCCTGTGTTTAGTCCCAAGCTCCCCTTTGGCTTTCATACTGTCACAAACTGCCCTCGCTTAGCCTGGAGGAATAGGCTTACATATGAAAAGATGCTTTGACAATAGTGTGTTCTTTACAACAAATATTTTGACCGGATCATGCAGAGTTCTCCTATAATCTCCTTGTATTGATATGAGAGTTGAATAAATTGGAAATATAGAAGAATTTGTGTGCTGAATGAAAGCTTTAGAGAGAGATAATGACTATAGAAATCTTAGAAATTATAGAATAGATTCAGAGAGATTAAGTAATTCAATACTTTAATCTAAGATGTATAAATGCTTTTGAAAAGTTTTCTGAATAGATCTAACCTTTGAACACAAAAAAATTCAATTTAAAAGACCTATCCATTGAAAGCTTGATTTAGGTTTTAGAAGAAAAGTCGTGACCTTTCAAAACAAAGAGAAACCTTTTCATAAATACACAACCATTGCTCAGGATAGACGTCTGTCCATATGGTCAAACGTTTGTCAGTGTATTCTGGATATGCTCCACATACATTTGCAGACGTCTGTCCATATGTAGGCAACCGTATGTGGTTATAAGAAAAATTTCCCGAGGCTTTGGACAGACATCTGTCAAATATGATAGATGTCTGTGGTGAGTCCAAGAATTTTTCCCGAACCTTGTGTTAGACATCTGTCAAATATAGTCATACGTCAGTACATACATAGACTGTGTGATATTTATATTTGATACGCTCATATGAATTCAAGGAGATTGTACATAAATCTAATACTTAATACCTAAATATATTCCTCTAATGAAGCCTTTGAGTATGTCTTGTGATCTTGTATATGCCTTCTGTCTCCTCTTTGAATGATTCCTGCAAGATTATATGATATGCTATATATATTTTATATGATCGTATAGTTATCATCATTAAAAGCTTTAACAGAGGATCGAAAAAATCTTAACTACGTCGCCCACACTAGAAAGGTTGATTTACCCATGCAGGCCACCACGCAGTTGTTAGAAAAGGAAATCAGATGAGAGGCAAGGGAGGTTGCTACTAAGGAGTGGATCGAAGAAAAAGGGTGTAAGGAGACGAGGGTTTCAAGTAAAACATTGAAAAACGCGTTTCGGTATAGCTCCTACGCAAGTGAAAACAAGGAAGATGAGGAGTGGTAGATCTGGAGTTGATTTGTTGAATTGGAAAGAAATGATTAAAATAGGTAGAACCGAAGAAGCAGAGAGAAAAGAGAAAGTCCTTGATGCCATTAATGGGAGCTAACCAAACCGGAAACCCTTTGATCATTATTTTTTGTCCTCCTTTATATTCCCCATTCATTGACGCTCACTCAAAAAAATTCTCATCGATGGATAAATAATCATGTACTTCATAAAATTAAATGCATTCAATGAATACAAAATTTCCTTTCATTGTAAAATAATCATTTGTCTAACATGCTCTAGAGCTTGGTTTAAATTTCACATCTACTTCATTCCATATGTTTGTTATTCTAAAAAAAATATTCCTGGTGAAATTCTCTTCCTCTTGCGTCCTGGTGATGTTATCTCTCTTCTGCATGCGTTCTGTGTAAGAAAAAAGTACATTGTTTTCTTTTTATTACTTCACTTTCTTTTTCCTTTTCTAAAAATTGTTTCTACCATATCCCTACATTCATAAATAATATTTTTGTTATTTTCCTCGTCTTTGTATTCTACCAAATTATTTTTTAATCAGTTCATGTTTTGCAATGATTTTTATAGGTGCATTTGGATTTTATATTTTTATGGAAAATTTATCTACAACTCAACAATACTATGGCTTAGTGCATCGACAAACTCTACTTATTAGCTATATTTTTATTTTACGACCTGTTTTTCTTTTAATTCGATTTTTTTTTAAATAAATTTCAACCATGGTCTTTGATTTGTATTTTGTATCCAAATTCTATCTTACACTTATATCTTTTAATGCTTTTGACTTTGGTTTTATTCACTTATTCTGTGAGAGCTTATTGGATTTTTGCATAAGCATCTTAGAATCTTCAGCTGTTCCAAATACTACAACAAATATTACATATTACAACATTGAATAAATGTTGGCAATATATTTTAACAACATTTATCATAATGTTGTTATATACACAGTTATGAAAGGTGGGGCCTTTTTTACAACGTTTACCTAAACGTTATACAAAATGTTGTAGAAAAGTTAGTTATAACAAAATATAAACATAGTAAAACACAAAAAATAGAAATTAAATTAAATTATATACGACGTTGCTTGAATGTTGTGAGATAGTCAATTACAACATATTTCAAATATTATTACATGTTTTTTAACGATGGTACTTATATGTTGTGTATTTTTATTTTCAATGATTTTCATACATTGTAATATACTTTCAATAACATTATTCACATATTGTAGAATCATCGTCAACGTCATTTAGTAGAAGTTGTGTATTATTTTTTAACTATTTTCAAACGTAGTATTTTAATCTTTAATCATATTTAATCAATGTTGTAAATACAATTTAGACGACATTATATTAACATTAATCAAACTTCATGCACGTCAGTTTTCGAACATTGCAAAACAGAGTTTTACAACTGTATTTAACTATTATATTTTGTATAACCATCTCGATTGCAAACCGTAGTAAATAGATTATCTACGACATTGTTTTAACATAAATAAAAATACAACTAGGTCGTACAATAAACATTTTGATTTCATACATTACAATTATTGACAACGTTGTGCATACTTATACAAATATTATACCTATTTTTGCATGTTATATCTTAAGTTTCGGTAACATCTATATATCACAACAATATGTTTATTGTAATCACAAAATGTTATTAAATATCCAACCATAAATATTCACAAACATCGTATACATGACAAAATATTGTAACAACTAATGATTTACTGATAGAAAATATATTGCATAAGTTATCAGAAAACACTGTATGGTGTTTATAGATAAATTTGAATGTGCACAACAGGAATTTTTAGATAAATTGGAACAAATATTGTAACAACTACTTGAACTGAAAATATAATGACAGCAGCAGCCCTCTTCTTGAAAGCACCTTTATTCCCATATTATCTGCAACATAAGATCGTTATCAACTGTCAATTAGTTTAATGTAATGATATAATTAAAAAAAAGTGTATAGATGCCGTGAAAATAAAAAAAATGTGTACATATATGACAAAACTGTACAATTAGAGGTATTTGCTCTTCAAATATGAAAAGAGCATCTTTCATGAGATTTTGGGTGGACAAAAGAGATACCAAGCTCCATAATAAACTGGAAGCACTTCATTACAAGTATATCGGCTGCAACTCACAGCTATTTTTTTTAATTATTATGGTATTCAATAAAAGAATCAACTGTCTTCAATAATAAAATCAACTGCCCGTCAGGTAAACAAGAGAATAACAGTAAATGTTACATTAGGTGGCCTTATTAGTAACACAAAACTGCTTTGTAATTTGAAACCATGAATTATTTCTTAGTTCTGGCCATAAATTTGATGTCTAAAAACCTTAGCAGCTCAATCATATATGCTTAATACTACATATGTGCATGGAGCTAAAAACTGTTAGTCTCAACTTAAAGTTTGAAACCTGTATACATTATGACATCTACTGGTACAGGATTCTGAAAATCCATACTTCAAAAATATGAAACCAAAGTACATTTGAACTCAAAACTATACATGTTATACCGTCTGTGTATAACTTTACATGTACTTGAAAAATGAAATACTCCCATGTTTCTACAAATCTGGTGCTCTTTGAAAGCAATACATTTGGAATCACATATCTTGACATAAAGATTTTATATCTTTATATATCACATTCCTATCACGGAGATTGCAAGTTAAATTAAGAGTATTTTAGGAAGACTTGGGTGATAATAATACGCGATGGTAATGGTGGTGGATTTTATAGTTCTCCACTTAGCATTTAAGGCTATATAAATCTTTTTTTCTTGCATGATTATTTCGCGAAAACAAAATTGAAATTGGGAAGTATGCATTCTTAATCTTCTGTGATTTGAAATCTTATCAAAAACAAAAAATTAATCTCATTGTACTCAAACATTTCTTGCTATTTGCTTTCATCATTTTAGCAGTATAGTTTAAAAAGTGGAGGATTTTGCCATGCACAACATTCTACATGCATGCAATCCCATTCTAAAATAATGATCAACCTACCTCTTCTGTTTCATTTTTCAAGCTACAAAGCTATTAGATTAGAACAATAGCCTAAGAGCACAACCAACAATGGCTTGTTCAGTTACTAAACAAGCCACGGAGCAACTAGGTGTGGCTTGTTCACTCACCCGTGGCTGGTCTGTGGCTAGTTTTGAGCTCCTCCGTGGCTGGTTCACCCAACAGAGGATGGTTCTTATAACGGCAAACTGTTTGCCGTTATAAGATTATAACGGCAAACACTTTGCCGTTATAAGATTATAACGGCAAAGTGTTTGCCGTTATAATCTTATAACGGCAAACAGTTTGCCGTTATAAGAACTAGCCGTTGCAACCCCAACGGCTAGTTCACTTCCTCCCTATAAACCACCCTATCTCCTTCTTCTTCCTCCTCCACACAACCACTCCACCTTCCCAACTTCTTCATCAACAAAATGTCTTCGTCTGCACCCAAGCGAAGCGGGAAAAAAACCATAAACAAGAAACTCATGTCCCAACCGCACTCGTCATCGTATGCGATGCAACGGTCAATCCAACAACAGCAATCGTTGCAGCCATCTCACGAATATGGCTACTCGCCGTATTCAAATTATCCATACCGTCCACCGTACCAACCGCTCGGTCCTCCTAATTTTCCTCCCATCCAATCGTCCGTCCCGCCACAGTTTTACCAACGACCGCCCGGGGTAGGCGTGTACGACGATCATTCGTCGTATATGTCAATGATGATGCAGACCGAGCAAGGTCAACAACCTCACCTAACTCCGCAACAGACCGAGGTTCGTGACCGCGAAGCGATGCAAAATCTGCAAAGACAGTTTTCGTATGGGTATGTCTCTCCTACTACCGAAGAAAATGTTGGGACTTCTACGGAGGAGGAGGAGGAAGATGCAAACGAGGAAGTAAATGTTACAAATTCTGAAGAATTGAATGAAGAATACGTTGCACCTATCAGTCCCGAATATAACCAAAAGACGAAGAAGAAGGTGAAGTCTTTAAGGAGCATTTTCAGTAAACGACACCAAACCGAAGTTGAATCGGAGCCGAATCACGGAATAGAAGATATTGAGGATGATAATGCTGAAGGGGAAGATATACCAGTGGATGGAAGAAGAAAACAACGTAAGTTTACTTCCGAGCAGTACGTTTCACTTGCTAAATCGTGGATACGCATTTCACAAGACAACATTGTTGGAAATAATATGAAAGGTGAGAAATTTTGGGAAAGAGTAGCAGAGTTCTACAATTCGTTGGAAGCGAGGAATAGAACATGGGCATCACTTAGAGGCGGTTATAGAGTTATGAATGCCGTGTGTCAGAACTATCTTGCAATACTGACAGCCTTGGAGAACAGACAGCAAAGCGGTGCTGCACCTTATGACGTTGTAAGTAGCGTAGATTACTTTGAAAAATAACTTACTATACTATGATCGATTAGTTAGAAATGACATACGCTCATACAATATCCACTTTGTGTTACAAATTGAAGAGCCACGAAAGGCCTACCAGCAAAAGTATGGTCATCCATTTTAATTCCAAGACTGTTATGAGCTTCTATCTAGGTTGCCGAAGTGGAAGAACCCCAGCAACTTCATGTTTGAGCAGTAGAACAAAGCTAGAAGGATGAACTACTCTGATTCTAGTCTAGGAAGTGGCCCGAGTTCGCAAGAAAGAAACCCTTTATTTGGAAGTAGTGATGGACGACCTGTCGGCAGATCCAAGGCAATTCAGCTGGAGCAACGAGGTGCAGAGTTTGCTAGATTTATGGAAACAATGGAGAGTTCATCTAAGGCAACAAAAGAGCATAGAGCTCGATTTTCGGTGGAAAGAAACCGTAGCGACGAAGATTTCCAAAAGGCAGTTAGGGATGATCGAGAGCTCCGCAGACAAGAACATGCGGAGAAACAAGCCATGGAAGAAAAGAAGCTGGAGGAGCAGAAAGCTTTGGCGCGAGAGAATAATTATGTTAAAATGATTACATGTGATTTTAGTAAGCTTACCCCTCTACAGCAAGAACTAGTAGCCGAGCAGATTGGAGAGTATAGAAAAAACAAAGGAAGCAGAAGCGGAAGCGTTAGTGGCTCGTATATGGACTAGCTATGTATGTTGGGTTAAGTTGTAATATGATTGTGAACTTTTTGTAGTATTTATGTGCTGGTGGGTGTTTATGTACTAGCTATATATGTTGGGGTGAGTTGTAATATGATTGTGACCTGTTTCTAGTATTAATGCAGTAGTTGTTGTTTATGTACGAGCTGTATATGTTGGGTTGAGTTGAAATAATGATACAATCTACAATATGATTGGAAACCACATTTATTGACTCAAGTACGCACTGATAGATAGTTCAAATGATACATAGTACACGACTACACACTGATACATAGTTCTAGTACCAACTACTGATTCCGACTATTCCTTCCTTTATGCGCCCACAAATGTTCCACCAACTGGTCACGCAATTGGAAGTGTGCAGCTTGATCTTCAATGTGTTGAACCATATCAACATATTCTTCCATTGAGTTTACATCTTTATGGGGTTTTGCATTTGAGCCCGTAAACATGTTAGGATAATTAGACTTTTGATTCTTATATCCGCCTCTTTCAGACTCCACAATCATGTTATGTATTATTATACAAGCATACATGATTTCTGAAAGCACTCTTGCATCATGAAAACGAGTAGGATTTCGTAAAATATGAAATCGGGCTTGTAAAACACCAAACGTACGTTCGATGTCCTTTCTGTAGCTAGCTACTTTTTTAGTGAAATACCTTTCTTTATCATTTGATGGAACTTTGTACCCTTGCATCAAAGTTCTCCACTTTGGGTATATTCCATCGACTAGGTAGTACCCAGTTTTGTGTTCGATATTACCAAGTTTATATGAAACATCTGTTGACAATCCGTTAGCAAGTTTTGTGAAAAGATATGATTGTTTTAAAACATTTATATCATTCAATGAACCTGGGACTCCAAAAAAAGCATGCCAAACCCATAAATCGTCTGTTGCTACTGCTTCAAGGATCATTGATGGCACTTTCTTATGTCCGGTGAACATTCCTTTCCATCCCGTTGGGCAGTTTTTCCAAGCCCAATGCATGCAATCTAAACTTCCAATCATACCTGGAAATCCTCTGGCTTCTGCCCTGCGTAGTATCCTGGTTATATCGTTAGGTCCAGGCGTCCGTAGATACTCCTTCCCAAACTCTGCAACAACTGTTTTACAGAATTCTTTCAGACACTCTATTGTTGTTGATGCTGCGATTCTGAAATATTCATCCTTTTGATCGCCAGATGTTCCATAGCTTAACATCCTCAACGCCGAGGTGATTTTGATGTGTGGTGAATGGCCGATTTCTTGTGCTCCGTTCAGTCTATAAGTGAAATATGGATTTGACTGGTGAAGTTTAAGATATATTTTTGAGAAAATAGCCGGACTCATACGGTAACGACGGCGGAACAAAGTTATATCAAAGGTTGGATTGTCGATGAAGTAATCCCTCATTAGTCTTTCATATCCATCCTTGTAGTCTCTCTTATACCGTCGGTCAATCCGGCCATGCATGCTACCCCGATGGTTGCTAGTTGAGCTTTCAGCGAAATAATTGGAATACGCAAACTGTTTGCTTTTTATTTTATAGCCGTTGCGCCCCAACGGCTACTTAAACGGTCGCAATCCCTCCCATTATATATCAACCTACCTCCTCCTTCTTCCACACTAACACACTACCTTTTCAACTTCAAGTTGTACAACCCAAAAAATGTCTTCTTCTGCACCCAAGCGAAGCGGAAAAAAAGGTGTAAGCAAGAAACCCCTATCCCAACACCAACAGTATTCAAATGACGATGCTCATTCCGTTTATCAAAGAGCTGGAAAAGAAATTGTACGCGAAGGGAAGGTTTCCGAGCCACTAGGGACGATTGGATCCAACCCTGTTTGCTATTGTGGACAAGTGTCGGTCGTTGTTGTTGACGAGACCGAAACAAATGCCGGTCGTCGATTTTTCGGTTGTGAAGCCTTCAACGACCACATGAATTATCCTGATGCCATTGATTGTTGTTGCTTTAAGGAGTGGATTGACCCTCCCATTTGCGAACGTGGACGTCAGTATGCACTCGAAGCACAAGCAGAAATAAGACGCTTG
The DNA here is from genome assembly GCA_030737875.1 of Allium sativum. Taxonomy (NCBI): domain Eukaryota; kingdom Viridiplantae; phylum Streptophyta; class Magnoliopsida; order Asparagales; family Amaryllidaceae; genus Allium; species Allium sativum. The sequence goes on along the minus strand of CM060923.1, from coordinate 472,662,155 downwards.
AGCAAGATTAATGCCGGTAAGACAAGAGAATGTCCTTTCCCTAAACCATGGTAGGTGTACGTGTTTGAATTTGATGCTGGTGTGCTCAGTTGTTGTAGTTTGTATGATTATGGTTTGGCATTTCCTTCTGTTCTACTAGTTGTCATTGTTCCAGTTGTTTCAATTGCTCAATAGTTGTACTAGTTGTTGAAGTTTGTATGATTATGGTTTGTCAATAGTTCTACTAGTTGTCATGATATTATAGTTGTTTTCATTATGTCGCAAGCAGAAATAAGGCACCTGGGAACGGCCCATTTTTCGTAACCATTTCGTGAATTGAAATGGTTAAAACACTGGTGGACGACCCTTTTTTTGGAGCTGGTAGTCTCTTCCGAATTAAATGACAACAGTATACGAAATTAATAGTAATGGCACCATTTTTCGTTCTGCAATGATGTGACTGGACAATGTAGAGAATCTAACATAATATCACGAGGTTAATAGTACATGCCAACATTTCTTATGATGGCACCATTTATCGTGCTGCAATGATGTGACCGGACACTGTAGGGAATCTAACGTAATATCATGAGATTAATAGTAAATGCCAACATTTCTTGTGATGGCACCATTGAAATAGTTCATACAGACACAACAACTGACGATAGTACATGCGAACTAGCTCAATCAAAGCATACGTAATTGCAATGATGTGACCGGACATTGTACAGAATCAACCATAATAACACGAGAACCCTGTAAACCATATTCAAGTATGTTGAATTGTAAATGTTGGTCGTACATTGCCCTTATAAGTACTCCATATCTGATAATCCATCTCATACCTTCTACAGCTTCAAGCAGCACCGTTGTAGAGTAAAGGGAGAAAATTTATTTTCTTGTTTTCTTAAAGGTAACGTTTATTATCAACAAAATTCGTACTTCTAGTTACTCTACTAATTCTACTGATGCACAGGTTACATGGACAATTCAAAAATAAGTGATGAAGAAATGGGAAGGATTTTTGATGAGTACGAACGAAACTTAGTGAACGATAACGAAAAGGGTTTAGTTCATGATACACAAGTTGAAGAGGTGCCCGTCGCGATTCAGCATCGAGCGGTTACAGCTCCGCGTCCTTCTCCAGTAAATCAACGACCTAGTAATAGTGCTTGTAATAATTCTCCTACTCCAGATTTTTCGTCTAAGGATTTGCTGGCCCTCGTAAAATCCTATATTGAGGTTGAAAAGAGAGATGAGTTGCTAATGCAAAGTGGAGGGGGTTTAACATATGAAGAAAGATGGGCAATGATCACGAGGCTATACAACAACCATCGTTCCCGGCCCACTACACGAACATCGGTTGAAATCCAAATGGCTAATCGTCATTTTGCAGACGCTTGTGATCGGTACACAAAGATTATCGAAACTGTTGAAGACGAGAACATATTTAAAACAAATCAAGCAACATATGATTCTCGTTACCTTTTCGAGTATGGTGAGGAGTTCGTTGGTTACGAAGCGTATAAACTAAGCTACAGTTGGTTGACCCGCTATGGAACTGAGTAGGCTTATGGTATTGTGATTTTATTGTTGTTTTACTGTCTATTTACTTTGCTGTTTGTGCGTAGAATATGGAGTTATATATAAACCTTGTTATGTTGGCGTGCTGTTTAAGAATTTTGCATTTCTACACGAGAAGAGGGAAACCTTGTTCAACATCAAATTCAAACGTTATTACATTCCAAATAACTCTTACAGGAACTAGAACAACAGAAGATACCGGCTCTACACAAAAACATTCTCTACACATAAATACAGTGTCTACACATAACCAAATGTAGTCTCTACACAGAAACATAATCAAAACGTACACAAAATACATCGAAAGCACATAATAGCGGTAGTCAAAAAATACAGAACGCATACTCAAACAATAGGAACATACAACTGACAACTGCGAAAACGTAAAACATCGAAAGTACATAATCATGGTAGTGAAAAAATACAGAACGTCTACTCAAACAACAAGAACAGACAACTATCAACTAGGAATACGTAGAACAACAAAAGTACATAACAGTAGGACCAAAAAATGCATAATAGTGGTAATACAACAAAAGTACATAACACTGGTACATAACACTGGTACTCAAAAAATGCAGAATGTCTACTCCAACAGTAGGACCATACACCTGACAACTGCGAAAGTACATAAAAGTGATAGTAACTCACTCGTCCGAGTCATCTGAATGTGTACGTGGACGTGTGCGGCGCCGATGACGTCTCTCATGATCACCAACATCTGGAGGCTGACTGGACCCAGCACTAGACCTATGGTGGTAATACATCTGCAAGTCCTGAAGTCTCTTGCGCTCTGCCTCAAGCTGGGCCTCTAAATGCGCCTGCTGCTGTCGTGCCTCCTCTGCAACACGACGTAGCTCACCATCATAGTAATCTAGGCTACGCCTATGCTCTATATAGCCCGTATGCCTAATCCCTGTCTGCATATCATACAGATCATGATATGATACCTGTGTAGGATCCGGGTAATCGTGATGGGCCGGAGGATGAAACACGTCAACGTAACGATCCGGTCTAATGGTGGGCACTGCCATGGTCCATCCAAAATGACTGGCGCCCGCCACATGATCAGCTGCACGAAAACTATGACTGGACTGGGTAACATCCTCGACAACAGGTGGACGTATGCCGTGTCGTATAGCAGATGGCCCTACTAAATCAATCGATGCTGCATGCGTAATCGTATCTGAGGACCCGGTGAAAAATCTACGCCAGAAGGTAAGGTAACACTCCCCGATAATAACAAAGCTCTCAGCCGTCCACCAGCCTGCTGTCCTGGCTATATCTAGCTGCTCCGTCGGGTAAATCATACACCGATAAGTATGTGGGTGTGGATCATCCGGAATAGCATCGAAGTCATACAACTGTCTCCAGCACCTCTCACCAAGATACCAATAAGCACCTAGCGCCACGGGACAAGATATAAGTGGAAATCTCCGTCCGGCAAGCATCCTAGCAATCTGTATGATCTCAAGATCGATGGATGTACTCTGCTCAAATGGATGCCATAGAATCTGATCCCTATACATCCTCATCTCAATCTGGTTATGGGCAACGGGAAACACATGGCGTGACTCATTATCTCTGGGCCCCCGGTTGTCCGCAGTCCAAAAGCATATACGGGGGAAAAAGGTCGATGGGTCAGCAATACGGGTGATAAAATGAAAGTTCCTAGAGTACTCAAAGTACCAATACTGTAATAACTCCCAGAATCCAAATAAAGAAACCTGAGAATCAGTGATGGTGCACTGCATGTCGAGACATCTGTATAGGTATGCAAGGATAGGTGTGCCCCAATCATATAAAATCGCCCCATCGGCATTTATCTCAGCCGCGACCGCAAAAAACCCCACAGGAACGCTACTGCTCGAAGAACTAAAGAAAATGTTACCCATAAGGTATAACACAAATAATTGAGCAAGCTCCAAGTCGTCATCAACAGAGTAGTGCTCGAGTATCCTGTCCATAGCCGCATGGGTCGCGCTCACTCTAATAGCGCCTTCTGCCTGATACGACGTAGCAGAAACATCCAAATGAGGCAGTAGATCATGAACAAGTGCACGATCACGCCATCGACCATCGTCATAAGGCAGTTGGGGATAAGCACTTACTCCAATGCTAATACCAGTAAGCATGGAGAAATCAAGCGGTGTAAGTCCTAACTCACCACAAGGAAAGTGAAATGTGTGGGTGGGTTTGTACCACCGTAGAGCAATGGCCGCACACAATTGGACATCGGCATTTATAACAAGGTTTATTCCTAAAATAGCAAATCGCACAATAAGATAAAATATGACTACTAAATTATCCACTTATTTCATTAAAAGGTCTATAATATTACCTAGAAAAAATTGAAATCCAAGAGCATGTAACAGTCCTGCGACCCCCTCCTTACCTGCCAAGTGTGCATGATAATATCTAAGTGTGGTCGCTAACGAACCACGTGGACGTATATTCCGCGACTGTTAACGGTTCAACAAAATGTTATACCATCTACCCAATATATAACACTCAAAGAATACTATGTAAATAATACTAAAAATACTTACAGCCAAACTCGACTGCGTGCTAACGTGTACTTCGTCATCTGGAAGAATGCGAAAGTTGGATAGTGCAGGAAGCTTCGCGGCGCTGAGGTTCATATCCACATAGCCATCGAGTTGACCCTCTCTAGCGGCAACTGATCCAACACCCCTACGTGCCCTGCCTGCTCGTCCGCCTCTACGCCTGCCACGTCCCCGATGACCGCCTCCCTGTTGCACCTCTGCTTCTTCGTTCTCCATGTTTTCGGCGGCTACAAGTAAGTCTTCTATTCCGAGCACTGGCTGTTGGCCACTACCACCTTCACCACTCCCGCCGGCGCCACGATCGTCGCCGTGCATGAATTTTTTGGCGAAATTTTTTAGTAATCTAGCCATATTTTCGAACTAATATCTCACACAAGCTAGTTAATTTGGTTAAAAACTGACGGATTGGTGGAGAAAATTGGGTGAAAAATGGGGGAGGGAAATGGGTTTTCGGGTTTGAAGAAGGGGAAGGAGAAATGAAGCTGAGGGGGGTGGCGGCGAGAGTTTTGAGGGGGGGGGGGGACATTATAACGGCAAACACTTTGCCGTTATAATGTTATAACGGCAAAGTGTTTGCCGTTATAATATTACAACGACAAAGACTTTGCCGTTGTAATATTTATAACGGCAATATCTTTGCCGTTGTATCCCCTGCTCCCAACCAGTCCGTGGCTGGTTCTCCCCTTCTGGGTGCTCGGCTCGTTGGACCAGTTTCAGAACATGAGAGAGAATAACTGAACAAAACGGATGGTTGGTTATGGTCTAACTCTTTAGTCTAGATGTTCAAATTGGAAGGTTCTCTGATTTAGAGAAAAATATGGATAATATCCGTCTTTTTTTGTTTATAATTTTCTCTGAATGGCTAGGATTCCTCTTACCTTTATTAACTTTTTGATTGTTTACATACTTTCAAATCGGCATTTCCATTGATAATGTTATCTTGCTATAAAAGTAAACTATGTTATTAGTTCTATGATTTCCATCCTGCATCGTGCAAGATTTGATCTACATGACTTAAAAAACGTACTAACTTATTGATACATAATTAGAAACAAATAATAATAAAAATAATAATAGCATCCATGTGTTGGATATGCAGTTAGTGTGAGTCAAACTCTATGCCGCCAACAGCTTTGGGAGCATACGCTAGGAAAGTAATGTTATTAACTCTGAAATTTACTATATGAAACAAAAATCTAAATGATATTCATAAGCCACTTCATACTTACAACATACCAAATAATTACTATTCATTTCTTGATATACTCAAAACTGAATAAATTGCTATTAGTCTCTTCTTGATAAGTTATTATTATTCCATTCTTGATAAAATATTGTTAATCATATTTCTAGAATGGGTTAGGCAAATAAAATAAAACTGCAATGACTATTAGTTGAATATTATGAGTCGTTATCAGAACATAAAAGGGGTAAGAAAATAAAATTTAGCCAAATATGGCTGCTATTATGTTAATAGATGTAGGAATTGAACAAAATTAAATAATAAAAAAAAATTAGTTCACATATTCTTTTGTATTTAGCAGTAAGAATATGAATTATGCTGAATTCAACATATCGTTCTCTAGTTGATAAATTTACAAAATATGATGAATTCAATGTATATGGAAAGCATATTACTTCTTAGCTTACAAGTCACCTTGATATAAAATAGTCATATGGAATTTATTTATTAGTTAGTAGAAACAAAAATCTGTTAGTCAATGTAATTTTGCATACTAAACCTTTCTCCAAGCTGAATATTATAGTCAAACACTTATAACTAAATATATCAAACATGCATTTTTTTCATTTACGATGTCGATTTTTTTTTTTTAATTTAGTTTCCAACATATAGTTTGATTTGAACTTCAAAATAATAATTAAAATTGAAACATTATCATCGTATATTTTGAACTTTTTTCCTCTTCTATGATGGAAAAATACTTAGCATTGTTTGAATATGTATATTTAATTTAAACTTTGATTGATAAGTTTTTAATTCTGGAACGTGAGATTGAAAATTTTGACCTTGATCTTATTCAATATTCAGTTTTCAATATCCCGAGGAGCTCATTAGAATAATTATGTAAAATCGTGAATCACGTGAATCTTTTCTAGAACAATTAGAATTTTGTTTTATCAAATCTAACAACGTTGATCATGCTGAATTTATGACATGGTTGTTCTCATTCTTTCACGAATATAATGATTGTGATAGTTTTTGCTGTTGTATGTATAACAATTTCTGATAGTATTGTCCAACCATTTTATAGTCAATTTGTGGGTGTGACTGTGATTGTTTTTACAGTTGTATAACGTCTCTTTGGTATGCCCTTCATTGTTATTGTATTGACTGACTTGATATGTCTATTGTATCATATGTTGTTCATTCACGAGATAGAGACGCACATATTCAACCTGAGAGGAAGAGACTGTAGGTGTCAACAAAGCACGTTAATAATTTCGTATATGGTATAACTTGGTACCGTTGTATGATTGATAACATATGTATACAAAGGAAAATGACGGAGGCTGGAATGGAAGCTGCGTTGGTGACGGCATCGAAGCCACCTTCTAAACTAGCTTCGCCTTCGAGATCACTGTCTGGATAACAAATTGCGACAGGGGGTACCGACTGTAGAAGATCTACAAAAAGCTATGGTGAAGCAAGTGGTAAAGGATAAGCTATTTGAGCTGACAAAAGAAGGAGAAGTTTATCAGTTCAAAAATACACACTTCTTACTTTTGGCGAGAATGCCCGCATTTGTAAGGAATCAAAAAGGCAAACAAATGGGTATCGAATCATGTAAATGTTAAATATTAGATTTGGGACAGTAGATATGGATACAAATCAAGCTCCATGAAAGGAATGAAGCATTCATATGTGGATAAATGTGAATTTGTAGCCATATTTGATGTGGATTTTCAACCCGAACCTCGCTATTTGTTAAAAACTATCCCATTACTATTCCGCAACCGAAGTACAACATTGATTCAAACTAGATGGTTTTTCGATATATTGTAACAACTTTTATTGAAATTAAACTAATATGTTAATGGTTAATTAGAGCATTTTCTCATGTTGAAGTTTGCACTTAATGTTTAACTTTGTAGTCAACAGTGATGAGTGTCTAGAGACTAGAATATAAGAAATGTCGATGGATTATCACTTTATACTTAAAACAAAAACCTTGTTCTACATAGTGCAATTTCTTTGGTTTCAATGGTGAGCAAAAAAATTTACAATTCCTTTTTTAATGTTAGGTTAAACAAAGCAATTGATTATTAGCTTGATAATACATAACAGGAACTGCTGACGTTTGAAAAATATCTGCTATGAATGACGCAGGAGGCTGGAATGAATGAACTACTGTTGAAAACATGGATTTAGCAGTAAGAAAAAGTCCTAGAGGTTGGAAATTCATCCATGCTGGTGATGTTAAGGCTAAACTTGAATTACCCAGTACATTCAAAGCTTTCGGAAAACATCAATATAGATAGGTTTATGGCCTGCTAACCTGTTGAGAAAAACTTTTGGAGAGATCTTATTTTAATATATGTTGTGTGGTTTGTTGTTTAATTTTCAAACATAAAACGGATTTAGCTGCTTTGTTTATATGCGAACAACATGCTAGTATTTATGTTATATTTGGATTTGTCTGTCATATATTTTGCAATTTATATTCTAAAATACCAATTATATGATTTTTAGTTAACTATTGTAATGTATACTTCTAAACTTTTTGAATTATCTTATATTTGGTTTTAAAATTCTAATATAAAAGCAGAAAACTATTATGAAAATATAATTCTATTCATATTAATTTTTTATTCTTTTGACTTATAAGTCGATATTCTATCAAACAGACTTTTTGACTTTTTAGAAGTAGAAGGACTTCTCATATTAGCCTAAGCAATTTTGTTTTGAGTTGCCAAACAGGCCCTAAACTTAAAACTTGAAGCATCGTCATGCTGAAAATAAACCAACCATTAATATTTCATAGTACAAATGAATATGAACTGGGAATAACTGCATAATAGATTTTTGCATATCAGAACAACATGTTAACAAAACCATAAACATGTAATAGGCCTAACTTTTTGGAATAAGTAAGAATTGATATGATATATGCCATTGGATAATGACAGTGAAGTTGAGATTAAAGTTTAAAATTAAATTTTGTTATATAAAACAAACCTGGATATGGATGTGAATTTGCTGGCGTTGATGAAACAATAAAATCAGCAGCTATATCAAGCTCCCTACCATAGAAGAATCCAGTAGGGATTTGCTTAGTTCATATAGAAAATATAAGAAAAAAAGAGCAACTTCATAATATGTACCAGTAATGTCATGTAAAAAAATAAAATAAAAATCACAAGACAGAACAAAATTCTACTTAATGATATGAAATATATATTAGCAATTCCCAAACATAAATATTTCATATATCAGTAATTCTCAGGCATATATGTTTCATATATCAGGCATTATTTTAAAAAAAAAAAAAATCATACAAAATCGGTTTGATTAGTCAACACTCAGTCTCGTTTATATTCGTATTTTGCATGTATTCATATCTAATAAATTTATTTTATTATGTTGTTACTCTTACACGCCTCTTATAAATACTAAATGAGAAGCATAAGAATAAATCCAGTAAAAGGTAAAGCTGCAGATCAGTATTATTTAAAATTAATAATCTGGTGAAATAATGATCTAATTTAGGAAGTTTATGCAACCGTGTACATGTGCAAGTTTATGAAATCTAGTGGTATATTAAACTTCATTAGGTTCAACTAAAATGCTTCTGTTTTGGATTCTTACGTTTGCTAAAATTATTCAACTAAAAACAAGATCCAGTAGACTCGATCATTTTTGCTAGGAGAAGTAGATTGTACAATAGACTCAATCATTTTTCTGCTGTCATTGGCCACTTAGAACCACCCATCTTTTAGATTAGTACAACTGTAGTACATTGGTAACTTGTAGTAGCTTAGTATACAGGAGACATATATAAATTAGTGTTTACGACCAACCAAAGTGAAAATTCTGTATTTCTACTGAGACGATCCTTTGCTGCTAATGATTGGAAATCACACCTAATATCCAAATATCTATGTTTAGAGTCAAGTGTTGGCGGTGAAAGGTCAAAAAAATATCATAGAACCTATGCTGCAGGTAGTATCTCACACTGCAAAGTATAATAGCTTAAATATCACATATGGCTAATTATATAACATGCTAAACAATAACTTATGCGCAAAAGTACACTTCCAAATATTTAATAATGCACTAGCAAGTGTTCAAATTAGCCTTAATCCACTAATGTTGCAAAAACATATTGTAAACAATATGTTATTTACAAAAGTTCAAATAGACACGTCCATAGGTAGTGAACAACTTTATTTCAAAAGTTAGATGTCTAATGCTAGAATCAATCTTCACGTAATTACATCTATCAACAAAAATTAGTTAGGGGTATATATTCCAAGTTGCAAATGTTCAACATCTAGTCTCATATCTTCAGAATTGCAAAAAAGGTATAAGATATGTAGAAAAGTCGTATTTTATTTGCAAATTACACGAAATATGATCCTAATAATTATTAACAAATAATTTGTGCATACGATCACTTACTCGTTATCCTTTAGATATCAGGTCTATCTTCTTGCCAAGGCGAGTGACCTGCAGCAAACAATTTAAAAAATTTGCAAATAAAATTAACATTTTTGGAATATTGTAGAAGGATGGTTTTTCCTAAGAACTCCACCTGTTCCAGTTTGAAACACATTTCCACAGTTTTTTTGTAGGCGCTGACATGACTAATCCAAAATTGAACCATTAAAATCCCTACAAAAATAATGGCAAAGTATTTCTAATAGGAAGATAAAAAAACATCAAGTGTCCATGCTTGAATGTAGAATAAACATATATTAAATACCAAAGCTATCCCAGTACACAATTGTATGTTTCAAAGAAAAACATCAACTGCCCAACATCAATTCAACAAACATAATTAAATAACTCAAACAATAATTTTGATAATTAAATCAACTCGCTTAATAATTTGCATCAGGTAGATTATACTAAATGAATCGAAAAACTAAAGCAAAGATAGATGGTGAGAGCTAGTGGTGTAGTCAGGAATAATGGTTGACAGGGTCACAATTTAACTAACAGTGCATGCTTAATATTAACATAAAATAATAATGGAAATTTTTTAACGTAACTGAAATGATTACAAATGGTGAAGACGATAATACAACCATACATGAGTTCTATGAATTATTTTTGATAATTATGAGTTTATTTTGTGATATCCTTGGTTTAAATATGCAAACTCATGTGTAAACCATAATCAATTTTCATCCATTTTGCAGATTGATCTTGAACCACTTTGCAAGATCAAACATTCCAAATAATTATTTCCGTTTTCTCATGTTATTTTGTTTACTTAACCTAAACCAAGAATGGTACTTTTAGATAAAACAAATTACGAAAATTAAGTTTTCTTTTATTAGCATACAGACTTTCGAAGCTTTAGGATGAGCAAATATACTAGGGTGTAGGCAAAAGTATATCACTGAACATAATGATGCATATATTTCTACTAAACATCTAAGTAAAGGGTTCAAATTTTAAATATTTCAGCTAGAACTAATCAATCTTACAGTTGAATGCGATTTATAGGATTGATATTTTTATGACTATCTTATTTCTAGACAGCTAAGGGCCAAATTTTTATTAATTACATTTTCATGTCTTTGTCTTCAGTGGTTGTATTTATACTGGATGACCATAAAGAGAGAGGGCCGATGAATAATCAAAATCCTAATAGGTTTGGCTAACTACATTAACTTGAAATACTGCATAGTTATGATAATTCACAGATAAGAATGGTTGCATATTAATGATAAATTGATTCATAAATCAAAAAGATATTTTAATGACTGTATTCATGTCATAATGCCGACTAATTTTTCATAGCCATCATTACATTGCATTACATGTATTCTAATAAACACAGGTTTGAAGTAAAAGCTATATCTGGTATTGTTGGAATAAATTAAAACTGCATTAAATATTGCATTAAATTACATTTCCTGTTTTTCTTATTTGGTCATGTTTGGAAAGGATTTATTGTGATCTTATCCAAATCCTTCTTTCAAATAGAAAATGCATGTATAAAATGAGTCTTATGTCAATCATGTATTAATCAAGAAAAAAGGAATAAAATATTGCCTTCTTCAAAAAAAATTATCTCTTCCTCTCAAATTATTTTTCTTCAATTGGTATCAGAGCCTGGTTGAGACTATGGCTTTTCTATTCTCCTCACCGTTTGTCCTCACAAAAGAAAATTTCGAAGAGTGGAGTAATAAAAAGAAAGAAGAATTGATCTCCAAAGGGCTTTGGGAGATCGTTGAAAGTGGCTACGAATGGCCAAAAAATGTTAAAAACATGACGGAGAAAGAGAGTAAAGCATTTGTAAGCTTGAGACGGAAAGATCTTCAAGCTCAGATTTTGATGAGTGAGAATGTTGATAGAGAAGCTTTCGACCATATTCTTGGAAATAAATTCGCAAAAAATTCGTGGAATTTATTGAAAGAGGTGTATGCAATGGATAACACAAAAGCAGAAGAAGAAGAAGATGAAGAGGAGGTCGAAGAAGAGGATGAAAGAAAAGAAGCTGAAAAGGAAGCAACCGAAGCTAAAAAGGCAGATACAGATGCTAATATGGATGATGTAGAACCTGCAAAGGCTAATGAAGATGCTAACATAGCCGATGTAGAAGCTGACAAGGCAGATGAAGAAGTAAAAGAAAAGGAGAAGGCGGAGAGAGAAAACACGTTAAAAAAAGGAGGAGGAAGAGAAAACTTCTAAAGAAGAAGAAGCAGAGGAAAAACCAAAAGCAAGAGAGGCAGAGAAGATGAAAGGAACAGAGAAGAAAGTAAAACAAGAAGAAGATGATGATGAAGATGGAGATGCAAAGGAGAAGAAAGACAAGAAAAAAAAGGAAGAAAAGAAGTACAAGATGAAGAAGATGAAGAGGCAGAGAAGAAAGAAAGAGAAAGTGAAAATGGATATGAAAAGAGAAGACAGACGCGAGAATGAAAACATGGATCCCAGAATGACTGAAGTTGACGACGCTCAAGCAGAGGACAATCCAGAAGACAAAGAAGACCATATTACAAAGAAGGAGAAAGATATGAATGGAGAATCAAAAGAAGCTGAAGAAAAAGCTCCTGAAACTAAAGAGCCAAAAGAGAGCGAGATGGATTCAAAGAATCAAAAAAGGAAGAAGAAAGAAGAAGAAGAAGAGAGAAAGGAAATGGAAGAAGAGGAAAGAATGTGAAAAGAGGAGGAAGAACGTAGAAGAGATGCTGGGATCAAACCCGATATCGTAACTTATAATTCATTGGTTCATGGTTTTTGCAAAGAAGATGAGCTTGACGAAGCATTGAAACTTCATAAAGAAATGGAGGCAAAAGGTTTGTATCCTGGAGAAGTGACATATAACTCAATAATTCGTAAGTTATGCGAAGAGGGTAAAATGATGGCTGCTAATGCTATCTTGAATGAGATGGATAAAAGAAATATTGAGCTTGATAATTTCACTTTCAATACTTTGATTAATGGTTACAGTAAGAAAGGGAATATGCACTTTGCATGTAATGTGAGGAATAAAATGTGGGAGTCGGGTTTGAAGCTTGATGAATTCACTTATAAAGCTCTTATCCATGGACTTTGCAAGGTTGACGAAATGGAAGAAGCAAAGAAAAAGGAAGTGCTTGTTGAAGAAAATGTGGCAAGGCCTTCTCCAAGGTTTAATCATTCGTTGTTCTTTAATTCACTGAAAGTGACTTAGCTGATTTTGTATGGAAGGGAATTTTACATTGATAACAAAACATTTGTTTATGGCAATCTATATCGTTATGATGTAGATAAAAATTATTGCAAGTTAATTTCAAGTCCAAAGAGCCCACCTCCACGTAGTGCTCATCAGGCTATTACATGGAAATCAAATAGTTTATCATCAAATGATGACAAAGAAGACGTCGAAATGGCTATAGCAAAAGAAGACGAGAATATGGAGGATGTTGAAGATGCCAAAGAAATGCAATGTGGTGGATCGTTATGCTTGTTCAATCGAAGAAAACTTGAGCCTGAATCAGGAGTAGGGATATCACTTTTTTTATTGCCGAAGCACGTGAGATATAAATCAATCAAAGTCTAGATGTTCTCTGAAACTTTTGAAGTTTGAAGAAAGGTTCAAAATGATTAAAAAAATTGGGTTTTAAGGGAGCTTAAGAAAAATGGTTACATTAATGTTAAATATTGCAAAACATGAGAACAGATGGCGGATATCTTCACGAAGCCACCTAGTGGACAAAGTTTCAGGAGAAATGCAGAAAGATTGGAGTAAGGAGCAAGTTTTAATTTAGGGGAGACATTGTTGGAATAAATTAAAACTGCATTAAATATTGCATTAAATTACGTTTCCTGTTTTTCTTATTTGGTCATGTTTGGAAAGGATTTATTGTGATCTTATCCAAATCCTTCTTTCAAATAGAAAATGCATGTATAAAATGAGTCTTATGTAAATCATGTATTAATCAAGAAAAAAGGAATAAAATATTGCCTTCTTCAAAAAAATTTATCTCTTCCTCTCAAATTATTTTTCTTCAATCTGGTGACACATATTATAACATATACACTCTTTTCCAATTTAATTTGCTAACTGAATTTGAAAATGGGTTTACAAGAAATAATATGCTCAGACTAGCAGTAAAGGGAAAGATAATAGATGAAAAAAATAATATTTTCCATAGCCAAATTCTTCTTCTATGAGCATCATGTGTCCTTTTTACTTCCACATTTGCAAAAAGGCTACATTTCTAGGGAAACTACCTTTCTCTAAGTTGCTAATTGTGTTTACAATATTTTTTCTGTCGGTTCTTGGAATTATCGTAGTGTTATTAAATCAACATACAGTATGCTTTTGTTATCATTTGAGCATCATCTGTTTATTGGTTTAAAAATTGCAGTCTACTGTATCAGTTCTTTATATATACTGATTTAAAAATAAAATATTGGTTTCATGACAAAGCAATATTAGTGCAGGTGAATTTATTATATAAATGCTATACATTTTCCAGTGGAAAAACCTAAGTGCATGAAAAATAGATGTATATAGCAAGTCAGTTTTGAAATTCCAGCAATGGCTTAATCCCCTACTACTCCAACGTATATCTACGACTGACAGTCTGACATAAACTCCATAAAATAATTTTTTACCACATAAATTGAAGTCACTCTGCTAAATTTGAAGCTACTCCGTCTGTATCATCCAATCCGACATGGGTGAAAATATTAAACAAAAATCATTTTACGATAAGAAAAGAAAGATCTATGGTCATAAATAATAACATAATGCTAAGCAGTTCAATTATTTTGGAAGTTAAAAAAGTTTCTCGTCACAGAAAATATGTTGATAGAAGGGAGGAACAAATAAAAATCCATATGCTTCCTTATTTACCTGGATCTATTTGTTGAACATAGAAATTGGAGTCATTGAGCTAACAGTTCTCCAATTTGGCTCTACTCTTATAGAAATTAAAGCGATGAATCAGAAGATAGTGCGGAGGCGACGTGGTGGTTGGCCGTTTTGGGAGGGAACGAAATACTCTTTGGCGCGGTGAGCTATTAACGGAGAAGTGTCAGACCCCATGAGTTTTGTTTGACTTCTGGTGATCATACTCGTCATTGCTGTGTTAATTAAATGTAAATGAACTTAAGAACAAGAACACAGTGTTAAAGAACCAAAAAACAGAGAACAACTTGTATGCAGGAAATTAAGCAAGCACAGACTGGAAACTCGGTTTTATTAAATTGAAGAGTGATATTACAAGAAAATAGTAAAGAGATAAAATCTCCACTAAATTCAACGTGTCATTACAATGATCAGACCCAGCACTTATAAGACAATTCATGATTTACAGGCCTTAATAAGTGAGTGAGCCCACTAAACATCATGCAGAACTTAATTCATATCGGTGCATGCATGCAAGTGTGCACGTGCACACTCAACCACCTGCCTTGCTTCATGATTGGAGAGCATGGCTCTCATCAAATGTTCTTCCATGTCATTGCTGACCTGTCTTCCTTCCTCCAATGCTGATTGGGTGACATCAGTTTTTGTTTTTATGTTGTGTTCCAACCCATTTGTTGAAATGTTTGTTGTCACCTGATTTACACAAATACTTCTGTTATGGATCCCA
This sequence comes from Allium sativum, assembly GCA_030737875.1. Lineage (NCBI taxonomy): Eukaryota > Viridiplantae > Streptophyta > Magnoliopsida > Asparagales > Amaryllidaceae > Allium > Allium sativum. The sequence continues at coordinate 472,646,742 of CM060923.1, read as the reverse complement.
TTTTCAATAATGGCGCCCAGTTCCTTGTCAGCAAGCAACTGGGACATAACACCCCCCCTCCCATCAAAATTTGACCTTGTCTCAAGGTCAAACGTGGGGAATCTCTTTACCAATAACCAATATTCTTCCCAGGTGGCTTCTTCTTTACCTCTTTGTTTCCACTTCACCAATACTTGAACTACGGCTTTATTACCACGGGGAGAAATGCGTCTGTCTAATATTTCTACGGGCTCATCTATTAATTCTTCAGTAAAGCTAGGATTTTCCTGCTGAATAATGACCCTCTGTCCCACCCTTCTTTTCAGTTGAGAAACGTGAAATATAGGGTGTATTCTTGCTTCGCTAGGTAGTTCAAATTCGTAAGCTACTTCACCAATTATTCTGATGACCTTGTACGGACCGTAGAATTTAGGGGATAGCTTAGTGGTTTTAATATGGCTTACTGTAATTTGCCTGTAAGGTTGTAATTTGAGAAACACCCAATCCCCTACCTCGAACTGTCTTTCAGTGCGGTTACGGTCTGCATACTTCTTCATGCGCTCTTGAGTAAGTTGTAAACTATCTTTAAGCAGCTGCAAGACAATGTCTCTGGAATAGAGTTCTTGCTCTACTTGGGGTATTTGAGAGGTTTTTGGTACATAGGTTAATAAAGTGGGAGGTGCAGTTCCATACACAGCTAAGTAAGGTGTCATATTAATAGAACTTTGCCAGCTTGTATTATACCAATACTCGGCTATAGTTGTAACGACCCTGAATTTTGGGGCCAAGTTAAAATTTATTTTAAGTGATTTTAAATGAGTTTTGATATTTAAAATAATCTATTTTAAATAATAAGGATCACAAATTTGGTTCAAATCGAAGTTATAATGAATAAGTTAATTTTAATTATAAAAAGAGCTAGAAATAGCGCGGTAGTTTGAAAAGTCAAACTTGAACTTTGACTGACTATACAGGATGCAAAATTTAACGGATTTTAGTAAAACCAAAAATATTAGAATCTATTTAAAAATATCTTTCCAACGAATCCGAAAAATCGAAATTTCATAGCGGAAATCAAAAGTTATGGCTAATTCAATTTTTAGAAAAGTCGGTGGGTAATTTGCATAGGACAAAAATGCTACTTTTTGCATACGAAGGAATTTGAACTCGAAACCACTTCCATTGGTTTTAAAATGGCATTTCTGCATTGAAAAACAGTAAACACTTATATGTTTCGAGTTTCAGAAATTATTTGTTTAAAAATGTATTTTTAATATTAAATATATTCGCCTTGAAAATAGCCATTTTTCAAAAAATCTCAGAATCGAACGAAATAAATTTTGTTGGATTCGTATCATCAAAAGAAAGCTAAAAATGATTTTTTGGTAATTTTTGGAATTAATATATAATTATAATTGATTTTTCAGTGTAAACGGGCAAATTTTTGACTTTAAAATTCATTAAAAAATTCAAACGGGCTCAGAATTGAACGAAATTAATTTTCTTAGGTCCACAGCATCAAAACATAGCTAAATATATTTTTCGAGGATTTTTGAAGTTAATTGGTGACCTGGGTGAATTTCTACGTACGTTTGAATTTAAAATAATGATTTATATTTAAAACTGAAAAACGAAGGCCAAGACGATCTCGTGGGCTGATGAGACATATCCAGATGAGTTCGGAATGGGGGCTAAATGGTATGAACGACTGTAAGCAGGCTTGAATCGGGGTTCGGGCCAAAACGGGCTTAAGCGGGCCTAATTACATAATTAGTTAACCCTAATATAATATTATAATATCCGAAAATCACTGTTCATCCTCCATCTTCAGCCGACACCTCTTCATGCTGAACCCATCATGGCTGAAAACTTCAAACCCTCATAACTCTTTCGTTTCTCAACGAAAATTTGCGTGTGAGTACACGTTTCGAAGCTCTCGCCGAGCTCTTCGATCTCCGACAAGTCCCGTCCCTTTCCGTCGCCTGTGCCGCCCGCCCCGAGCCCGAGAAGGTCCGCCGGTCGCAGCCACGCCGGGCCCACCACGCTCGATCGAACTCCACCCTCTTCTAGCCGTGCAAAGATCTCTCCAAGGCGGTCATTCTCCAAAAAACCGCACTCAAAACCGTTCAGTAAATCAAAAGTTATCGCGATTTGAAGTTTCGAACAAATTCTGAAAATATGGTATGCTTCAGATTTCCCCACGCTTTTAAGTGTTACACAGCCAGTTGTTAAAAGTCTGAATTTGATTTTTCCTATGAATTTGCATTGGAATCATTCCAGATCTGAAATCAAATTGAATACAAACACCGGATCTGATTGAACCCGAGCCATCTTTTCAGACTAGACCACTGTGAGTGTAACACCCCGCCTCCGCTAGGGTCACTCGCAAAGGAATGCACTAGCTTTAGAGGGGCATTATTGGTAAACATGCACAGAAATATCACAAGATAGAACATATATAAATAGCGGAAGTAAAATCAAACTTTCATAACATGAATAAATAAGGTCTAAAGCCTTTTACATCAGAGTACATCAAAACCTGTCTTGCAATAGTAAAGAAGCATAAAGACTTTTTAATAAATTATTCCCCAAGTAAAAACAGTAAAGTAGCCATAGCCAAGAGAAGTCCAAGTCATCCATGATGACCTTCAAGCAGAAGAAGTCCGAACTAAACAGCATTGTTTCCTCCCTGTAACCTGGGGGGGGAACGGAAGAAAAGAGGCGAAACAAAACGGGTCAGTCAAAAAGACTGAGTAAGCCCTATCTACTATTAGTATAAAAACTAGTAAAGCTAACTGTCATGAGAAACTGAGATGAACATAAGCATGATAACAAGATAGATAAGCTAAATCAAAATAACAGGGTGAACTATTGAACTTAGATAAACTAAGGTATCGCGATAAACTACGGCATCATGATAAATCAAAGTATCCCATCGTCAGATTTCTATCAAGTATACTATCCCAAGGTATCTACCCCGTCTAACATCCCACGGTATCTGTTTCGTATATTCTTCCTGGTTCTAACATGTATTTTTGCTCTGCACCTCTCGTACTAGTATCCCAACCCGCGTCATGTGTTAACCATGAATGTCCCTTGCCCAATGTTATGTAATGGTCCATGTCAACCTAATATATCGCATATATAGGTTACTCAAATCACATGTTTCTTTCCATGTATATAAGTTCAGTCCTTTGCCGTACCTCGTACGGGCTTCCTCATGTCGTATTATCCTTGAAATCGTTTGGACTGTCACCCTTGTTCTAGCTAGGCTCTTCCATATGAATCATCGTTTGAACTACTAGGACTTACGCCACCTAGCACCACTAGGGATTACGCTTACCTATTGCACGCTTTCGTATTTCGGTTTGGGTTAAACCACCTAGGCCACTAGGGATTACGCTAACCCTCAACCGCGCCCTTTTTCCCACGCATTCATCGTGAATCGTTTTTCTATAACTGTATGCACATGTATCACATCGTGCCATCCGAGTCCTGTCACAGGGCAAAACAAGAAATACAGGACTCGGTCGGGAGCTTTAGATTTATCTGCCGATGCAGATACTAAGGTCTGCTTTTCTACACGTGGCTATGGTCCCACGAGACCCCTCCCTCAACTAGTGAAAGGCAACACAAGAGAAAATCTTGCATGAGAACTACACTCCGGCCAGCCCACATCCTACGGCCTACCTCACCCATAATTAGATAGCAATTATGGTCTGTTGGGTGTTCCCTGCCTTTCCGTACGTACACGCTTGACTCAAAATGGTAGATGATCGACGAACTTGCTATCTCGGGCACCTTATGTATTCGTCGACTCACTGCTATCCATCCCAGTCTTTAGGTCGCTCGTATAGCAACCAAGGCATACTCTTGGTTCTTCTAACGCAGACCTTAACCTCTTGTGAGCCCAGGATGATCATCTGCGACCTCACAGAGGGATACCAAGAATATCCTCACGTTCCCCGAAGCCGCTGCTTCGTTACCCAGTTCGCTGGAGCCTTTATCTAAACCAGATAGCCTGCTCCTACACGTATACTTAAACGATGACCTACCGTATCGGGTTACTCATCTATCTAAGAGGTGGTCCACATTTCCTTGGCTAAGAATTATTACTTAGTTTCCCTTAACTAAGGTTTACCACTTAGCCTTATTTCCACAATCCTTGTTGACTATGGTTATTTACCTAATCCTCCGAATTAGGGTTTATCTAATGGGTTAGGTGTCACTTAAGTTCATAATTTAGCCCGTCTACAAACCATGTCAAAATTGGCTAAGTATCCAAGTCCAAGACTTAACCCTACAAACCATGTGTCAAGTTGGCTAAGTATATTAAGCAATCCATAACTTAACCTCGTCTAATTATCATTTTAGATTGGTTAATTATATAAATTAACTTGACCTTGTCAAATTACCGAGTCAAATCGGTCAAGCGTATTCAAGTGATTCGTGACTTAGCCTTATCATGTTTTCACGTTAGATTGGTTAAGTATAGGTCACTTAACCACATCAAACAAACGAGTTGGATTAGTTAAGTGTGAATTAACTTAACCCCGTCCAATTACCATGTTTAGATTAGTTAGGTCTGAGTTTACTTAACCCCATCCATTAACTGTATTAAACGGTTAAGTGTTACTAAGAAAATTTACTTAACCTTATCAAGTTATCGTGTTGGATTGATTAAGTGTTGGTTAACTTAATCCCGTCCCCTCGTCGTATAAAAATGGTCAAGTGTCGTTAGGTAAATCAAGTTACTTAACCTACCCAACCCTGTCATGTTTTGTTAAGTATCATTAGCCTAATCAAATTACTTAACCCATTTGTCCATGTCATATTTGGTTAAGCCTCATTAATCAAATTAACTTAACCCTATTATGTGGCATTAATTATTTAATGCACCCCAACCTCTCACATTAGACTTTGTTGTGGTTACTAGTTAAGCCGGGCGGGTCCGGGTAGATTTACACCACAACTTGGTCTAACCTCGGGTTCAAGCACAACATGACCAACTTCTCACATTGGGTCCTATTGTTTGCAACTACTAGTTAGGCCGGTCGGTTCCGGGTAGTTTTACGTTGCAAACTCAACCCAACCTCGAGTTGGCCACCTTCATGTTTAGTCTAGTGTCATGTTCATAGTCAAGTTTTCAAGCAATTGGGTAGACCTAACTTAATAGGTAAATTCCCAATGGGTAGACCTAACTTAATAGGTAAATTCCCAAGCTTATGTTTTTATGCATACTTACATGTCAACTTCCATGTTACATTTCAAGTTATGTTTTCAAGTATAAACACATGTCATATTTAACGTTACATGTTGTCATGTTTATACCCATTTACCCAAATCATATTCATGTCATTATGTTTCCCCATAATGTGACCCCAACGCTTTTTAAACTCGCATATACGTTTGCAACAACGTAATGGATTAAAAGAAGAGACCTGGCAAAGGCATGACAAAAATGGATATTAGGCCACAAGTTAATCATGGTGGCAAAGGAGGCACAAATGTGTTCATTAGCTTGCATGTTACATTCTTAAGCCTCAAAAACATGCATAAACCCAAACTTGGCACATAAGTGAATCATGGTGACAAAAGACATGGAATGATAACTAGAAACTCGCATATATCATCATATAAGGATTATGACTTCATATGCAAGTTGACATAATGATTATGAAGGTTTTCATGTTGCATAATGCAACATTTCAACATAAAGGTTGTGGCTTTTAGCTCATAAGATCAAGATAATGACTTCATAAACTTGCATAACATGATAGCATGCATCATTCTCAATGATCAAACCCAAACTTTCAACATGAACATTTAACTTCATAGTTAATATCTAAGAGTAGGGAAGGGCTTACCTTGCTATGAAGGCCTAAATCGATTAATCTAAAGCTTGTGATGAAGCCTATGCATGCCATCACCCAAAAACCCAAAGATAAACACTCCAAATCAACAAAAATACCATCTTTATGAACAAAGATCAAAGCTTTTGCCTTGAAATCAACTTGAGAAGCTCTCATACTAACATAGGGACTCTCTAATACTCTCATGATCATGAAACCTCTCATAGAAATGAAGTGGAGGCTAGGATAGTTGAGTGGAGGCCATGAGAGTAGCAATTTTGCCATGGTTTAGTTGCATGAATGAATAATGAGGATTTAGGATAGGTTAGGGTCTTATTTATAGATTAGGCAAGTGTTTTAGGCCATAGGATTAAACCTAGATTCAATCCAAGCCATCAAAGCATGTCTTGGGGAAGAAGTCAAGTGTAGGAACCATCTAGGGCCTTTAGATTAAAGATGGACCATGAGAACCATCCAAATGCAAAATCTGCATTTGAGCGAATCGGCCCACGGGTTGACAGCCAAACACCCTGGATTAACCCCTAGTCGACCCAGCAGGCTCGGGTCGACCTCAAAAATCGGCCTGTTCGGTTATTCCCCTCTCCTAATTCGCTGTTTTGAACATTTTTGCATATTTATTTATTTAATTTTCAATTATATATATATATATATCAATATCAATATATATATATATATATATTTCTCTGCGCAACCCATTTCACTTAATTAAGTATACTTCAATTTGGGAATTTTTCGTGAAATTTCGCGAGGCCATATCTTGGTCATACGGACTCCGATTTTCGAAAACTCGGACTCTATTTCGCGTATTTTTCCGAGACGAACGCAATGGCATAGCCCGTTTCACTTGATTCAGAATTTAAAATTAAATTCTGCCTTGATTCTCGTCTTAATCATGTTATCGAAATACGGGTTGTTACATTCTCCCCACCTTTTAGGATTTCGTCCCCGAAATCTCCAAGTTAGGAAGAACATATCCTACCGTCCATCATCCATCTACTCAAAACATCATCCACAAGCAACCATTGTCCTTAGATGATTTCTAATGCTGTATGAATATATGCAAAACGTGTGTGTACATGTTCCTTAGCTAATGCTAATGATCAGGCCTGAATAATCTTTCTAATGCAAAAATATGTATAGTGCCATGAATCCAACATGTATGCAAATAGTCCTAGTCATATAGATACTATATGCGTGCACAATCATTCATCCATATGCCACAACCGCATGATAATACATTCGATTTCATCCATAAACAAGTATAAATACTCGTGCATATGCAATATGAAGTGTGACCGAGTCGAGCTAGTATCTAATGTGTATTCGCGCATCCACGAGCAACCATTTGCAACCATATCAATCATAACATGTTTCAAATACATGTTTACATCCATAGGGTTCTACCTAGGATTCCCTGAAACAGGGTCGAGAAGATAAACAAGACAAACTCCTTACGGGGTTTGTAACAGAAAATAGGACCGAGAGGATGTCCATAAAAGATAGCCTACAAGTAAGCTCTACAGAAAACAGGGATCAAGGATATACTCCCAAAAAGAGATATCATGCGCGTATCTAGTCTTTGACCATCAAAGTCGTCTTTTAACTTCGCGATTTTGTAGCTTCTTATTCCTGTTTCCATAACATGAGCTGGAACTCATTTCTTCGTCGCCTCTCGTTCCACTTGCACTTATCCTTTTCCTAGAATACTTGACGCAAATATGACTGCGTACTCATGATCTCATGCAAGCTTTCCAAAATTCACTAGTGAATCTCGGACCTCGTACCGCAGGGTATTTCTCGTAGAAGAACTTCCTCTTGAAAGTAAACAGATGCCAACCAGGTTATCAAGCGCACTTACTAGGGTGATCTCTATAACCCATGCATAAATGAAGTAAACCATCCGTCTTATCGGCGAACACCACTCGATCGGGCTTCAAATTTCCAATAGAGGTATCCAGGGATTCTAGGTAACTAATCATGACCAAACCCAAAAGGTTCCACGAGACTTCGAGGGTATTACCAAGGCTAGTCAAGAGTCTAACTACCCTCCTATCAAAACCGAGAGTGGCACCCCTTACTGGATAACCACTTCATCCCTAGAATCCATCCATAGCTTAAAAACATAAGCATTATTTCCAAACTCAACACTTGGCATATACATTCCCAAATCCAAACAAGTCATGTATAAATGGACTGATTCTCCAATAGGACTTTGAGACAAAAATGGGATTCTCTATTACGCTAGTACTTAAGGTGCAGATACTTAACTATCGAAGCAGACTTAAATGATACGATGATCAAAACAAAGTCCTAACGGGATGATAGAGAAGAAAAGCTAAACCTTTAACAAGATCGTCACCCTCCTTCCGAGGTACCCTAGAAATGAGAGCATACTACTACCCTCCCGATGATCTTGTCCTTGTCCCATAATACTTAACTATCCGCCCCGTTTTACCATGCCAAAGGTACTCTCTCGTCATGGGTTTCATTGTTCATCTTTCTCCCTCCTTTGAGGACTAAGCCATACCAACAAGTTGCTCATCCTTAAGCTCGTATCCTTTATCCTTGTTCTCACTATCCTTTCATGCATAACTCTGCAACGGTCTCTCGAGAACCACCTCCATCGTACGGGAAACACTTACGCAGCTAGAGAGACTAGTCGCAGTCAAAACCACTGTGACTACAGATGGAGGAAAGAAAGGAAAAGAGATTCGATCAAGGAAACAAGGATAATGCTAATGGCCTTTGGGGAATAGCCTTTTTCTTTTCAAAAGAAAATTTTCTTGAAAAATGCTTCTTTGTAAACGGTTTTTCAAATAATTTTCAGAAGGTCTTTAAAAAGTTTTGCCCAGTCTAGTAACCTTCTGCTCTGATACCAAATGTAACACCCCGCCTCCGCTAGGGTCACTCGCAAAGGAATGCACTAGCTTTAGAGGGGCATTATTGGTAAACATGCACAGAAATATCACAAGATAGAACATATATAAATAGCGGAAGTAAAATCAAACTTTCATAACATGAATAAATAAGGTCTAAAGCCTTTTACATCAGAGTACATCAAAACCTGTCTTGCAATAGTAAAGAAGCATAAAGACTTTTTAATAAATTATTCCCCAAGTAAAAACAGTAAAGTAGCCATAGCCAAGAGAAGTCCAAGCCATCCATGATGACCTTCAAGCAGAAGAAGTCCGAACTAAACAGCATTGTTTCCTCCCTGTAACCTGGGGGGGGAACGGAAGAAAAGAGGCGAAACAAAACGGGTCAGTCAAAAAGACTGAGTAAGCCCTATCTACTATTAGTATAAAAACTAGTAAAGCTAACTGTCATGAGAAACTGAGATGAACATAAGCATGATAACAAGATAGATAAGCTAAATCAAAATAACAGGGTGAACTATTGAACTTAGATAAACTAAGGTATCGCGATAAACTACGGCATCATGATAAATCAAAGTATCCCATCGTCAGATTTCTATCAAGTATACTATCCCAAGGTATCTACCCCGTCTAACATCCCACGGTATCTGTTTCGTATATTCTTCCTGGTTCTAACATGTATTTTTGCTCTGCACCTCTCGTACTAGTATCCCAACCCGCGTCATGTGTTAACCATGAATGTCCCTTGCCCAATGTTATGTAATGGTCCATGTCAACCTAATATATCGCATATATAGGTTACTCAAATCATATGTTTCTTTCCATGTATATAAGTTCAGTCCTTTGCCGTACCTCGTACGGGCTTCCTCATGTCGTATTATCCTTGAAATCGTTTGGACTGTCACCCTTGTTCTAGCTAGGCTCTTCCATATGAATCATCGTTTGAACTACTAGGACTTACGCCACCTAGCACCACTAGGGATTACGCTTACCTATTGCACGCTTTCGTATTTCGGTTTGGGTTAAACCACCTAGGCCACTAGGGATTACGCTAACCCTCAACCGCGCCCTTTTTCCCACGCATTCATCGTGAATCGTTTTTCTATAACTGTATGCACATGTATCACATCGTGCCATCCGAGTCCTGTCACAGGGCAAAACAAGAAATACAGGACTCGGTCGGGAGCTTTAGATTTATCTGCCGATGCAGATACTAAGGTCTGCTTTTCTACACGTGGCTATGGTCCCACGAGACCCCTCCCTCAACTAGTGAAAGGCAACACAAGAGAAAATCTTGCATGAGAACTACACTCCGGCCAGCCCACATCCTACGGCCTACCTCACCCATAATTAGATAGCAATTATGGTCTGTTGGGTGTTCCCTGCCTTTCCGTACGTACACGCTTGACTCAAAATGGTAGATGATCGACGAACTTGCTATCTCGGGCACCTTATGTATTCGTCGACTCACTGCTATCCATCCCAGTCTTTAGGTCGCTCGTATAGCAACCAAGGCATACTCTTGGTTCTTCTAACGCAGACCTTAACCTCTTGTGAGCCCAGGATGATCATCTGCGACCTCACAGAGGGATACCAAGAATATCCTCACGTTCCCCGAAGCCGCTGCTTCGTTACCCAGTTCGCTGGAGCCTTTATCTAAATCAGATAGCCTGCTCCTACACGTATACTTAAACGATGACCTACCGTATCGGGTTACTCATCTATCTAAGAGGTGGTCCACATTTCCTTGGCTAAGAATTATTACTTAGTTTCCCTTAACTAAGGTTTACCACTTAGCCTTATTTCCACAATCCTTGTTGACTATGGTTATTTACCTAATCCTCCGAATTAGGGTTTATCTAATGGGTTAGGTGTCACTTAAGTTCATAATTTAGCCCGTCTACAAACCATGTCAAAATTGGCTAAGTATCCAAGTCCAAGACTTAACCCTACAAACCATGTGTCAAGTTGGCTAAGTATATTAAGCAATCCATAACTTAACCTCGTCTAATTATCATTTTAGATTGGTTAATTATATAAATTAACTTGACCTTGTCAAATTACCGAGTCAAATCGGTCAAGCGTATTCAAGTGATTCGTGACTTAGCCTTATCATGTTTTCACGTTAGATTGGTTAAGTATAGGTCACTTAACCACATCAAACAAACGAGTTGGATTAGTTAAGTGTGAATTAACTTAACCCCGTCCAATTACCATGTTTAGATTAGTTAGGTCTGAGTTTACTTAACCCCATCCATTAACTGTATTAAACGGTTAAGTGTTACTAAGAAAATTTACTTAACCTTATCAAGTTATCGTGTTGGATTGATTAAGTGTTGGTTAACTTAATCCCGTCCCCTCGTCGTATAAAAATGGTCAAGTGTCGTTAGGTAAATCAAGTTACTTAACCTACCCAACCCTGTCATGTTTTGTTAAGTATCATTAGCCTAATCAAATTACTTAACCCATTTGTCCATGTCATATTTGGTTAAGCCTCATTAATCAAATTAACTTAACCCTATTATGTGGCATTAATTATTTAATGCACCCCAACCTCTCACATTAGACTTTGTTGTGGTTACTAGTTAAGCCGGGCGGGTCCGGGTAGATTTACACCACAACTTGGTCTAACCTCGGGTTCAAGCACAACATGACCAACTTCTCACATTGGGTCCTATTGTTTGCAACTACTAGTTAGGCCGGTCGGTTCCGGGTAGTTTTACGTTGCAAACTCAACCCAACCTCGAGTTGGCCACCTTCATGTTTAGTCTAGTGTCATGTTCATAGTCAAGTTTTCAAGCAATTGGGTAGACCTAACTTAATAGGTAAATTCCCAATGGGTAGACCTAACTTAATAGGTAAATTCCCAAGCTTATGTTTTTATGCATACTTACATGTCAACTTCCATGTTACATTTCAAGTTATGTTTTCAAGTATAAACACATGTCATATTTAACGTTACATGTTATCATGTTTATACCCATTTACCCAAATCATATTCATGTCATTATGTTTCCCCATAATGTGACCCCAACGCTTTTTAAACTCGCATATACGTTTGCAACAACGTAATGGATTAAAAGAAGAGACCTGGCAAAGGCATGACAAAAATGGATATTAGGCCACAAGTTAATCATGGTGGCAAAGGAGGCACAAATGTGTTCATTAGCTTGCATGTTACATTCTTAAGCCTCAAAAACATGCATAAACCCAAACTTGGCACATAAGTGAATCATGGTGACAAAAGACATGGAATGATAACTAGAAACTCGCATATATCATCATATAAGGATTATGACTTCATATGCAAGTTGACATAATGATTATGAAGGTTTTCATGTTGCATAATGCAACATTTCAACATAAAGGTTGTGGCTTTTAGCTCATAAGATCAAGATAATGACTCCATAAACTTGCATAACATGATAGCATGCATCATTCTCAATGATCAAACCCAAACTTTCAACATGAACATTTAACTTCATAGTTAATATCTAAGAGTAGGGAAGGGCTTACCTTGCTATGAAGGCCTAAATCGATTAATCTAAAGCTTGTGATGAAGCCTATGCATGCCATCACCCAAAAACCCAAAGATAAACACTCCAAATCAACAAAAATACCATCTTTATGAACAAAGATCAAAGCTTTTGCCTTGAAATCAACTTGAGAAGCTCTCATACTAACATAGGGACTCTCTAATACTCTCATGATCATGAAACCTCTCATAGAAATGAAGTGGAGGCTAGGATAGTTGAGTGGAGGCCATGAGAGTAGCAATTTTGCCATGGTTTAGTTGCATGAATGAATAATGAGGATTTAGGATAGGTTAGGGTCTTATTTATAGATTAGGCAAGTGTTTTAGGCCATAGGATTAAACCTAGATTCAATCCAAGCCATCAAAGCATGTCTTGGGGAAGAAGTCAAGTGTAGGAACCATCTAGGGCCTTTAGATTAAAGATGGACCATGAGAACCATCCAAATGCAAAATCTGCATTTGAGCGAATCGGCCCACGGGTTGACAGCCAAACACCCTGGATTAACCCCTAGTCGACCCAGCAGGCTCGGGTCGACCTCAAAAATCGGCCTGTTCGGTTATTCCCCTCTCCTAATTCGCTGTTTTGAACATTTTTGCATATTTATTTATTTAATTTTCAATTATATATATATATATATCAATATATATATATATATATATATATATTTCTCTGCGCAACCCATTTCACTTAATTAAGTATACTTCAATTTGGGAATTTTTCGTGAAATTTCGCGAGGCCATATCTTGGTCATACGGACTCCGATTTTCGAAAACTCGGACTCTATTTCGCGTATTTTTCCGAGACGAACGCAATGGCATAGCCCGTTTCACTTGATTCAGAATTTAAAATTAAATTCTGCCTTGATTCTCGTCTTAATCATGTTATCGAAATACGGGTTGTTACAGTGAGAATTTTATTTTTATTTAATTTAATTTATTTTATTATTATTTTTATGATTATTAGCAGTAGAACCGATATGACACGATGTTTAAACATAGATCTAAACCGATCATAACATATGACGTGAAATCGGAATTGTCTATTATGCTATGTGATTAGACCTGAAATTTCAGGTTTAAATCTGAATTATAAATTAATTAAAATTATTTATATGTTCTTTATTTAATTACACCGTGTTGATTTTACTAATGCCCAGTTATAACATCACCTTGAAATCACCTGGATGCTAGTTATTGATTTGGATTTGTGGTTATGTTTGGATGTGTGGTCATGCGATGTGATGAAAATTTACAATTTATTTGATGCAAATAAATTAAGAATGCTACTTGTGATGAGATTTATATTCTCTTCTTATGTAAAATCGAAATAGGGAGAAATTGACATTTTTTGTAAAATGTTAATATAGAAAATGTCACCATATGACTAATTGACATTTTTTTTTTTATGTTAATATAGAAAACTGTCACCGTATGAAATTTACATTTTTATTTGTCAAAATAAAATAGCATATTCACTGTATGATAACATGTACATTTTTATTTGTCAAAATAAAATAGCATATTCACTGTATGATAACATGTACATTTTTATTTGTCAAAATAAAATAGCATATTCACTGTATGATAACATGTACATTTTTATTTGTCAAGATAAAATAGCATATTCACCGTATGATAACATGTACATTTTTATTTGTCAAAATAAAAAGACGATCTTTCTGTACTTAAAATAAAAAGACAAATCTTTTTATATTGAAAACAAAAAGATGAAAATCCGACGATGTAAATAAAAAAGACAATCTTTTTGTATTGTATAATAGAAGAGATAATATTTTTACATTGTAAAATAGAAAGATTAATATCTTTAAGTTGTAAAGTAGAGAAGTTGATATTTTTACATTATCAAAATAAAAAGTTGACATCTTTACATGGTAAACATAAAAGTGAATATTTTTGCATTGTGAGTAAAAGAATGAATTTTGCGATTTAAAGTAAAATAACATTTTTATATGTTATTTAGATAAGAATTTACACCGTATGAATTAAATTACATTTTTTCTATGTAATTTACATATGAATTAGGATGGGATGATAAAAAATTATTTTTTTATAGGAAATTAAAACAAAAATTCACATTTTTGTTTGCATTGGATTGAATAAACAAAATTAGCACTTTGTTTGCATTGAGAAGAATTAGACAAAATATACATTTTTGTATATTAAGAGTGAATTAGCGAAATAAGTATATTTTCACAATGCAAACATGACATTAGAATAAAAATTCATTTTTGTCAATGTAAAGTTAGCAACAAAAATCATTTTGTCAATACAAATGAAGTTGGCGACAAAATCATTTTTGTCAAATAATGAAGTAGTGATATAATTATATTTTGTCAATGTAAAAGAAAGACAAAATATACATTTTGATAAATGTAAAGAATGACGTGAACCGTATGTGTATGCTATGATATAAACCATTGTATGTTAATGAATATATTTTGTTTATTATAAAAGTTATAAAAGTAAGAAAAGCACTGTATGTGAATGACTATACTTTTGTTCACTATAAAATAGAATATGGCATTATATGAAATGAACAATATTTGTCATAAATAAGAAATATTTGCATTGTATGAAAATAGCATATTTGTTAATGTTAATATAGAAAATTTGCATTGCATGAAAATAGTGATTTTATCAATTTAGAAAAAAATAAAATGCATTGTATGTATAGTATTTTTGTCAATTTAGAAAAGTATAAAATGCATTGTATGTATAGTATTTTTGTCAATTTAGAAAAGTATAAAATGCATTGTATGTATAGTATTTTTGTCAATTTAGAAAAGTATAAAATGCATTGTATGTATAGTATTTTTGTCAATTTAGGAAAAAAAAATGCATTGTATGAATAGCATTTTTGTCAAGTTAGAAAAATATCAAATGCATTGTATGTATAGCATTTTTGTCAAGTTAGAGAAATATCAAATGTATTGTATGTATAGATTTTTTTTTGTCAAGTTAGAAAAGTATCAAATGCATTGTATGTAAATAATATTTTGTCATGTTAGAAAATATTAAATGCATTGCATGTGAAAATAGTGTTTTTGTAATGTTAATAAATAGAAAAAGCACCGTATGTAATATTAACATTATCTTTAATGTTAATAAATAGAAAAAGCATCGTATGTCAAGAAGGATAGTTTAATCATAGGATTCATATACATTTATTTTCAATGTTATTAAAAAGAAAATGAAGTGTATGTAAATTTGACATCATTTACAATGTTATTTTACAAGAGGATTCACCGTATGATTGATTAACATATTTTTAATGTTAAAATAAAAATATCTACACCATATGGTATTAACATCATCTTTAAATGTTGAAAATAAGAAAACCTTCATCGTAGGAAAATTTCATTTTTGTTAACGTAATAAAAAGAGAAATCCACCGAATGCTATTTACATTATTTTATAAGTATAATATAATTGAAATTCATAGCATGATGAAATTAACATTGCTAATGTTAATGTAATAAAGGTAATTTCACCGTAGGATGTAATTAATATTTTTTAAATGTTAATATAAAAAGAAATTTATGCCGTAGGATAAGATGTTCATTATTTTATAATGTATATAAAAGAGAAAAATGCATCGTAGGAAATGTACATTATTATTATTTTTATGTTAAATAGAAAGGTAATCTACATCGTAAGATGAAGTGTACATTATTTATAATGGGAATAGAAAGGGAATTCCATCGTAAAATAAAATTTCATTTTAATGTAATTGAAATTAAAAATGCATTTAAAAAGAGAATTAACTGTAGAATGAATTACATTATTTTATAATGTGAATTAAAAGAAGAATTGCACCGTAGGATGAGAAAAACCTTATTTTTAATTTTAATTTTAAA
Source organism: Allium sativum (assembly GCA_030737875.1). Classification (NCBI taxonomy): domain Eukaryota; kingdom Viridiplantae; phylum Streptophyta; class Magnoliopsida; order Asparagales; family Amaryllidaceae; genus Allium; species Allium sativum. The sequence goes on along the minus strand of CM060923.1, from coordinate 472,630,601 downwards.
AAGAGTTTAACGATAGGATTAATATACATTATTTTTAATGTAGATAATAAAAGAAAGTTTAATCAGAGGATAAGTTACATTATTTATAATGAAAATTAAAGAGAATTGACCGTAGGATTGAATTATATTATTTTAATTAAAAGGTAATTCAACATAGGATGAGTTACATTATCTTAATGTAAATTAAATGTAATTTACATCGTAGGAAGTTAACTTTTATGTTAAATGATTAACATTAAAGAAGGATTACAACGTAGAATGAGTTAACATTATTTTTGATGACAATATATAAGAATGCGACATGTAAATGCAAGTTTACATTTTATGCAATGTAAATAAGTAAGAATGTGACATGTAATTGCAAGTTTGCATTTTATTAAATGTAAAGAAAACAAGAATGTGATATGTAATGAAAGTTTACATTTTAATTAATGTAAATAAAAATATGATTTTGAGAATGCGTCGTTAAGTAAGAAGTTTGACTATTTTAAATAATTAAAATAGAATAAATTGTTAATAAAAATAATTATTAACAAATAAGGAGGATTTCCAAAAATATATATATGTATATATATATACGAGGATTGTTTGGGAAGTCCGAGATATTCTCATCCCAAATTAATCCAGCGGCGTTAAAGATCGAAGTAAGAAGACGAAACATGAAGACCGTAAACCTTCCCTCGAATGGACAGCAATCGAGACCCTGAATTGACTTGCTACCAATTCATGGGTCAAGGTCATTGCCCAGACGTACGTGTTGGTTTCACGGATTTGACTTTCGTTCAGACCCAGAGCATAAGTTTAAATGGATGGTGTGTCTGACATCGTACTTCGTTATATATCATATTGTTGATTTTCTGTTAATATATAAATATTGGTGGTGGAGAATTTATTCTCTACTTAACACCCATTTATGTATTGATGGAGAAGCAATGGTATGGTATGGAGTGACAGTGTGGCATACTAAGATGCAATGATCAAGGTTTATTGTTGAAAAGCAGAACCTTGTGGAGACGATCAAAGCATGGCCTGTTTAGGCGTAGCTTTGTGTAACGGGACTTCGCGAGCCTCACACCCCGGTTGAGTCAAAAACGGGCGAAGGGAACGCAGGGAAAGCAGCACGTTTCTTTCTAGCTAGAAGTAGTGTCAGGGACCTCCCAGCGCTGATACTTTACTTATGTGGATGATGGAATGTGGCGCGCCTCGGATAGGTCCTATAGGACCGGGAAACGTGTGCTTAGGAATTGCCAATCCTCTAAGCTGTATGTGAGGACCGGCCCTGCAGGATCCAAGGGTTAACTGCGGGGAATCCTGAGGCACTAGCTAGAGTGTCTCGAATCGGTAAGGAGCTCCGCTCTAGCCTTGACTCATGATGGAAACCAAAATCCAAATACGAACCGACGAATTTGATTGTATTACTAGTACAGAGGCATAGTATATGGTACCTATGCTTCCTAAGATTAATACATTTACTTTGAAATGCTTTCATATACACTAATAATAATATTAGATGCGTATTTGCCGTATTTAGCATGTTTAATCCCCATAAGGTAAAACCCTATCCTCTGGTGTGCGTTGCATTGTGTGATGGGACTTGGGTCTTATGGTGATTCCATTTTTCTAAAAAAAAGCATTGCGTTGTTTACGAGGTACTTATTTATTTGTTATGACACTTTAAATTATGCACGGCAATCCATTAGAGTAAACCCGTTCCGCGTTAGCGGCGTGGTCTTTGGATTTGCCTTATATCTAATAGTTATTTTACTTAAGAATTCTCACACCAGTCCTTGTTGCTGGCCAAAGGGGCTGGGTACGCATGATAGGGGGTTCTCGCTTCGCGGTTTGGTGGCGAACGGGAGACTCTTACCCCTACATGTCCCTGTTGAGGGTTGGTAAGGCAATGGCCGGGAGGCTCGAGAGGGTCGCCGTAAAACAAGGTGTACTGGGGGACCACTGTGAGCCACGGTGGGTTTTACCTGCTGCTTTGGGGGGATGAAGGGATGGTTGCAAAGCCTACCGGATTTCGTCCGAGCCGTCACAGTTGGTATCAGAGCTTTGGTTTACAAAGCGGAGTACAACATATTTATAATAATTCGTTTACGTAGAATCACTATATTCTACGGCGAACAGTTCATGAGATACATAATAGCCAGTCACTTTATCGTCATCTTTTTCATTCATCCTTCGATCTTTTCTATCTCTTAAAATCACCATTTCCGTTATTTTGACTCTTCCCTTAATCATGCATTCGAAGAAGACTAAGAGAAGTGGCGATGCTCAATTAGCACACGTTTACGAATGAGCGAAAGGACCAACTTCTTCAGTGCCAGCTTCTACTGAAGGAGGAGGAAAGCCTGTTGTCTCTAAAGGTACGCCTAGAATAAGTTACGTTCTCCATGTTTCTTTCTATTTTTTTTTATGATCCGTTGCTTGGCTTTCTCTCTCTCTTATCCTCTTTCTTCTTCCTCTTTCTCCTTTTCGGGGACGAAAAGTTTTTAAGTGGGGGAGACTGTAACGACCCTGAATTTTGGGGCCAAGTTAAAATTTATTTTAAGTGATTTTAAATGAGTTTTGATATTTAAAATAATCTATTTTAAATAATAAGGATCACAAATTTGGTTCAAATCGAAGTTATAATGAATAAGTTAATTTTAATTATAAAAAGAGCTAGAAATAGCGCGGTAGTTTGAAAAGTCAAACTTGAACTTTGACTGACTATACAGGATGCAAAATTTAACGGATTTTAGTAAAACCAAAAATATTAGAATCTATTTAAAAATATCTTTCCAACGAATCCGAAAAATCGAAATTTCATAGCGGAAATCAAAAGTTATGGCTAATTCAATTTTTAGAAAAGTCGGTGGGTAATTTGCATAGGACAAAAATGCTACTTTTTGCATACGAAGGAATTTGAACTCGAAACCACTTCCATTGGTTTCAAAATGGCGTTTCTGCATTGAAAAACAGTAAACACTTATATGTTTCGAGTTTCAGAAATTATTTGTTTAAAAATGTATTTTTAATATTAAATATATTCGCCTTGAAAATAGCCATTTTTCAAAAAATCTCAGAATCGAACGAAATAAATTTTGTTGGATTCGTATCATCAAAAGAAAGCTAAAAATGATTTTTTGGTAATTTTTGGAATTAATATATAATTATAATTGATTTTTCAGTGTAAACGGGCAAATTTTTGACTTTAAAATTCATTAAAAAATTCAAACGGGCTCAGAATTGAACGAAATTAATTTTCTTAGGTCCACAGCATCAAAACATAGCTAAATATATTTTTCGAGGATTTTTGAAGTTAATTGGTGACCTGGGTGAATTTCTACGTACGTTTGAATTTAAAATAATGATTTATATTTAAAACTGAAAAACGAAGGCCAAGACGATCTCGTGGGCTGATGAGACATATCCAGATGAGTTCGGAATGGGGGCTAAATGGTATGAACGACAGTAAGCAGGCTTGAATCGGGGTTCGGGCCAAAACGGGCTTAAGCGGGCCTAATTACATAATTAGTTAACCCTAATATAATATTATAATATCCGAAAATCACTGTTCATCCTCCATCTTCAGCCGACACCTCTTCATGCTGAACCCATCATGGCTGAAAACTTCAAACCCTCATAACTCTTTCGTTTCTCAACGAAAATTTGCGTGTGAGTACACGTTTCGAAGCTCTCGCCGAGCTCTTCGATCTCCGACAAGTCCCGTCCCTTTCCGTCGCCTGTGCCGCCCGCCCCGAGCCCGAGAAGGTCCGCCGGTCGCAGCCACGCCGGGCCCACCACGCTCGATCGAACTCCACCCTCTTCTGGCCGTGCAAAGATCTCTCCAAGGCGGTCATTCTCCAAAAAACCGCACTCAAAACCGTTCAGTAAATCAAAAGTTATCGCGATTTGAAGTTTCGAACAAATTCTGAAAATATGGTATGCTTCAGATTTCCCCACGCTTTTAAGTGTTACACAGCCAGTTGTTAAAAGTCTGAATTTGATTTTTCCTATGAATTTGCATTGGAATCATTCCAGATCTGAAATCAAATTGAATACAAACACCGGATCTGATTGAACCCGAGCCATCTTTTCAGACTAGACCACTGTGAGAATTTTATTTTTATTTAATTTAATTTATTTTATTATTATTTTTATGATTATTAGCAGTAGAACCGATATGACACGATGTTTAAACATAGATCTAAACCGATCATAACATATGACGTGAAATCGGAATTGTCTATTATGCTATGTGATTAGACCTGAAATTTCAGGTTTAAATCTGAATTATAAATTAATTAAAATTATTTATATGTTCTTTATTTAATTACACCGTGTTGATTTTACTAATGCCCAGTTATAACATCACCTTGAAATCACCTGGATGCTAGTTATTGATTTGGATTTGTGGTTATGTTTGGATGTGTGGTCATGCGATGTGATGAAAATTTACAATTTATTTGATGCAAATAAATTAAGAATGCTACTTGTGATGAGATTTATATTCTCTTCTTATGTAAAATCGAAATAGGGAGAAATTGACATTTTTTGTAAAATGTTAATATAGAAAATGTCACCATATGACTAATTGACATTTTTTTTTTATGTTAATATAGAAAACTGTCACCGTATGAAATTTACATTTTTATTTGTCAAAACAAAATAGCATATTCACTGTATGATAACATGTACATTTTTATTTGTCAAAATAAAATAGCATATTCACTGTATGATAACATGTACATTTTTATTTGTCAAAATAAAATAGCATATTCACTGTATGATAACATGTACATTTTTATTTGTCAAGATAAAATAGCATATTCACCGTATGATAACATGTACATTTTTATTTGTCAAAATAAAAAGACGATCTTTCTGTACTTAAAATAAAAAGACAAATCTTTTTATATTGAAAACAAAAAGATGAAAATCCGACGATGTAAATAAAAAAGACAATCTTTTTGTATTGTATAATAGAAGAGATAATATTTTTACATTGTAAAATAGAAAGATTAATATCTTTAAGTTGTAAAGTAGAGAAGTTGATATTTTTACATTATCAAAATAAAAAGTTGACATCTTTACATGGTAAACATAAAAGTGAATATTTTTGCATTGTGAGTAAAAGAATGAATTTTGCGATTTAAAGTAAAATAACATTTTTATATGTTATTTAGATAAGAATTTACACCGTATGAATTAAATTACATTTTTTCTATGTAATTTACATATGAATTAGGATGGGATGATAAAAAATTATTTTTTTATAGGAAATTAAAACAAAAATTCACATTTTTGTTTGCATTGGATTGAATAAACAAAATTAGCACTTTGTTTGCATTGAGAAGAATTAGACAAAATATACATTTTTGTATATTAAGAGTGAATTAGCGAAATAAGTATATTTTCACAATGCAAACATGACATTAGAATAAAAATTCATTTTTGTCAATGTAAAGTTAGCAACAAAAATCATTTTGTCAATACAAATGAAGTTGGCGACAAAATCATTTTTGTCAAATAATGAAGTAGTGATATAATTATATTTTGTCAATGTAAAAGAAAGACAAAATATACATTTTGATAAATGTAAAGAATGACGTGAACCGTATGTGTATGCTATGATATAAACCATTGTATGTTAATGAATATATTTTGTTTATTATAAAAGTTATAAAAGTAAGAAAAGCACTGTATGTGAATGACTATACTTTTGTTCACTATAAAATAGAATATGGCATTATATGAAATGAACAATATTTGTCATAAATAAGAAATATTTGCATTGTATGAAAATAGCATATTTGTTAATGTTAATATAGAAAATTTGCATTGCATGAAAATAGTGATTTTATCAATTTAGAAAAAAATAAAATGCATTGTATGTATAGTATTTTTGTCAATTTAGAAAAGTATAAAATGCATTGTATGTATAGTATTTTTGTCAATTTAGAAAAGTATAAAATGCATTGTATGTATAGTATTTTTGTCAATTTAGAAAAGTATAAAATGCATTGTATGTATAGTATTTTTGTCAATTTAGGAAAAAAAAATGCATTGTATGAATAGCATTTTTGTCAAGTTAGAAAAATATCAAATGCATTGTATGTATAGCATTTTTGTCAAGTTAGAGAAATATCAAATGTATTGTATGTATAGATTTTTTTTTGTCAAGTTAGAAAAGTATCAAATGCATTGTATGTAAATAATATTTTGTCATGTTAGAAAATATTAAATGCATTGCATGTGAAAATAGTGTTTTTGTAATGTTAATAAATAGAAAAAGCACCGTATGTAATATTAACATTATCTTTAATGTTAATAAATAGAAAAAGCATCGTATGTCAAGAAGGATAGTTTAATCATAGGATTCATATACATTTATTTTCAATGTTATTAAAAAGAAAATGAAGTGTATGTAAATTTGACATCATTTACAATGTTATTTTACAAGAGGATTCACCGTATGATTGATTAACATATTTTTAATGTTAAAATAAAAATATCTACACCATATGGTATTAACATCATCTTTAAATGTTGAAAATAAGAAAACCTTCATCGTAGGAAAATTTCATTTTTGTTAACGTAATAAAAAGAGAAATCCACCGAATGCTATTTACATTATTTTATAAGTATAATATAATTGAAATTCATAGCATGATGAAATTAACATTGCTAATGTTAATGTAATAAAGGTAATTTCACCGTAGGATGTAATTAATATTTTTTAAATGTTAATATAAAAAGAAATTTATGCCGTAGGATAAGATGTTCATTATTTTATAATGTATATAAAAGAGAAAAATGCATCGTAGGAAATGTACATTATTATTATTTTTATGTTAAATAGAAAGGTAATCTACATCGTAAGATGAAGTGTACATTATTTATAATGGGAATAGAAAGGGAATTCCATCGTAAAATAAAATTTCATTTTAATGTAATTGAAATTAAAAATGCATTTAAAAAGAGAATTAACTGTAGAATGAATTACATTATTTTATAATGTGAATTAAAAGAAGAATTGCACCGTAGGATGAGAAAAACCTTATTTTTAATTTTAATTTTAAAAAGAGTTTAACGATAGGATTAATATACATTATTTTTAATGTAGATAATAAAAGAAAGTTTAATCAGAGGATAAGTTACATTATTTATAATGAAAATTAAAGAGAATTGACCGTAGGATTGAATTATATTATTTTAATTAAAAGGTAATTCAACATAGGATGAGTTACATTATCTTAATGTAAATTAAATGTAATTTACATCGTAGGAAGTTAACTTTTATGTTAAATGATTAACATTAAAGAAGGATTACAACGTAGAATGAGTTAACATTATTTTTGATGACAATATATAAGAATGCGACATGTAAATGCAAGTTTACATTTTATGCAATGTAAATAAGTAAGAATGTGACATGTAATTGCAAGTTTGCATTTTATTAAATGTAAAGAAAACAAGAATGCGATATGTAATGAAAGTTTACATTTTAATTAATGTAAATAAAAATATGATTTTGAGAATGCGTCGTTAAGTAAGAAGTTTGACTATTTTAAATAATTAAAATAGAATAAATTGTTAATAAAAATAATTATTAACAAATAAGGAGGATTTCCAAAAATATATATATGTATATATATACGAGGATTGTTTGGGAAGTCCGAGATATTCTCATCCCAAATTAATCCAGCGGCGTTAAAGATCGAAGTAAGAAGACGAAACATGAAGACCGTAAACCTTCCCTCGAATGGACAGCAATCGAGACCCTGAATTGACTTGCTACCAATTCATGGGTCAAGGTCATTGCCCAGACGTACGTGTTGGTTTCACGGATTTGACTTTCGTTCAGACCCAGAGCATAAGTTTAAATGGATGGTGTGTCTGACATCGTACTTCGTTATATATCATATTGTTGATTTTTTGTTAATATATAAATATTGGTGGTGGAGAATTTATTCTCTACTTAACACCCATTTATGTATTGATGGAGAAGCAATGGTATGGTATGGAGTGACAGTGTGGCATACTAAGATGCAATGATCAAGGTTTATTGTTGAAAAGCAGAACCTTGTGGAGACGATCAAAGCATGGCCTGTTTAGGCGTAGCTTTGTGTAACGGGACTTCGCGAGCCTCACACCCCGGTTGAGTCAAAAACGGGCGAAGGGAACGCAGGGAAAGCAACACGTTTCTTTCTAGCTAGAAGTAGTGTCAGGGACCTCCCAGCGCTGATACTTTACTTATGTGGATGATGGAATGTGGCGCGCCTCGGATAGGTCCTATAGGACCGGGAAACGTGTGCTTAGGAATTGCCAATCCTCTAAGCTGTATGTGAGGACCGGCCCTGCAGGATCCAAGGGTTAACTGCGGGGAATCCTGAGGCACTAGCTAGAGTGTCTCGAATCGGTAAGGAGCTCCGCTCTAGCCTTGACTCATGATGGAAACCAAAATCCAAATACGAACCGACGAATTTGATTGTATTACTAGTACGGAGGCATAGTATATGGTACCTATGCTTCCTAAGATTAATACATTTACTTTGAAATGCTTTCATATACACTAATAATAATATTAGATGCGTATTTGCCGTATTTAGCATGTTTAATCACCATAAGGTAAAACCCTATCCTCTGGTGTGCGTTGCATTGTGTGATGGGACTTGGGTCTTATGGTGATTCCATTTTTCTAAAAAAAAGCATTGCGTTGTTTACGAGGTACTTATTTATTTGTTATGACACTTTAAATTATGCACGGCAATCCATTAGAGTAAACCCGTTCCGCGTTAGCGGCGTGGTCTTTGGATTTGCCTTATATCTAATAGTTATTTTACTTAAGAATTCTCACACCAGTCCCACGACTGACCCATAGTTTGTTTCACCTTTTTGCAAACTTGGGTGCCCTCTTTTCCACACGGGCAGCCAAGTAGACAGGTTCATTCTTTGCTTGGAGTCTTTTCTTTGGAGTCGCTTATCATTTTTCTTGGATTTGCTTTTGTGGAGAGGTGATGACTTGGAGCTTGAAGACTTTTTGTTTCTATTGGCATCTTTTCTTTTTTTTTTTAGACATCAAACTTATTTTTTTCTGCAAACTTGTTGTAATAGCTTAGATTATGTGACTGTGGATTTTCTGTGATTGATGACATTATATTTTTCCGCTGCTATAATGTTATTACTCTATGAATTTCCTTTGCTATATTGTATCTGTGTTCTGTTTTATTGTATCTATGTTGTATTCCAAAAATGATCACTCCTGCTTTCACACGTGGAAGTTTGGGGTCGTCACAATAGTTAACCACTTTGACCACTCTTGCGGCTTATGACACACAAAGCAACGAAGATAGCTTTCCAGAATTTTGTTGACAGCTTCAGTTTGGCCGTCTGATTGGGGGTGATATGCGGATCCCATCTTCAATGTGCTGTTGGGGTTTTGTGCGCAGCAGAAGTTTTGACAAAACACCCAAAAACAAAATGAATCTTTTTCACCCAATCACTTGAAGATGAATGTGATTGAATAACAAACAATAACACAAAAAATAATTTCGAAAATATGAACACACAATATTCCACCCAACCACCCTCTTTATTGATTCACCAAAATATTGTTTACAACCGATCTCAACTATCGTTAAACAAACACAACTTGAATCAATAACCTTATTGAGAAATAGGTAGAGAATATCTAATGGCTAAACAATTTGAGGAGAAAGATAATGAAAAACAATGGCAAATTTTTCCACCACATAATGAAGATATTATGTAGGCCTTTTATAGAGTAAATTGTCACCCAAATTATCCTCATATATCTCAAATATATCCGCATATATCTCAAATATATCTATTTGGATAAGCACCAAATAATCCTTGCCTTCATTTTCAAATATCCCACAAAAGTAGCAACAAATATCTCCACCAAAAATGGATCCACATAGAAAATTTGTTGCCTACAATTTTGTGATTTGCGTATCACAAATCTCAACACTCCACCTTGATACCAAATCACAACATCTCCTCCACTCAACACTAGCCAACTTAGCTCTCACTTTCAACCTTCTTTTCTCAATTAACATCATTACAAACCTCCACCATCGCCCACTAATGGTGCACCTCCCTCATCGTGCACCACACCAATAGCGATCTTCAAAAGCGTTTGTAATACCACAAAGACCTCCATCTTGTCTTTGTGGATTTCACAACTCGACATCCGTCTTCCGCTTGACATGATCTCTTCATCTCCGGGATCACTCGAGCATCATCAACATCTAGACCCTTGTCAATACCATGATCCTCCACCTTAGGACCATCAACAGTGACCATATTAACCTCTCCACCTTGCTGTGGACTAGGTTCTTCAACCGTCACCCGCCTTCCATTGTTGACCACTGAACCGACCAAACTATATAGGTTTCCCTCCTCCAAAACTCCTCGCATCATCACACGACCACCCTTCTTCACTCTCAAAACTCCACCTCGAGTATCATAAGTGCAACCGCGGCGATCTAACTGACCGAGAGATATGAGGTTATGCGAACAAGTGGGTATGTGCCTCACACCGGCAACTTCTCTCTCCACTCCATCATGCATCTGAAACCTAACAGCTCCAACTCCACAAATTGGTAGCTCTACTCCATTGGCCGTCTTTATCATGCCAACACTCTTCTCATACGAAGAAAAACTTTTCACATCTCGACATATGTGAAAACTGGCTCCTAAATCCATCTTCCAAGGCTCCACAACAATAAGTAGGATATCACATGAAGAATTGCCTTCGGTACCTTCAGCAAAGCCTGCCTATGCCTCATCACTATTATTATCACCTTGCGCCTTCTTCTTCTTCATATCTCGTATATATGAATAGCAATCATTGCGCTTGTGGCCTTTCTTACCACAATAATGACAAAAGATAGCACCTTTCTTCTTCCTTGTATCTTTACCTGAGTCCCCTGCTACCATCGCCTCAGTTTGAACCGATTTCAACTCCGACCCTTTTCTCCTTAGCTCCTCATTCAAAAGACTGCTTCGAACCGTTTCCAAAGAGATAGTTCCATTAGCATTGGAATTACTCAATGAAACAACCAAAGTCTCCCAGCTTTCCGAAAGAGAACTCATCAACAAAAGAGCCTGCAACTCATCATCAAAATTAACCTTCATGTTTGCCAATTGATTGATGACATCTTGAAACTCGTTCAAATGCTCTGCAACAGACTTCTCCTCATCCAATCGAAGTTGCACCAACTTTCGAACCAGAAAAGCCTTGCTTGTAACACTCTTTGACTCATACAGCGATACTAATTTGTCCCACAACGCCTTTGCGGATTCACAACTAGCCACATGGTGGAACACAGAATCATCCAAATATTGGCGAATCAATGCAATCGCCTTTTTGTCCATTTTCTTCCACTTTCCCTCATCCATATTCTAGGGCTTCTCCCCATTTCCATCAATGGGATCATGCAAATCATTGAGATATAGAACGTCCTCCAACTTCGGCTTCCATATACCCCAATTCCTCCCATTCAAAATAGCCATCTTCGACAACGTCATCATCTCCGACATCAAAAAATCAAATTTTTTTTTCAAACAAAAAATCAATTTTTTTTTTTTCAATCCAACAAACACTCCAAGCTATGCGGTGATCTGAGCTCTGATACCAACTGTTGGGGTTTTGTGCGCAGCGGAAGTTTTGACAAAACACCCGAAAACAAAATGAATCTTTTTCACCCAATCACTTGAAGATGAATGTGATTGAATAACAAACAACAACACAAAAAATAATTTCGGAAATATGAACACACAATATTCCACCCAACCACCCTCTTTATTGATTCACCAAAATATTGTTTACAACCGATCTCAACTATCGTTAAACAAACACAACTTGAATCAATAACCTTATTGAGAAATAGGTAGAGAATATCTAATGGCTAAACAATTTGAGGAGAAAGATAATGAAGAACAATGGCAAATTTTTCCACCACATAATGAAGATATTATGTAGGCCTTTTATAGAGTAACTTGTCACCCAAATTATCCTCATATATCTCAAATATATCCTCATATATCTCAAATATATCTATTTGGATAAGCACCAAATAATCCTTGCCTTCATTTTCAAATATCCCACAAAAGTAGCAACAAATATCTCCACCAAAAATGGATCCACATAGAAAATTTGTTGCCTACAATTTTGTGATTTGCGTATCACAAATCTCAACATGTGCAACCTTGGAGCTTCATCAATTCTTGCCAGAAAACACTGGTGAATATAGCATCTCTATCGGAAACTATACTACGAGGCATGCCGTGCAATTTGAAGACCCCATCGAAAAATATTTGAGCTATATGTGCTGCAGTATAAGGATGTTGTAACGGGAAGAAATGGGCATATTTCGATAATCGATCCACCACTACTAAGATAGCGGTATACTTGTTACTTTTTGGTAGCCCTATTATGAAGTCCATGGAGATCTCTCTTCAAATTTCTTCGGGTATAGGAAGAGGCTGTAATAAACCCGGACTGGCAATATTCTCATGTTTATTGCGTTGACATGTTTCGCACTCTCTCACAAATTTTTCTATGTCTGTTTTCATTCCTCGCCAATAAAAAACTTATTTGATTCTCTGTCTAGTTTTCTTCATACCAGCATGGCCTCCTAACGGTGTTGAGTGGTGCTCCTTTAATAATATTTGTTTGAGATTTTGGCAGTCATCGGCTATGAAGAGTTTGCTTTTATAGTACAACAGTTGATCAACCATCCTATATTTTGTACTTAGTTTGCCATCTTGAAACCTTGCCCTCATATCTTGATAAGAAACAGAGATATTTAGCTCCCTTTTTAATTCACTTAACCAACTACCTTGTATGGTAGTTACTGCATTGCATGAAGGAATGATTTCATTTCCTAATTGACCTTCAGGTATAAGTGACAAGGCATCAGCAACCTTATTTTCTTTTCCTTTCTTATACTCCACTACATAATCAAATCCATGGAGTTTAGCCAACCATTTCCCCTGAATTCCGGTGGTTAGCCTCTGTGATAGCAAATGTCTTAAACTCTGGTGATCAGTCTTGATAATGAACTACCTGCCAAGTAAGTATTGCGTCCACTTCTTTGTAGCCAACAAGACTGCAAGTAGTTCCTTTTCATAGGTGGATAACAACAGGTTTTTCCCACTAAGTGCTTGACTTAAATAGGCAATTGGCCTTCCTTCTTGAGTTAACACAGCTCCTATTCCTACGCCGCTAGCATCGCACTCAACTACAAATGCCTTGCTGAAATCGGGCATCTTCAAAATAAGCGGATTAAGTAAGCAGCTTTTCAACTTTTCGAATGATTTCGTCGCTTGTGCATTCCATTGAAAGGAGTTTTTCTTTATCAAGTCGGTAAGAGGTTTGGCCAGTAACCCATAATGCTTTATAAATTTGCGATAGTAACCAGTGAGGCCATGAAAACCCCTTATCTCCTTGAGATTCTTGGGTTGAGGCCAGTTCTTTACCGCATGAATCTTTTTTGGATCCACTGCTATACCGTTCCTGGTGATTAGATGGCCCAAGTAAGCTATCTGAGTTTGGGAAAATGAGCACTTTGATAGCTTTATTACCAAGTGATTGTCCCTAAGCACCTGCAAAGTCAAATACAAATGCTGAATATGCTCAGACCAGGTCTGGCTGTAAATTAGAATGTCGTCAAAGAAAACTAGCAAAAACTTTCTTAAGTATGGTTTAAAGACATTATTCATTAGGGCTTGAAATGTGGAGGGTGCATTTGATAAGCCGAATGGCATAACCATAAATTTGTAGTGGCCTTCATGAGTTTTAAATGCAGTTTTATGAATGTCACTTGAATGCATTCGAATTTGATGATAGCCCGATCGTAAATCTAATTTCGTAAAAAACATTGAGCCATATAATTCATCTAATAAATAATCAATTAAAGGGATTGGATACTTGTCCTTAACAGTTTGTTTGTTAAGGGCTCGGAAATCAATGCACATCCTCCAAGAGCCGTCTTTCGTTCTAACCATAACAACCGGAGAGGAGTATTCACTCGTGCTTGGCCTGATGATTCCCGCCTCTAGCATTTCCTTAATTAACTTCTCGAGCTCATTTTTGATATGGTAAGAATGGCGATATGGGCGTAGGCATACTGGTTTTGAGGAGGAAATTAAAGGTATTTTGTGGTCACAGTCGCGTGATGGTGGTAATCCGGGTTGTGGAGATAAAACAGCAGGGAACTTAGATAACACTTCTTGTATTTCTTTGGGAATTTGGGTTTCATTTTCTGGAGCTTTGCATTTTATTTCTCGTGAACATAGCAGCAGTGAGAGTTGGCAGTGTGAGCTTACCTTCAGTATGGTTTTGTCATCCACCAACTTGTTGGTTGTTTTTACCCCTTTCCATATATAATTCCTTCCTTTCTAGTAAAACCTAATTTGTAGTTGAGCAAAATTAAATGACACTTCACCTAGGTCTTTCATCCACTGAGCCCCTAGAACAATCTGACAGCCGCCAAGTGGAACCAACAGCAAGTCAATAGCCATGGTGCAACCCTGACACTTGAATATTACCCCATTGCACATGCCTTTTCCATGCAACTTTTCTCCATTAGCCACTTGCACCGTGTACTCTGGAGTTTCTTGAATGTCCAAATTCAATTTCTTGGTTAGTTCGGTATTAACAAAACTATGAGTCGAACCAGAGTCAATAAGAACCTCTACCATATGATTGTTGATGTGTCCGCGAACCCTAATAGTAGATAAAGTTGGAATACTACACATAGCGCTCAACATGATAGCGTAAGTTTGTTCCTCTTTTTCTGTACTATCAGTAGCAACCATAGTTTCAGAATTAGGGGCTTCATCAACATTTTCTGTCAGTTCATTAGAATCTTCGGTTTGCATGGTCATGATCCCTTCCATTATGTAAATTTGCTTGGTTTTACATTGATGTCCTGGATGCCATTTCTCGTTACAACCGAAACATAGGTTCTTTCTCCTTCTTTCTATTATTTCTTGAGGCGCTAGACCTTTCATCTTGGCATTTACTTCCTTGTTTGCCGAATCATTCTTGATGATCTTTATTTCACTGGGCTTCTTAGAAAACTTGCTGCTCTTAAACTTTTTCTTGTTCAATTTTTTACACTCAAAAACCTTGGCTAGACTCACGGCTTGCTTGAAGTCTATAGGATGCAAAGCCATGACATCATATTTAATTTCTTCTTTAAGCCCATCCACAAAGCGTTCCAACATAAATTGATCAGGCATTGACTCACATAACCCCACCAAATTTTCGAATTGTGACAAGTAAGCTACAACAGTCGTAGTTTGTTTGAGATTAGATATGGCACCATACGGCTTGAGGAATTCTTCAGGAGCGAATCTCACAAGCAACTCCTCCTTAAATATGCTCTATGTCTCATAGTTCTTGACTTTCTTGACGAGCCAATTGTACCACTTGCGAGCGTCTTCCCGCAGATGAAAAGAACAAGTGGGTACCCATTCGTTTTCTGGGGTGTTGTGATATTGGAAAAGATGCTCAACTTGATTAAGCCATTCCACCACCTCGTTGTCACCATTATATGTAGGGAAGTCGAGCTTAATAATGGTGTTCTGTAGAAGCTTAGGGGGATTTTGAGAATTGACGGCAGCAGTGGTGATAGGTCGATTTGGGTTTGAAGAGTTATTTTCATGGTGAGATTGATTGGCATGAGAATTGGAGGTTGAATCTTGAATTTGTTTGGAGTAATTTCTAGCTGCAGGTGGGATGTACGGGGTAGTTCTTTGATTATGCTGTTGGATCCTCGTTTCTTTAAAATCTTTAGCTATGCTATTGAGAGTTTCTTGTATCAAATCCACCTTGTTGCTCAAGCCTTGATGTGATTCTTGCAATTCTCGTATGTTGATAGCAGTTTGTGTATTAATACAATCTTGCCTTGTTTCACCTGTGGAGTATTCATCATCAGAATCAGCAGCGATTGCATCCTTCTCCTCCTCGGAACGCTGGTGCACATCCGAGCCGTCTGGCTCTGATACCAATGTGTCAGACCCCATGAGTTTTGTTTGATTTCTGGTGATCATACTCGTCATTGCTGTGTTAATTAAATGTAAAAGAACTTAAGAACAAGAATAGAGTGTTAAAGAACCAAAAAATAGAGAACAACTTGTATGCAGGAAATTAAGCGAGCACAGACTGGAAACTCGGTTTTATTAAATTTAAGAGTGATATTACAAGAAAATAGTAAAGAGATAAAATCTCCACTAAATTCAACGTGTCATTACAATGATCAGACCCAGCACTTATAAGACAATTCATGATTTACAGGCCTTAATAAGTGAGTGAGCCCACTAAACATCATGCAGAATTTAATTCATATCGGTGCATGCATGCAAGTGTGCACGTGCACACTCAACCACCTGCCTTGCTTCATGATTGGAGAGCATGGCTCTCATCAAATGTTCTTCCATGTCATTGCTGACCTGTCTTCCTTCCTCCAATGCTGATTGGGTGACATCAGTTTTTGTTTTTATGTTGTGTTCCAACCCATTTGTTGAAATGTCTGTTGTCACCTGATTTACACAAATACTTCTGTTATGGATCCCATTTTCAATAATGGTGCCCAGTTCCTTGTCAGCAAGCAACTGGGACATAACAAGAAGTGGGTTGGGGAAATGGAGGTCGACGAGGTAGGGTTTTCCATTATAGCCGCCATTTAGGGGGAAATTATTATGAACCCTACATTGTATCTTAATTTTACCTTGCTCTTTATGATGGACCGCAAATTGAAAGAAACTGGCATCATTATGGAGGTGTAAATTGATTGGACCAGACTAGTTGGATGGGTGTTCAGTTTCTGTTGTAAATAAAATCGGATCAAACACTGATCGAATGAAATTTTTTCTCGTATAAATATTATTATTCTAGCTCGTGTTCTAAATGAAACTGGCCGGACACAGACATGTGTTTTGGACCCGAAAACGATCGGATCCAGCCGGACACGAACATGTGTTTTTTACCCGAAAACGACTGGACTCGATCAGACATGTCTGTTTACATCAGATTTTATGTTTTTTAATTAAATTTTCTTTAAACTGTATACCGAATTATGAGGAATTCAAATGAATATGGATTAGAAATGTTTTTTAGGGGTGAGATAATTCGGTTCAAACCGAATTAACCAACCAAACCAAATTAATTTGGCCGGTTTAATTTGGTTGTGTTTGTTGATTGGTTGGATTTGGTTTTTATTTTTAAATGAATTTGGTTAATGGTTTGGCTTTGGTTTCAACAAAAATAATTTGACTGCACCGATTTAACTGAACAAATTGTTTGCTAAACAGTGAATAGTCAGCTAGCATAAATATAGATTGGTGGTAGCCTCTCTTCAATTCTACAATTTCCAAAGTCAATAATTACAAAGCCAGATCTAGGCCTAGCTGAAAAATAAATTTAAAATTTATTAAATTTGTTTTTTATCGAAATTTAAAATGTAAAAATTAGAATTATTTTATATATATTTGTTTTTTATTAATCAGATCGGGTTAAACGGGTAGTTCGCTTATTGAACGGGTTAGTCATAAATGTGTTAGGTCATAAATGGATCAAAAAAAGGGTCATGAATGAGTTGGGTCAAACTAGATCCAACTCATTTATAACCCAACCAATTTGATAGGTCTATATGCTAATACAGATCTGATTTGTATAAACTGCAGTGGCATTTTAGTGAAATTTGCGTGCTATTGAGCATAATAATAGACTTGAAAAACCTTTCTGAAATTAAATTGAGATATTGCATTTTATATAAGGTTTGTATGGGTACATGTTGCAGATAAAGGTCTGAAATGCTCCTGATATAAAGACGAGATCTATTTCCTGGCAATGCGAGCAAATGGAAACATTGACCAAGTATATTTTTGTGTACTTCAGGTTTTTCTTGTTGCTGGTGAAAAGATAATAGCAAACAATATCATTCGGTTATACTGAAATTTTCCATGTTCACTAATTATGCTATATTGTTACTAATATACTAATTTCTTCAATATATTTCCTACATCCCTGTAAAAGAATCTAGAATATCAAGAAGAATAAAGATGCCAACTAAGTCATTTCGAGATAGACCTAAGCCATTAAGGAAATATTACAACTAAGTAAAAAAAACGTTTTTTGTTGCAAAAATTACAACATTAAGTTAACGTTGTCAACAATATTGTTTTTATAATATTTACAATTTTCTAATTTATTAAAATCTTTAAAAACACAGTGTAATAGTAATAAAACATACTCATGATAATGCTAATAATATATTATTGAAATACGAGCATTAGCAATATTAATAAAAGTTATTGAGCATGCTAAGGTTATCTTAATGTAAGCAATGTTAATGCAAAGAAATCTTGTAGCAATATGAAACAAGAAAGACAAGCAATTTGTTATGATAAAAATGACATGTAAAATAAAATAAAATAAAAATAGATTTCTAAATTTAAAAAATGGGCGCATGCTATCTTAATATGGCTACCAACTAATGTATGTGATAAAATAAGGACATTGTAACATGATGTTAAATAGCAAGAACAAATGAAATCAACTGACCTGCAAATGCAGCGGAAAGGCGAACATAAGTCGAAAGCCTTCGAAACACTATCCATGAAAAGCCATACCATGCATTTCCGCAAGCACCATTGAATATGTAAATAACTAAAGAAAAAGGGTTTAACGAGCAGCAATTGTAAATATATCAACAAGAATGCATACCTGCGACAAGGGACTGGAAAAACTTTTCTGTGATATAGTCCGCTTCATTGGAGTTTTCAAATGCCTGTCTAAGAATCCAGTGCTGCTGACCAACTTCTTGAGCTCACTTATCTAGTATACATGCTTCAATGGTACCTGTACCAAATTCATATCATGGACCAACGACTTATACTTAAAAAAAAAAGTTGCACTAAGTATGTGTGTGTGAAAAATAGCAGTTATGGAATGTACGGTGAAAACCAAGTCATGCTCCACAACATCCACGTTTTTAGCAAATGTAGCAATCTCAATGGAAAAATGTATGCAAAGTAACACCTATGTTTGACTATCATATTCAGCCACAAAATATAACTAAGCACATACCAGTAGAGCTCGTCATCTTGAAGACAATTTCCATAACAGTAACAACACTTAATTTACACATATCAGTTCACATCTGCCATGCAAATTGACTCTCTTATTACTATAACATTGGTTGATAACTCACGATAATATTACTAATGGAAACCAGTCAATCTTCTTCTAAGTGATTCCACAACTGCATTTCAAAAACACATGTTCTTTCTCATGGAAGCCTATTGTTTAATTTACATTGTTCAGAAGATGTAAACAAGTGTGTCCAGTCGGCGTATATAGTTGACAATGAAAAACATAGATGCCGGAATTGAATTAGTTTCATCCACAATTAAATGAAATCAGTTGTATCTTGCGGTTTAGCCAATCAAAAAAACCATTGTGGAAGTTACATGGCTTTCCAAAAAGTAACCAAAGGCATATTCTTAAACTATGAGTCTTCAAAACTTTCCAAAACAAAATTATGCCATTTAGTCCAATACTGAAAACTATGTAATCTAAATATTGGCTCATTTTACATATGATAGTGTAAATGTAACATCCCGTATTTTTAGCAATATAATAGTTAATTAATTTAATTAGTCGAACTGAAAATATTGTGTGAATCGCACAATGTAAGGAATTTAATTGAATTTAAATTTGAGTTATAAACAATGAATATATTATTTAAACGACAGCTGAACGTATTAATTTTAATATAAATTATAATTGAGCCCCTAACGACGCTGTAGTTCGTAATATTACGATTTGAACTCCAACTAAGCATACTAGATTCGTGTTAAATCGGGTTTCTTCGAAACAAGAAACAATGGAATCTGTTGAACTATATTTTTCTAATTGAAGGGAAAAATGGAGATTTCTTCATATATATTTTAATTTATGTCCAAATCAAATTTTCAAAAAAAGTCGATATAGATTCGTTTATAAACCATAACAATTATTTAATTATAATAAAATATTTATTTCGAATTTAGACGAGATTTCTGAGACTTATTTATAATTTGATTTACAGAAATTTTTTGTAATTTTTATTTTGGAAAATAAGCAACTTTTTGTTTGAAGTATTTTACACCCTATATCAGCATTTTGGAGTTTCACAGAATAAGGTAACTAGTCTATTTCATCACATTTTTCGGATCATAGCACATTGCTCGACTCAATGACATTTTTGTTTTTGTTGATAGCAATCCGTTGGGGAACGAAGTTTTATATAACGAATGAAAAAACCATTTAGCACTTACACAAGCATATATGCTCATTTCTTTGCATGCATGTTAATATACCATACCTTAATTTAGCATGCGCAAAACGCAATCATGCCCAAACTGTATGTCATATATGAGTTATAAGGAGAAGATCCATTGGCTACCTTTTTGTGTATGTTCGAATTGTCTTGAAGATTTTTTTTTGTTCCCAGCATAACAAATACATGCTGGAAGTACACACCCGAAGCAAACAGTGTGTGCTTATTTAAAAATCAACATAGTCATGGTATGTATACATAGAACGCAATGCATACATCCATGAAGCAAACAGTCTTAGATTGTTTGGAGAGATAAAAGTCATGTAAATAAAAATATAAAAAAGGGCAAAACATGTGTACCTAAGTAATTGATAAAAATAGGACTCTATAGGTTTCTCCTGTAAACGCAAGTAGCACATCAAAATAAAATCTAATTCCAATACTTCATTCATAAGTCATGTACCCACCCTACTGCTAGTGATACATACGTGATATCCAAGCAACATCTGCAAACCTACCAAGCTCCATGCGTACAACTTAAGTTCGGACGAATTGGGATCGGAGGATACAGTAGACATGAAATAAAAATCCATGCTACTACCTTTTTAAATGGTATTAGTTTGTGCATGCCTGTACAAGGAAATTTGTCAACAACTAGGCCAAGGCTATAATCAAAATATACAAAGCATGTAGGCCTAGAAGCTTTAACACAAATCCTGTTCTTTCAAATTAAAATCAGAGACCATATGAAGTGAAAACACAAATTGCAACAAACCCATCCCTTAAACATCGAATGGTTTTAAATCAAAAATAGCTGTGTGAAACGAAATTTCATCCAGTCTGTAGCACGCCGTACCTCTTCCTTCTAGATATTCTTGTTCTCGCAAGGTGTTTTCTTTTCCTACCCTGATCTAGAAAGCGCGAAATGAAAACACAGACAAATCAAATCCAATGCAAGCCTAGCAGCTACCCTATCACACTATCCCTTGTGTGCCAAGGATTACCTGCCTATATAGACAAAGGCTTCATTCGTTAGTTTCAGGGAATTTAAACAGAAAGGGTAAAAGAACGAGATCTTCGAAAATATAATCAAACTTGTTTCTTCATCAATAATCAAAAAGAAAATTTCATGCGAGTCTAAATCAGTTTAAGCTTCACTTTCGTATCATCATTGAGGTGTGTGATGAGGGTCTTCTGGTATTCGAAAATTACCGCAGCCCCAAGGCATAGAGTTTTTGCGAGTTAAGGCGAATATGGGTTGGGGGAGCTTAAGGTGCAGGTGAGGATGTCTGAGTGATGTGGGGTGTCTCTAAGTTGATGGGGGTTGCGGATGTGAAATGGAAAGATGGAGATGGAACTTAACATGGACGTATTGGCGAAAGGGTGAAGAATGAAGCTTTCAAAGCTTGGAAATAGTTCCGTGTTATATGGAGGAGCGTGCTCTTTTGGGGGAGACGATGGTAAGGACGAGGTCGAGCCGGTGACGGGGGTGATGGCGTGAAGAGGAGCGGAAGGTCGCGGGAGGAAACATTGGTGCGAACATAGAGTGATGGTGTCGGGCTTGAAGAGGGAGATAAGAGCTTGAAGTTGGTGGAATCGGAATGAGAAACGGTGGTTTGTGGGAGGAACAGTAGGTGGACAATCAATACGTAATGGCCATGGGAACAATATATAAAGGAGAAGCTGCATGTGTTTCTGTTAAAAATTAATTTGTAATTTTCAAGATTAAGCTGTTGGAAATAATCTTTTTATTAGGCAACAATTAGTTGCATTTACAAATTTGTTTTGTATTAATGTGAGGAATAATTTAAGAATAAAGAATTCCTATATATGACATATTAGAGAATTCTAGATAAGGCATTGTCAGAAATATTCCAGAGAATGTATTTTATTATATAAGACAGCTGTATCTCATTTACTGATGAAATGAAAAAGAAATATCAAATAAAAATTTAATCTTTTATCTATCTCTCCACATATTACTCTGCTGTGCCCAACAAATTTGGTATCAGAGCTAAATTTGGCATGTAAAGCACATCATGAATAAGTTTCTTACCTTTTTTAGTGTGGACTGTAGTGGTTCCCTTTCCTTCAACTCTTTGCGCCTTACCATCTCCAAGCTTTATCTCTAATGAAAAAATTGCATCAAGTTCTACAAAAATGTCTTTGTTGCCAGTCATGTGGTTGCTACAACCATTGTCAATATACCAAGCATGTTGTGATTCGTTTTCAACAGATAAACAAGAGTAGAAAACCTGCTCTTCATTTTCTTGATTGAAGCAATGAAAGAAGAAATAACAGGCAAAGTATCCACGTAAATACTGCTCCTAGTTACGGCTCAAATGATGAGAATGAATATGAAGACTTGGACTCTCCTATTCAAAAGGTACGCTCTTTACAAGACATTTATGACTAGAAGCTTGAAAAGTTCAAAAAGCAAATAAAAATTACAAATTAAGGAGGAGTGTTAAAAGTTAATTTGTAATTTTCAAGATTAAGCTGTTGGAAATAATCTTGTTATTAGGCAACAATTAATTGCATTTACAAATTTGTTTTGTATTAATGTAAGGAATAATTTAAGAATTCCTATATATGACATATGTAACATCCCGTATTTTTAACGGTTGAATAATTAATTAATTTAATTATTTAAATAGTAATTTATAGATTTAAATGGTTAAAATTAAGTAATGGTGAATATTTAATTAATATAATAATTAAATAATATTTAATTCTGAAATAATCAGAATTAGCTGAAATGGCAATATGTGAAAATTGAATCATTTAACTGATTTAATTCAGTTTAGAATTTGATTTATAATAACGAATATATTTAGATAACGACAGTTTGAACGTATGAATTATAATATAATTATAATCGAGCTCGAAATGGCACGGCAGTTTGCTATTTGGCGATTTGAACTTCAATTGAATATACAGAATTCGTTTTAAATCGGATTTCTGTAAAACAAGAAACGTTCGGAGCTGGCGAAGTATATTTTTCTAATGGAAGAGAAAAATCAGGATTTCGTCGTATAGATTTTGATTTATGCCAAATCAAATTTTAGAAAAGTCGCTATGGGATTCCTTTATAATTTATAACGATTTATTTATATTATAAATTGATTTTTCAATATAAATTGAATATCGATTTAGTCGGAATTTGAAATGTCGAGTTATAACTCCATATATATTTATTATGGAGCTGGATGATATATATTGTGGATATATACAATAGTATATATTTATTGATATTTAATTTAATTATTTTTAAATATATTTATATATTTAAATAGGTTATTTAGAGCTTTAAAAATAGCCAGTTTTGCAAACGAACTCCGTTTTCGACAAAAATAATTTTGTTGGATCCGGAATATTAAATTATTGCTAGATTTCAATTTGCGTGATTTTTGGAGTCAGTATGTGACCGTACCGATTTTTAATGTGAAAAACAGTCGATATTTTGATAGTTAAAAATATACTGTGTGAGCAAAAGGAGTCAGAATTCGACAAAACCAGTTTCGTTGGGTCCGTAATGTCGAACTGAAGATGCGTGTCCATTTTCGTGATTTTTGAATATCGTATGTGGTCACAGGGATTTTTAACAACAAATATAAATAGCGGTTGTTAAAAATGGATATAAAATTCGAATATAAAAATATATTTTTTCTCTATAAATATCCCCACTAATTTTCCAAACCATAAAGTATTCATTCCACTGGTCAATTGAGTTTCCGCCGTTGTTCTTCATTTCCACAAGTAAAACATCCACGAATGAAAAATCAAAATCAAATCAAAGGAATTCCTATAAATTAGCAAACTTGTATAATCGAGTTCATAGACCAATTCTCTATGTTCTAGCATAGGTTTTGAGTAGCTCGGTTTTTGTTTTGGGTGTTTTCATTCTTCCAGCGTGAGCCTAGGGCTGAAGTTTTGTGGAATTGGGTATGTTGATTTTCGATTTCGAGTTTATATTCGAACTCGTAGTGAAGAGGAGCGTCATTTGTGAGTTTTTGGTGAAAATTAGGAACAAAATTTGTCGATACTTTTACTGTGTATCGTGAGGCCATGCTAGACGTCGTAGGTTGCAAAATTGATGCGAGATGAAGGTTTGTGTGAGGGAATTGTAGAGAAAGCCAAGAGGAGTTGATCGGTGGGATTTGTGTTGAGTTCGTTGGTCCGCAGAGGGAGAACGAGAAGCAAGAAGTTCGAAAATGGCAAAATACAGTGCGATTTTTATTCTAGAACGAGAGGACTTAATCGAGGAAGAAAGAGGTGCGGTTATGGGCTTTAAATGGGAATGGATGGGCCATGGTGCGCTGGTGAGGCCCAAGTTTTTAAATAAAGTTTTATTTCAAATAAAAATATATACACAACTTGTAATTTTCATATCTTGGCCATACGGTGTCAGATTAATGAACCGTCAGATCCGTTGGGATCGTATGGATGGTGGCTATGCAATGGAACTGACTGGAGTGGATTGGAGCTCGTTACAATTTATAGTAAAATAAATTGTCCGTCTGAATCAAGCGATGGTTATCGTTATTAATGGTGATCGTCCAATGTGAGTAAATCTCACTAACTCTACTCAATTTATATTTTTATAAAATATTTTTAGAATTTATGAATGATGGTTGTTTGCTGTGTGTTGGCTGTTTGGTGGGACTACTAGTTAATTGGTTGAAAATATAGATAACGATATAGATATAAATCGTTAATCGAATATTAATTCTGCTTATCAGAATACTTCATATTCATGTTATTTATGTTGTTTAACATCCGTGGATGCAGGGAAACAGGTCGGAGGGATCCAACTGGATTCCTCAACATTTATTTTACTGTTTTTCATATATTGTGGTATATGGTGTGATTTATAATCTGTTGTTGATATGTGTGTTTGATCATTGTTATTTGGTACTTTTAAATACCAAAGGAAATACTGGAGTGTGAAAATGGAAATTTCAAACTATAATTTGAAATAAAATATTTATATAAAATCAAAGGATTTTATATAAAAAGGAAACTTTCAAAGTGTATACTGAAATAAAAATATTCGTATAAAATCAAAGTATTTTATAAAAAGAAATGTATGAAGTGAATATGGGATTTTGGAATTTTATAAAATCAAATGGACTTATTAAAAGGAGAGATTTGAAAATTAAATAAAAGACTTCTGTATGAAGTTAACAACAGTTATACGGAAGTTTGAAAGATCGATTTGGTTAAAATACTAAATGAAAGTAATGAGAAGTAAATAAAGAGCTTTATGGAGTAAATATAATACTTAGAAAACAAATAGAATTGAAAGGAAATATTTCGGAAATAAAATTGAATTATAAAAGAAATTATTTGGGGAAATAAATAGAATTATAAAAGAGAATTAAGAAGATATAAAAGAACAACGAGGAGATGGTTTCAAAGTAGATTTTAAATAGAAAACTGTTTTAAAAGATAAATTGAGCAAATAGATTTATAAACGATGTTTATAAGTTAAAAAGAATATTTATCTCTTGATAAATGGAATACATAAGTCTGAACTTCTATAGAGAAGTAGAGATCGGTTTTTAACACCGATATTTTAGATAAAATGTGAACTCAGCATTAATAAAGGGAATTTTAAATGAGATTTAAGTGTTAGAAATAAAAAGAAGATATCATATAAATAAATCTATAAATAGAAGTTGGAATTGGGATATTGTTTTAAAATACGAAATCAAACTAAACGGATTCTATAAACAGGATATTATTCTCATTCAACGTGAAAAATGTAATTAAGTAACGATTTTAGAAATAAAAATTTTTGTAAAGGAAATTGGGTTTTTGAAATAAAAAATTAAACAGAAATGGAATTTCAAATGGTTAGAGATAGATAACTTGTTGAATAATGGAAATAAGTGTTGTGATTTATTAACAATGTTTATAAATGAACTAAAATATAATTATCAATGGATAATTGAGATTGCAAATCTAGTAGTGAATTTGGAAAATGGGAAAATTGGAGTTGTTTTTAAAAGGAACAATGAAATCCATTTCGATATTCGAAATGTAAAAAGGATTAAATAAAATCCATAAAGATCTGTAATTAGAATTCAACTAAGCCAGATGTTTTAAAAATAAATTATTTGAAGAAATTTTATATTGAATAAATCAGGATTTAACAAGATAATTAGTATTTGGTTGGAAACCGATATTTGATAATCGAATATAAGTTATTCGAAGAGGATAAATCAAATATAAGTTATTCAAAGAGGATTAATTGAATATAAGTTTTTCGAAAGAGAATTAATTGAATATAAGTTATCCGGAAGAGGATTTATCGAATATAAGTTATCGAGAGAGATTATCGAATATAAGTAATTCGACAGAGATTATCGAATATAAGTTATCCGAGAGAGATTATCGAATATAAGTTATTCGAAGAAGAAAGTTAATCGATTCTAAGCTATCCGAAAGGAAGAGTTATCGAATATAGTTTATTCGAAAGAGAGATTATCGAATATAGTTATTCGAAGAGAGATAATCGAATATAGTTATTCGAAAGGGGAGTTATCGAGTAAAGATTATTCGAGAGAGAATTGTAAATTGAAATTCAGTTATATCGAATTAGGGAAAGTACCAATTACTTTCCTTTTTAAAACCAAGATTTATTTATTCATTAATAAATTATTTATTTGTTTATTTATCCAAATTAATAAGGAAGAGTTATAGTTAAGTTATTTTATTTCAGAAGTATGGGATTATAACACCATCGTTATAATCAAATGATTTTGGTAAAAGAAGTGGATTCGTAAATAGAATCCAAGAGTTATGTAAGGAAGCTGGTTAAAGATTTAAAAGGGTGAACTTTGTCTATTTCGAGGTTAGAGATGTTGTTCAGTTAAGGTCTGAGAGGTAGTTATACCCCAACTTGATTGACTTCAATTTTGATTAAGGAATGATTAAAGTTCGATAGTGAAGGTTGGTTAAGTAAATTTAGTTAATGAATGTGATGGTTTGAGTTGGTATAGTGATGTTTTATTTAAACATCTGTTTAAATCCAATGAAGGAGTTTTGGAAATGTTTTCCAACAAAAGAATCAGAAATGTTTTCTAATATAGAAAACAAGAAATGGGAGTAAATATGGAGATGTTTCAAATGATTAATAAAGTACATTTTCTAAATTTAGAAAATAAAATTTTATAGATATATAGAAATGGGAAATGAATAAATTAATGATAAATTAAATTAAAGGAGATCAGTGTTGATTGATGATTTGATCGATCCAATTTCTATCTGGAAATAAGATCGTTGGTTGTACACCTATTTTTCTTTGATAGTTAAATCACCGACTATCAAATTTTTTGACCATTTTTCCATCGTCAATACGGAGAGACTGGGATCAGATTCATTATCTGAAAACCACTCTGTATGGACGTTAGCGTTGCAATCAAATATAATGAAAATAATTAAATACAGAGTTATGCAAGGGTTATCCTGTTTACAGAATAGTGCCTTCGGTTTGTCCAGTCCTAGGACAACGTGAATAGACGAATGTCTGACAAAGTATATCTAACGGATCACATAAGTTGATCTCTTCAAACGTACTTACATTTGGTGGCGGAGGAATTCGTTTCTCGTAGCTTTATACCTGTGATATTTTTAGGGAAATCAATTTGTGGTTTGGCGGGTATGACGATGTGGCATTCAAAGTGAATGGTGGTCAGGTGTGCCAAAAGATACGTTATGACCTCAAGCCTCATCAACCGGGAAATGGCAGAAATCGACAAGTAGCATGACTATGTGGGTCGCTCCCATTAGTGTTATATCACCTATCTAGAGAAAATCCATTTCATTCTTTTATCTATTTTCGATGCTGTCCCTTTTCGGGAAACGGTGGGTAGCTCCCAACCGTTGGTGATATACATTCGATACACTCAAGCGAAATGAGTGGTCGGTCATGTGTGGGCCGGGTTGCAAGATGTTCTTGTTGAACCCATTGTATTCGCCTCTAGAGATACACTATCGGCAGGTGGTCCCATACCTTGACATAGTCGGAATCCAATCTCCATTAAGCGCTCACAGTTTTGGTTGTATACTATATATGTGGAACGTGAGATGCAAGCGTTCTGCTAGGTTGTTAATTACTTGTGATTAGACACTATTATAATATCAGAAAAGTATTGATTTTGAAACTGTTTTGGGTTATCGTAAGGTAAAAAACATCCGTGTTTATGTGTGGATCGGTCTTACAATTATCTTTCTTTTGAAAAAGGACTTTTGAAAAGTTAAACCAAATGATTTGAGTTTACTCACACCAGTCCCATGGCAGACCCAGAGTTTATTTTTCTTTGGTTTCCCTAAACTCTTGGGTGCCCAAATTTGTACGGGCAGTCAAGTAGTTCAGGTCTTTACAGATATACTTGGAGAAGCTTGAAGCAGGAGGCTTAAGGATTATATAGCTATTGTTATTTCCGCTGTGTGTAAGTGTTTTACTCTGATAATGTTATTGTATATATATATATGTATGTATGTATGTATATTGTTTTATTGCAAAGTTATGTTATATATTATATTTTATTCGTTCCGTTGTGAGATTCATATTACTCTGATTCTGTTCTGTGGTGATCTTCTTCTTCTATTCTAATTTTCTATTTTATCTATTCTCACCGTCTAACTTCTTTCTATTAATGATCAGGTATTTGCGATGTCTGAATAGTCAACATGGTAGTTTTGTGTTTATTTTCGGAGTCGAAAATCCCAGTTCGTTACAACATATTAGAGAATTCTAGATAAGGCATTGTCAGGAATATTCCAGAGAATGTATTTCATTATATAAGATAGCTATATCTCACTTACTGATGAAATGAAAAAAATATCAAAGAAAAATTCAATATTTTATCTATCTCTCCACGTATTACTCTGCTGTGCCTAACAGTTTCTTCTATCGGGGAAGAGGAATTTGCAAGTAGTCGGTGGGTTTTGTTGAGCACGGGCCGAACATTCATAGGTGAGGCCCAATTAAAAACCAAAGGTAGGGAAAAAAAGAAAGGTCTAGGATTGTTTCGAAATGACCTGTTCGTTTCGATTTATGATGAATCAAAATGCTCGATTTAATCAATCTACCAGTAATCGCTATCTAGCGATGAACGACCAAGGTGAGTAAACTCACTAACTCTGTCCAATTTTATAATCTTATAAACATTATTTAATATTGATAAAAATGATTGAATGTTGTGTGTGATGACTGTTTGGATGATTGCTTATTAATTGGTTGAAATAATATATAATTATATATATAAACAATTGATTGAATACTGATTCTAATACCCCCATTGATATGAAATTAGTGTTATTTATGTTGATTAACGTCTGTGGATGTAGAGAAATAGGTTGGAGGGATCCAACTGGATTCCCCAACAAATATGGTTGTTTTTCATATATTGCATTATATGATGTGGTGAATAATCCGTGATTGATTATTGTGTATTTAGGATGTTGAACAACATTAACCTAAAATAATCAGTATTTTAAATATCGTAAAATATATTGGGAAATGATTTGGGTTTTAAAAAGGCAAAAATATATTTTAAATAGAAATTAAATTTTGGTTGGGCTAGAATATATTAATTTGTTTTAATAATAAAACAAATAGTTTGATTTATAAACCATGGTTACAAATGCAATGAAATAATTGGATAATTAAAAAATGTAATTGCAAGAGTGAATTTATAAAAAAGAGAATAGGAAAATCATTTTAAAAAGGAAATGAAGAATTTATTTCGATGATTAAAATATAAAGTAATATTGAAATTAAAGCATAAAGATTTGTAATTAGGATTCGACAATGTCAAATGTTATTTCAAATAATATATTGTTAGAAATTATATATTATGTAAATTTAGAATTTGAAAACTTGATTAATATTTGGATTAAACCCAATAGGTTATAATGGAATATGAAATCGAGATGAAGTTATTAACGTGACATATTATTAAATAGGAGTTGACTGGTAAACAGAGTTTATGAAGTGGAATTTGAATACTAATTTTAAAGTAACTCGATAATGACATTTATCGATAAAAATAAGGATTTGATTTGATTAAATGAGTAAAATTTCTGTAAAGGAATTATATTCACGGTTTAAAGTGAATATTGATTTTAAAGCAAACATTGGCAGATTAAAAAGGTTATACCAGGAATTGGTAAATGTTTGGAATTGATAAATTCAAAAATGAATTTAGAAATCGAGTTAGCCTAAAAACGGTGAATTTATTCCGACATTCGGAATATTAATCGAGTGCAAATTATTTGAAAGGGAGTTGTAATTCGATTATATCGAATCCAGAAGGATACTGTTTACTTTCCATTTAATTAATATTTAATTAATTATTATTATTTATTTAATTTGAATAAAGAATCAAAAGTTATATCTTAACATATTGGAAGCAAGTATAATGAAATTATCATCATAATCCATGTTTTTACAATGTTCGCTTAAATATATATAAACAGATTTTGGAATCATTTTCCAAATATGACCAGAGATGTCTTTCTGAGTATAGAAAATGGAACAATTTTTTTAAGTTAAGAATGGAGTTAGGGAAATTAGGAACTGATCGGATACTAGTCAGGTTGAATGGCTGTTTGAGTATTGATCTGACGTTGGTTTTGACCTTCGGGGTTGATACTTGGGAAATTGTTCTCTTATTAGTTATGGTTAGTGACTGATGAATATGAAAAGATTGTGATGCGTAAATAAGTAGTGGAAATATTTTCCGATGTTAAATAACATTTATTTTCTAAATATAGAAAACAAGAGTTGTGAATATATGGAATTAATTTCCAATGTTAAGAAGAGATATTTTCTAGATATGGAAAATAAATAGTTTAAAAGATGGAAACGTTTTTCCAAGGATCGTGTAAGTTAAAAAGAGTTTTCAAGAATATTTTGGAAAATACGGTAATAGGAAATTGGGAAAATAAAATGATTATTGATAAGACTATTTAAAGGGCCCAATATTGATTACTGATTGATCGTTAAGATTTCCATTTGGAAACACGACCGTTGGTTGTATGTATGTTTTCCTTTGATAGTTAAATCATCGGCTATCGAAGTTTTTGGCCATTTTTGTTGTCAATACGGAGAGACCGGGATCAGATTTATTATCTGAAAACCACTCCGTATGGGCATTAGCGTTGCAGATCAAGAATGTGAAGATAATTGAAGACGGAGTTTCTGCAAGGGCTGTTCTGGATATCCTAGGTCGAAATTGCCTAAGATGGATTAACATAATAGTGCATTCGGTTGGTCCAGTCCTAGGATAACTTGTAAGGACGAATGTATGACAGAGTATATCTAATAGACCGCGAAAGTTGATCTCTTCAGACGTATTCACGTTTGGTGGTGGAGGAATTCGTTTCTCTTAGCTTTATACTCATGGTATTCTTATGGAAATCAATTTGTGATTTGGCGGGTATAATGATGTGACATTCAAAGTAAACGGAGGTGTCATCTGTCAAGAGATACGTTATGACCTCAAGGCTCATCAACCGGGAAATGACAAAAATCTGGCAGATAACACGGCTATGTGGGTCGCCCTCATTAGGTGTATTGTCACCATCTAGAGAATATTCATATTTGTTACTTCTTTTTGCTTATGTATCTCCTGGGAACGGCTATGTTGCTAGCAACCGTAGGTGACAATATATTCGATACACTCAAGAGAAATGAGTGGTCAGTCATATGTGGCCGGGTTGCAAGACGTTCTTGTTGAACCCAGTGTATTCCTCTCTAGAGATACACTATCGGCAGGTGGTTCCATACCTTGTCATATTCGGAATCCAATCTCCAATAAGCGACCACGGTTTTGATTACATACTTTATATGTAGAGAGTGAGATGCAAGCATTCTGCTAGATTGATATTAATTTGTATTAGACACTATTATAATATCAGAATAATATTGTTTTACGAAAATGTTTTGGGTTATCGTAAGGTAAAAAACCATCCGAGTTTATGTGTGGATCGGTCTTAGGATTATCTTTTCTTTCGAATTTTTTTTTTGAAAAGTTAAACCGAATGGTTGAAGTTTACTCACACCAGTCCCATGACTGACCCAGAGTTTATTTTGTTTTGTTTTAACCCTACACTCTTGGGTGCCCAAATTTGTACGAGTAGTCAAGTAGTCGGGATTTTATAGATACCCTTGAAGGATCTTGGAGCAGAAGGCTTCAACATTAGATATATATAAAGTTTATTTCCGCTGTGATAACATGTGTTGTACTCTGAAATGGTACGTATATACAGTTATAGTTTTTAATTCAAAGTTATGTTATATAATATATTTTATTCGTTCCGTTGTGAGATTCATGTTTACTCTGATTCTGATCTATGGTGATCTTCTTCTTCTTCTTCTATTCTAAATTTCTTTCTTTCTATTTCTCACCCTCTAACTTCTTTCTATTAAGGATCTAGTATTTTCGATATTTGAATAGTCAACATGGTATTTTATGTTGATTTTCAGAGTCGAAAATCCTGGGTCGTTACAGTGGTTTCTACCAAAAGATTGGTTTGTTGATTTGTTGTTGGATTTATATCCTGATGTAGATCCGTAGAGAAGATCCTGGAAGAAATCCGAAATTGAGCAGGTCTAATTGTAAATCAGATCTAGTTTCTACAAATCACAATCGAACTCTCAAACCCGAATTGAGCACCAACCCAGCGACAAGTTTATCGATTCGCGAGATTTTGGTTTTAATTTGATTTATGATTGTAAGATTGATTGAAAAAGTCAATTTATTTTGGAAATTTAAGGGACGTTAATGAAACGAAAATAAGCAGGTAAAGTAAAATAATAATGGGAAATAGGAATGAGTGAGGTGCGGATCATGGGTGTTGATTGAATAGTTGGGATTTCGTTTTAGCTAAAGGTGTGGATCGTTGAGGTGTCATCTATTTTTTAATTTTTTTTAAATTTGAATCGGGTGCTACTATTCACACCCCAGTTTACACTTCCAGCCACCAAAACTAAAAGCACCCCAAAATTTTCAAATTTCCTCTACTGGCCAGCATCTAAATGAATAACGTAAAAATGGAGAGCCCACCAACACTTTCATCTACACGAACGTTTCCTTCCTGCATCTACATGTTTAGTAGCGTTTTACACTATCAGATCAATGTACTCTACGAATCAAATACCTAAAGTCAAATAGTTCAAGAAAAAATTAACATAATTCATTTTCAAACCACGTTAGCAATTTAAATTTTTATAAATGAGTACTTACTTTGTCGGTTATGAAATAATTCGTCGAATGAACATCTATGTGTTTTGAGTCATTTGATCGAACATCTTGCATCATATTATCACAACCATCATGTTTATCGTCCAATTTATCATCATTCAAATACTCCATCTATCAAACAACAAAGAAAGTTAATTTATCAACTTGTAAAATAAGATACGTAAATTATACAGATAAAAACCCTACAAACCAAAACTTATGTTGTCATTCACTATTACAATGTCGTAAAATTAATGTCCTTCAAACTTGAAATTTCCAACAGAGTGGAAAAAATATCCTATAATACAATAGAGAACCCTAACCATTAAAAAAACCTAGCACATGTTCTATAACATAATAGAAAACAGTGAAATTCTAACCTCTTTTTTATTTTCGTCTTCCATCCCCATTAGGCGCAAAAGAATATCTGCTTTTGCTAGGGTTTGAAATTGTAGAGAAGTACGTGTTTTTTAGGAGAAGTATGGTGGTGAATAACTGAGTAAAGGAATAATATATGGTGGCCAGAAGAATATAAAAAATAATCATTTGTATTAAATTTAGAAAGATGACCGGAAGTGTAAACCGGGGTGTGAATAGTAACATCCTTTGAATATATCTATAGCTACTGCAACACGATTTGATATCTATGCTAGCACATTGAAATGTGCAATGCAATAGACAAAAATCGGCATAGCTATGACAACATTTTAGCTGGCAACTCCTTGGATTTTCATTGCAGTAGGCCATCTATTGCGTAGTGAAACGATGCATATCTTAAAATTTATGATTTGGATGAATGATGATAAAGGATCGTTTAAACATGGAATTGTATAACGAATTATTCAAATTAGTTACAAATCAGGTAACAAAATATTTTATAGTACTAGTTAATTTTATGAAATACCATGTACTTTTACAATATCAAGCAAACATCATTAAAGGCTACCAAAACGTTTTGTCTAGTACAATATTACATCATCAAGTTGAAGTTGTTAAAAAATTAATTTCCTATAATATTCGTAGTTTGATGTCTTTATTACAATTTTGATCAATAACATATAAAAGTCATACAACATACTTATAGCAATGTTACTAATATATTGTTGAAATATGAATATTAACAATATCAATCAAAAGTTGTTAAAAATAATGTTAATAATAACGTGAAATAAACATTATCCTAAAAAGAATTGAGATAACATTATTCAAATGTTGTAAATAGAAAAATAAATAGAATATACAACTATTTTTTGTTGTTGTAAAACACGAGTTTAAAACGTTTAGTGACTATCGTCGAATACTATAAATTTGCAATGTTTAAAAACTATAGTCTTAATTGCATGTTTCGATAACATTACGTATGTGTTATGAAAAGGAAAATATAATACAATGTTGAAAACTCGTCGTTAGAGATTGTTTTTTACAACATTTTAAGTAAACATTGTAAATATTTTTTATTTGACAACATTTGTGCAAAGAATGTTGTTTAGAAAGATCTATTACAACATTTTTCTTAACATACGTCATGAAAAATCTATCACTTCTACAACATTTCAGTAAACTTTTGCAAAATCAGTGTTTGTAAAATGTTATTTTTGTTATAGTGAAAATAAATTATAGGTAAAGTTAAATTATCTGCACTTTTCGAGTTTTGTATAAAAATTCATTTTTAGTTTGTTTTTGTTTTTATCAAAGATTACAAATTTGGTTCTTTCACTTATTGTATAGAGAATTATTATGTCAATCAACATACATATATACGAAAAAACCTTTAATTTTATAGAATTAGGTTAATGTAAGGTTGATTTTTTTCGTTTTTTTAACATTAGCACTTAAGAAAAATCAAATCAAGTACCTCTAGCTCAAGTTGCTAAAAGCACAGTGCATTAGCTCAAGTTAAAACGGTCATGGGCTTGAACCCTAAAGTCATAAAAGTGGGCGTTCTTCTTGGATAAAGATCATTGCTATTCAGAAGAAAGTAAAAATAATTGAAGTTTAGAGAGGAAAGTTATAGATAAAGTAAAATAATACACAAAAATTAACTTCTGATAAAAGAGTGAAGGGAATAACAAATAAATGCAGAAGAAACTTTTTGTTCCATCTTCATCAAGCAATTTTAAAATATTACTCAAAATTTAGTTTTTAATACATATGTTGCAAACTTATTTTTTTAATTCATTTTGTTGTCTCAGTCAACTCAACTTATCTATTACGAGCGTAACGGCAAGCGCTTCGCGCGTGATAATGGCACGCGCTCCACGCGTGATGACGGTACGCGTGATCATGGCACGCGCTTCGCACGTGGATTATTATTGACTCATTATTCCACCTGTATAGCATTAACGTTGTTTTAGCCTGTTTATGCCTGCTTTTTATTTTATTTATTTCTATATTTTTTCCAATCCTTTATTGTGGAAACTTCAAGTTGTATGAGTGTTATAGTAAATAATTTGTTCAGTTGATGTTATTGTTGACCACTTATGCTTGGGTTAGAGGTAAGACGTAGGTTTAATCATCCTTCACTACATAATTCTTGGAATACTATAATTCAGTCCTGGTTTTATGGATATATAATGTAAGTGGATGTTCTTGAAGATGTTCTAAAAGTTGTTGAAGTGAACATGGTTGACTTAGTGCAACACATTAAATAATGAAACCAAAAATGCATTTGTAATGTCTATCCAATAAGAGAGAATATATTAGTAATTATATATTGAATAATGAAACAAAATATATTGGGAAAGTAACTAACTACGCATGAAGTGAGTGAATGAAAAACAATGCAAACTATCTTACTATATACTAAAGCAAGGCCACTTTTCCCTTCAAAACTGACCCTTTTCCCTCCACAATATCACTAAATAAATAAAAGAATTCCCCCTAATTCCCTCTTCATCACACACACAGAGCTTTAATGGCTTGTTGATGACACGTGGCAGCACTATGTTAACTCATTTCCCGTCAAAACCTTTTACTAATTAAAAAATAATAAAAAACACTAATAATTATACTGGGTAATGTTTCCAAGGACACAACCATTTATTTTTAAATTAATAATAATAAAAAACATATGTTATTACTACTCAGTCTGATTTCCAAGAATCTCACGCATTCTCGAGGAAGCTGGAAAACCCTATGTATCCCGTCTTCTCCTGATCCATCTCTTCGCTTCTCTTTCCTTCGTGTAATACTTCTAACTTCAGCTTTTCTTCCTCCAACCCTAATTTCAATTCGCCATGGTGATTTCGTTTCCCGTCAACTCTTTCTCCCCCCAACTATGGCATCTTAGGATTTTCGCCAAGGTCTGTGCATATGTACCAATTCGTACAAAGGTAGTCCTCTATTTATTATTCTCTGGTTTTTTTAAGATTTTATATTAATCGCAAATTATTTTTATTTTCAAGGGTTAGAAGCTTTTAATGATTTAGGTGGTTCTTACTGTATAGAAGAAAGCATCTGTATCTATGAGTAGGAGATATGGCATATCATGGTAATTAAAATTTGCATAATCAAATTTTTTCTCGATTGGGAATTTCAGCACTTCCTATTTGTTTATTAATGTTGGAAATTTAATTTTGCCTATTACTTAACAAAGTTTTTTTGTTGTTATGAATATTGTATAGCCAGTTCAATTCACATATGCTTACTCTTCGAAAAGAAAAACAAGGATCATCAGAAAAGAACAACGAGGTGGACAGGTCAATACTCAGAGTGAAACTGAGGTTGAAAGAAGCAGGACTGAGTTTTGGGCTGCTGCAAAATTTCAGGTGTATAGAGAGCTAGATCCGAAAATAGTGGGGAAGAGAGATTTGGAAAAGAAGTGAAGAAAAAAGGAAGGAACGAAGGGTTTGAAAGCGGCTGGGAGGGAAAGTGGATCTATGTTGAAAGGGTAACGGTTAATGAGGCTGACTACGATGCCGACGATATGCTTGATGACGAGGAACCTGAGGTTCCAGATGATTATTGATTTGATGAAGAGGATGAGCCAGAGATGGACCCGCAGATTGATGAGGCGAAGTATGATGTCGATGATATGCTTGAAAAGTTCAACACAGTTTTAAGTTGTTAATTGCTTCTAAACATAACACTTCATACTTGGTTTCGAGGTGAATTTCCTTGCTGCAAGTTTAGTTGTTTTACTAAATTACAAAGCATGAAGGTCACCGAACACAGTTTTGCAGGTTGTGGTAGGTCTGAAGTTCTTTGTCGGAAGCTAACTGGAGAAGATCAGGAAAATTTATTTTATATCTCTCCAAGAGTAAGAAATAG
The DNA here is from genome assembly GCA_030737875.1 of Allium sativum. NCBI lineage: Eukaryota > Viridiplantae > Streptophyta > Magnoliopsida > Asparagales > Amaryllidaceae > Allium > Allium sativum. The sequence goes on along the minus strand of CM060923.1, from coordinate 472,592,725 downwards.
TCTGCCAATATTTTCTTATTTCATAAAATTTTTATGTAATTTTTTTTTATTATAGGCTAATTTTGTTTCTAAAGCAATGCAAATTTGAGTAATTTTCTTGAATTGCTTTTTTTTTTGTTTATAGTTGTATTTCGAGACCTATCGCACTGAACCATGCCAATGGAAAGTAATCATGTACGATTTAGATGCAACAATCTGTAAATTTTGTGATAAATTAATCGCAACAACAATCTCTAAATTTGCCGGAAACTGTATATAATGGAAATTGGAGAGCCACAATTGACAAAATCAATTATCATTGCAACTACATCAACAAAAAGATCGCTAGATCAATGTTGCGCTAAGGCCTTTGATGGTATGTTAAAAGCCATTTCTATTGTTCTCATAATTTTTATGTCTGAAATTGCTCAATGTTACGCTCAGGCATTATTACTTTTTTTGGTTGATGCAGTTACAACATATGTTTTTAACATGCAGCTTGTAACGACCCAGATTTTTCGTCGATTTATTTTAAATATTTAATATGGATTTAAATATTGAATTAGAATGATAATATTAAATTATTTTCAATAAAATTAACTGTTTGGAATTGAATTATATTTTTAAATCAAATTTAGTTTAAACCATTAATTTAAATTAAATATCTCCTGCAGACAGTAAAATAAAATTCTAGATACTCCATTTAGACCAGAATAGCGTTATAATCTGGTATCGTCGGTCGTCACGGTTGAATAGTGGTTCGGGATTACTAGTCAAGGACAACGAGATATTTTAATTATTTAATTAAAATAAAATCAATATAAATAATAAAAGAAAAAGAAAAAATCAGAGCCGACCTAAGAAGTGTTTAACGCAGACCTAAATAAAGTCGCACACCCTATATTTCATCTCGAGCCAACAACTTTGTCTCCAAGCTTCAGTATCGGGGAAACAAAGATTTAATGGTTTCTGTACTTCATGTTCTTCCTTCACTTATAAATCCCACCGCAACTACTCACAATTCATCACTTTCGAAAGTTCAAGCATCTGCTCTTGTTCTCTTTCCCCTCTCAAATCAAGAATCAAAATCGCGAGCCCCTCTTCTAAAACCAAATCGAACCCCGTTCTGCCAAAATCCAAAGAGAATTGAAATCAATTTAAATACCTAGCTAAATAAATCAATCGCGGATTTGTTACGACCGTGGAAGCAAGGGGTTTCACGCCGACAACCCTCAGCTTGGGTTCGAGTGCCATTGATATCGCTTGAAGTTGATGACATCGAGATTTAGGGTTGATTACCGATGAAAATAGGAGGTGCGATAGGCGAAACGGAGGGCGATGCGAGGTTCAGGAGGGTGAGGCGCGTTGAACGATGGAATTCAGTGTGGTTCGGTGGGTCTTTGGGTCGATGCCTGTAGCGACAGTTAGGGGTTGAAGACGGAGGTAGCTCGACTGTAATTGCTGCGAATAAATCAAGGTAGAGAGGGAAGTGTAGAGCTTTTGAATGGAGAAATGGGAAGGGCAGTGGTCATGTACAGAGGGGAAGGCTATATGTGCTATGTATGGTAACAAAATTCGTTTTTAAGTTAATGGGGGCTGCTGTTCGAACAAGGAAGGAATGTCGAAAGCTGATTTGGTTCAAGAAATGCAGAGCAGGGGTTTTTGTGTGAAGCTGACAACATTGCATGAATTGGGGTTCGACAATGCTGGGTGAAGCCAGAAGCAGTGAAGTGTTTTTCGAAGTGGAATGAAGATGAGAAAAATCGTTAAGGTGGATTCACTGGAGAAGATTCGTAGCCGATGATTTGAAAATAAACAGGAAATTCGATAACTGCAATCACGGTGAGTAAATCTCACTCACCTTTTATTTATAATTATTTTTACTTCGTAAAAATAATTGTTGTTGCTTGTTTCGATTTTTCTGCTTGTTTTATATATATATTAGTTATTTAGGCTATTATATATATATATTGGGTTGATTGATTGGTTGGGTTCCCGCAGTCTCATTAGCGGATGCCTGCAGTTTCATAGCGGATGATTACCCTATACGCCCCACACTATGATAGTGGATGACCTTCTATACCACGATATTCTGCCACGAAGCAGAATGGGTATTATTTATGTGATAACATCTGTGGATGCAGGAAAACAGGTTGGAGGAATCCAACTGGATTCCTCAAAAATATATTATCTGTTTGTTTGTTGTTTGTTTGATTCCATATATAATTTTCATATATGACGTGTTAAAAATCAAATGATTGAAAATTAGGTGATTTGATTTTTTTAAATATCACTGCGCCAAGTGTTAATTTATTAAAAATATCGTGGAAGGATATTTGAGATTTAAAAAGGAAAAATTCTATTTTTAAATAGAATTTGAATTTTAAATGGAAATAAAAATATAAACTTGTTTTTGAAAAATAAAACAAGTAGTTTCTTTATAAACGAAGTTTATAAATAGTTCTTTTATAACGAAGTTATAAATGAAGTGAAAAGAATTATCATTTGATAATTCAGAAATAGAAATACAAGTGTGAAATTGGAATTTGAAATGAAATTTCAAAATAGGATGTGAAATGAAATTTTTAAATATATAACTCAAATGAAATTTGAGTATAACATTTGAATAGTAGAATTAGAAAAGGAGTTTAAATATTTGAATTTTAAATAAAAGAAAAAGGAGATTGAATATTAGAAATTCAAATAGAAGTTCAAATAGAATTTGAATAGACGAAATTAGAATGAAAAATAGAATTTGAATTCAAAGGGATAAAAATAGAATTTGAATTCGAAGGAATTCAAATAAAGAAAATTCAAATAGAGATTTGGATATAGAATTCGAATGAAATTCAAATATAGAAATTTGAATATGGAAGTTCAAATGGAATTTTAAATATAGAGTTTGAATAAGAGATTCAAACAACATTTGAATAAGAGAGTTCAAAATGGAATTTGAATAAGAAAATTGAAATAGAATTTGAATAAAGAAATTCAAATAGAGATTTGAATATAGAATTTCAAAATAGAATTTGAAATAAACTTTGAAAATAGAATTTCAAAGTAGAATAGGAAATCCAAATGGTTTGAAATGGAATTTGAATTCAAGGGAATTCAAATGGATTTGAGTGAAGAAATTCAAATGGGTTTTAAATAAAGAGGATTCAAATATAAGAATTCAAATAGTATTAGAATGGAGTTTTGGATATTTGAATTTAAAAATAGAAATTCAAAATGGAGTTTGATTATTTAAATTCAAGTATGAAATTTCAAATATAACAATTTAAAAGGGAGTTGATTATTGAAATTAATGTGGTATTTAAATTCAAGGAGATTAAAATGTGGTATTTGAAATCAAGGAAATAAAATATGGTATGTGAATTCAAGAGAATTAAGTTTGAATATTAGAATTCAAATGGTGTTAAAAATGAATTTGAATATTAGAATTCAAATGGAGATGGAAAATGAAATTTGAATATAGGAGATTCAAATTGAATTCAAATAGAATTGAAACTATGGGATTTTAATATTGAATTCAAATGGAATTGAAACTATGGATTTGAATATATTAAAATATATCAGAATGGAGTTGGATTCATTTTAACGAAAGTTTAAAAGTTTTTATATATAAATTATAAATAAAACGAACTCGCTGCAGTGCTGCAGTTCGTAAATTGGCGATTCGAACTTCAATTGAATATACAGAACTCAATTGAAGTCGAAATTCTTTGAAACAAGAAACGTCGGGACCGATTTGATAATAGCTTTCTAATGAAGGAGAAAAATCTGGATTTCATCGAATAGATTTTGAGTTATGTCAAAAATCAAATTTTCAGAAAAGCAGCGCCAGAACCATTATAAAACCATAACGGTTTGTTTAAATAAACTAAAGGATTTTTAAAGAAAAAAAAATCCGAATTTGCCATGAGAAAAATCCAGACTTGAGTTGTAAATTAAATACGAACTCAAGTGGTGTAAATGAGATGATTGTTGAAACAAAAATCAGATTTTTAATTATTGATTAGAATTGACTAATTTAAAGAAAATTAGTTAATGGAATTTTAGAATCGAAATTTTGGGCTTTGAATCAGACAAGGGGTGTGTAAATTCATATTCGAAATCGAATATGAAACTTGAATTAGAAATGACATTCGATTGTTGTATCAACAAATTAATATATATATTTGAACGTGATATGTTCAAATAACAAGTGAAATAGGCTAAGAAGCTAATTAAAGAATAAATGGGCGGAACTGAATTCAAACGATTGGTTTGAGTTGAATTGAATTGCAAACAGGTGAACATGTGTAAGCAGGTTTGATATGAAGTATATGAAGATTTAAATTTATGTGCTCGACAAAAAGGTACATGTTTAATTCATATATGAGATTTTATGCGCCGTATCGGCAAGCCGCTTGGCTTTTTCTTTTTCTTTTTGAGATTAGAAGGACCAGGGAAGCTATTTGAAATTTCCCGATGCTCCCGATACAGGGGAGGTTATGGCGAAATTTTCCGGAAATTTAAGGAGTTAGAATATTTTTAAGATATTTTGATAGTTAGAAATCATTGTATCGACGTATAGAATTCGATAGGTAAGTGAATATAAAAATCGAATATTGTAAACAAAAAGGGAAATCTATAAATTAGAAATAGAAAGCGAACTTTATACATGTTTTAAAAATGAACAATTGGATTGTATAGTGTGTTTATTCGAGGTAAGTGGTATTGCCGTTTTGAAGTTGAGGATGTTTTCAGTTAAGGTCTGAGAGGTAATTTTACCCCAACTTGATTGATTTCATTTTTAATGGATAAATAGCAAGATCCAGTCTCGAAGAGAAGTGTTTGAAAAAGAGTTAGTTGAATAAAATATTTTGGGTTGTTGTAACGATGTTTTACACAACATTCGTTTTAAACCCAAGTGATGGAATTTTGGAAATATAACAAGTAAATATTTCCTGAGTATAATTAAAATAGTCGGGATAGAGATAAGTGATTGGAATTATTTCCAATTGCAAATAGAGATATTTTCTAATATATAGAAAATAAAAGGAGTTGATATTGGGAAATGCTTTCCAAATAGCGTAAAGGGCCAATATGGTTATTGAAATATTTGGATAACAAATATTGATAAGGAAATGGAGAAGAGATTTAATTAATGAAATATTAATTAAAGAGCCCAGTGATTTGTTTGATATGTTTGGATGAACACTTGTTTTTATTCGATAGTTAAATCACAGACTATCGAAGTTTTGACCATCGTTGTCAATATGGAGAGACCGGTTGGATTATTATCCGAAAAACCACTCCGTATCGGCATAAGCGTTGCGAACCAAGTATGCTGAATATATTGAAGACGGAGTAAAGTGCAAGGACTTTTTCTATTACATAGAAATAGTGCCTTCGGTTTCGTTCAATCCCAGAACGAACGTAAATGGACGAATGTCTGACAGAGTATTTCCAATGATCAAATGGGTTGGTCTGTATAAATATATATGGTTGCAACGGATTTATTCCCTTAGCATAACATCCAGAATTTTTGTGCAAACTCAACTAGTGATTAAAGGATCTGACAATGTGGCATTCAAAGTGATTGTGCTATCAATGAATGGTAAGTATTCGTAGCCTCATGCCTCAACAACCGGGAAAGGACAAAAATCGGGCAGGCAGCATGGCTATGTGGGTCGCTCCCATTAGGATGTATAATCACCTATCTAGAGGTTCATTTATTTTCTTATTCTATTCGATGTTGTCCCAGTCGGGGGGCGGTTGCTGATCCCAACCGTTGGTGATATACATTCGATACACTCAAGCGAAATGAGTGGTCGGTCATGTGTGGGCCGGGTTACAAGATGTTCTTGTTGAACCCAGTGTATTCCTCTCTAGAGATACACTAGCGGAAGGTGGTTCCATACCTTGTCATGTTGGAAATCCAATCTCCAATAAGCGCCATGCGGTTTTTGATTTTATACTATATATGTGGAGCGTGAGATGCAAGCGTTCTGCTATTTGGTTATTTACTTGATGTAGACATTATTATAATATCACTAGATTTTCGTATCAAAGTGTTTTGGGTTATAGTAAGGTAAAAGCCGTCCATGTTTATGTGTGGGCTGGTTTTACTATTATCTTTTCTTTCGAAAAGGGTTTTGAAAGTTAAACAAGTGGTTGGAGTTTACTCACACCAGTCCCATGACTGACCCAGAGTTTATTTTTGTTTGTTTCCCCTAAACTCTTGGGTGCCCAAATTTGTACGGGCAGTCAAGTAGTCGGGATTTTTCAGATTCATTTGGAGGAGCTGGAAGCAGGAGGCTTCACCGGTTAGATATAGACTATCATATATTCCGCTGTGTACTATGGTTGTATCTGGAAACAGGTGTTTATAACTGTTCCAGGAATGGCTGTTGTGCTCTGATGATGGTATGTATATAAAGTTACTGATTTGTATTTCAAAAGTTATGTTATATAATATATTTTATTCGTTCTGCTGTGAGATTCGTGTTTACTTTAATTATGCTCAGTTGTGTTCTTCTTCTTCTATTCTATTAGTTCTATCTTTTCTATCTCACCCTCTAATTTCTTTCTATTAATGATTCGGTATTTCCTATGTCTGAACAGTCGACGCTGGATTTTGTGTTGATTTTCGGAGCCGAAAATGCCGTGGTCGTTACAGTGGTATCAGAGCTTAGGTTGAGCGAACACCTAGGCTTGTGTGGCATGTGCTCATTAGAGATAGGGTCAGTAGTACCTTAGAATGAGTTGAGTGTATAGATACGAGAGAGCGTATTTGTTAGTTGATATAAAAGTTGTTTTATATTGTGTTGGCTAGTCTGTTGAGTGGTTTATGAATTCTGGTCGGATAGTGGGACGCCACAAAGTCGATAGGAATTTCTAAACACTTGAACAGGAGATTGAACACGATATTGTTTTAAAGTGGGTGAAATTATTTTACCCAAAATTATATTTTGATATAGAAAGAATAATTTTTGAAATTATTATATTATATGGATGTGTTGATTGATATCATTATAATCAGGTAAGATTATAAAAATTGAAATGGTTATTTATAACCAAACTGAATTTGTATATGAATGAAATATATACAAATGAGATGAATTAGATTTAAATTCAAACCAGAATTAAGAATTCAAAATCCTGGGAAGTTGAAAAATATTTTTCAAAGTAATTAAAATAATATAGTTTTATTTTGAAAGGGTTTTTGAATGAAAATCATTTTGAATTGATTTTTAAAATGATAAAGCACTGAACTCACTTCAGTCGCTGGGAAATAATTCTGATGATGACTGCAGCCTCATCAGTGTTCATTTTCGAGTTTCTAAGTGATGGATTGCTACCTTAGAAAAGTTTTGATGGAAATTTGTTTTGGAAGAAAACAAGTTTATTTGGAAAATTCAAATATTTTGAATTTGAAAGGATTATAAATATATGTATATATTTAAGTGATTTCAAAAGGATTTGAAATGAAAATCCTGGGATTTGGATTCTGGAATTGGAATTTATCTTAAGCTGGTTAAATGGATTGAAGTGAATCAATCGACTAGAATCAATTTGAATTGGTTTAATAGAACATAGATTGGACATAAATGGATTGATCGTTGATCATTCGAATTAAGTGAAGGAAGACCAAAGGTTTTGGTGGAATTAAAATTTGTTGAAATATGAAGAGGTGAGTTTCAACATAAAGGAGTTTTGAAAAGTAATGGATTTGTACCATTTTTCCTACCTTAGCAATTTCGAGGACGAAATTATTTTAAGGGGAAAAGAATGTAACGACCCAGATTTTTCGTCGATTTATTTTAAATATTTAATATGGATTTAAATATTGAATTAGAATGATAATATTAAATTATTTTCAATAAAATTAACTGTTTGGAATTGAATTATATTTTTAAATCAAATTTAGTTTAAACCATTAATTTAAATTAAATATCTCCTGCAGACAGTAAAATAAAATTCTAGATACTCCATTTAGACCAGAATAGCGTTATAATCTGGTATCGTCGGTCGTCACGGTTGAATAGTGGTTCGGGATTACTAGTCAAGGACCACGAGATATTTTAATTATTTAATTAAAATAAAATCAATATAAATAATAAAAGAAAAAAAAATCAGAGCCGACCTAAGAAGTGTTTAACGCAGACCTAAATAAAGTCGCACACCCTATATTTCATCTCGAGCCAACAACTTTGTCTCCAAGCTTCAGTATCGGGGAAACAAAGATTTAATGGTTTCTGTACTTCATGTTCTTCCTTCACTTATAAATACCACCGCAACTACTCACAATTCATCACTTTCGAAAGTTCAAGCATCTGCTCTCGTTCTCTTTCCCCTCTCAAATCAAGAATCAAAATCGCGAGCCCCTCTTCTAAAACCAAATCGAACCCCGTTCTGCCAAAATCCAAAGAGAATTGAAATCAATTTAAATACCTAGCTAAATAAATCAATCGCGGATTTGTTACGACCGTGGAAGCAAGGGTTTCACGCCGATAACCCTCAGCTTGGGTTCGAGTGCCATTGATATCGCTTGAAGTTGATGACATCGAGATTTAGGGTTGATTACCGATGAAAATAGGAGGTGCGATAGGCGAAACGGAGGGCGATGCGAGGTTCAGGAGGGTGAGGCGCGTTGAACGATGGAATTCAGTGTGGTTCGGTGGGTCTTTGGGTCGATGCCTGTAGCGACAGTTAGGGGTTGAAGACGGAGGTAGCTCGACTGTAATTGCTGCGAATAAATCAAGGTAGAGAGGGAAGTGTAGAGCTTTTGAATGGAGAAATGGGAAGGGCAGTGGTCATGTACAGAGGGGAAGGCTATATGTGCTAAGTATGGTAACAAAATTCGTTTTTAAGTTAATGGGGGCTGCTGTTCGAACAAGGAAGGAATGTCGAAAGCTGATTTGGTTCAAGAAATGCAGAGCAGGGGTTTTTGTGTGAAGCTGACAACATTGCATGAATTGGGGTTCGACAATGCTGGGTGAAGCCGGAAGCAGTGAAGTGTTTTTCGAAGTGGAATGAAGATGAGAAAAATCGTTAAGGTGGATTCACTGGAGAAGATTCGTAGCCGATGATTTGAAAATAAACAGGAAATTCGATAACTGCAATCACGGTGAGTAAATCTCACTCACCTTTTATTTATAATTATTTTTACTTCGTAAAAATAATTGTTGTTGCTTGTTTGGATTTTTCTGCTTGTTTTATATATATATATTAGTTATTTAGGCTATTATATATATATTGGGTTGATTGATTGGTTGGGTTCCCGCAGTCTCATTAGCGGATGCCCGCAGTTTCATAGCGGATGATTACCCTATACGCCCCACACTATGATAGTGGATGACCTTCTATACCACGATATTCTGCCACGAAGCAGAATGGGTATTATTTATGTGCTAACATCTGTGGATGCAGGAAAACAGGTTGGAGGAATCCACCTGGATTCCTCAAAAATATATTATCTGTTTGTTTGTTGTTTGTTTGATTCCATATATAATTTTCATATATGACGTGTTAAAAATCAAATGATTGAAAATTGGGTGATTTGATTTTTTTAAATATCACTGGGCCAAGTGTTAATTTATTAAAAATATCGTGGAAGGATATTTGAGATTTAAAAAGGAAAAATTCTATTTTTATATAGAATTGGAATTTTAAATGGAAATAAAAATATAAACTTGTTTTTGAAAAATAAAACAAGTAGTTTCTTTATAAACGAAGTTTATAAATAGTTCTTCTATAACGAAGTTATAAATGAAGTGAAAAGAATTATCATTTGATAATTCAGAAATAGAAATACAAGTGTGAAATTGGAATTTGAAATGAAATTTCAAAATAGGACGTGAAATGAAATTTTTAATTATATAACTCAAATGAAATTTGAGTATAACATTTGAATAGTAGAATTAGAAAAGGAGTTTAAATATTTGAATTTTAAATAAAAGAAAAAGGAGATTGAATATTAGAAATTCAAATAGAAGTTCAAATAGAATTTGAATAGACGAAATTAGAATGAAAAATAGAATTTGAATTCAAAGGGATAAAAATAGAATTTGAATTCGAAGGAATTCAAATAAAGAAAATTCAAATAGAGATTTGGATATAGAATTCGAATGAAATTCAAATATAGAAATTTGAATATGGAAGTTCAAATGGAATTTTAAATATAGAGTTTGAATAAGAGATTCAAACAACATTTGAATAAGAGAGTTCAAAATGGAATTTGAATAAGAAAATTGAAATAGAATTTGAATAGAGAAATTCAAATAGGGATTTGAATATAGAATTTCAAAATAGAATTTGAAATAAACTTTGAAAATAGTATTTCAAAGTAGAATAGGAAATCCAAATGGTTTGAAATGGAATTTGAATTCAAGGGAATTCAAATGGATTTGAGTGAAGAAATTCAAATGGGTTTTAAATAAAGAGGATTCAAATATAAGAATTCAAATAGTATTAGAATGGAGTTTTGGATATTTGAATTTAAAAATAGAAATTCAAAATGGAGTTTGATTATTTAAATTTAATTATGAAATTTCAAATATAACAATTTAAAAGGGAGTTGATTATTGAAATTAATGTGGTATTTAAATTCAAGGAGATTAAAATGTGGTATTTGAAATCAAGGAAATAAAATATGGTATGTGAATTCAAGAGAATTAAGTTTGAATATTAGAATTCAAATGGTGTTAAAAATGAATTTGAATATTAGAATTCAAATGGAGATGGAAAATGAAATTTGAATATAGGAGATTCAAATTGAATTCAAATAGAATTGAAACTATGGGATTTGAATATTGAATTCAAATGGAATTGAAACTATGGATTTGAATATATTAAAATATATCAGAATGGAGTTGGATTCATTTTAACGAAAGTTTAAAAGTTTTTATATATAAATTATAAATAAAACGAACTCGCCGCAGTGCTGCAGTTCGTAAATTGGCGATTCGAACTTCAATTGAATATACAGAACTCAATTGAAGTCGAAATTCTTTGAAACAAGAAACGTCGGGACCGATTTGATAATAGCTTTCTAATGAAGGAGAAATATCTGGATTTCATCGAATAGATTTTGAGTTATGTCAAAAATCAAATTTTCAGAAAAGCAGCGCCAGAACCATTATAAAACCATAACGGTTTGTTTAAATAAACTAAAGGATTTTTAAAGAAAAAAAATCCGAATTTGCCATGAGAAAAATCCAGACTTGAGTTGTAAATTAAATACGAACTCAAGTGGTGTAAATGAGATGATTGTTGAAACAAAAATCAGATTTTTAATTATTGATTAGAATTGACTAATTTAAAGAAAATTAGTTAATGGAATTTTGGAATCGAAATTTTGGGCTTTGAATCAGACAAGGGGTGTGTAAATTCATATTCGAAATCGAATATGAAACTTGAATTAGAAATGACATTCGATTGTTGTATCAACAAATTAATATATATTTGAACGTGATATGTTCAAATAACAAGTGAAATAGGCTAAGAAGCTAATTAAAGAATAAATGGGCGGAACTGAATTCAAACGATTGGTTTGAGTTGAATTGAATTGCAAACAGGTGAACATGTGTAAGCAGGTTTGATATGAAGTATATGAAGATTTAAATTTATGTGCTCGACAAAAAGGTACATGTTTAATTCATATATGAGATTTTATGCGCCGTATCGGCAAGCCGCTTGGCTTTTTCTTTTTCTTTTTGAGATTAGAAGGACCGGGGAAGCTATTTGAAATTTCCCGATGCTCCCGATACAGGGGAGGTTATGGCGAAATTTTCCGGAAATTTAAGGAGTTAGAATATTTTTAAGATATTTTGATAGTTAGAAATCATTGTATCGACGTATAGAATTCGATAGGTAAGTGAATATAAAAATCGAATATTGTAAACAAAAAGGGAAATCTATAAATTAGAAATAGAAAGCGAACTTTATACATGTTTTAAAAATGAACAATTGGATTGTATAGTGTGTTTATTCGAGGTAAGTGGTATTGCCGTTTTGAAGTTGAGGATGTTTTCAGTTAAGGTCTGAGAGGTAATTTTACCCCAACTTGATTGATTTCATTTTTAATGGATAAATAGCAAGATCCAGTCTCGAAGAGAAGTGTTTGAAAAAGAGTTAGTTGAATAAAATATTTTGGGTTGTTGTAACGATGTTTTACACAACATTCGTTTTAAACCCAAGTGATGGAATTTTGGAAATATAACAAGTAAATATTTCCTGAGTATAATTAAAATAGTCGGGATAGAGATAAGTGATTGGAATTATTTCCAATTGCAAATAGAGATATTTTCTAATATATAGAAAATAAAAGGTGTTGATATTGGGAAATGCTTTCCAAATAGCGTAAAGGGCCAATATGGTTATTGAAATATTTGGATAACAAATATTGATAAGGAAATGGAGAAGAGATTTAATTAATGAAATATTAATTAAAGAGCCCAGTGATTTGTTTGATATGTTTGGATGAACACTTGTTTTTATTCGATAGTTAAATCACAGACTATCGAAGTTTTGACCATCGTTGTCAATATGGAGAGACCGGTTGGATTATTATCCGAAAAACCACTCCGTATCGGCATAAGCGTTGCGAACCAAGTATGCTGAATATATTGAAGACGGAGTAAAGTGCAAGGACTTTTTCTATTACATAGAAATAGTGCCTTCGGTTTCGTTCAATCCCAGAACGAACGTAAATGGACGAATGTCTGACAGAGTATTCCCATTGATCAAATGGGTTGGTCTGTATAAATATATATATGGTTGCAACGGATTTATTCCCTTAGCATAACATCCAGAATTTTCGTGCAAACTCAACTAGTGATTAACGGATCTGGCAATGTGGCATTCAAAGTGATTGTGCTATCAATGAATGGTAAGTATTCGTAGCCTCAGGCCTCAACAACCGGGAAAGGACAAAAATCGGGCAGGCAGCATGGCTATGTGGGTCGCTCCCATTAGGATGTATAATCACCTATCTAGAGGTTCATTTAATTTCTTATTCTATTCGATGTTGTCCCAGTCGGGAGGCGGTTGCTGATCCCAACCGTTGGTGATATACATTCGATACACTCAAGCGAAATGAGTGGTCGGTCATGTGTGGGCCGGGTTACAAGATGTTCTTGTTGAACCCAGTGTATTCCTCTCTAGAGATACACTAGCGGAAGGTGGTTCCATACCTTGTCATGTCGGAAATCCAATCTCCAATAAGCGCCATGCGGTTTTTGATTTTATACTATATATGTGGAGCGTGAGATGCAAGCGTTCTGCTATTTGGTTATTTACTTGATGTAGACATTATTATAATATCACTGGATTTTCGTATCAAAGTGTTTTGGGTTATAGTAAGGTAAAAGCCGTCCATGTTTATGTGTGGGCTGGTCTTACTATTATCTTTTCTTTCGAAAAGGGTTTTGAAAGTTAAACAGGTGGTTGGAGTTTACTCACACCAGTCCCATGACTGACCCAGAGTTTATTTTTGTTTGTTTCCCCTAAACTCTTGGGTGCCCAAATTTGTACGGGCAGTCAAGTAATCGGGATTTTTCAGATTCATTTGGAGGAGCTGGAAGCAGGAGGCTTCACCGGTTAGATATAGACTATCATATATTCCGCTGTGTACTATGGTTGTATCTGGAAACAGGTGTTTTTAACTGTTCCAGGAATGGCTGTTGTGCTCTGATGATGGTATGTATGTAAAGTTACTGATTTGTATTTCAAAAGTTATGTTATATAATATATTTTATTCGTTCCGCTGTGAGATTCGTGTTTACTTTAATTATGCTCAGTTGTGTTCTTCTTCTTCTATTCTATTAGTTCTATCTTTTCTATCTCACCCTCTAATTTCTTTCTATTAATGATTCGGTATTTCCTATGTCTGAACAGTCGACGCTGGATTTTGTGTTGATTTTCGGAGCCGAAAATGCCGTGGTCGTTACAGTGGTATCAGAGCTTAGGTTGAGCGAACACCTAGGCTTGTGTGGCATGTGCTCATTAGAGATAGGGTCAGTAGTACCCTAGAATGAGTTGAGTGTATAGATACGAGAGAGCGTATTTGTTAGTTGATATAAAAGTTGTTTTATATTGTGTTGGCTAGTCTGTTGAGTGGTTTATGAATTCTGGTCGGATAGTGGGACGCCACAAAGTCGATAGGAATTTCTAAACACTTGAACAGGAGATTGAACACGATATTGTTTTAAAGTGGGTGAAATTATTTTACCCAAAATTATATTTTCATATAGAAAGAATAATTTTTGAAATTATTATATTATATGGATGTGTTGATTGATATCATTATAATCAGATAAGATTATAAAAATTGAAATGGTTATTTATAACCAAACTGAATTTGTATATGAATGAAATATATACAAATGCGATGAATTAGAATTAAATTCAAACCAGAATTAAGAATTCAAAATCCTGGGAAGTTGAAAAATATTTTTCAAAGTAATTAAAATAATATAGTTTTATTTTGAAAGGGTTTTTGAATGAAAATCATTTTGAATTGATTTTTAAAATGATAAAGCACTGAACTCACTTCAGTCGCTGGGAAATAATTCTGATGATGACTGCAGCCTCATCAGTGTTCATTTTCGAGTTTCTAAGTGATGGATTGCTACCTTAGAAAAGTTTTGATGGAAATTTGTTTTGGAAGAAAACAAGTTTATTTGGAAAATTCAAATATTTTGAATTTGAAAGGATTATAAATATATGTATATATTTAAGTGATTTCAAAAGGATTTGAAATGAAAATCCTGGGATTTGGATTCTAGAATTGGAATTTATCTTAAGCTGGTTAAATGGATTGAAGTGAATCAATCGACTAGAATCAATTTGAATTGGTTTAATAGAACATAGATTGGACATAAATGGATTGATCGTTGATCATTCGAATTAAGTGAAGGAAGACCAAAGGTTTTGGTGGAATTAAAATTTGTTGAAATATGAAGAGGTGAGTTTCAACATAAAGGAGTTTTGAAAAGTAATGGATTTGTACCATTTTTCCTACCTTAGCAATTTCGAGGACGAAATTATTTTAAGGGGGAAAGAATGTAACGACCCAGATTTTTCGTCGATTTATTTTAAATATTTAATATGGATTTAAATATTGAATTAGAATGATAATATTAAATTATTTTCAATAAAATTAACTGTTTGGAATTGAATTATATTTTTAAATCAAATTTAGTTTAAACCATTAATTTAAATTAAATATCTCCTGCAGACAGTAAAATAAAATTCTAGATACTCCATTTAGACCAGAATAGCGTTATAATCTGGTATCGTCGGTCGTCACGGTTGAATAGTGGTTCGGGATTACTAGTCAAGGACCACGAGATATTTTAATTATTTAATTAAAATAAAATCAATATAAATAATAAAAGAAAAAAAAATCAGAGCCGACCTAAGAAGTGTTTAACGCAGACCTAAATAAAGTCGCACACCCTATATTTCATCTCGAGCCAACAACTTTGTCTCCAAGCTTCAGTATCGGGGAAACAAAGATTTAATGGTTTCTGTACTTCATGTTCTTCCTTCACTTATAAATCCCACCGCAACTACTCACAATTCATCACTTTCGAAAGTTCAAGCATCTGCTCTCGTTCTCTTTCCCCTCTCAAATCAAGAATCAAAATCGCGAGCCCCTCTTCTAAAACCAAATCGAACCCCGTTCTGCCAAAATCCAAAGAGAATTGAAAACAATTTAAATACCTAGCTAAATAAATCAATCGCGGATTTGTTACGACCGTGGAAGCAAGGGTTTCACGCCGACAACCCTCAGCTTGGGTTCGAGTGCCATTGATATCGCTTGAAGTTGATGACATCGAGATTTAGGTTGATTACCGATGAAAATAGGAGGTGCGATAGGCGAAACGGAGGGCGATGCGAGGTTCAGGAGGGTGAGGCGCGTTGAACGATGGAATTCAGTGTGGTTCGGTGGGTCTTTGGGTCGATGCCTGTAGCGACAGTTAGGGGTTGAAGACGGAGGTAGCTCGACTGTAATTGCTGCGAATAAATCAAGGTAGAGAGGGAAGTGTAGAGCTTTTGAATGGAGAAATGGGAAGGGCAGTGGTCATGTACAGAGGGGAAGGCTATATGTGCTATGTATGGTAACAAAATTCGTTTTTAAGTTAATGGGGGCTGCTGTTCGAACAAGGAAGGAATGTCGAAAGCTGATTTGGTTCAAGAAATGCAGAGCAGGGGTTTTTGTGTGAAGCTGACAACATTGCATGAATTGGGGTTCGACAATGCTGGGTGAAGCCGGAAGCAGTGAAGTGTTTTTCGAAGTGGAATGAAGATGAGAAAAATCGTTAAGGTGGATTCACTGGAGAAGATTCTTAGCCGATGATTTGAAAATAAACAGGAAATTCGATAACTGCAATCACGGTGAGTAAATCTCACTCACCTTTTATTTATAATTATTTTTACTTCGTAAAAATAATTGTTGTTGCTTGTTTGGATTTTTCTGCTTGTTTTATATATATATTAGTTATTTAAGCTATTATATATATATTGGGTTGATTGATTGGTTGGGTTCCCGCAGTCTCATTAGCGGATGCCCGCAGTTTCATAGCGGATGATTACCCTATACGCCCCACACTATGATAGTGGATGACCTTCTATACCACGATATTCTGCCACGAAGCAGAATGGGTATTATTTATGTGCTAACATCTGTGGATGCAGGAAAACAGGTTGGAGGAATCCAACTGGATTCCTCAAAAATATATTATCTGTTTGTTTGATTCCATATATAATTTTCATATATGACGTGTTAAAAATCAAATGATTGAAAATTGGGTGATTTGATTTTTTTAAATATCACTGGGCCAAGTGTTAATTTATTAAAAATATCGTGGAAGGATATTTGATATTTAAAAAGGAAAAATTCTATTTCTAAATAGAATTTGAATTTTAAATGGAAATAAAAATATAAACTTGTTTTTGAAAAATAAAACAAGTAGTTTCTTTATAAACGAAGTTTATAAATAGTTCTTTTATAACGAAGTTATAAATGAAGTGAAAAGAATTATCATTTGATAATTCAGAAATAGAAATACAAGTGTGAAATTGGAATTTGAAATGAAATTTCAAAATAGGATGTGAAATGAAATTTTTAAATATATAACTCAAATGAAATTTGAGTATAACATTTGAATAGTAGAATTAGAAAAGGAGTTTAAATATTTGAATTTTAAATAAAAGAAAAAGGAGGTTGAATATTAGAAATTCAAATAGAAGTTCAAATAGAATTTGAATAGACGAAATTAGAATGAAAAATAGAATTTGAATTCAAAGGGATAAAAATAGAATTTGAATTCGAAGGAATTCAAATAAAGAAAATTCAAATAGAGATTTGGATATAGAATTCGAATGAAATTCAAATATAGAAATTTGAATATGGAAGTTCAAATGGAATTTTAAATATAGAGTTTGAATAAGAGATTCAAACAACATTTGAATAAGAGAGTTCAAAATGGAATTTGAATATGAAAATTGAAATAGAATTTGAATAAAGAAATTCAAATAGGGATTTGAATATAGAATTTCAAAATAGAATTTGAAATAAACTTTGAAAATAGGATTTCAAAGTAGAATAGGAAATCCAAATGGTTTGAAATGGAATTTGAATTCAAGGGAATTCAAATGGATTTGAGTGAAGAAATTCAAATGGGTTTTAAATAAAGAGGATTCAAATATAAGAATTCAAATAGTATTAGAATGGAGTTTTGGATATTTGAATTTAAAAATAGAAATTCAAAATGGAGTTTGATTATTTAAATTCAAGTATGAAATTTCAAATATAACAATTTAAAAGGGAGTTGATTATTGAAATTAATGTGGTATTTAAATTCAAGGAGATTAAAATGTGGTATTTGAAATCAAGGAAATAAAATATGGTATGTGAATTCAAGAGAATTAAGTTTGAATATTAGAATTCAAATGGTGTTAAAAATGAATTTGAATATTAGAATTCAAATGGAGATGGAAAATGAAATTTGAATATAGGAGATTCAAATTGAATTCAAATAGAATTGAAACTATGGGATTTGAATATTGAATTCAAATGGAATTGAAACTATGGATTTGAATATATTAAAATATATCAGAATGGAGTTGGATTCATTTTAACGAAAGTTTAAAAGTTTTTATATATAAATTATAAATAAAACGAACTCGCCGCAGTGCTGCAGTTCGTAAATTGGCGATTCGAACTTCAATTGAATATACAGAACTCAATTGAAGTCGAAATTCTTTGAAACAAGAAACGTCGGGACCGATTTGATAATAGCTTTCTAATGAAGGAGAAAAATCTGGATTTCATAGAATAGATTTTGAGTTATGTCAAAAATCAAATTTTCAGAAAAGCAGCGCCAGAACCATTATAAAACCATAATGGTTTGTTTAAATAAACTAAAGGATTTTTAAAGAAAAAAAATCCGAATTTGCCATGAGAAAAATCCAGACTTGAGTTGTAAATTAAATACGAACTCAAGTGGTGTAAATGAGATGATTGTTGAAACAAAAATCAGATTTTTAATTATTGATTAGAATTGACTAATTTAAAGAAAATTAGTTAATGGAATTTTAGAATCGAAATTTTGGGCTTTGAATCAGACAAGGGGTGTGTAAATTCATATTCGAAATCGAATATGAAACTTGAATTAGAAATGACATTCGATTGTTGTATCAACAAATTAATATATATTTGAACGTGATATGTTCAAATAACAAGTGAAATAGGCTAAGAAGCTAATTAAAGAATAAATGGGCGGAACTGAATTCAAACGATTGGTTTGAGTTGAATTGAATTGCAAACAGGTGAACATGTGTAAGCAGGTTCGATATGAAGTATATGAAGATTTAAATTTATGTGCTCGACAAAAAGGTACATGTTTAATTCATATATGAGATTTTATGCGCCGTATCGGCAAGCCGCTTGGCTTTTTCTTTTTCTTTTTGAGATTAGAAGGACCGGGGAAGCTATTTGAAATTTCTCGATGCTCCCGATACAGGGGAGGTTATGGCGAAATTTTCCGGAAATTTAAGGAGTTAGAATATTTTTAAGATATTTTGATAGTTAGAAATCATTGTATCGACGTATAGAATTCGATATGTAAGTGAATATAAAAATCGAATATTGTAAACAAAAAGGGAAATCTATAAATTAGAAATAGAAAGCGAACTTTATACATGTTTTAAAAATGAACAATTGGATTGTATAGTGTGTTTATTCGAGGTAAGTGGTATTGCCGTTTTGAAGTTGAGGATGTTTTCAGTTAAGGTCTGAGAGGTAATTTTACCCCAACTTGATTGATTTCATTTTTAATGGATAAATAGCAAGATCCAGTCTCGAAGAGAAGTGTTTGAAAAAGAGTTAGTTGAATAAAATATTTTGGGTTGTTGTAACGATGTTTTACACAACATTCGTTTTAAACCCAAGTGATGGAATTTTGGAAATATAACAAGTAAATATTTCCTGAGTATAATTAAAATAGTCGGGATAGAGATAAGTGATTGGAATTATTTCCAATTGCAAATAGAGATATTTTCTAATATATAGAAAATAAAAGGAGTTGATATTGGGAAATGCTTTCCAAATAGCATAAAGGGCCAATATGGTTATTGAAATATTTGGATAACAAATATTGATAAGGAAATAGAGAAGAGATTTAATTAATGAAATATTAATTAAAGAGCCCAGTGATTTGTTTGATATGTTTGGATGAACACTTGTTTTTATTCGATAGTTAAATCACAGACTATCGAAGTTTTGACCATCGTTGTCAATATGGAGAGACCGGTTGGATTATTATCCGAAAAACCACTCCGTATCGGCATAAGCGTTGCGAACCAAGTATGCTGAATATATTGAAGACGGAGTAAAGTGCAAGGACTTTTTCTATTACATAGAAATAGTGCCTTCGGTTTCGTTCAATCCCAGAACGAACGTAAATGGACGAATGTCTGACAGAGTATTTCCAATGATCAAATGGGTTGGTCTGTATAAATATATATGGTTGCAACGGATTTATTCCCTTAGCATAACATCCAGAATTTTCGTGCAAACTCAACTAGTGATTAACGGATCTGACAATGTGGCATTCAAAGTGATTGTGCTATCAATGAATGGTAAGTATTCGTAGCCTCAGGCCTCAACAACCGGGAAAGGACAAAAATCGGGCAGGCAGCATGGCTATGTGGGTCGCTCCCATTAGGATGTATAATCACCTATCTAGAGGTTCATTTAATTTCTTATTCTATTCGATGTTGTCCCAGTCGGGAGGCGGTTGCTGATCCCAACCGTTGGTGATATACATTCGATACACTCAAGCGAAATGAGTGGTCGGTCAGGTGTGGGCCGGGTTACAAGATGTTCTTGTTGAACCCAGTGTATTCCTCTCTAGAGATACACTAGCGGAAGGTGGTTCCATACCTTGTCATGTTGGAAATCAAATCTCCAATAAGCGCCATGCGGTTTTTGATTTTATACTATATATGTGGAGCGTGAGATGCAAGCGTTCTGCTGTTTGGTTATTTACTTGATGTAGACATTATTATAATATCACTGGATTTTCGTATCAAAGTGTTTTGGGTTATAGTAAGGTAAAAGCCGTCCATGTTTATGTGTGGGCTGGTTTTACTATTATCTTTTCTTTCGAAAAGGGTTTTGAAAGTTAAACAAGTGGTTGGAGTTTACTCACACCAGTCCCATGACTGACCCAGAGTTTATTTTGTTTGTTTCCCCTAAACTCTTGGGTGCCCAAATTTGTACTGGCAGTCAAGTAGTCGGGATTTTTCAGATTCATTTGGAGGAGCTGGAAGCAGGAGGCTTCACCAGTTAGATATAGACTGTCATATATTCCGCTGTGTACTATGGTTGTATCTGGAAACAGGTGTTTATAACTGTTCCAGGAATGGCTGTTGTGCTCTGATGATGGTATGTATGTAAAGTTACTGATTTGTATTTCAAAAGTTATGTTATATAATATATTTTATTCGTTCCGCTGTGAGATTCGTGTTTACTTTAATTATGCTCAGTTGTGTTCTTCTTCTTCTATTCTATTAGTTCTATCTTTTCTATCTCACCCTCTAATTTCTTTCTATTAATGATTCGGTATTTCCTATGTCTGAACAGTCGACGCTGGATTTTGTGTTGATTTTCGGAGCCGAAAATGCCGTGGTCGTTACACAACTAAATATGGTGGTATATATGGATGTATCTAAATCCATCGTTGTTCAACTGATTAAGAATTACTTGCAGTCAGCGGTGTTTGTTCAGTACTTAATTGTTCTTAGTGTACTAATATAGTTCTAAAATAAAAAAACCGATACATTAGTCAATAGACTTTCCTTTTCTTTTTCTGCTTTCGACCTTTGATTCTTTCAATACTAGGGCGACTTGACTAGATTAGTCTACTGTCTCATGCTATCTACGGTCTCCATGGTCTCTATAGTATTTACATATGTTTCATTAAGGAACACTGTCTTAATTTTTTCTGTCAACGTTGAAAATTTGTGATCTTGTGATATGTTCCCTCAGTGTATAACAAGCTGAAAGATGCACTTCAAAATATATTAAACTACTTTCCTCCCCTCATTGAGCAAGTCTACCATAAAAAAAATCGTTACTTTCTACATTTTTTCTCATTGTCTAATAATAAGTGTCCAAAAAACTACATTGTTCATTGATATATATGTCTTTCTTTCTGGTTTCACAACCATGAAAGCAATCAGCTCTAACCTCTTCGCCCTTTTACCCAAATCTAAGTTTAATTCAATCACTGTCCAAATAGGGGGAATTTGGTATTCAAGCAACATGGAAAAAAAGGAACTAAAATGGTAATTTACCATGAAATTTTAAACCTGATCCATCAGTCATATATAACTTTTGTTTTTTCTTCATCATATTTTGTGGTTCCGCACAGTTATTAACATGAATAAATAAATTGGTGACATAGTTGATTAGAACTAAAACTTTAAATCTTTGCACCAAAAATACCTCATTTGTTTTTTTAGGACAAATTAACAACTTGAAACTTAGAAAATGATTTCCATGTTAGGCTATAAATAACCACGGGTTGATTAACAAAATAATTCCCTATAATTATTACACTTTGCACCTTAATACATTTAGATTTATTACAACTATATAAGCAAATATTTTATTTTGTCTTACAGCTAGTGGTTATCATACTTTTAACCAATTGTCTAGCAAAGAAAACTGAAAATACCAATAATAATTAATCAAGCTTTTGAAATATTGACAGACCAATGTAGAAGACATATTTTACTTTTCAAAATTTATATCCCTATAACATTATTTTTCTAGTATGGAATAATATGATTTACAGGCTTGACGGTTGTCTATAATGTCGAAAAGATGTAACACACTTTGATTGTTTATTCAGAAATGCAAGGCTCACACTTAAAGGTAAAACTGTTCCGGCTTTTGATGATTTCCAATCTTCTTTGCATCCTTTTATTCATAGCAATGTTTCGAGTAGTACTGCCAAGGATTGTGAACACATTACATTTGTAATTTTTAAATCACTCCCCTTTAATTGATTACAATGTTCATCATTCCAGAGAACCTGAATACTAAAATATTAGTGGCTGTAGTTGAATTTCCTTCAATTTATTCATTACAAAACCATTTATTAATTTAACATGGTATAATAAATATATTTTTCACTTTTCATAGAAATCAACAAAATTAAATTAAATTGTAGCTGCTCCAATAAAATTAAATTAAATTGTAGCTGCTATGCAGTTCCAAAGCTATTAAGCTTTATCAAGATGAGTCTATGAAGTTGGATAAACTAAAAAGGACTCTAACGATCAGTTTGAAGCATAATTCAATCTTTGGCATTATACCAGGTGATAGCTATTAAGTTCGCTTTTAATCATACATGGGTTAGTTTGTACAATATTTGTTTTATAATTAATAAAAGTAGAAATCAGGGTTCACACATTTCTTACAGATAGGTTCACAAAACATGCATGTAGTTATTTTCAAAAAAAATGCTATGCTACAAATATTTACAACATATATTTGCAGTATAAACTGCATTTTGTTAAAATTTGTGAGAGTTTTGTGTGGTCTTTTAATTTGGAAGAAGCAAAATTCAATTTTTAAATTTATGAAGGGTGTTTACCAAAGTGCGCTTAATAATATATCAAATTATGCCATCTAAATATTTCATGCTAATTAATATATAACCTTATTTGTTTTTTATTTTCCTTCTAAAGTTAACTTTATGAACATGCTAATTTATGGCTTTCATGTTGCAATATATCCCTATAGTTACAGTTTTATATGTCTATTACAATTTCATTAATATAATAATTGATAAATATTTATTATTTCACGTAATTATTACAATTTCATTAATATAACAATTGATAAATACTTATTATTTCACATATTCTATTCCTTCATGCTAAAGGTGCATTTTAATTTTCACTTTTGTTTTTTCGATTCACGGTTAGTTGCAGAGTTAAACAAAGATTAAACATATATGCTTTTCAGTTCTACAATCTCTTCATTTTGTTGAAATATGTTACTGGAACATATTTTCCATATGTAATTTGTAGGGATTAAACTTTCCCGAAGGAACCATGGCTGCATAAAAATGAATAAATTTAGTCAATATATCTTCTTCAGCTAGAAAATGGTAGGTACCAATTGATGGTTTGCTTTGGAAATCTTTTTCATCATGCACTTATTGTGCAGTGTGCAGCGGTTTACGTTTGTTAGCATATGTTATCAATGTTATGTATTTTCAGTTTCATGCGATTATAAATGCTGATGGTGTTTAATGGTTTTCATGTTTGTATTTACTTCATGCATGCATTAATTCGAAGGTAGTAAAGTTACAGTATCATAACGTGTTAATTAGGTATACGTTTTATATATTTAAAATGAAATTGAAATAATATATTGCTTCATTTTTATATGTAAGTGTAGGAAATTATAACTATACCATATGAAAAGAGCACTATGCGTAAAATGCATAAGGCTGAATTTGAATGCTGATCGTTTACCAAAATCAAACCATTATAGTTTACTGAAATGTATGTATGATTTCTACATATTAATATTGCATATTTTGATATAATAAATTGACTATCTTAAAAATAAGTTGACTATCTTAAAATTATTCGTAGATATTAATTGATTGACTCAACCATAGCAAGTTTCTTAAATACATCCTTTTTTCAGATACTCCTTTTACATGATATCATTTGATTTTTAATCCAACTATTACAGAACTTACTTTTACAAGCAGTTTTCAATTTTCATTCAAGAAACTTACATTTATGTACTAGCACAAGGAATAATTACTTAAATACTATAGGTTAATATTCATATTCGACAATTTCATATAAAAAAGATCCCAACGTAAGTGAAAGAACATAACGGATTCATATATGGATGAAGTATATCAACTATGTGATTACTTAAAATTCTTTTTTTTGAGCAAACCATATTTTATAAATAATGTGATAATTTTTTGATAAGGGTATTGTATGTCATTGTATTTTTTAGTAAATGAAATATGCGTGAAACCAAATTATGTGTTTCAAACAATTATATAACTTAATATCCAAAGTGTTGTGGATGGTTTTCAACGAAGTTTATTTTTAAAATGCATAAAATTGAATCCGTGTGCAAAAAAATTAGAACTTCAAATAAAATTTAACTTTTTTTTTAGTATGCTTATATCATTATTCTCTATGATCATTCTGTGGGAATAGTATTTTATAATCATCTGTATGTAGGCGGTTCAAGTTTAGTTTGCATTGTACGTGTAACCTAAATTAAATATAAAATAAATTAATTTAAATCATTGTTGAAAATAATTATTTTAAAAATGATATATTATTTATACGTATATTTCTAAAAGTGTTAATCTAAAATATATTATTTCAACCGTACATCGCAGGGGACTAACCTAGTTTTTATATCTATATATAATGATACGATCTTTTTTGGGAGGTGTTTACATTTGAACAGGATGTTCACTTTTTTTATTACATGAATGATAGATTGATTTATTTTATAATTGATTTTTTATATATACATTTGAACAGGTATGTTTACTTTTTTAATTACGTGAATGAAAGATTGATTGAGCGTGTGTGTATATATGCGGAGGCGGCCCTACAATATTGCTGTCCAAGCCCATTTTACTCATTTTTGAACAAAATTGGAAATTTTTTGCCCCAAACCCATTTTAGAACAAAACTGGAAAAATTTGCTGAACAAAACTGGAAAGATTAAAGTTGCTGCCAAGGCCAAAACTTGGAAGAAAATTGCTCCACATGGAAATATTAATGATGCTGCCAAGGTTAAAATTTGGAAGTAATTTTGCTCCATGTAACCCAGTTTCAGACCTGGGTCAATATCCAGCCTTGCTCCTACTATACCACTTGACCACAACTCACCTCATTGAATGTTTTTTTCTCAACTTTATATCAACAATTAATAAAGAAACAAAACTATTTTTTATTGCCCCAGCCCAGTGGACTTCCCTAACCCGAGGGTTTGGTGGGCTGTCCCCTGGATCGGGCCTATATATATGTATATACACACAACATAGGTTCTGCCTATTATTTAGCCACAAACAATCCATGCACATCAGAAAAGTAAACATTAATTTTGTGGTTCTGTTAAAGCAAAAATTGAACGCAGAAAAGAAAGTGTAGAACATCAAATTTTGGCTATCCTTTTAAACATACATCAGTTTAACGGTTCTTTTACAACAAGTTCAAATCCCACGTTGGGTGATTGTGTTGCCGATGCGGTTTTGTACTGCAGGCTGCGGGTTAGGCGGTCGGAAGGAGGCGCTATAGGGTTTGGACCGAAAGGGAAAAAATTGTTGAAGAAGTATAAATTAGTTTGAATGAGGGAGTTGTAAAGATGAACAGTGTTGAGATAAAACAAAAGTATAAAGCAGATTGTATCTATTAAATAATAGTAAAGCAGAAGAATTTCTAACTCTCTCCTTAATTCTCTCAATTCTCTCAATTCTCCTTAATCCTCTCACTTTTCTTAACTCTCCTTAAAACTCTAAAGATATTTTTATTAAAAAATCAAAATAATAGAACAAAATCTATATCATACAGCTGTGTCTATTTATTTCTTCGTCTCTTTTAATTTTTGCACGGTTCTTTTTATCTTTTCCCATTTTCTCATAGTAACCATAAATCCTCATTTCCTTATCTTCCTTTCTTTTCTTTGGCATCTGCTTCCATTTTTGTTTTTGCTGGACGAGGGAGGTAAAACCTTTTATGCCTTTCATTACCACCTTTGTTTCTTCTTTATTTTGTATTTCCCTTTTTTTATCGCAATAATTTTCTTCAAAGTATCGCTTAGAATAAAGTTACCCATGGTTTTTTATTTAGTCTCCACTTCCTAAATGATAATTTCTTCTTTTGCTTCAGAAAGGTAGATTGGCACTTTTTTGCAGAATTGGAACCGTAAAGTGAATTTATCTGCTGAACTATGGCGGCTAACTGTGTTCTGAATACCGCTACAGGTTAATTTTTGTTTATTTTGGTATAAATTTGCAATTAGGAATGTACTGCTGGATGGATTTCTTCTAGCTGTTAGCTGTATTTCACACATTTAACCTAATTATTATACAGTAACCATGAATGTGCTAGAATATGCAACATCATGTTCTTTAACCATAAATGCAATTTTATAAAATCATAGTTCGCTTTCTATGTTCTTTGTTGTATAGATTATGAATCTTCAAAATATATATTTACATTTTTATAGTTGTTCACTATGTTTTGTACATGAGCTGAGGATGAATTTTATTTCACTTGTGTTCTTAATTACAAAGTTATGAAAGCGAAAAACAAAAGCCACTTTTTTGTTTTCAGCATTCACAATTTGAAATTAAATCTAGCTTTTAGAATATTAAACAAAAGCAGTCTAAATCATGAATATAGTATATAATCACCATTAGAAATTGGATTTATATTTTGTTTATTTTTATATTTTATTGAGGAAATAAGGAGCTTTAAATAACCTGTTATATCATTTTGAGGTATAAGGTAGTGTTCAGTTTATTTTGTGTTTTAAGTTTTTAGTTTTCAGTGTTAATTACGAAAATTGCGAATATTTGATGTATAGCGGAGGTGATGGATCAAAGGTGAAGGGAGTGACGGACGGGACGGAAGGACGGTGGATTAGGGGTGAGCGTTTAGTTGATTTGGTTTATCCAATGATAAATTTGTCAAACTAAACTAAAACCAATAAAAATGAAAACCAAATTAAACCAACCAAATTAAGTTTGGTTGGTTATCCGATTAAACTGAACATGCTTTATACTTTGTGTTTGAAATATTTACTATAATTTGAAACAAATTATAAATATATGATTACAATATTATTATTTTTGATTTTTATGCTTTTTGATATTAATTTTGACACATAGGTGATGATTAATATATACTTAAATAGCTAAACTAACCTAAAATATTTATTATAATATCGATAATTTAAAAATATAGTAAAAATTCTGTTAATTTGGTTAAACCAATAACCGAACTTAATATTTTTTCGGATCGATTGCAAACCGATTTAATTTCAAATTCTGAACCAAACCGGCCAAAATAAATTGGTTTGGTTGGTTTATTTGGTTTAACCGAATAATGCTTACCCCTACGGTGGATGGATGAATTTGTTATCGTCCTTCCGTTGATTCTTAAAATATGGAAAATAATAAAAAGTTGTTTTTGGTTTTGTGTCTTAACTTCGATTTGTAAAACAATCGTTTTTCACGATGTGTGTGCGTCATTTGTACTTTTGTATGTGCGAAAACTCAAAATTTAAAAATATAAACAAAACACACCCTTTTATATTTTGCATTTTTTTAATACTTCTAATAAGTATGAATCTGTAATTGCATATGATTGAAGAAATCTTATGTTTACTTATTAGGAACCTCTAATTAAAAAGTAAGAATAAAGTTACCCAAACATATATGGAACAAAGATTTATTTTCTATGTTCTAATCATTGATGAAATAATTTTAATAAGTTCCTAATGTTGAACAAATAATAGCCAATGAACACTTCATATCTGTATGTTCAACGATTTGTTACTATATACATTTCATGGAGCATGCATGGTTTTGGCATGAATAATGTTCTTTGAAGTGTGAAAGGAATCACATGGAGAAGTTGGTGAAACATCAAATGCACCCCAAAAAAGCATGATTATACGTAAACATATGATAATTTAGTTAAACAAATAAATTTTCCCTATCATAGTGAACGCTTATGTAAAGACCCGCAACTTCCCCGTAAAGGAAAGTGTCGGATAGTTCGAGAACAAACCACAACAGAACGCATACAGAAGAACATTTCACTGTATATAACAACAATGCATCAGATTACAAGAATATACAGAGTATACATGAATAAATATTACACAGAAATATCAGAGATTTAAATTACATTTAAATACATAGCAGCGGAAAATAATACAATACACAACTAGAAGAAGATATACGGATACAAAGCTTTCCGGATATCGTTCCAGCTGTAAACCAGGATCCTGTGAATATAAATCTGCAAAACCAAAACTACTAGCTGCCCGTGTCAAAATAAGGGCACCCAGAGTTTAGGTTAAAACAATAAACTCCAGGTCAGTCATGTGACTGGTGTGAGAACTAAAACAGTTATTATTCTTTATTTTAAAAGTTAGGTAAATCAAGGGACCACGCCGTATAACACGGAATGGGTTTCCTCCCAAGAATACCAGTGCATAAAACAAACAGCGCAATGCTAAATAAAGAAAAATGAAGCTGTTATAAGACCCAGGTCCCATCACACAATGCAACGCAGTCGAGGATAGGGTTTTCCCTTATAACAGCCAAAGAATGCTTGATACGGTTAAAACAAATCGTTTGATACTATTATAAGTGCATAGTGTATAAAGCAACTTCAAATCATAAGTATCAATCATAGGCGGCATGAGCGTCCCATGCCACTATGTCGCCATATATAGGTTTACAAATGAAACCGCAAAGTCACGTATTTGGAAATTGGATTTCCGTCTATGAACCGAGGCAAAAGATAGTCCTCAACCGATTCGAGACTGCCTAGCCCGAGTCTCAGGATCAGAGCTCGAGTGACCCTTGGATCGTCAGGGCCGGTCCACCGATGTGGATTAAAATGCCTGAACACTACGTTTCCCCACCCTATGGGGTGTAAGTCTGGCCCGTCAGCCGACCAGAAGCATCGGCCGAAACCGATATAACCGAGGCGCCTCGCAACAGCAACAACCACATAAGTCAAACTCGTCAGGGCGTGTAAAACCACTGACGCCACTTCTAGCTAGGAGGAAACGCAGGCCCTCCCTGAGGTCCGTCTCCCGTTTTTGGTTCATACCTGGTGTGAAACACGCGAGGTAAACGTTACACAAAGCTACGCCACAAAGGCCGTGCTTTGATCATCATCAACAAGACTTTGCTTTTCAACAGAAGCCTTGATCATTTGCATCTTAGCATGCCACACAGGCAAACCATCCTATGCAACCGATATCAGTCACACAGAATGAAATCCGATGTCAGACACACAGTCCATTTACAAGTCCGTTCTGGGTCTGAACGAAACCGGAGGCACCTAGTACCCCGCATATCCATCGATCTCCAAGTACGTCTGGACGATCACCAACTGTTTCCATCTTCTTGGGTGTACATCCCAATCAAGATCATCAGCTATCACCCAAACGACGTGAAGACCTCCGGTCTTCGACCATCGTCTTCATCTTCGACTTATCGTCGTATCAGTTATTCAGAATGGGATAAACCCGGTCTTTCCGAATAACTCGCGTATATTTTAAATAAGTGTTACACAAACACAACATACGCCTCATTCCAATTCATTAGTCACTAACCGTAAATTAATCAAGAGAATAATTTCCCAAATATTAACCCCGAAGGCCGAAACCAACATCAGATCAATATCCAGAAAACCATTCTGCTTGGCTAACCGACAGTTAGTTTCTAAATTTCACATTCATAGGGAAAGGTTCCCATTAATTTTATCCAAGATAAATTCCTTGAATTTATTCTTTATTCTATTTTTGAATATCAATTCAAACTAGTCGGGATTAGCGAACCTTACCGAAGTAATCATTTGTTTTAATTTCCCAATCCCAACCTATTCATCCCATGAAGTAAAACTGGTAATACTTCATATCTAACACCACAGTGTTATCGGTAAATTCAATTACCATTTCACGTGCAAATCTAATTAAAGATTTAACTATCGCCTGGAGCAAAACTGGTGATACTCCATTTTCGATCATTTCAATCTAATTAAAGATTCATTAAAACTCCACTTAGTTTTAATCTTTGACTGGGTTAAAGAATCAGTGTCATTTAAAAACACGGTTCACGATAAACCCAAAATCACATTCATTAATCATCGGGTTAAAGAACGAGTGTTATTTAAAAACACTGTTCACGATAAACCCAAAAATCAATACCAACTCAATTCCAATTAAATATCATTTAATTGGTACACTTCATTAAATCTAAATAAAAAGATTTAATCTTTTCTCAACTGGGTTCAAGAACAGTGTTAGTGAAGACACCATTCACGACAAACCCAAATCACATTCGATATTCAATACAAGGCTCTGAATAGAAAATACATCGGCTTATATTCAATATCGAATTCTACGACTAACAAATGTCGTATTGGAAATAACGATACAAATATATATCTTTCAAATTTCCATAACAACACCTGTAATATCACGAATTCCAACATCGAAATATTCCGAAGACAATTTCGATTCAAATCCACTCCAATGCAATCATTGGAAATTTTAGTTATTTTCAAAACCATTTCAAATTCAATTTATTTATTTAAAAATAAATAGAATTATAATTCTAGTTCAAAACTAGTTCATTTCGATAAAAATCTATTTTTATCTTTTCAAATATGGAGTTTTTCATCCCAAACTTTCACAAATCATTTCTTATGATTTTACACAAATTATTACTATTTTTAATAATTTTATCAAGGCCCGTACAGTCGATTTCCAACAATGGCCATCGAACTGCACTTACAGCGACCTTTTTCGAATTTGATTTGGACGTATCTCCAAATCCAACCGTTAGATTTCAAATTTCTAATATTCGTTAGAAAGCTCTTTTCGATACGAACCCAACGGTTCCGGTTTTAGGAGAATCCGACGGTCGGATCTCCCGTAATGTCCGTTTGAAATAAATGGTCGAAATTCACGAACTGCCGCGGCGCGGCGCGTTCTATTCAGGCCATTATATTATATATATAATATATATAATATATATTTCGTCGATTACTATTCAAAACGAATTATATAAATAGTTTTAAAATCGTTTCAAAACCTATTTCAACTTCCATTTCAATTCAAAGCAAAATTGAATTCTTCTTTATAAATTCGTTTCAAAATTCATTTCTATTCAATTCGAATTTCAATTCAATTTGAATTCATTTCAATTCGCTTTTAATTCCATTTGAATTCGTTTTCAATTCAATTCATTTCGAAATCGTTTTCAATTCAATTCATTTCGAAATCGTTTTCAATCCAACTCATTTCGAAATCGTTTTCAATTCATTTCATTTCGAAATGAATAAAATCGATATAAATATCGTTCACGTCAAAATGGCGTCAATCTAATCAACACGGCTTCATAAATTTCTATTTTCAAAATAGTTGTTATTATCAAAATATTTCGTTCAACACATGACCAATCTCAATGAATGAGTACTGTCAACACATGAACTTTTATTTTATATCGATAAAGATGTAAATTTTATTACTAAAATATTTCGTTCAACACATGACCAATCTCAATGAATGAGTATTGTCAACACATGAACTTTTATTTTATAATATTCTTTATTTTTCAAATTGGAATGAGGCCCAATCAATTACCATATAAAGTTAATTATATGGATTTTCATACAACACATGTATATCATAGCATTGAAAAATAATCAACCATCAACCAAAGTGCACTACTCTGTATAAGCATCAAATATAGATATCTAACGCTTATAACAGCCTGTCAATCAATCGATCGACATATTTAATCAATCAGGATGAGTGAACTTCAAATTTCATCCCAACACCCGTGTGGGGTTTCAAACAATCAAACACAGATTTTAATTGTGCAGTTGGGCGATGTGTAAAATTTATCGACCCAATCAATGTCATTCAAATAAGTGTACATAAACAAACCGTCTGGTTTGTAAATGAATATTTATTTATTCACATTCACGTTAAAAATTATATTTTTAACGATAAAACATTTTATTCCAACATATGAATTTCTATTCAATTCATTTATTCAATAAAAATGATATTTTTATTTTTCTAACATATTTTAGAAAATTTCGGCGGCATAACGGCACGATACTAGAAACGGGACAAGGCCTAGCCTTATCCCCGGTCTAGTGAAGGCCCACGCCATTCACACATCAATCATATTCAATTCGTTATGCAAACCACAAAATTTGGAGTAAGAGTCTAACCTAGCCTTACTCCTTCGCCTTATAACGGCGCACGTCTAATCCTAACCAATTTATCGATTCGATTTTTCACACCACAAACCACATTCAAACCAATATCGCAATCAATCACCAAACAGCCAAACAAACAAGTCCATGGTCTGTGGACGATTGTGTCGGGTGCTACTAAGCACCGTCTGCATCCTAGTATATATATATAACTAGAAAATAAATTGAAAGGTGAGAAATTCTCACTTATAGCTATCCAAGCTCCTTGGCACTTCATTGATAGATATCTTCATCGCTATCGCATCTCCGTCATCTTTATTGCCCGTAGCCACTACATATATAAAAATCACATTTTTATATTTTGATATCTTTAAAATAAAAATCACATTTTTATTTATTCGCTTTTAATTTAAAAATCATATTTTTATAATCACTTCATATATTTAAAAATCGAATTTTTACTTCGCTATTCAATATATAAAAATCATATTTTTATTTCGAAGTTCAACATATAAAAATCCTATTTTTAAGCCGCTAAGATCTAATTTTTATCTCGTCAAAAATCTAATTTTTATCTCATCAAAAATCTAATTTTTATCTCATCAAAAATCTTATTTTTCCTACAACAAAATCCTAAACTTTTTCTACCTCCTACGAATTCAAAATTCCTTCGAATAAAAATCATGTTTTCATGATTAAAGATCAAAGCTTTAAGAGAAAAAGAAAAATCTAATCTTTTTAACCAATAAAAATCAAACCTTTTTATTAGTAAAAACTTAACTTTAAAATGATAAAAATCTATAATTTCTACTTATAAAAATCAGTTTTATATACTTAAAAAAAATCAGTTTTATATACTTAAAAAAAACAGTTTTATATACTTAAAAAAAATCAGTTTTATATACTTAAAAAAAAACAGTTTTATATACTTTAAAAAAGCAGTTTTATATACTTTAAAAAAACAGTTTTATATACTTAAAAAAAACAGTTTTATATACTTTAAAAAAACAGTTTTATATACTTAAAAAAAATCAGTTTTATATACTTAAAAAAAACAGTTTTATATACTTTAAAAAAAATCAGTTTTATATACTTAAAAAAAACAGTTTTATATACTTTAAAAAAAACAGTTTTATATACTTTAAAAAAACAGTTTTATATACTTAAAAAAAACAGGTTTAAAGTAATTAAAATAAAAAAACAGTTAACTTACGGGGGGGTTTCGCTTCCGATCAGCAGCACGGAAAAAGGGGGGGGGGCACGGTAGCGACTGGCGGTGGAGGGCGAGCTTGGAGCTGTGGCGGCTTCAGCTAGGGTTTCAGGGCGGGTTCGGGTTGCGGTGGTTTTGGGAAGCGCGGGGCTTGAAGAACGAAGGGGAGGAGAAGAAGGGGACGGAGAGGGAGTGGAGGAGGGGGGCGCTGCGCTTGGCGCGGCGGCGCCAGGAGGCTGGGCGGCGGTCGAGGCAACGGCGGGGGGGGGGGGGGGGGGGGGGGCGATCACGATTTCCGTTTCTCCCTTTTTTTCTTTCTTTTTTTTTTCCCGATCTTCTTTTTCTTTCTGAAATGAAATTTCAACGGGGGGGGGGGGCCTGGGTATTAGGGAAGGAGAAAGAATATTATATTATTATTATTATTTTTTATTTTATTTGTTAAAAGTTGACTTTTACATACGACCCCTGAACGAGGTCCACCGCCTGTCGTCAATAGCGTTTCACCTCCATTCCGAACACAATGGGATATGTATCGCAAGCTGATTTGATCGATTTGATTAGCTTCTGTTGAATTTACATTTAAATCACTTTATTGAACTTTAAACGTACATTTCAAATTACCGGGGTCACATACTAACTAGAAAAATTCCAGAAAAATATTTTCTAGCTTCGTATGGACGATACGGTCCTAACAAAACTAGTTTCGTCAAATTCTGAGATCGTTTGAAAAATGGCCAATTTCCAGTCGATTAAAATCAACTGAAATTGGTCAAACGCGTTTTCCTTTGCCACGCTCACATATTGATTCGAAAAATTATGAAATTTGGAATCTAGCAATAACTTAACATCACGGACCCAACAAAATTGGTTTCGTCGAAATCCGAGGTCGTTTGCAAAATGTCCATTTTTAAGGGCCTGAATTCCATAGCGACTATTCAGAATTTTCAACTGGACATATCTTTTGATTCCTGATATGAAATCTTGATTTTTCGGATTCGTTGGAAAGATATTCACTATTAGATTCCATTATTTTTTGTTTCACTAAAATCCGGATTGTTTTGCACCCGGTATGTTCAATTGAAGTTTGAAATCGAATTATCGAACTACCGCGCCATTTTCAATTCTATTTATAATTATATATAAATATTTATATTCTAACGACGACGCGTATAATATATACGTTCGAATTCTATTCAAAATAAATTTCTCGTCGATATTATTTAAAATAATTCATTTTAAATAATCAAAATTCGCAAAAATTGCCAAAATAAAAATTTCAAACTGGCTCGCATTTTACGGGTTGTTACAATCTCCCCCACTTAAAACTTTTCGTCCCCGAAAAGGAACAAAGTCGAAAGTGGTTTGATCCATCAACACTACACTCGATCTGGCTTCTATTCTCCAACTTTTAGTTTCTGAGAATTTTCAAAATTTCAAAAATTTGGCTAACACCCTAAATTTTCGAAAAATTTCGCCATAACCTCCCCTGCACCGGGAGCATCGGGGAATTTCAAATAGCTTCCCCGGTCCTTCAGATCTCAAAAAGAAAAAAGAAAAAGCCAAGCGGCTAGCCAATAGGCTCACAAAATCATCATCACCCAAACAAAACAGGAAATTATGTAGTAAACATGTACCTATTTGTCGGGCAAACAAATTTTATTCTCTGGCTCTAGCCTCCTTGCTATGACCTGCTCAATGACATATATGTATATGCAAGCAAACGCAACCAATTTTCGATATAATTCAATATTTGGTTCTGTTAGGCTAAATGGCTAAAAATTAGCAAACAAATAAACAAACAACACAAACATCAATCAATTAGTTGATTAGCTTTTCAAATACATAATTTTAATACATATACAAAAATCATGTTTTTAATGCCAATTCACAATAATAGGCCCTATCTAATTTTGGTTCTCACACCAATCAATAGGAAATATATAGAAATCTCACTTTCGTCACTCGAAAATAAATACTGGCGACAGTGCCCCATCACCAGAATTATCCCCGGGCAACTAGAGTATGATTCTATAACTATCCAGTATATTAAAACTTCGAATACACGTTTGCAAGACGCATATGCAAAATCTTTATATATGGGATTGTCCAGATCAATTAAATATAATAATCAGATACGAATAATTGATTTAAATTTTCAAAACAAGAATTGTTTTCATTTGAAAAATATACTCTTCACACTCGTTCTAGGATACTACTGATCCTATCTCTAACGAGTCATTCCCATTGGATATTACTAATCCAATATCTGATGAATTCTTTCGTATGGTTCTAATGTGTCTTGTTCTCTAGCTTTGTAAACCAAAGCTCTGATACCACGTGTAAAGACCCGCAACTTCCCCGTAAAGGAAAGTGTCGGATAGTTCGAGAACAAACCACAACAGAACGCATACAGAAGAACATTTCACTGTATATAACAACAATGCATCAGATTACAAGAATATACAGAGTATACATGAATAAATATTACACAGAAATATCAGAGATTTAAATTACATTTAAATACATAGCAGCGGAAAATAATACAATACACAACTAGAAGAAGATATACGGATACAAAGCTTTCCGGATATCGTTCCAGCTGTAAACCAGGATCCTGTGAATATAAATCTGCAAAACCAAAACTACTAGCTGCCCGTGTCAAAATAAGGGCACCCAGAGTTTAGGTTAAAACAATAAACTCCAGGTCAGTCATGTGACTGGTGTGAGAACTAAAACAGTTATTATTCTTTATTTTAAAAGTTAGGTAAATCAAGGGACCACGCCGTATAACACGGAACGGGTTTCCTCCCAAGAATACCAGTGCATAAAACAAACAGCGCAATGCTAAATAAAGAAAAATGAAGCTGTTATAAGACCCAGGTCCCATCACACAATGCAACGCAGTCGAGGATAGGGTTTTCCCTTATAACAGCCAAAGAATGCTTGATACGGTTAAAACAAATCGTTTGATACTATTATAAGTGCATAGTGTATAAAGCAACTTCAAATCATAAGTATCAATCATAGGCGGCATGAGCGTCCCATGCCACTATGTCGCCATATATAGGTTTACAAATGAAACCGCAAAGTCACGTATTTGGAAATTGGATTTCCGTCTATGAACCGAGGCAAAAGATAGTCCTCAACCGATTCGAGACTGCCTAGCCCGAGTCTCAGGATCAGAGCTCGAGTGACCCTTGGATCGTCAGGGCCGGTCCACCGATGTGGATTAAAATGCCTGAACACTACGTTTCCCCACCCTATGGGGTGTAAGTCTGGCCCGTCAGCCGACCAGAAGCATCGGCCGAAACCGATATAACCGAGGCGCCTCGCAACAGCAACAACCACATAAGTCAAACTCGTCAGGGCGTGTAAAACCACTGACGCCACTTCTAGCTAGGAGGAAACGCAGGCCCTCCCTGAGGTCCGTCTCCCGTTTTTGGTTCATACCTGGTGTGAAACACGCGAGGTAAACGTTACACAAAGCTACGCCACAAAGGCCGTGCTTTGATCATCATCAACAAGACTTTGCTTTTCAACAGAAGCCTTGATCATTTGCATCTTAGCATGCCACACAGGCAAACCATCCTATGCAACCGATATCAGTCACACAGAATGAAATCCGATATCAGACACACAGTCCATTTACAAGTCCGTTCTGGGTCTGAACGAAACCGGAGGCACCTAGTACCCCGCATATCCATCGATCTCCAAGTACGTCTGGACGATCACCAACTGTTTCCATCTTCTTGGGTGTACATCCCAATCAAGATCATCAGCTATCACCCAAACGACGTGAAGACCTCCGGTCTTCGACCATCGTCTTCATCTTCGACTTATCGTCGTATCAGTTATTCAGAATGGGATAAACCCGGTCTTTCCGAATAACTCGCGTATATTTTAAATAAGTGTTACACAAACACAACATACGCCTCATTCCAATTCATTAGTCACTAACCGTAAATTAATCAAGAGAATAATTTCCCAAATATTAACCCCGAAGGCCGAAACCAACATCAGATCAATATCCAGAAAACCATTCTGCTTGGCTAACCGACAGTTAGTTTCTAAATTTCACATTCATAGGGAAAGGTTCCCATTAATTTTATCCAAGATAAATTCCTTGAATTTATTCTTTATTCTATTTTTGAATATCAATTCAAACTAGTCGGGATTAGCGAACCTTACCGAAGTAATCATTTGTTTTAATTTCCCAATCCCAACCTATTCATCCCATGAAGTAAAACTGGTAATACTTCATATCTAACACCACAGTGTTATCGGTAAATTCAATTACCATTTCACGTGCAAATCTAATTAAAGATTTAACTATCGCCTGGAGCAAAACTGGTGATACTCCATTTTCGATCATTTCAATCTAATTAAAGATTCATTAAAACTCCACTTAGTTTTAATCTTTGACTGGGTTAAAGAATCAGTGTCATTTAAAAACACGGTTCACGATAAACCCAAAATCACATTCATTAATCATCGGGTTAAAGAACGAGTGTTATTTAAAAACACTGTTCACGATAAACCCAAAAATCAATACCAACTCAATTCCAATTAAATATCATTTAATTGGTACACTTCATTAAATCTAAATAAAAAGATTTAATCTTTTCTCAACTGGGTTCAAGAACAGTGTTAGTGAAGACACCATTCACGACAAACCCAAATCACATTCAATATTCAATACAAGGCTCTGAATAGAAAATACATCGGCTTATATTCAATATCGAATTCTACGACTAACAAATGTCGTATTGGAAATAACGATACAAATATATATCTTTCAAATTTCCATAACAACACCTGTAATATCACGAATTCCAACATCGAAATATTCCGAAGACAATTTCGATTCAAATCCACTCCAATGCAATCATTGGAAATTTTGGTTATTTTCAAAACCATTTCAAATTCAATTTATTTATTTAAAAATAAATAGAATTATAATTCTAGTTCAAAACTAGTTCATTTCGATAAAAATCTATTTTTATCTTTTCAAATATGGAGTTTTTCATCCCAAACTTTCACAAATCATTTCTTATGATTTTACACAAATTATTACTATTTTTAATAATTTTATCAAGGCCCGTACAGTCGATTTCCAACAATGGCCATCGAACTGCACTTACAGCGACCTTTTTCGAATTTGATTTGGACGTATCTCCAAATCCAACCGTTAGATTTCAAATTTATAATATTCGTTAGAAAGCTCTTTTCGATACGAACCCAACGGTTCCGGTTTTAGGAGAATCCGACGGTCGGATCTCCCGTAATGTCCGTTTGAAATAAATGGTCGAAATTCACGAACTGCCGCGGCGCGGCGCGTTCTATTCAGGCCATTATATTATATATATAATATATATAATATATATTTCGTCGATTACTATTCAAAACGAATTATATAAATAGTTTTAAAATCGTTTCAAAACCTATTTCAACTTCCATTTCAATTCAAAGCAAAATTGAATTCTTCTTTATAAATTCGTTTCAAAATTCATTTCTATTCAATTCGAATTTCAATTCAATTTGAATTCATTTCAATTCGCTTTTAATTCCATTTGAATTCGTTTTCAATTCAATTCATTTCGAAATCGTTTTCAATTCAATTCATTTCGAAATCGTTTTCAATCCAACTCATTTCGAAATCGTTTTCAATTCATTTCATTTCGAAATGAATAAAATCGATATAAATATCGTTCACGTCAAAATGGCGTCAATCTAATCAACACGGCTTCATAAATTTCTATTTTCAAAATAGTTGTTATTATCAAAATATTTCGTTCAACACATGACCAATCTCAATGAATGAGTACTGTCAACACATGAACTTTTATTTTATATCGATAAAGATGTAAATTTTATTACTAAAATATTTCGTTCAACACATGACCAATCTCAATGAATGAGTACTGTCAACACATGAACTTTTATTTTATAATATTCTTTATTTTTCAAATTGGAATGAGGCCCAATCAATTACCATATAAAGTTAATTATATGGATTTTCATACAACACATGTATATCATAGCATTGAAAAATAATCAACCATCAACCAAAGTGCACTACTCTGTATAAGCATCAAATATAGATATCTAACGCTTATAACAGCCTGTCAATCAATCGATCGACATATTTAATCAATCAGGATGAGTGAACTTCAAATTTCATCCCAACACCCGTGTGGGGTTTCAAACAATCAAACACAGATTTTAATTGTGCAGTTGGGCGATGTGTAAAATTTATCGACCCAATCAATGTCATTCAAATAAGTGTACATAAACAAACCGTCTGGTTTGTAAATGAATATTTATTTATTCACATTCACGTTAAAAATTATATTTTTAACGATAAAACATTTTATTCCAACATATGAATTTCTATTCAATTCATTTATTCAATAAAAATGATATTTTTATTTTTCTAACATATTTTAGAAAATTTCGGCGGCATAACGGCACGATACTAGAAACGGGACAAGGCCTAGCCTTATCCCCGGTCTAGTGAAGGCCCACGCCATTCACACATCAATCATATTCAATTCGTTATGCAAACCACAAAATTTGGAGTAAGAGTCTAACCTAGCCTTACTCCTTCGCCTTATAACGGCGCACGTCTAATCCTAACCAATTTATCGATTCGATTTTTCACACCACAAACCACATTCAAACCAATATCGCAATCAATCACCAAACAGCCAAACAAACAAGTCCATGGTCTGTGGACGATTGTGTCGGGTGCTACTAAGCACCGTCTGCATCCTAGTATATATATATAACTAGAAAATAAATTGAAAGGTGAGAAATTCTCACTTATAGCTATCCAAGCTCCTTGGCACTTCATTGATAGAAATCTTCATCGCTATCGCATCTCCGTCATCTTTATTGCCCGTAGCCACTACATATATAAAAATCACATTTTTATATTTTGATATCTTTAAAATAAAAATCACATTTTTATTTATTCGCTTTTAATTTAAAAATCATATTTTTATAATCACTTCATATATTTAAAAATCGAATTTTTACTTCGCTATTCAATATATAAAAATCATATTTTTATTTCGAAGTTCAACATATAAAAATCCTATTTTTAAGCCGCTAAGATCTAATTTTTATCTCGTCAAAAATCTAATTTTTATCTCATCAAAAATCTAATTTTTATCTCATCAAAAATCTTATTTTTCCTACAACAAAATCCTAAACTTTTTCTACCTCCTACGAATTCAAAATTCCTTCGAATAAAAATCATGTTTTCATGATTAAAGATCAAAGCTTTAAGAGAAAAAGAAAAATCTAATCTTTTTAACCAATAAAAATCAAACCTTTTTATTAGTAAAAACTTAACTTTAAAATGATAAAAATCTATAATTTCTACTTATAAAAATCAGTTTTATATACTTAAAAAAAATCAGTTTTATATACTTAAAAAAAACAGTTTTATATACTTAAAAAAAATCAGTTTTATATACTTAAAAAAAAACAGTTTTATATACTTTAAAAAAACAGTTTTATATACTTTAAAAAAACAGTTTTATATACTTAAAAAAAACAGTTTTATATACTTTAAAAAAACAGTTTTATATACTTAAAAAAAATCAGTTTTATATACTTAAAAAAAACAGTTTTATATACTTTAAAAAAAATCAGTTTTATATACTTAAAAAAAACAGTTTTATATACTTTAAAAAAAACAGTTTTATATACTTTAAAAAAACAGTTTTATATACTTAAAAAAAACAGGTTTAAAGTAATTAAAATAAAAAAACAGTTAACTTACGGGGGGGTTTCGCTTCCGATCAGCAGCACGGAAAAAGGGGGGGCCACGGTAGCGACTGGCGGTGGAGGGCGAGCTTGGAGCTGTGGCGGCTTCAGCTAGGGTTTCAGGGCGGGTTCGGGTT
Source organism: Allium sativum (assembly GCA_030737875.1). Taxonomy (NCBI): domain Eukaryota; kingdom Viridiplantae; phylum Streptophyta; class Magnoliopsida; order Asparagales; family Amaryllidaceae; genus Allium; species Allium sativum. Next base: position 472,551,079 of record CM060923.1, on the reverse strand, counting down.
GCGGTGGTTTTGGGAAGCGCGGGGCTTGAAGAACGAAGGGGAGGAGAAGAAGGGGACGGAGAGGGAGTGGAGGAGGGGGGCGCTGCGCTTGGCGCGGCGGCGCCAGGAGGCTGGGCGGCGGTCGAGGCAACGGCGGGGGGGGGGGGGGGGGGGGGGCGATCGCGATTTCCGTTTCTCCCTTTTTTTCTTTCTTTTTTTTTCCCGATCTTCTTTTTCTTTCTGAAATGAAATTTCAACGGGGGGGGGGGCCTGGGTATTAGGGAAGGAGAAAGAATATTATATTTTTTTTTTTTTTTTTTTTATTTGTTAAAAGTTGACTTTTACATACGACCCCTGAACGAGGTCCATCGCCTGTCGTCAATAGCATTTCACCTCCATTCCGAACACAATGGGATATGTATCGCAAGCTGATTTGATCGATTTGATTAGCTTCTGTTGAATTTACATTTAAATCACTTTATTGAACTTTAAACGTACATTTCAAATTACCGGGGTCACATACTAACTAGAAAAATTCCAGAAAAATATTTTCTAGCTTCGTATGGACGATACGGTCCTAACAAAACTAGTTTCGTCAAATTCTGAGACCGTTTGAAAAATGGCCAATTTCCAGTCGATTAAAATCAACTGAAACTGGTCAAACGCGTTTTCCTTTGCCACGCTCACATATTGATTCGAAAAATTATGAAATTTGGAATCTAGCAATAACTTAACATCACGGACCCAACAAAATTGGTTTCGTCGAAATCCGAGGTCGTTTGCAAAATGTCCATTTTTAAGGGCCTGAATTCCATAGCGACTATTCAGAATTTTCAACTGGACATATCTTTTGATTCCTGATATGAAATCTTGATTTTTCGGATTCGTTGGAAAGATATTCACTATTAGATTCCATTATTTTTTGTTTCACTAAAATCCGGATTGTTTTGCACCCGGTATGTTCAATTGAAGTTTGAAATCGAATTATCGAACTACCGCGCCATTTTCAATTCTATTTATAATTATATTTAAATATTTATATTCTAACGACGACGCGTATAATATATACGTTCGAATTCTATTCAAAATAAATTTCTCGTCGATATTATTTAAAATAATTCATTTTAAATAATCAAAATTCGCAAAAATTGCCAAAATAAAAATTTCAAACTGGCTCGCATTTTACGGGTTGTTACAACTTACAAATAGATAGAAGGATTAAATCATATTATTGTTGCCACCTTAAGGTCAGTTTAACGCATAATTCTACATCTATCATTTTTTTGGTTAGCAGCGTGCCGTTGATATGCTGCGCTTGATCCCAAAAGAGAAAAGACGAGAGTGCTACTTAGTTAATTGAATAATTGGAATAAGCTACTTATTTTTTTACCGACCAAAATCATATTTCTTTCTAAGAAAAGAACTTATGAATCAATTTTACTCATTAATCTTCTATGCTCAAGCAATGTCATTCATAGATTCATTTTTTAAATTATTCACTTAATTTTTTTTCAATTATGCACTTTAAGTCAGTAATTAATAACTATAAGAGAATGACCATAATATATAACATTTGTTAACCTACTTTTTTGCAGTTTTTTTTTTCCATTTTCGATTTTTAGCCCGCTCTTTTTAGTTGTTTTACATTGACTAGGAGTGTATATGATCCTCATAAATTTGCAATATATGTAATTGTTTATACATTTTTCTATATTGTAAGCCCTCTGGCATTTTTTCTAAATTTATCTTTGGTATTGCAGATTTGACTTTTTTTTACGTACTCATTAATTCATAAGTTTGTAAGAAGCAAAATTTGTCATCATTTCAGCTCTTTTTTACCAACTCATTATCTTTAATATTTTTTCATTGCATGCGTTGCCCTAGGTTTCGTCATAGTCCCATGGAATCAGACTAAATGTGTTGCTTACCTTATGCAGTTGTACACATTCTTACTATATCAACCAATGGTGCTGTTACATATATTTTCTGTTCTTCAACTTAAGCAACTAATTTTAGGGGAATATTACATTAATACGCGTTCATTTATTAGGATGGACAATTTTTAGATTCCTTTATAAACCATAAGTGGGGTGATAGCTAAAAATGTAAAAAATGAGCCATTATTATATGAAAATGGGCATTAATGGACATAAATTAGTGGCTAGGTGCATTTTATAATCCTCTCACAGTAAACTAAAGCGATTCATGGTTATTCGTATTGTTTTCCTTCAAAGGTTCTCTTCTAAAAGACAATAAGATATATTTGTTGGAATTATGGGGTTATGATGGACTATTCTACCATGAATATTGTCTTTCATCATAAATGCATTGAGAAAATGCAAGTTTTCACCCGTAAATGTTGCCTTTTAATCCACTTCAATTCATTTTTACTATGTTTAGTTTAAATTTTGAGCTTTTCTTAAGTCCTTTGTGCTTACAATTCCTGCGTATCACTGAAACTAATATCAAGGCATAATCTAATGCATGTCAAGTTTATTGAGTCGTAGGAATGTAGTGTACATTTATTTGCATTTCTGTTTTTTCTCCACATTAATATTTGTTAAAAATGTTAAGCTTCTTTACCCTTTTATGGTTTCAATTTTTCATGAAATTTTACAGCTGATTTTAAATACAATTCACTGAGTTAATTTTTATTCCCATGCTTAGTTAGTGGACTTAAATTAGTGTGCACACGTGTCTTATAATCTTCCCATGCCTAATTAAAGTAATTCTTGCTTATTCACATTGTTTTCCTCCAAAAGATTCTCTTTTAATATATGTCAAGATATATTAGTTGAAAATATGGGGTTATGGTGTATTATTCAAGTATGAATGTTGCCTTTTATTTGTCATAAATACATAGATAAAACGCATGTTTTCAACCATGAATTATGTCTTTAATTTCACTTTCATCTTTAATTTTGTTGTTGTAGATTAACAAGGCATAATGTGCACAGTTCCAGTTGGTAATTACAAACACTATTGTATCATTGGACAAATTCTTAATGCTTCTTAGCCTTTTCTCAGTATGATCATATGCATAGTTTTTCAAATAAATAAAAAAAATGTTATCGAAATTTCTATTGAAAGTCCAAAAGTCTGATTTACCTGTCTCTCGTAAATTTTTAAGATCATCTAATATAATGTACAGATTAGTGAACTTTTAAAGTTGTTTGTAACCCTTCATCACGAGTTCATATATAATGCAAGCATGTGGCGACACCCTATAATTTATTATATTAAATCAAATCTAAATAAATGCATGGTACTATTGTATTGAAATTATTAGGACATTGGGTTTGAGGTAACTTCTCATGACATAGCCAATAACATGCCAATAAAGGCATGGTATTAATGCATCAATTTTTCGTGTATGGTCCCACTTTCGAAACTCTTCCACTTTGCTTTCCTAACATGGTAATATTTATTGGTGTATTTTAATTTCATTTTATTTTTGAACTGTTCATGTTTTCCCCTCTTTTTGTTTTGCTAGAAATCCGCAATCATGTCTAATGCTTATATAGCGCAAGGTATTCAATTTAGCATCACAAAAATGAAAGTATAGTTCTAATGCTTATATAACGTCGTTTTCTCTGTTTATGGATATACATATATAGAATGATTGAGTTCACATATACATTAATTTTGTATACAATACCCTGCAATTAACTTTTCCCCTAAACAAAATCATGTCACAAAACCTGCTTTCTTCTATATTATTATAAGTGAAACCATAAATGGAAACAGATGGATGGTTTTCTTTGTGTGTGTTAATAAATTTGGCTTTTTTGTTGCCTTGGATAAAGAAAGATTTTGTGTTTTTATCAAAATTTAGACAAGAGGTAGCTAGGAATGTTGAGTTTTTATATGGTATTTCTTCTTATAAATTGGATAAAATTATTTTAAAGGATTGACTGTTATTTTAGCTTGGATATAACATAGATTTATTGTTATCTATTTAAAAATTGCATTTCAACCAATGAATTTTTCATGTTAATCTATGATAAAAAATGCTTTAGTAATATCATAAATTAAAAAACATTAGTCTTATACTAGATTAGATTTTTTTTTAAAAAAAAATTCAATTCAAATATGAAAATATAAGTATTAAAACAATGTACAAGTGACAGTTTGCATATCCTTGTATAACTTTAATTTGTGAACACTGATTGCATATGACAATATCTCTTATTGCTTTTAGAATTCAATGCTGCACTTTTCTCTTTTATTAGGTTCCGAATCAATATTTCTATTTAATCCTTCAAAGGCTCTTCTTATCAAATCATTATTTTTTGTAAGGAAATGATTTGCACAGGTAATTATTAGCGTTCTCACAGTCACCTTCTTTGAATAATTTTCATTCCATATTGAACTACTACGAAAAGAAATTCCATGCAATTTTTCTAAAATTAGTTTCATACGTGATTAGTTTTTTAATTACTCATTAATATTGCCAATTTGCTTCTGGCATTGATAAGCATGCTATATTTGATTGAGCTAAAAATAGGAAAAAGATAATTGCATTATTGTTGTCAATATGGTGGAAATTCTAACTAAAAGAATAGTTAATTCCAGGCTAATGTTTTAAGATCCACCGCCCACTAAAACACAAAAAAGCACATCATGACCTGTGCTATAATGGAGAAATATTAGAAACTGTTTGACTGTCAAATTTTCTTTTTGAGGATAAGAGTTGACAGGAAAGGCATATGCTCATCGTTAGAGCACAATATGACTATAGAAGTTCTTCTGAATTAACTGCAATTAGCCAATGTAATTTGTCGCAATGATGATGTAGATGTTGAGCATATATTACTTTGGATGAATTATCAAATAGAACCTGGATAATCCGTTGACTTGAATTTCACAATATTTCCCAGAAAAACACTTTGTTGATGTAATTTTTCTATTTGTAATATCATCTGAATTTATATTATATTTATGCTATTTTAACCTCTAGATTTCACTTATTTTATTTTGTATTTAAAGACCAATACACACACACATATATATATATAATACATATACATACATAAATACACACACACACACACACACACATACACACACACACACACACACACATATATATATATATATATATATATATATATATATATCATGATTGAAATCCGCAATGTGAATAATCGTGTTAATATTTTCCCTCAACGACATCCTCCATATGCATAGGTATTCATACATAAACGTGCACACTTAGATATATATATATATATATATATATATATATATATATATATATATGTACATATATCCGTGCATGTATGTCTATTATACGTTCTTCATACGGTCATAATATATCCACACTTCATTTCTTTTTCCCCTTCAATTTTATGACCTTTTTTCATTTCCAGTGGTTCCATTTGAATAAATTAACTTTGCAAATGGCCTAAATTATTGGAATAACATGCGTATTATGCGTATGACGAAGAGTAAATCGAATAGCTGTCTAGAACAAAAAATAAGTGCATGTTTTGCATAATAATTAGAAGACTATATGTACGCTTTTTTTGTGGTAGCATGTAGTATATAGACCGTATTATAAGTGAAAGCAATTTTGGGTATTATAGGCAAACACATTTCTTTATCGGGTAGGTATTTATAAAAAATATGGTACCAACACTCTATTTATAACCACAGCACATTCTTTGTCTCAAACTTAGCTAATAATTTTGGATCATGATGTTACAGGTGCTAACTTATACCCTTTAATTTCTTCCCTATTGTGAAAATTATTGTCCACTTTCAACACTAGGCTTTGTTTACAGTTAGTTTCATCATGGGATGCCAACAAGTTGAGCTTTATGGAAAAATCTACTCTTGCTTCCAAATCCTATTGGCAACTGTTCCAGTTTCACTTCCCTATGCCATGCTAAAAGGATTACATATGAAGATAAAAAGGTGATTATTCTTATGCTGCTACTTCTCTTTAAATGTTCCAAAGCGTTGTTTCATTTGTTAATCTACATCATACTACCACTGTTAATTTTTTTGATGATTGTCCCCTGTAGGAATAGGAAAAAGGCAAGCAGTTGAGTGAAGAGTTTTGATTTGTAGCCTAAAAACTTGAAGAACAATTCCAGCTATCCGAAATCACTAATAAACTACATGCAGGTTTAAAGAGTAGTAATGAAAAATTAGCTTGGACTTTTACCTACTTTTATTCACTTATTTTCTACCTTTTGAATGGCCTTTGTGACATGAAAGTATTCTAACCTGCTGCTTACTGTGTAGCCAAGTTTTATATTCATCTATCATGGTAATATCCAACTCAGATTTTCGTAGTTAAAATTCAACAGTGTTTATTTTAGTTTTGTTACGTCATGGATTAATGTTTCGGTCTTTTGTATGGTTATATTTCTCTATTTTACATGGGAATTGTTAGTATTGAGGACATTATATGGTATTTTTATTCTGTTTTACTGGTAATTTAAAAGTCTATTATATTCAAATGTTTCGCATAATACAAGCTTAATCTTTTATTCATTTATCATTTAACATAAGATACCTATTTAAAATGGTGAAATATATTTATCATGCATGACATTATAAAATTCTACATTTAACTTAAAATACCTATTTTAAAATTACCATAATTATCTACAAAACTCACCCACTTTTTCGTATGTTTTACATTTCAGTTCATATGTTCAAATAAATTATGTAATCTTAAGTTTAAAATAATAAGATAATGTAATTAAGCGATATTCAATAGTTTGGATGACAATATGAAAAATTCAATAATGTACGTCACACTCATATTAGTGAAATATGATAATATTGCTTTTTGATTAAACTAAAACATGTATGTCACGCGACATATAATATAACATAAACAATAGGGACACTCTTTAAATTTTGAAATACCCATACATTTTTCTCAAAAAACATGCTTTAAAAACATTGTCACTTTTAGTTCCAGCCAATCTATGAATAATTGCAGTCATTTTTGCCAAAAAAAACATTTGTGCAAAGAAAATAATAATGTTTATAGAAATATGTGACTAAGTACAAATTTAATTTTTGAAATAAAACAGAAAATAATAGCAAAAAATATCAGAAAGAGTATCAACAATTCTGTCATTCATTGCAAAAATATGTTTTTTTAAGCAAAAACCTTAATTTTAACTTTTTACCGAGCTATCTCAATTCTATTATAATATTTTATATCTAACTTCATACATTAGAGTTAATCACAAATCTTAAAATTATAATTAAATTTAGTGAACTATTAGTTGTTGATGTGTCAAATAAATCGTTAAAATATGATTATTTATTTGTTTGCACAATATTCATATTAAATAAATGATATAAAATTCATTTGGATGTATAAGTACATCGGTCACATAACATAATTATATACGTAAACAATAATCATAAGTTTAATTTATGATTCATTTATATGTATACATGAATGCATTACACTGTAAAAAAAAATATTTTAACTAACGTGCACCTTCTGAAAATTTTAAAGTTGCCCAAAAAATCATCTCAATATCACATAATTTTGTACAATTACATCCATATATTTTCAATTAATCATGTAAATGTTGGTTTTAAATTATTTGAATAAATTTAATTAATAATTATTCACTAATTTATCTAATAAATCCTTAAATGTGATGGTTTCAATATGTACATCATATTCATATTAAAATAAGGGAAAGTTCATCTAGACACAAAATTTTGGAATAATTGGTGACACGGTTAATCTCCACCATTAGAACACCATCTGAATTTTAACTCTTTATATAAGGATAAAAAGATCCAATGTCTCAGACCTTTTGTGTCACCAACTATGTCTAATTTTGTGTCCAAATAGGCGGTCTCTTAAAAAAATAGTCAAGTGAATTTTTTGTTCAAATATATAATATATAATTCAGGTATCATAAATAGTATACATGAGTAACATCAACAAAGATAATTTATTATTCATTTATCTTAATAAATTTATTTCTATTGTAAAATTCTATTTTTAACTTTAAATATCCATATTTCGATATTTCTGTACTTATAAGCACTTCATCGACGGTTTACTAATTTTTTATATTTAGACCCTATGTATTTAAATTGCTTACGAAATTTCGAATTTAAAGCATTTTAATAATCTATGTATTAGTCACATATGTGTAGACCTACATATTAATAAAAACCATAATAAATTTTTTGTGTTTAACTACGTAGATGTATAGATCACATGCATACATTTATGTACATAAAAAAACAATAAGAAAGTTATTTTGTAAATAACTATGATTGTTTATGTACATAAACAATAAATTTATTGCACACTACATTAAAATAATATACTATTTTTAACTTCAAATAACTCTACAATAAGACCTATATAATTTTGTTATAAAATCCTTCTCAATTTATTCAGATTATTTACCCTTAAGATAATATATTTTAACCAATTACACAATTTCAAAGTTAACATATTTTTAAAAGAAGTAAATAATATTTTTTAATATATCTAAAATAATAAAAAATATGTTAGTTTTAACATAAACACTTGCTCATAGTAATAAGAACAATAAAATTATTTTTTTACTTCAAACAAATAAAAGTTACATAAACAACAACAACAATAATTTATAGTTAATTTATTTTGTCAGATTCATCATTTGTTATATAATAAAGTTTAATTTTTAACAATAAAATTCTAAATACTATATTTTATAATATTATCGTGTGCAACGCACGGGTTACACACTAGTTTATAGAGATGGCAGATGGTATTTACTATTTATAGAGATGTATCATTCGGTAGAAATCAAACAATAGCCTATAGACTCGGTAGCAGCCTTTGATATATGCAACACGCAAAGTTCTGCAACTTGAAATGAGATATTTGTACTTGGTCAAAATCCAAACTACTTTATATCACTACAGCATGCAAATTATGTTTGTAGATAAAAGGTAGGAAATATTCAAACCGCAGTCTATTTTTGTAAGCATTTACCTCTTCAATTTTTTATTTTTTTTTGCGTTACCTGTTCAAACTAGTGTGTAACCCGTGCGTTGCACACGTTATTTTTTAAAATGTAACATTTGCGCTATTAATGATGAAAAATAAAAGCTTATAATGCATCGTCCAATGATTTAAGTAAAATAATTGATTTTTAAAACAAAATTTTAAAATTATGATGTATAATTGTATGTTATATATCTTACACGTTGGGCTTAAGAAAGAAAATATATTTGCTATTCTTACTTATTTAATCAAGTGAATTTTCCAAAATATGTTAAAAATTTTCTTATGTTATCAGTTTACTTAGTTGACTCAAATGCGGATATTAAGAAAAAAAACAAAGAGATTAGTAGAAAATTATAATTTATGAAAGATATTGAACTTGGTAACATATGTAATTATAATATTTAAATGACGAACCAAGCTTCTTAACCATGTATGATTACAATGTATATGTTCAATTCAATGTAGCAACGACTGTGGACTGCTATAAGATGACAAATATCATCATAGTAAAAAAAAAAAAGACAAACTATGAGCAACTACTGCAAGTTTTCGTTAGCTATTGTTTCAAAACTCTGGGTATGTATATGGTATAAAACAAATGAAAAGTTGCAACCTCAAACAAAAAATAAACACTGTGCATCACTTGCTTTTCAAATAGCCTTGGAAAGAAGACTTTATTGTCTCCATCTAAAAATAGAATATGGCATATTCATTAGACATGAGTAAAATATATGGAAGACAACATAAAGTAAGATGTGTGGGTAAATAATGAATATCTAAAAAGGAAAAAAATGCAAAAATAAAACATCAGAAGGTAGAGCCAAAGAAATCGTGTTGAAAGCTATGAAAAAAAAATTCACCCTAAAAGACCTTGTGACATAAGGTTTAACGTTTGAAATTCATATCTTTTAATTCTAATCTAAAATTCGTATTGCTCATCAATACTATTAATTCGTGCAATTCAATAATAAATCATGATTCAGTTAAGCACCATAGCAAGCAAAAGTGAAAATTTTTCATCTTAATCTTTGAATTCATAAACTGTTTAATGTCAAGAAAACATATATAGAATCATAGATATAGAGGCCGACATAGTTTGACCCAAAGCTAACGTGGGAAAGATTTAATAACTAAGTTATTTATTTCTACCGAAATTAAAGAATTCAGACTAAATTATATATATGTCACTACAAGAAAAATACCCTATTGCAAGTAGCTATTTGCAACAGGCAACATATGATAGTTGCAGTAAATGATATTTCGCAACAGACCTATTATAGAAGTTGCAATAGGTGTTATTTAGCAACATGCCTTTTCTTTCTGTTGCAATAAGCATATTTTTAGCAACTGCGCATCGTTTCCTGTTGCAAAAACGTACTTTTAGCAACTGTGCATCCATAACTGTTGCAACAAACATATTATTTGCAACTACACTTTCAAGCCAGTTGCGAATAAATATTTTTAGCAACTGTTTTCGCCACTTGCAATAACAATTTTTTTACAACTGGTAAAGCCAGTTGCGAAAAAACATAATATTAAAAATAAGTATCAGCTTTTAATGATTAACTTTTGATAATTAATTTTAAATAGTTACCATTAAATGATTAATTACAAGTAATTATATAATAAATTAAGATTAATATTTAATAATTATTAATTAATAATAAAATTTAAGTATTATATAGTGATATTTACAATTGATAATTAAATAATAATGATTAATAATTAACAAATAATAATAATTAACATTTAAAAAATAATAAAATAAATAAACAATTATTAAATAATAATAAATTATAGTTTTTAGTTATCTTTAATAATTATTTTTATAGTTCGAATATTATATTTAATTATTAGCGATCAATAAATTGTAGTTAATAATCGTTAATTACATTTAACAATTAATTAATAAAGAAATAGTTATTATTAAATAATTAGTAATCAATAACCAGTACTTAATGATAAATATTTAACATTTAATATTTAATTCATAAATAACATTTAACGATTAAGAATTAGTATTTAGTAGTTAATTTTTAATAATTAACAATAATTAATAATTCAATTAAATAATAATTTATTACTAATTATATAATAATAAACTATTACTAATTATAAAATAATAATATTATTTTCAATTATAATAATTCTCAATTATATCTATTATTTATTAGTAATATAATATTAATATAAGATTAATATTTATTAATAGTTGATAAGTTATAGTTAAATAAAATTCATATTGAATAGTTAATGTTTAACATTTAATTATTAATAAGTAATATTTAGTAATTAAGAACTAATTTCTATTTCTCATTGTTGGTGTTTTTTGACCAAGCAAGAAAGGCAATAAATTTGAAATTCAAATGCCTATGGTTAGACTACTTATTATATATATATAAAATATTTTCAAATATTCATTTGGAATGATAGTGTATTGTTTTCTGAAAAAATTACCTTCTTACAGTCTAATTTGTCTTGAAAAAATAGTATGTAGCATGTAAGGTAGGTAATCTCTGACCCGACCCGCTATACACGTTAAAAGCTCTATCGCGTTCAAGCTCTAGCTGCCCCCTTCTCTTTAGCTCGTGAAACCCTAGCTAGCGGTGAAAATAATAGCATAACTCCTCAATTTCTTTCGCTCATAATTCTTTATCCTCGTTACAGAAGCGGATCAATGTTGTCCTATCTTCCATGTCTAATTCAATGCTACCTTATGTTGATTCATCGTGCTTCCAGGCGGTTCCTTCTCAGATTGTGGGGCCTGCGGGATCTGTTCCGTCGCATTACGCAAGTCCGCCTTACTAAAGGTTCTGATAGAAATAGGTGGGGTGGGTTAGGGATTGGAAGTTGGTGATTGTCGAGAGTATCGGACTTTAAGTTCAGATCTATGGTGGCGATGTGTGGTAAGGTGAAGGATGATGGTTGAAGTGATTTGTGATTGTTGCAGAATTGAAGGGAATTTTGGGAATCGAAGTGGGGGGTGGCACTGGCGGTTTGGGTTTATGTTTGTGTACAAGGGTGAGGGATGATAGTCGGTTGTGGTGCCAGAGGGTTGTAGCAATGGGGTGGCTTGCTGCATTTCAGTGCAGGTTTTAGAGGATGTACAAATTCGGTTTTTGAAAGGCAAAAGCTGGTTTTCAATTGAATTCAAGGCACACAGGTTTTGTTAGCTAAGGTATTAGCATTTGATGTCACATGTAATAACGTTAATATAGGTTGAAACAATTTGATATGGTTTGGTTACTTAATTTTATATTAGCTGCATTGCTTTTAGGGATTCCATCTGTGAAGACGTTGCTGAAGCTTGTCAAATTCATGTACACTTTTATGTAGTGAATGTATCTATTTGTTTCAAGATCACCCAATTTTGGGGTTTAAAGAGTTTGTTGCTACTCAGTTGCAAGCTGAGTTGCAACCAGCTAAGTGGAAACTTTGTTTTGCAAACTAAAATGGAACTCAGTTTGTAAAATTAAGTTGCAAATAACCATTCATTTTCACTATGTTGCATATAACTCTGTATAATTTTTATTTTGACTAGATAAGCGGCAGTCATTTTCTTACACCTGTTTAGTGATTGTTTTGCAGTATTGCATACTGGGTATGTGGGGTCGACTTAAATTATTATAGTGGTTGGAATAATTTAGTACGAGGAGATCGCATAAGGGTATTAATGATATGCAAGATGCAATGAGGAGCTACATGCGGCATTGTGTAGATAATTAGAGCTTATACATACAATCTGGTATGTTAAGAAGCACTCTTGTTTTTTTATTATAAACTACTTATTGATTTTTTTTATTAGTGATAGCAGACATTGTTGTTGCACCTGCAACTATTATAACCAAGTCTAGCATTACCTAATTATTCTAATAGGATCTTCAATATCAATGTTTTCATGAAGATTAAGTACCACATAAAGGGATTCTTTGACTTCTATTTCCTCAGTAGTTTCATTTGTTGACAAAATATGTTGAAATTATTTAATTCTGGAAGGCGCCTTTCAATTTTAGAAAAGTTCAGCATGTTTACGAAGGTTCAGTGTACTCAAATTGAGTGATTCCTACTATTTTGTATTTCAAGTCTGGTTCGTTAATTTGGACTCACATACATAAATTAAATTTATAAAGATGTATTTGGACATTCATTAGCAAATAAAATAGCATAGTGTGGATGTGCAACTTTTTAGCAACCGATTCATGTTTTCGAGTAGACCAGGTTGGAATTTCCCACCCGTGAGACACGTAAAAATTTAAAGCATTTTATACCCTATTAAATTGGTGATGCTTGCTGCACATTATGCACCTATTTAAACTACAATATTTTGTCCAAATTTTTTCAGGTTTTCGAATAAATCCATAGTTTCGGCACTCCACTTTACTTAAAGCAAGCACTTAAAATATTTTTTCTACCATGCATCTAAATTATGGAATATACAGGTTTTTGATGGCTATGTGAGTTATTATTTGAAATTTATTTTTCGAAAAACCGTTGTTTACTAATTTGAATAAATACCGTGTTATCTTTCAACATCATATTAGATCTTTATTTGGATGAACTTTAAAAAACTAGCAAGTGATGAATAAACTTAATCAAAACCATCAATTCATTTTTGTTAATAATATAAGAACATAAACCTATGCTGTTTACATTGGTTATGCTTTTGGTTAAAAAGAAGAAATGGATGAAACAAAAAAAGATTAAAAGGTAAACAAGAAGGAAAAGCTAGTAGCGATAACTTGCTTGAAATGGTTATTGGTATTGATACAAAAATCTGTTGACTCATGAAGGATAAACAATTTGGTTAATTCAATCAATTTTTATTCAAAATTTATTACCTTGAAACCATTATAATTTATTGTCATTAAACAACATACTATCGTCGAATTTTATTTTAGAAATTTTAAAAAACATTCCAAAAAAATAGCAAGATGTGAGTTCGTCTAATCAAAATAGGCAAGTTATGTTTGTGAATAATTTGTAAAATATGAACATCGAACTTTGCAGTACACAAAGGGAAAAATGATAAACGCGAAAGGAAAAGTTTATAATGACATGTTGCTTGAGAAGTTTGATGGAATTAATAGAAAAATATGAGAACGAATTAATAGCAAAATAGGGCCTAAATCTGCAAATTAGCCATAAATTTAAGAACCGTATTTCAAATCGCATTGGATTGGAACTTACTGCATAACCATTATTTATTAATTTCAGTAAGTACCATGTGTTCTTTCAACATTACTTTAGATCTTTCTTTTAGAACTGTAAATGGAAATACTTAAATATGATCTTAGACTATATCAGAATTATGTGCATTATGTTATGTCCGTGTTATCAACTTTTAATCTATAAAATGTTTCATTTTATGACATATGTCTGAAATGCTCTGAACTTAAAATGATATTGTTCTAAGTCTATATTTCCCTTATCTTAGGTTGAATTTGAAGGAAAATATGTGGTGCCTGCTTACTCAAAAGTTTACTTGCTTCCTCAACCCTTCAATGAAGACTATGACAGAGAACTTGAATATGCTGATGTAATAGTGGTGTCATCCATGTTTATTGTCAGGTATATTTCTCTTTGTGGAAGTTTAGTTTTTATACATAATTGAAAAAATACAACAATGAAATACATATTTATCTTTCAAAATAGTGAAGTTTAAAATTAATTACACTAGCTAGTTTAGCTCTGGTAGCTTACATACATATTTTCTTATACAAACCTACTCTGTCGTGCAACTGTTAACAACAGTTCTATAATTTATTTTCTAAAAAAAATATTGCGTATCCATCACTTTATTTTTAGGACTATATAGCTAGTTTAGCTATTATTTTAAGTTAACAGGAGTCCAACTTCTTGATATTTATTTAGTTTTAATGATAAAAAAGAGCTTGACATTTTGTTCATTGCTATCATTTAAATGTATTAGCCAAGAATCTCTCTAGATGGGGCACTGCCTAGTTACCACTTACATTGCAGTCGTGGATCTCATGCAAATGATTGGTTGGATGCGCTTGAGGTATGCAACTGTTGTGGCTTTATTACTTATTTTTTCTAGTCAGTATTGTTTACAAAATCAATAAAAAAAATATGATACAGATCCATCGTTGTCCATTCCAAAAGATCAAAAGAGAACTATTGGCTTAGGTTCCAGTAATGACTTTAATATCATTGCTACAAACGGGTGCTAGATAGAATCATGGGTCCTTTTAGTTTGATCTCATATCCTGGTAAAAATAATGTGTTTTTAAATAATTGGGTAACATGTTACATGTGTTGCTTCTTTCCTTGTGTGCAGCTAAATACGATCATGTTATATTGTACAATGAGAAGTATTATGATGATGAAGATTGATTGCTTTTAATTTATTTTCTGGTTTTCTGTCATACCAATTTGCAGGCTCTTGCAAAGACTTCAACTGTTCCTCAGCTCTGAATGACGAGTTGATACTTTGAGCAGTGCCGGTTTGAATGACGATTGGAAAGGAGTATGGCTGCACCACCCATTCTGAAGAGGCTGTTTGTTACAAGCATCGATTGGTTGTTGCCAAAATATAGGTTCAGAGTCATGTTTTCTGTGCTAAATACTAATGCGTAACTGTTTGGGTGTACCTATAATAGATATTGATTATAAATTACAGGACTTCTTGTAGATAATGTGATTAGTTTTAGTCCATCAAGTGATTGACCTTATTTGCAGTAATACAGTGAAATAAAACATGATGCAATATGTATGAGAATAAGATGCCAAGTAAATGGTTAATTAATTCACAAAAGCATATATTTTCTTTGCACCTAACCTAGTTTTCTTTCTTTCTTTCATCTTTTATTTTTATTTTTATTTTTACTTGTAACAGGTCATGAGTCACTTGCAGGCTTTGGTTATAGCAGGATTCTAAGGTGAGGTTCTCAAGCACTCAAGTCTAATGTTTGCTTATTGTATCATAAAATATTGGATAAAGATTTATTATTCACAACTTTCTACTGTCCATGACAGTGATAAAGCAAGCTAGTACACCTTCACATGGATTTTTGTTTCTTTTTAAGTGAAGTATGTGGCGAGTGTTCCTATGTACTAATATTTAAAATTTAAATCAACTAAAAGTTGATTTACAGTTTTTATTGTTTTCTGTTGGGGACAGCGAATTGTGGAGAGATTCTACAAATACCCTACACTTAATCATATGCATCTATGGCACCCTTATAACTAAAAGTTCCAATTTCTAAGCAAATGCAAACAAGTGTGTATATAGGAGTTGAGATTAATGCTTAAAACCTGGTAAACTGTCAACTATAGAAGAAAAATTTAATGTTCAAGTATTATCAAGTTAAGCTAAGCCCATGAATAGTAATATAGTGTTAATGTTGACTGTGTATCTTGTGAGTATATGTTGGCTGATCTATGGGGTCTAGTGCACATTCTTTGCAAGGTTTGAGGATATGCCATGTTTGAGGATATGCCATGACTTATCGTGGAATTCTCTTTGCCTACCATGAAGAATCATGCTATGCAGTTCATAATATACTGTAGTATTTTATTCTCTAAGTTAAAAATTACTTTTCAAGACATAATAAACTGTATATTTATTTTATTATTTTTTCCTAGACATAAAAATCGCTTTTCCTAGAATCTGCTCACTCACCTCTCAAGACTGGTCAATAGATAATGCAGGACATAACAAAACACTTTAGCTTAAAACTTATAAATTATAATTATATTAAGTGTGTCAAAAAAGTAACTAGTTTGTGCTTTCATTAATAGGCTCTTGCAAAGACTTCAACTGTTCATTCAGACGAGGAACAATTTGCAACCTTAGGACTCAACAAGAGCGGTTACATTTCCTCGCAAAACTTTAAATCGGTTAGTAGCTTTCTGTTTTTTTCTTGGGTTTTTGTACTTTTTCATTTTCAATATTTTTACAAATTTCTGATAATAAATGGAAACACATGCCTTAATGAAGTACTAGACTGAAGCTGTAAAAGAATCCAAAGTTCTTGATTTTGCTAACATGGTAACATCTCTAAAGTATCTAGTTTGTTTCTTTCAAATTTTCTTTAGAATCTCAAATGTAGTGACAGTAGAAATGACTATGTTTCATTGATTCATGATTTGCAGGTGAGCTCTCTTCAGTATGTGGTAAGCTAGATTCCGAAGAATTTGTTGTTGTATCCATAAAGCATGTGTCACGTGGAAGCAATGCTCGTAGAGGTTATGAATTATTTGAAAAAGATGGAAATCGACCCATCATGATTGAAGAGCTTCCGTCGGTAAAGTAGATGAAGTTGTATTTTCCTTTTCTCAAGTTGAAGTATGTGGTTATTGACGAAAAAAGGCTATAGTAGCATGTGCTTTTTTAGCTTTATGGTTTTGTGTTGTATTGTATTTTGAAATAATGTGTTCAGATTATGTGTATGGATTACATTTTTAAATATGGTAGAACTTTGAATGTAACTTTAACTAATTTTTTGAAATGTCTATTAGAATTTAGTGAATCTAATTTTATATTGTTTATGTCTATTGAAAATGTATGTTTACTTATTGTTTTGGTAATGTTCTGTTTTGAATATTACATTATTA
Organism: Allium sativum; assembly: GCA_030737875.1. Lineage (NCBI taxonomy): Eukaryota > Viridiplantae > Streptophyta > Magnoliopsida > Asparagales > Amaryllidaceae > Allium > Allium sativum. The sequence goes on along the minus strand of CM060923.1, from coordinate 472,533,525 downwards.
AACGCAGATGATGGTGGATTATAGTAGGCAAATGGTTTTCTGAATTATGCAACGGGCATTTAGTGTTGCAAATAATCAAATTGCAACTGTCCTAAACAGTTGTAGTATCTCTGTTTTCCAACGTGTATTCTAGGTTTGCAAGTGGCATTTGTAGTTGCAAAAGGATCTGTTGCAACAACAAATGCCCGTTGCAAAAAAGTTTACTGCAACTTCTTATTGCAACAGGCCAAAACTGTTGCGGAAAGAGACCGATCTATTGCAACTTCGGCTATATAGACAGGCTCAGGTCTCTTGCAATAGGCCTATTGCAACAGATGTTGCCTGTTGCGAAAAGTGTTTTCTGTTGTAGTGTGTAAAAATTATCAAAAACCAAATACATGTGGGATTGTCAACCGAAATATCAATAAAATACAAAAAGCTAAAAACTTGGATATCATTGAGAACTAAATATTATCTAATAGAAAGCGAAATAAAGAAACCATTCATGTCTATAAAGAAACACATTGAATGAAATAGTATAATGAATCAAATATTGTACATCTAAAATAGAGTGAACAATAGAAACATTACTAATTTCATTTCATTATTTTATCCATCCCATTATCATCTGTAGCAGGACCACCTTCCAGCTATTGAGTTGTGCGTGTCCATCCCATTATCACAACACTTTTAAGTGCAGTTTGAAGACCCAAGGCTTTTCCAGCTGCAATATTCCGTTTGCTATCATCCAAAAACAACTAAGGAGTAAACAAATAATAACGATGATGATTAATATGTAAAAAATAATATGATACAAATAACAGAAATTCGACTTACAATTCTGCATGCATTCATTCCGGAAGCTTCGATTGCAGCTTCAATCGCAGTAGGTGATGGTTTCAAAATCACGTTAGTTGAAGTATTGTAAGTTTTAAAGAGATGCGGGTTTAAAGTTTCGAAACAAACAATGTTCTGACCCAACTCTTCTTCAATGCCAAGTCCATGCAATGCTTTCTTTTCATGTTTCATGTCTGAATTCATAAATAACTGACCATAATGATCAAGTTCAATTATCAAAACATTTTTAATTTGCCAGAATAATAGAAAGAGGTTGCAGTACTATACATCTTACAATTTTGGGTTGAGAAATTTGAAGCAATAGATCCCTTAACAGTGGGTTTGGCTTAATATTCTCATATGGTAACCTTCCATGCACATAACTGTTGACAAAACAACAGCAGTATGTATGTACAAATGTACTTATTTTGTATATCAAAATCTAATTAAAAGGTTCATTATCTTCACCTGTGGTACTCATCAGGATGAACAACATAACCAAGTTCCTGAAATTTTGGAGATGTCATGTTACCAATCAAATACATTAACTAAACGTGACATATGCTAATAATAAATGTTAAATGATTAAGATCTATGTACCAAGAGCATATAGGAAAAACAATGCAACCTCTGAAATTCATCCAACAAAATAGGAAAAACAATGCAGAAAATAATCAACGACGCAAGTATTAAAATAATTCAAACAAATAGGTTAGTCAACCAAACAAAAAATAGAGTACCTTTGTAAACTCAGCCCCGTGGTCTACCTGCCAACTGATAAATCACTGATGATCTGAACAAATTAAGGTTTCTTTGATGGCAAATTGAAGAGATCAGCATCGGTATGTTGTGAAAGTGAAAGTAAAAAAGTACATAAAGAAAAGAGAAATAAATATTATTAATGAGATGTGGAGGCTGATAAGTTTGGCGGTTGAAGCAAATCAAATAATTACCATGGAGTTAACGTATGAGGAATTAATCTTATTCAGAATTGGTGGCTTTATTATTTTGATTAGTGGAAAGAGGAATAGAAACAGGGGGCAGAGCGGAAAAATAACAAATCAGAAGATGGTAATTTTTTTATTTAGACCGGAAGGGAGGAGGATGGAGGGAGACACAATGGAAGAAGACGAAGATTAAGATGGTGGAAAAAAAGGAATGGGAGGGGATGGAAGAATAAGAAAATAAATATCGTGACTTTTTGAATTCACGAAATATGCTGGAGGCTTGATCCCTTCTAAGATAAAAAACTTAAATATAAATAAGAGAGAATTAAGCGATATTTAATAGATAGATTTATAATTTATATTGTTGTATTATTTTGATTTAATAAAAGTATTTTTAGATTTTTAAGGAGAGTTGAGAGAATTGAGAGAATTAAGGAGAATTGAGAGAATTGAAAGAATCAAGGAGAGAGCTTGAAATTCTTCCGCTTTACTATTATTTAATAGATTAAACGCAACAGGTAATATTGGATAATATATTTAAAGTGTTAAAAAGATTAATGTAAGGGGTAATTTTGGTGTTTTACGGTCGGACCAAGGGTTTGTGTTTCCAAACAAATTATTAATAGAGATACTAGTATAACCGTACAACGGTGAGAAAACCGACCGTTACGTTGTATGATATCAAAGAAAAAAAATTCTATTAACTATTTTTATAAACAAGAAAGTAATAAAAAATTCACTGTATTATTTAAAAATGAGTAAACATGTAAATTTTGTTAATTAATATATTATAAATCATCACTGAATTTATAAAATGAAATCACAAGTTAAACAAATGTTGGCTTAAAACACATCATTATATTTGTGAATACTCAATTAAAGAAGATGTATAATGCAATAGTAAATGTAATAAATAAATCACATATTCATGAACTACATTATTTAAATAAATATCTAAAGTACCACTTTTATTTTCAAAACTAAAATTGCTAAGAAAAGTAAACTAAAATTGCTAAGAAAAGTAAACTAACATTGCTGAAATAAATAAATAATTGAACTATAGAATCTGTATTTCTTCTAACAAAAAATTTGATTCAGTTGAATAATAAACAATCGACTGAGACATAGCAGTGTTCTTTTACTTTTTTTCATTCATATTATTGTGCCATCTATCCCACGGATAAGATCATTCAACCTTCGTTTCGCACCAAATCAAATACAGTGTGTTTCCTATTACCATATACGTCAGCAATCTCTTCCTCCCTTTCTCATTGTATCCATAGATCATCTTAACCCTATCTTTCGAAATCAGCATTGTCATCGGATGTTATAGTTACACTGTAATTTGAAATATTAGTTCTTGCACGTTTGATTTTTTATCCAAACTTCATACAATTTAAGTTTACATTGTTGTCTATTGACATTAGCTTATGTCTCCAATTTTAATAACGTGGTTTTAGATAATGCTATTAAATTTTGGAAATCTGCATGGATTTTGTTTGCATAAGTTGACAAAATATGGAATGCTTTCCACCTCAGTTACTGAAATCGGTTTTCTACTTTCATAAAAGTAGCAGATGCTTTACTGTGCTAAAACATGTAGGAAAACATGAGTATGCAAACGACAAGGGTACTTTGTTCTCCACCTAACAGTTACAGCTCTGTCCTAATACGTCTCAGAAAGCCATCCCCTAATTCGCAACTACGGTTCAGTTGAAACATACAGACAATATAGGGTCAGCTGTTGATGATGCACATTATGTTCAAATTTTTCTTTCATAAATTTCCTTTCTATTTATTCATGTATGGAATACTAAAAATAGAAATACTAAGGGCAAATAAACATGCCTTTATTAATCTAATTGTAGGCACAAAAATCATAATTATCTGCCCCTAAACACGTGAGAGGCAGATTAAGAAACACCTCTCATAATGCCATCCCAGATAATAAATAAAGGCCAATGAAACATTAATTTTGCACCTATTATGCACCTTGCCATGTATGACTGACAACCCAGTACACAATTGAGGCACATAAAATTGCCGCTATTATTAACAATATTCAATAACGACAACCAGTTACTGACACTAATGAATGCCTCTATTATAAACTTTTATTATTTCATTGTTCGTTTAGATTTAATATATTACAAAAACATCAAACCAATCCTGTAACAACCCGTATTTTCAATAACCTGTTATAACATAAATCGAGGCAGAATTTAATTTATAAATCTGAATCAAGGGAAACGGGCTATGCCATTGCGTTCGTCTCGGAAAAATACGCGAAATAGAGTCCGAGTTTTCGAAAATCGGAGTCCGTATGACCCGATTAAGGCCCAATAAAGTTTTTAGAAAATTTCATGTTCAAAACAGATTTCGAATTTCGGGTTCAAAATTCGAAAAACGGTCAAATTGGGCCAGGCGGGAAAATTCCCGCCAGAGCACCCAAGTCGACAGCCCTGTCGACTTGGGAGTCGACTTGGTTGGACCCAAGTCGACAGCCTGTCGACTTGGCTGTCGACTTGGTTCAGCCGGGCAGTTTTGCCTGGTGCACCATTTTGGGGTTTTGGTTAGGTTTTGGGGCCAGATTCGGTTTTAAGGGCTGAGATTGGAATTAGGGTTTAATCCTAAGGTTGAAACTAATCATAATCTCTATAAATAAGCCCCTAACCTAACCCTAAATCATCATTATTCATTCAAGTAACTAAACTATGGCAAAATCATTCCTCTCATGGCCTCCACTCTCTTCATAAAATTCCTAAGTTATTTCTATGAGAGATTTTCCATGCATACAAGTGTTTTCAAGCTTGTATGAGTGTCATTAGCTTGCATTCAAGTCAAGTTTCCATATTTACATCATAAAGCAAGGGTTTTGATCATTTTTGCTCAAGGGTTTTTCTATTGGAGCTTGCATTTTGGGTTTATTTGATTGCATAAGGGCTTTGTCTCAATCTATATATATTTTTGTGTCTTCATAAGCATTGTAAGCCCTTTTCTACTTTCATATTTAAACTCTAAAGTTAAATGAATGATGCAAGTTTGGTTGATCATTATGATATGCAAGTTTGCCATGTTATGATATGCAAGTTTATCATGTTATGTTATGCAAGTTTGCCATGTTATGATATGCAAGTTTATCATGTTATGTTATGCAAGTATGCCATGTTATGATATGCAAGTTTACCATGTTATGCTATGCAAGCTTGCCATGTTATGATATGCAAGTTTATCATGTTATGTTATGCAAGTTTGCCATGTTATGATATGCAAGTTTATCATGTTATGTTATGCAAGTTTGCTATGTTATGATATGCAAGTTTGCCATATGATATGCAAGTTATGTTATGCAAGTTTGGGTTGATCATTTTGCTCATGTTATCATGTTATGCAAGCTTATCTTGGGTTTATGAGCTTAAAGCTTCAAGCTTTATGCTAAAGGTTGCATTTTGGCAACATGTAAGTTATCATATCCCTTATGATAACTTGCATGTGAGGCTAAATGCGAACTTATGGCAACTTCTACATGTCATTTATCACCATGTATCACTTATATGCTAAGTTTGGTTTTATGCATACTTTTGAGGCCTAATGATGCAATATGCAAGTATATGAACATATGTACATTTCATATGCCACCATGTTAAACTTGTGGCTTCAACACCTTTATGTCATGATTATGCCAAGTTCCCTCTTTCTATCCTTTATGCGCTATTGCGATATGTAAGCGATGGGATTGTGTTTGGGGTTGGGTAAACTTAAAAGACATAAAAACATAAGATTGGGAATTTACCTATTAAGTTAGGTCTATCCATTGGGAATTTACCTATTAAGTTAGGTCTACCCAAATGCTTGAAAACTTGTAATATGTTTTGTAAACATAATGGACATGACACTTAGAAAATATAAGTGTGACCAACTCGAGGTTGGGTTGAGTTTGTAGCGTAAACCTACCCGGAACCGAGCGGCTTAACTAGTTGCTACAAACAATAGGACCCAATGTGAGAAGTTGGTCATGTTGTACCTTGAACCCGAGGTTAGACCAAGTTGTGGTGTAAAGCTACCCGGAACCGACCGGCTTAACTAGTAACCACAACAAAGTCTAATGTGAGAGGTTAAGGCACATTAATTAATTAATGCCTCATGATTAGGGTTAAGTCATGGCCCACGTAATACTTAACCAATTTGGGCTTGGTAGATTAATCAGGGTTAAGTCGTGAACTCATCGTTACACTTAACCAAGTTAATCCATGATTAGCAACAGGGTTAAACCGTACTTAACCCACTAGAAAATCCTAGCAATGGGGGTCCACTCCAGCAGTAATCCCAAGTTTGTATCATTAAGACCCTAGGGACTAGGCTAGGGTGGGGGCACGATTACTGGACTTGAGGTAAGTGACCAAAAACGACGGCAGAGTGGTACGCCGATGTAGTTCCGGACGGACTATGGTCGTGCACGTAGTCCGTATTTGGAGAAGTCAAGCATGGGTACCAGTAGATCGAGACTGTGCACTTATGTTTATGGTGTCCAGGGGTTGACACCCTAGGGCTTGATACACCCGATGGGAGACCCGGCACAGTCTGACTACAATTATGTTTGGGCCGTATTGACACCAACACGTGACGAGTTAGGCTTATAGGGTGCCGATCGACTAGACCGTTTGGTTGGACCTCGTATTAGGGTCACTTCATGTTATTGGACCTCGTATTAGGGTCACTTCATGTTATTGGACCTCGTATTAGGGTCACTTCATGTTATTGGACCTCGTATTAGGGTCACTTCATGTTATTGGGCCAAAGCTTGGCCAAGGGATCAATACGTGTTTATTCAAGTCATGTTAGTTTGCTAGTACACCTGTGGTGCAAAACCTTAAACCTGATTATGCGATGACACATTTATCTATCATGCCAGTATGTAGTTATCCTTATGTTCATCCCTGCTTCTCATGCCAGTTAACTTTATCAGTTTACATTGATTGTAGTAGGGCTTACTCAGTCTTTTTGACTGACCTGTTTTTCTTTCGCCTCTTTTCTTCCGTCCCCCCCTCCCCCCCAAGTTCTCAGGGTGGGAATATTGGAGCTTAGCTTGGATTTCTGATCGCTTGCTTGTGGGATTTTAACTCATGTACGGTCTTGACATTAAACTAGCTATGGTTATCACTTATTTTGGGGATAGTACTTATGTATTTCAGTTTTTCAGTGATATTGTTTTTATCTAGACTTGTGTATTTGGAAAGTTGACATAATGTTGTACCATACTTGTTTTGAAATAGTTTGAAATCTTCCGCTGTTTTACTTATCTTATTTACTCTGTTTACATATATACATATGTTCATGTTCTGCCTTGATATATCATTATGCATGTTTACCTGATTCAAACGCCCCTCCAAAGTCAGAGTGCTTGCAAGAGCCACCCTGGCGGAGGTGGGGTGTTACATTTGGTATCAGTGCATATGGTTTACGAGAAGGTACAAAAAGGTTTTTAAAACTTTTGGGAAACTATTTTCAAAACCAAGTATAAAGTATTTTCCAAAGAAAAGTCTAGTTTATTTTAAAGGTTATTCCCCAAAGATCCATTAGCAAAATTCCTTCGTTTTTCTCCATTCTGAATCTGTCTTTTCCTTCGTTTTCAGTATGGCCGATAACTTTGCTATTCCGGAAGGAGTACACGTACCTGTTTGGTATAGGAGACTTTTGGAGGCCAGGGCAACCGAAGCCGGCCCCGCAGATGTTCCTCCTCCTCCTCCGGTAGTTAATGTTCCTCCTCCTCCTGTCGCTGAGGTTCCTCTTCCTCCTCCCCCTCAGCATCCTCAAGCTGACTTCGCAAAGACTTGCAAAGATTTCAAAGCAATGGGTGGCAAGAACTTTCAAGGCACTGAGACTTTTATAGAGGCCAGAAATTGGTTGAAAGAGACCGAGGATTTATTTGCTATCTTTGGGTTAGACGATCAGAGGAAGATCTTGTTGGCGGTTTGGCTTATGAAGGATGAAGCCGCTTATTGGTGGGAAGTCACCAATGGTACTAGGCCTGTTGAGACTTGGGCCGATTTCAGGGCAAGGTTCGTGCTTAAGTTTCTATCTTCTGCTGAGGAGAATCTGCAAATGGAGAGGTTTATAACTTTGAAACAAGGTGATATGTTTGTCAAAGAATATGTGAACAAGTTCAATCAGTTAGCTCGTTTTGGCTTGGATATGGTGAGTACTCCTCAGAAGAAGGCTCTTCGTTTTGCTAGAGCGTTGAATGAGCCGTTGCAATGATTGGCTATGTCACATATTCCCCATGGGGCCACGTTTGAGAGCTTGGTTGATATGGCGTTACTTCAGGGAGATGTCAAGAAAGAGGTCAAGATGAATGATACTCAAGCCAAGAAGACTAATTCCCAGTGGAAAGGAAATCAGGGTAATCCAAGTGGTCAGAGCAGTCAAGGCAATCAGAACAAGAACAAGAACAAGAACAAGAGTCAAGGCAACAAGGGGAACAACAACAAGGGCAATAACAACAAGGGGAAGTGCCATTATTGCGGTTCAGTTGGGCATCTTATTAAGGATTGTAAGAAGAGGAAAAGGAAGAATGGTGAATGCTTTTTCTGCGGTGAGACTGGACATTTCAGTAAGGATTGCCCGAAGAAGCAAGGGCAAGGCCAGGGTCAGGCTCAGCGTGCTGGACCTTCAGGAGGGCAAGTTCATGCTCTCAATGCCGCTCCAGTTCCCGATCGAGGTAGTATTTCTGTTGAGAGCCTTGTATATATTTCTGATTTTCCAGTTCGTACCTTGTTTGATTCTGGTGCATCGCATAGCTTTATCTCATCTGATCTTGTTGATAGTTTGCACCTTAGTACTAGCTTGGTAGATGATCCCGTCTGTGTCTCAAATCCTATTGGGGGTTCCGCCCATCTGTCTATGATATGTGGGGATTTGAGGATCTCTATACTGAGTGTAGAGTTCTTGTATAGTGCTTATGTTCTTGGTTTTAGGGGATACGGATTGATATTGGGCATGGATTGGTTGTCCAGATATGGAGCCATCCTTGATTGTGAGCATAGGGTTGTGAGGCTCGTGACTCGCCTCGGAAACACCCTAGAAATTTCTTGTAATCCGAGAGGTCCCGTCATGTTGTGCTATCTTGAATCACTCGACTCGTCAATGGAAACTCTTCAGTCTGTGAGAGTGGTTCGAGAGTATCCGGATGTTTTCGATGAAGTTAGGGGGTTGCCCCCTAAGCGAGAGATTGATTTCCGCATTTATCTGGTGGATAATGCAAAGCCGGTTTCTTTGCCCGTTCGGCACATGGCTCCGCGTGAAAGGCGGGAGCTAAGTAAGCAAGTGAAGGAGTTGCTTGAGAAGAACTTCATTAGACGAAGTATATCTGAATGGGGAGCGCCTGTGGTATTTGCTACCAAGGCAGATGGTTCTCTCCGACTTTGTGTTGACTATCGAGAGTTGAATAAGCTGACTAAGAAGAACAGACACCCGTTACCGAGGATTGATGATCTCTTTGACCAGCTTATCGGTGCTTCTGTTTTCTCTCATCTTGATCTTGCTACTGGATTCCATCAGCTCAGGGTAGCTGAAGATAGTATAGACAAGACTGCGTTCAGAACGCCAGATGGATTCTTCGAATGGCTTGTCATGCCGTTCGGCTTGACTAATGCACCCGCATATTTCGTGGACTTGATGAGTAGGGTGTTCAGGGAGTTCTTGAACAAGTTTGTCGTGGTCTTCGTAGATGATATTCTGATCTTCTCTAAGGATGAGGAAGAGCACGCAAGGCATCTCGTGGAGGTGATGGATACGCTTAGAGCGCATCAGTTGAAAGCCAAGTCCTCCAAATGTCATTTTGGAGAAAAAAGGAGTTAGATTTCTTGGGCACATAGTTTCTAAGCAAGGCTTAGTGGTGGAGCCTGCTAAAGTGGTCGCGGTTCAAAACCGAAAAGCTCCGACGAGGACAATTGAAATAAGAAGTTCTCTCATTTTAATTAATTAGTTAGCGTCCCTTGAGCTTAGACCTACCCTTCTGGATCAAGTAGGGACTTCACAGAAAGAAGACCCGCAGTTAGTCGAGATCATGGACAAGTTGATTCGAGGCGAGATGGTAAGTCACCTCGTTATAGATGACAAGGGATGGCTAAGACGCGATGAGAGAAAGAAGGTTCTTGAAGATGCACATCACCCGAGGAGGTGGCCGAGTTTGTCCCAAGGTGCATGTTGTGCCAACAGGTTAAAGGCCGAGTCATAGAAGCCCGGTGGGCTATTATATCCATTGGAGGTCCCCGCAATGGAAGAGGGAAAAGTGTCACGAAGGATTTCATGGATGGACTGCCTAGATCAAGAAAGGGAATAAGAGCATGTGGGTCATAATAGGTAGACTCACGAAGAGTGCTCATTTCACTCCGGTAAAGAGCGAAAGGACTGCATCATAGCTAGCGACAGTTTACTTTCAAGAAATAAGGAGGTTGCACGGGGTTCCCTCAAGTATAGTTAGTAACCGTGACTCAATCTTCACTAGCCAGTTTTGAGATAGTCTACGGGAAGTCATGGGCAAACGGCTGAGTCTAAGGACGTCCTATCATTCACAGGCAGATGGTTCATTTCGTTCAAGTATGAGTTATAGAAAATTACGTTAGTAAGAGCAATTGGTAAACGTGGATTGGTATTTTCAAGAAAAGTTGTGCTGCGTGGAATACTTTATAGTAAGTAAACGAGATCCAGGATTCACTGGTGAATTTTGGAGAGCTTGCATGAAACCATGAGGTCATAGTTATGTTTAAGCCAAGAATGATAGAAGAGTAAGTGAAAGAGGAAGACGAGAGGCGACAATGAAATGGGTTCCAACTCATATTTGGAAATAAGAGTTAAGAAGCTAAGAAATCATGAGGTAAAAGACGGTCAAAGCACAGTGGAGTTAAGCTCAAGGAAACGTGACTTAGAAGACTGAAGGCTAGATACGCGCATCATATCTCTTTTTAAGAGCATATCCTTGATCCTTGTTTTCCTGTGGAACTTACTCGCATGTTATCTTTTTACGTATATCCTCTCGGTCCCATACTCGATCCCATTTCTGTTGTTAACTCCATAGGGGGGGTATGACTCATCGGTTAGTAATGCATGTCAGGGTTTGAAGGGGTCCGTTAGGTTGACTAAACCTTTTGGGCTTTTATAGGATTGGGGTTGGGTTAGGAAGGGATTTCTTGTAATCCGAAAGGGGTATATCCTGCTTATCTTCCCGATCTCTTTGTAGCATATCTTTCTTTTGCTATCTATATCGTGTTAATCTTGTCATGAGAACCTTAGGTAGAAACCCTTTGGATGAAACATGTGTTTGAAACATGTTATGCTTGATGTTTGCAAGTGGTTGCAAGTGTTTGCAAGTGGTTACTCGTGGATGCATTATACACGTTAGGCACTAGATCGGCTCACACACTCCTCATATTGCATATGCATGAGTGTTTATGCTTATTCATGGATGAAAATTTTTGTGTTATCACATGGATGTTGCATATGGATGTATGTTATGTGCACACATATAGATGTTATACATTATGTTAGGAATTGCATACATATGGATTCATTTCACTAACATAATTTGCATTGATGATATTTGCATTAGATAAGTACATATACACACACCTTTGCATATGTTCATACAACATTTAGAATCTTGTAAGGACAATGATTGCTCGTGGATGATGTTTTGAGTAGATGGATGTTGGATGGTAGGATACGTTCTTCCTAACTTGAAGATTTCGGGGACGAAATCCTTTAAGGAGGGGAGAATGTAACAACCCGTATTTTCAATAACCTGTTATAACATAAATCGAGGCAGAATTTAATTTATAAATCTGAATCAAGGGAAACGGGCTATGCCATTGCGTTCGTCTCGGAAATATACGCGAAATAGAGTCCGAGTTTTCGAAAATCGGAGTCCGTATGACCCGATTAAGGCCTAATGAAGTTTTCAGAAAATTTCATGTTCAAAACAGATTTCGAATTTCGGGTTCAAAATTCGAAAAATGGTCAAATTGGGCCAGGCGGGAAAATTCCCGCCAGAGCACCCAAGTCGACAGCCCTGTCGACTTGGGAGTCGACTTGGTTGGACCCAAGTCGACAGCCCTGTCGACTTGGCTGTCGACTTGGTTCAGCCGGGCAGTTTTGCCTGGTGCACCATTTTGGGGTTTTGGTTAGGTTTTGGGGCCAGATTCGGTTTTAAGGGCTGAGATTGGAATTAGAGTTTAATCCTAAGGTTGAAACTAATCCTAATCTCTATAAATAAGCCCCTAACCTAACCCTAAATCATCATTATTCATTCAAGTAACTAAACTATGGCAAAATCATTCCTCTCATGGCCTCCACTCTCTTCATAAAATTCCTAAGTTATTTCTATGAGAGATTTTCCATGCATACAAGTGTTTTCAAGCTTGTATGAGTGTCATTAGCTTGCATTCAAGTCAAGTTTCCATATTTACATCATAAAGCAAGGGTTTTGATCATTTTTGCTCAAGGGTTTTTCTATTGGAGCTTGCATTTTGGGTTTATTTGATTGCATAAGGGCTTTGACTCAATCTATATATATTTTTGTGTCTTCATAAGCATTGTAAGCCTTTTTCTACTTTCATATTTAAACTCTAAAGTTAAATGAATGATGCAAGTTTGGTTGATCATTATGATATGCAAGTTTGTCATGTTATGATATGCAAGTTTATCATGTTATGTTATGCAAGTTTGCCATGTTATGATATGCAAGTTTATCATGTTATGTTATGCAAGTATGCCATGTTATGATATGCAAGTTTACCATGTTATGCTATGCAAGCTTGCCATGTTATGATATGCAAGTTTATCATGTTATGTTATGCAAGTTTGCCATGTTATGATATGCAAGTTTATCATGTTATGTTATGCAAGTTTGCTATGTTATGATATGCAAGTTTGCCATATGATATGCAAGTTATGTTATGCAAGTTTGGGTTGATCATTTTGCTCATGTTATCATGTTATGCAAGCTTATCTTGGGTTTATGAGCTTAAAGCTTCAAGCTTTATGCTAAAGGTTGCATTTTGGCAACATGTAAGTTATCATATCCCTTATGATAACTTGCATGTGAGGCTAAATGCGAACTTATGGCAACTTCTACATGTCATTTATCACCATGTATCACTTATATGCTAAGTTTGGTTTTATGCATACTTTTGAGGCCTAATGATGCAATATGCAAGTATATGAACATATGTACATTTCATATGCCACCATGTTAAACTTGTGGCTTCAACACCTTTATGTCATGATTATGCCAAGTTCCCTCTTTCTATCCTTTATGCGCTATTGCGATATGTAAGCGATGGGATTGCGTTTGGGGTTGGGTAAACTTAAAAGACATAAAAACATAAGATTGGGAATTTACCTATTAAGTTAGGTCTACCCATTGGGAATTTACCTATTAAGTTAGGTCTACCCAAATGCTTGAAAACTTGTAATATGTTTTGTAAACATAATGGACATGACACTTAGAAAATATAAGTGTGACCAACTCGAGGTTGGGTTGAGTTTGTAGCGTAAACCTACCCGGAACCGAGCGGCTTAACTAGTTGCTACAAACAATAGGACCCAATGTGAGAAGTTGGTCATGTTGTACCTTGAACCCGAGGTTAGACCAAGTTGTGGTGTAAAGCTACCCGGAACCGACCGGCTTAACTAGTAACCACAACAAAGTCTAATGTGAGAGGTTAAGACACATTAATTAATTAATACCTCATGATTAGGGTTAAGTCATGGCCCACGTAATACTTAACCAATTTGGGCTTGGTAGATTAATCAGGGTTAAGTCGTGAACTCATCGTTACACTTAACCAAGTTAATCCATGATTAGCAACAGGGTTAAACCGTACTTAACCCACTAGAAAATCCTAGCAATGGGGGTCCACTCCAGCTGTAATCCCAAGTTTGTATCATTAAGACCCTAGGGACTAGGCTAGGGTGGGGGCACGATTACTGGACTTGAGGTAAGTGACCAAAAACGACGGCAGAGTGGTACGCCGATGTAGTTCCGGACGGACTATGGTCGTGCACGTAGTCCGTATTTGGAGAAGTCAAGCATGGGTACCAGTAGATCGAGACTGTGCACTTATGTTTATGGTGTCCAGGGGTTGACACCCTAGGGCTTGATACACCCGATGGGAGACCCGGCACAGTCTGACTACAATTATGTTTGGGCCTTATTGGCACCAACACGTGACGAGTTAGGCTTATAGGGAGCCGATCGACTAGACCGTTTGGTTGGACCGCGTATTAGGGTCACTTCATGTTATTGGACCTCGTATTAGGGTCACTTCATGTTATTGGACCTCGTATTAGGGTCACTTCATGTTATTGGACCTCGTATTAGGGTCACTTCATGTTATTGGGTCAAAGCTTGGGCCAAGGGATCAATACGTGTTTATTCAAATCATGTTAGTTTGCTAGTACACCTGTGGTGCAAAACCTTAAACCTGATTATGCGATGACACCTTTATCTATCATGCCAGTATGTAGTTATCCTTATGTTCATCCCTGCTTCTCATGCCAGTTAACTTTATCAGTTTACATTGATTGCAGTAGGGCTTACTCAGTCTTTTTGACTGACCTGTTTTTCTTTCGCCTCTTTTCTTCCGTTCCCCCCCCCCCCAGGTTCTCAGGGTGGGAATATTGGAGCTTAGCTTGGATTTCTGATCGCTTGCTTGTGGGATTTTAGCTCATGTACGGTCTTGACATGAAGCTAGCTATGGTTATCACTTATTTTGGGGATAGTACTTATGTATTTCAGTTTTTCAGTGATATTGTTTTTATCTAGACTTGTGTATTTGGAAAGTTGACATTATGTTGTACCAGACTTGTTTTGAAATAGTTTGAAATCTTCCGTTGTTTTACTTATCTTATTTACTCTGTTTACATATATACATATGTTCTTGTTCTGCCTTGATATATCATTATGCATGTTTACCTGATTCAAACGCCCCTCCAAAGTCAGAGTGCTTGCAAGAGCCACCCTGGCGGAGGTGGGGTGTTACAAATCCTGCACCATAGATTGCCAATCATTTGAGTATTTCTAATGCAATAAAAGCAGGTAAAATCAACTGAACATCTTCAATAATACATCTCAGACTCTATAAATTTATAAATCAAACGAACACCTTCAAGAAATATTACAATAAATATTTCAACAAATATTACGACAAATTATGTGGTGCTCGCGGACCGGGCTAGGTGCATTAGGGAGGGTTTTACGACTCCAATCGATTTCCCTTCTGAACAAAATAAAAAAAATAGTACAACAAACATTCTCATCTAAAATGATATCGATTACCACTAAGTTACATATCCCAAACCCATATAGAAAAGCATAACAACTAAAGAAAACACCTTGATGACTTGTGTAGCCAACAACAATAAATTTTCCACCGTTGTAGTTGGCTCTTAACCCACCTCCAAATTGTGTTGCACTCAATTCAGAGGATCTATTAACTTGTGTAGCCGTTATCATCCATGATGATGAGCCCGAACTTGTCGTAAGATTCAAGCAACTCGTTTAAGGCTTCGATGTGGAACTTATTGTCGTAGAGGTAAAGGAAGGCATTAATGAGCCTGTAAGGCTTGAAGTCAATGGTGACCTTCTTCTCCTCATCGGTGACGATGGTGCCAGTGTAGAGGACAATGCAGTTTGGTAGGAATTTGCTGTAGAGCTTGAGGCGGTGTTGGGCGGAGGTGATGGCACCCAGGCCCGACGATTGACGCGAGACTTGATGTTGGAGGCTATTCCGTACTCATCGTCCAACATGTTGGCAACTCGAGAGATCTGATCTTTACGGGGCATTATCAGGGAGATCATGCTGGTGACATTGGCTCTTGTAGAATTGAGCGCTTTGATTGTTTTCTTAATTTTCCATATCTTGATGTTTTTTTTTTCTGTATCTTGGGACACTACAAGAAAATGCTGATTTAGCGTCAAAAATTTAGAAGCATAAATTTCCGTCGCTAATTTGCGATGGATTTCCATGTGATCTGCAAAGGATAGTTTTTTGTTTTTTCAACTTTTTTCTTTTATTTATTACCGTCGTCCTCTTATATCCCTCGCTAAGTCGTTGCAAATTGCGTCAAATTACCAACAAAAAGATTTTGCTACTATTTTCCGCTGCAAATCCAAGCAGAATACCGACGAATATTTGTCGAAGCTATTTTACAGCAGAATTCCAACAGATTTGCAAAAGATGTTTATATTATTTTTCTAGAATATACTTTAGTGTTATTTTTAGTAATTATTAACATGTTCAATAATTAATAATTAATTTGTTCTAATTAATGATTTATAAGTAATAAGAAATAATAATTTACGTTTTATAATAAATAACTTATAATCTTTGCTTATTTAGAAATAATCTTTGCTCATAACCAATGTAATTACTAAATTCTTAATTAGTTCCTCTACTTACATCACAAATTTCAGTCAGTATGCTAGCATATTTTAGTTAAATCCCAAAATTTTAAATTGTTCTTTTATAATTATTCCCTTAAATAATGAAAATATTAGTTTATTATAATAATTATTTAATAAAATTTAATACTTATGAAATGATATCTAATATTCAATAATTAATTTTAAATAATTGTATTTAATAATTATAGTTGAAGGTTATAGTTGATACTTACATTTTATATTTATATTTTTTATTTTGAAAAATTTAAAAATTTGAAATCATCTTGAATAAATTTGAAATAAATCATAAAGTTTATAAAATAAATTATTGTTTGACACAAAATAACCAAAATTTCTAAACTTTAAAATATTGAAAAAATTCATTTAATAGTTTAATATAAATTGTATAATACTTCATATTATAATTTTAAAATTTTCTATAAATTCTGACTAAAATAAAGTACAATTTTTTTAAATGTTGGCTCCGTAGGTGAAATTTTGGCTCCATACGTGTTTTTTTTTTTGAGATGTTGGCCCCATAGGTGAATTTTTTTAATGTTGACTAAAATAAAATACAATTTGATAAATAATTGCTAATAAACTACAATTTAGTAAATAATAGCTAATAAACTATAGTTTGTAAGTAATACTTATTTTTGTTAATTGGAATAATTAGTGAATTATATTTAATAATCAACATTTGACAATTTACGTTTAGCATATGATATTAAGTTAAGAGTGCTGCTAAAAGCACCCAGATTTGTTCTTCTTAATACCACAAGTGGTTTTAGGAAGTGTTAAACTGAGTGCCAGTTTTACATGGTGCTGCAGTACAAAAAGCACCCAGTTTTACACTTTCTAATACCACTCATGATATCTAATTTAACGGATCCTTAGAGGATGGAAATCCCAAACATCTTTTAAGTTATTCATGCATTTCATTGAATATTTCGCTTGAGTTGATTCACTTATATAAGAATATTAGTCCTAATCCAAGTTGTTTTGCTTTGCATTATTGCTCGGGTCATATCGAGTACTGCAGTATTGAGATTTTACCTTTCAGAGCTGGAGACTTGTTGAAGACTTCATCTCTTTCTATTGGTTCTGGTTATTTCTTTTGTATTAGCCATACTTGTATTTAGACTTTCGTTGTATTCCACTTTGTAACTATGATATTATGTATAAGTTTTGAATTTTTTTAGTAGCTTCATTAGCTACAACTGTATTTTTTAATTCGGCTGTGAGATATTCTGCTATTTTGTGTCTGTGATTTGATTTATTAAACCCCAAAGTTAAAACAATCCGCTTTTACGAACGATTTGAGCTGGTTAATTACCGACTTAAATGGTAAGAAAAAACGGGATGTCACGTTTGGAATAATTGCATACATTTTTGCATATTTTCTCGAAGCACACCGTGTTCATTTTTTTGGGCATTCCAACCATTATTTTATTTATCTAACACGGATATAAGATAAATATAAATTGAGATATGCTTTGAATTCTAGAAGTCTTTTACATCGCTTTTGATGTTGAAAAATGAGGATTCCTAATTTATATAATTTTTTTAGCAATGATATTTTGTGTATTTTTTTGGCAGAGCCGGCTGGTTTTTAAAGTGACGACAAACATTTATTATTATAACAAATAATAATAACAATAATTCCAGGAGATAGGTCATTTATCAATATACTACAAATACGGTTTTTAAGGTAGACCATCTACCACCATCCTAACAAGGTTAGAGCACCAAAGCTTGACATTTTTCTGGACTAAGATATGACTAAATCTCCACGTAGAGAGAATATAATATAAAATATTGCATACTTTATAATTAAGTACAAATTACATATTGAATTGCAAAGCCACAAAAGCAGAACAATACAAACAGTTAAAAATATCATTCATTATGTAGGGAACAACATCACAACAGTATAGTTCACAAGCATGTACAACCGCTAAGTGTTACATCAAGGCACAATGGTATTCAAACAATTGCAAAGAGTAGAGCTGTACCATACAGCATACAATGAAAGAGACCACACGGCATAAGCCAAAGCCTTCCTCGGGCACAAAAAACCCATTGCAACAGCAGTCGGACGTGAGAAGAGTAGTGCTCAGATACCAACAGCAGGCAAGGACAAGAAGTCCAAATTAATCACTTCGTGCTTAGGAAAAAAATAGCCAGAAGGCCATCACTTGTTAGGCAAGCATAGCCAAGCCGACAGTGGAAGGCAGTGAACGTCTCTAATCATTTCAGCAAAGGTAAGAGCCGAAGCTTTACTTGGATTGCTGAAAAAAGGGAACGAATAGCAAAGATTAAACCAGAACACCACTCAAGCCTGACCAACACTCAACCCAACAAAATTTTGTATCATAGTTCCCAAATGCATCATTGCCTCATGTCACTAAGCACCAAAGTATACAATCCATAGACTCACTCAGTAAACCGAAAACCGATATCAACACACACTGACAACAAAAAGGATCCAACAAGGCGAAATCTCTGATCACATTGAATATCAAATCCCTCACTTTGTCCCAACACATCCGAATCAGTATACAGGAAATCCAAGCAAACCAAAAACAACTCATCAAGTAGAGACGTAGCACAAGTATACTTGATTAAAGGGTAAGCCTAACATACCAGGTATAAAGGTTGGAGAATCGCTAAAACAGAAACAAGGAACGAGAAGTTTATGCAAAACGTAGCTACTTCGCGAAGGGACCATGCTTTTCAAAAACCGCACAAGTCAAACCTAAACAAGACCAAATTAAAACTAACTGTTGAAAGCAACATAGAAGATCCAACAGCTTCAATTCGTCCCCCTTCCACCTGGCACGAGCCAGACAGATGCTAGCCAAAAAATCATCCTGCAATATGTTGGCCATACTCGCTGGAATACTCGAACCTGCGCATTATTGGAATTCGTAGAGCCGAAAAAGTGGATCTTGAAAGTCTATATGTGGATCGTATGTGTGTCTAACTATAGCAAGTAATGATAATGACCAGTAAGCAATAAAGTACGTAAGGTAAGAAGCAATCACACCAGTATTTTATCCTGGTTCAGATCTCCCATCCTATGTCTAGTCCCGAAGCTTCCCTTTGGCTTTCATACTGTCATAAAATTCCTTCGCTTAGCCCTAAGGAATAGGCTTACAAAATGAAAATATGCTTTGACAATAGTGTGTTCTTTACAACATGTATTTTGATTGAATCATGTAGAGTTCTCCTATAATCTTCTTATATTGATATGAGAGTTGAATAACTTGGAAATATAGAAGAATTTGTGTGTTGAATGAAAGATTTAGAGAGAGATAATGACTATAGGAAGCTTAGAAAGTATATAATAGATTCAGATAGATTAAGTGATTAAATCCTTCAATCTAAGATGTATAAATAGCTTTTGAAAAGTTTTACTGAATAGATTTTACCTTTGAACACAAAAAAATTCAATTTAAAAGACGTATCCATTGAAAGCTTGATTTAGGTTTTAGAAGAAAAGTTGTGACCTTTCAAAACAAAGAGAAATCTTTTTATAAGTACACAACCGTTGCTCAAAACAGATGTCTGTCCATATGGTAACATGTTTGTCATTTTATTCTGGATATGCTCCACATACACTGGCAGACGTCTGTTCATATGTTGACAGACGTATGCGGTTTCAGGATAAATTTCCCAAGGCTTTGGATAGATGTTTGTCAAATATGACAGACGTCTTTGCCGAGTCTAGGAATTTTTCCTGAGCCTGTAATAAACGTCTGTCATATATAGTCTGACATCAGTACATGCACAGATTGTGTTATATATATATATATATATATATATATATATATATTTGATACACTCATATGAATTCAAGGAGATTGTACATAAACATAATACTTAATACCTAAATATATTCCTCTAATGAAGCCTTCGAGTATGTCTTGTGATCTTGTATATGCCTTCATCTCCTCCTTGAATGATTTCTGCAAGATTAAATGATATGCTACATATATTCTATATGGTCGTATGGTTGTCATTATTAAAAGCTTTAACAGAGGATCTAATAGATCTTAACTACGTCGCCCGCACCAGAAAGGTCAATTTACCCTAGCAGGCCACCACGCAGTGGTTAGAGAAGAAAATCAGATAAGAGACAAAGGAGGTTGATTAAGGAGTGGATCGAAGAAAAAAGGTGTAAGGAGATGAGGGTTTTAAGTAAAACATTGAAAACCACGGTTCGGTATAGCTCCTACTCAAGCGAAAGCAAGGAAGATGAGGGGACATTAACGGGAGCTAACTGAACTGCAAACCCTTTGATCATTATTTTTGTCCTTCTTTATATTCCCCATTCATTAACTCTCACTTAAAAAAAAATCTCACCGATGGATAAATAATCATGTACTTCATAAAATTAAATGCATTCATTTAATACAAAATTTCCTTTCATTGTAAAATGATCATTTGTCTAACATGCACTGTAGCTGGGTTTAAATTTCACATCTACTTCATTCCATATGATTGTTATTCTAAAAAAAATTCCAGGTGACATTCTCTTCCTCTTGCATCCTAGTGATGTTACCTCTCTTCTGCATGCGTTCTGTGTAAGAAAAAGATATATTATTTCCTTTCTAGTACTTCACTTTCTTTTTCCTTTTTTAACAATTGTTTCTTTCATATCCCCACATTCATAAATAATATTTCTGTTATTTTCCTCATCTTTATATTCTACCAAATTATTTTTCAATCAGTTCATGTTTTGCAATGATTTTATAGGTGCACTTGGATTTGGATTTTATATTTTTATGGAAAATTTATCTACAAGTCAACAATACTATGGCTTAGTGCATCGACAAACTCTACTTATTAACAATATTTTTATTTTATTACCTATTTTTCTTTTAATTCGATTTAAATCTATTCTTTTTAATAAATTTCAACTATGGTCTTTAATTCGTATTTTGTATCCAAAATTTATCTTACACTTATATCTTTTAATGCTTATGACTTTGGTTTTCTTCACTTATTTTGCGGGGGATCATTGGATTTTTGCATAAGCATCTTACAATCTTCAGCTGTTCTGAAATAAATTATAGGTAAAGTTAATTTTTTTGTACATTTCACGTTTCATATAAAAATCCATTTTTAGTTTATTTTTGTTTCTATCGAAGATTACAAGTTTGGTTCTTTCACTTATTGTATAGAGAATTATTATGTCAATTAACATATATACACGAAAAAACCTTTAATTTTGTAGAATTGGGTTGACGTAAGGTTGTTTTTTCACTACAAGAAAACACTGATTTAGCGTCAAAAATTAGAAGTGGAAATTTCCTCGCTAATTTATGACGGATTTCCAAGTGATCTGCAAGGGATAGTTTTTTGTTTCTTAAACATTTTTCTTTTATTTATTACAATCGACTTTTGTCATCCCTCATTGATCCATTGCAAATTGCGTCAAATTATCGACAGAAAATTTCTATCGCTATTTTCCGCGGCAAATCCAGGCAGAATACCGACGAATATTTATCGAAGCTATTTTGCAGCGGAATTCCAACAGATTTGCAGGAGATGAAAATATCATTTTAGTATAATAATTATTTAATAATTAGTCATAAAATTTAATACTTATGAAATGGTATCTAATATAAAATAATTAATTTTAAATAATTGTATTTAATAATTACAGTTGATACTTATGTTTAATAATTATAGTTGATAATTATATTTTATATTTCGAAAAATTTGAAATCATCTTGAATAAATTTGAAATAAATTATGAAGTTTATAAAACCAATTATTGTTTGACACGAAATAACCCAAATTTTTAAACTTTAAAATATTGAAAAAATTCATTTAATAGTTTAATTTAAATTATGTAATACCACTACAAAAAAAATACCCTATTAAATGCTCTTTTTAGTGTAAGGTTTAACGATTTAATAAATTTAAGGTATAATAAATTTTAATTATAATGGTACTTAAAACATATTTAAGATTTTTGGCGTATGGTTTAACTATGTAACACCGCTTAATTTATAATATTACTATTTAAAATATTTATACTATTAAATTAAATTGATCTTATATTAAACTATTTGTTAGTTTAAAATTTAACTTTATATCGAACTATTAAATAGTTTAAATATGAATATGTATAAATAATAAATTCATAATAAATAAGTAAACGATAATTGAATAATATTATTATTAAGGACTAATTAATAATTAATAATTAGTAATAATATTATGTATGTATTAATTTATAATTTGTGTTTGAAAGAGGTAGTTTTCTGAATTAATTAATTATTTGATATTGCCTTTTTTAAGTATTTTTAGATTTATATTAAATTAATATTTGAATTGATAAATATAAAATATTTATTTGTTTAATTCATTCTTCTAGCGTACTATTTAATATAAGTTTAAATTCAAAAAAGCATTAATATTCTAAGAAAGTATTACAAAATATCCAAACTTTAGAAAATATTAAAATTTCGTTGTCAGTTATTGCTTTCATTTCGTAACTATTTTCTTTAGTACGTACAGGATTTTTGACTTTAACAAAAATATGGATTCCAACTTCCAATCGAAAACTAATGATCCTCCAATTCGATAGTTTTGGCTCCAACCTGAAAATATTCCCTCATAAGCCCTCTTAAAACATTTCGTTCCAGATTCAGATAGTCCCCAAAATGAAAAACATGTCCATTTATCTCTTTAAATCATTTAATTTCAGATCTAATTTCAACTGCTGATGACGCCATAACGTACAGCCTCAGCTTTAATTTCGGATCTAATTTCTTTCAGTAGGCGCCATGACGTACACACTCAAATCAACTACTGGCGACTTCTCCTTCAAACTCAATGGCACTCGCAACTTCTCTCTCGAAGGGTTGTACTCGTTCCGATAAAAGTCTGAAATATCGGGACGAATCGAGAAGGACAAGCTCCAGATCTAAAGGGGGGTAAGTATAAAGGTAGAAAAATATCTCTTTAGTTCCCACTTATTTGTTTATCATAGCAGTTAGTTTCAATTCTGTATTATGATTATCCAATTTACTGCCTAAACTGATCATTGTTTTGTTTTCAAACTACTGATGTCTCGTTTCTAATACTTTACTGCAATTTTTCTTATTTAGTTTATTGAAGTTGGATCTCAAGTGCGTCTTTGTTTGTTTGTCTGTTTATCTCTCCCTCTTGATGTTAAAAAGGCTGCCTATCATTGTCCATATGATCGCTCCACACTAATAAATTTTTGAAAATATCTAATTTTTGATTGGATGACTTTTTAATTGCAAAATATCTAATTTTTGAAAATATCTAATTTTTGATTGCAAAATCAGTGTTTTCTTATAGTGTTTCTTATTTAAACATTAGCATTTAAGAAAAATCAAATCTAGTACCTCTAGCTCAAGTTGCTAAAAGTACAGTGCATTAGCTTAGGTTCAAACGACCATGGGCTTGAACCCTAAAGTCATAAAAGTGGGCGTTCTTCTTGGATAAAGATCATTGCTATTCAAAAGAAAATAGAAATAATTGAAGTTTAGAGAGGAAAGTTATAGATAAAGTAAAATAATACACAAAAATTAACTTGTGTTAAAAGAGTGAAGGGAACAGCAAATAAATGCAGAAGAAACTTTTTGTTCCATCTTCATCAAGCAATTTTAAAATATTATTCAATATTTAGTTTTGAATACATATGTTGCAAACTCATTTTTTTCAATTCATTTTGTTGTCTTGGTTAACTCTACTTATCTATTATACTATATGAAAACAGGATATTTTCTCGAAGTCCTTTCTGTTTCACTTTTGTCCAAAAAGTATGATTGTGCCGTCTGTCCCACGGGTAAGATCATACAGCCTTGTTTTCACAATGAATCGAATACCACGTGTTTCCTGTTATACATCAGCAATTGCTTCCTCCCCTTCTCATTGTATCCAGAGATCTTCTTAAACCAAATTTCATAACCATAACGTATCACTCCGTCTTCGTCCTTTTCCTTCTCTACCCGAACCCGGATCCTTGCCATTGCATGCGCCGCAAGTACCGGTCCTCCCCGTTTCTCTCTACCCCGATGTTGGCAAGACCCAAACATCATTTTGGCCTCGATTCTGGTGGCTACCGTGGTCTACCTTCAACCGACGTGATCTGCTTCGCAGACCGCGTCTTCAATGACCTTTCGTCTTCACCTTGGTTGTCCTCCTCCTCTACCCTGCAACAGGTAAAATTACTTCTTCCAATTTACCTGATATTATTTGTGCTTGATTACTGACTATTGTGCATGCTGACTTTATCCACCGTTGGTTTTTTATATGCGTCAGGCATTCATCCACGGCCGTTCTGAAATCAGGATCAAATATATGTCCATTTACACCCTACTTCTGACCTAATTTTTCCGTTTTACTTTATCACCCGAACCGAATCAAAGATAGAGGATGTGAAAAAAAAATACATACCAGGTGTGAAAATATGTGATCCTGCTACCCACCTTCTAGCCTACCTTTATGTCTTATACTCAACTGTTAAGTCTCCCACAGTATTCCAGAGTACATCTTCCTACAGATCAAAATTATTTATCTGACACTTCCGAAATGAAAAACAAAAAAACAGCATTGATAGTTTATACATTATTTTACTACTGAGTCGGAATTTTCGCATTTGACTAGCATTATCTTTAGCGTTGCATGATATAAGTTTTTGACCTCAGCACTCCAAAATTGTTGTATTTTTTTTCTACATAGATTTTCCACAAAAATATTTAACTATTCTGACTGCCTCTTCCCATTTTACAACAGATTGTCAACAAATTAAGTACATTGTATCGCCATGCACTGACTATGTAGCCATGGCTTTAGCTTTTACTTAACTCAAAATATTCATTTATTAATCGTGTACTGCATTGTTCTTTTAATTTTACACTTACCGTAAGCAAATTTACCTCCTGGTTAGGTCTTTTCAACTACAAAATTGATACCCCAGTTGTAACTCGCATGATTAGTCATTTTGCTGGTTTAACACCACCCTAGCTATCAAAATAAACAATCTACAAGCTTATCATCCCATACTTACCTCGATTATATATTAAATGGCAGTCACCGAGTTCTCATTAACTACACAGATACTATAAATAAAAATTTGTCAAATACGTTCAAAGTGATTGACTCAAAATATGGTATTGGATTTGGTTTTTATTAAAATAAACATTATTATAAAAGAATATATTAATAGATAAATTGAGGTTCTTTCGAAATCAGCATTGTCATCAGATGTTATAGTTGCACTGTAATTTGAAAGATTGGTTCTTGCACGTTAGAAATTTTTATCCAAACTTCGTACAATTTAAGTTTACATTGTTGTCTATTGACATTAATTAGTTTATTTCTCCAATTTTAATAACTTGGTTTTAGGTAATGCTATTGAACTTTGGAAATCTGCATAGTTTTTGTTTGCATTAGTTGAAAAAATATCGAATGATTTCCACCTCAGTTACTGAAATCGATTTCTACTTTCACAGCTACGGTTACAGTTCTCTCCTTAAACGTCTTAGAAAGCCATCTCCCTAATTTGCAACTACGGTTCAATTGAAACATAATGACAAAGTAGGGTTAGCTGTTGATGATGCGCATTATGTTCAAATTTTGATTTCATAAATTTCGTTTCTTCAAATTCTTTTATGAAATTTTGCATTTTCCACTGATCCTTTCATTTCAACTTCCTACGTATTGCAAACTTGCATCAAATTTGTGATCCTGCTTCTACCTTGGCTGGCTGTATAACAGATAGGACAGTCCGTTGTCTGGCTCGGTCCGAGACTGTAAGGTGTCTGGTCCATGTCCTTATGATTCTCTTACACTACAAGACACACGGTATTTAGCGACGGCCTATAGCCATCGGCGGCCGACACTAGTCGTCGCTATAAGTCGTCGCTATTACCGTCGTCGCCAACAGGAATAACAACGGGAGTAGCGACGGCTTCGTCGCTGGTTTAGCAACGGCTAGCAACGACATATAGACACGTGTCATCTTACATGGCAAGTCGTTTATTTGACCGGGAAGCCGTCACTGATCGTTGCAAAACTGTTACTAATATGCGTTGCAAGCTGTTGCTAACCATCGTTTTCAAATTACCTATAGGTCGTCGCTAGCCGTCGCAAACCTGAAGCATAAAATTTACAGCACACAGTAATTCCTTTCCCTCAAGCCACACAACAACAATTCAATCCAAAAACCAAAACCACACCACTATCATCCCATTAATTCACCAATACCCATCAACAAACAATCCATTATACCATACCATCATCAAATATATAAAAAAACAAAATTAAAACCCCCATCATAACATAACATTGTTCAAATAACGTTATACATCTCAAAACACATCATACCATCGTCCACAAACCGTTATACATGTCCAAACACATCATATACCATCGTACGTGCATCTAACATATAAAAACCCAAGTATATGTACATACTAGAGCATAAGTCAAAAAATTGAGCACCTACAGTACTACTCATCATCGTCTTCCTTGTCGTCGCCTTCGTCTTCGTCTTCCTCTCGATACACAGCAGAATCGTCTCCCTGTCTTCCCTCCCCAGGCATAACCCCATGCTCCTGAAAGTAAGCGGCGATGCGCTCGTCTATATCCTGTTGCATCTGGGTTTATAGCCAGTCCATCAACTCATTCATCTGCTCCTGCATATGAGCAATAGTCGCCTCATCCATAGACCTCTTATAACCACGCTGAACGACCTGTGAAATAAATAAGTTCGTATTAAAGTTATTTAAACATATTTTTTACTAGTTTGTGTTAAACATGTATATAATATCAATACACACGTATATATCAATACACACGTATAAATAACATTTTGTTTTTCTGAAAAAAGTCTTACCTCCTGATTGCCGAAACCATATCGCCTTCCCCGAGTAGGCGGATCAGCGATAGAATGTCATATGCTATCAGACTCTGCAACTGTAATCTCTTGTCCACTAGTCTTTATCACCTTAGCGGTCGCTGCATCATACTTCCCCTGCAATAGCAATATAATTTTAAGACAAGTGCTATAAAATTTACTTATATACTGTGATATGAACGAGTATGAAACATTTTAATTTTTACGGATAAACATATTTACCATTATACGTTCACTCTTCGGATCTGCCCAATCATACGTAACATTTCCTTCTTCATCGGTGTGCTCCACCGCATGTGTGTGTCTGAACACGTCTGCCAATGAAGGCGCTCTTCCGTGCTTTATAAACTGAGTAAATATACAGTAATAAAATTATTACAGATAAGACTAGATTATATTCACTAAATTTTTATCTGAATATGTACTACAAATATTTAAAATTTATACCAAATCGCTTATGTGTTGTTGGAATGATTTTGAGCCACCGCGGTGTAGAGCAGGATTCTTTTCTCTATTTGCTTTATTTCTAGCTGCTACTTTCTATTAATTTTTGATACACGATGATGTAAAATAATGCAATCAATATTATAAATGTAATATTATCATTAAATCTTACTTAAGCTTCTTCCATGTCCCAGTACTTTTGAAAGTCTGCCCAAACATCATCACTCATAAATTGAGGCTTTTTCTATATTTTTTTGCTCTTGAAATTGTCTCTCGATAATTCTCGTGCATCTTCATATTCCAGTAACTCAAAAAAGTGGGCATGTCCTGCTCCTCAACACGTACAACAGCCTGCATATTACATTTGTTTTTAATTATTCCTAGTATATTATTTTTTAATATTAGTATAAAAAATATTTCCAATAAATCGACTAGAATGAC
This sequence comes from Allium sativum, assembly GCA_030737875.1. Lineage (NCBI taxonomy): Eukaryota > Viridiplantae > Streptophyta > Magnoliopsida > Asparagales > Amaryllidaceae > Allium > Allium sativum. The sequence continues at coordinate 472,505,525 of CM060923.1, read as the reverse complement.
ATTCTTAATATGTGCTGGGATACTATCCCAATGCGGCCAAGCACCCTGCATTCTACTTGTGTAAGACTGCCTAGATACTTCTAAAATGAGCTCCGATGGCCCAATCTCAAATCCCATGTGTAGATGTTAATATAAACATTTCATATATTTTAAATAATCTAAATTGAAATAAATTTGAACATTTACCCGGCACTCTTCGAAACAATCTTCGCAACTCGGCGAAGATCTGGCACTGAGTTGCTCGGTCCTGCTCCTGATCCTACTCCAGGAGATGGTAAAGGAGTAGGCTGAGATGTACTCCTCGATCGTCGTCTATTGTCAGACATATCTGTTACAATAATATAATGTGCATACAAAATAACTTGAATTATTAACATCAGTCATCATTATCATAACATAAATCGTAAATGAGAAGAACAATATTGCATAACATACATAGTCAACATTATCATTACATAAATCATACTAGTACAGAACGTAAGTAAATTCATAGCTAAGAACAATCAACATCATTATTATTACATATCTCAGAATAGTATATAAATAACATAAGTACATAACATCAGTCTTCATCATCTTCGGATCTAGACTCGGTCTCATACTCTATATCGTTTTCATCAATACTTACAAATGCATCTACTAATACATTCGCTTCACCATTTAACGACCCAAAATAAATGTTATCAGCTATTACTATTTAATTATTTGGCTCAAAATCCGCTTGATACGCTGCTTCGTCAGGAATATTATTTCCATCAAATGTAAATCCTGCCTTTGTTTTAAAAATGGCCCACCAATCTGCTTTATCTTGTTTTAAAGATGAATACGGAGAAAAATAGACTTGTAATGCTTGCTTAGCTAACACAAAAGGATCATACTTATAGTAATGCGATGTATGCCTTATTTCGATTAGCTTATAATCTTTTTGCACGTTGATTCCAGAACCAGGAACATTGCTAAACCAGTTGCATTTGAACAGATAAATTTTCTCGACAGGCTGAACATAATATGTCAACTCTACAACTTGTGTTAAGACGCCGTAAAAATCTTTTATATGCTCCTCTGGATCATCACTACCTTTGACAAATACACCGCTGTTAATTTTTCAGCTCTGTAATCATTGGTGTTGAATTTAAATCCACTGACAAAGTATATTGGATAAGTTTTGGCATTTCTTTTTGGTCCGATAGCAAGATGTCGTAATCCTTCGTTAACAACACAGTTTTCTGGATCATGAACATAGTCTGAAAACCATCGAGTGAATTCTGTACTGAGATCACTAGAGGGGTGTTGTGATTCGTAGATACTGCATGTATGTGTTATGTTCAATTTTTATTAATAGAGATAAATAAATATATATGTACATATAATTGAATTGTACATGAATTTAGTATTACCTGACAAATGGTGCAACTTCCGCACAATTTAACAGAACATATGTGTGTGCCACATTGTAGTCCTTATCGCTTAACCATATTTCCACACATTTTCCTGCAGGTCTTCCGTGTTGTCTAAATATAGACAACATTGTTTGAGAAGACTCCTGCTCAACAACTTGTTCATTACGGTGAACAGTTACAAAAGACAAGTTCACATCTTCACTAAAGTAATGAGAGAAACAAAATGAGGCTTCTTCTTCAAGGTACGATTTGCAAATCGAACCTTCTACTCGAGCTTTTTGCCTAATTTTTTCTTCAAATGATTCAAGTATCTATAATAAGATTAATTTAATTTATATGTTGGTACAATAATCTAAGTTGTAATCTATCACGATTATTGAAATTATATACAAAATTACCTCTCAAACGGATACATCCTTCCATACTGGACTGGACCTCGAAGAAGTGCTTCAGATGGAAGATGTATAGGTAAATGCTCCATTACATTAAAAAAACCAGGCGCAAATATTTTCTCGAGTTTGCGGATCAGTATAGGGATTTCTAGTTCAAGCTTACGTAGACAGTCTACCTTTAACGTCGTTGAACAAAGTTGTTTATAAAACAAACTTAATTCTGTTATAACACTCCAAATTTTTGTAGGCAACAGTTCCTTAAAAAACACAGGTAAAAAGTATTCCATCATGATATGGCAATCATGGCTTTTCATTCCACTCAATTTACTATTTTTAAAGTCTACACATTTACGGAGGTTTGAAGAAATCCCATCGTCCTCTACCACTAAAGAGTTAGACGTAGGTTGAACAAGTTCTCCATGACGATCCCATAAGTGATAATTCGACACAAAACCAAATTTATACAGATGTACTTCTACTACATCTGCCTTCCAATGCTTTAGATGTTTGCACTTACTACACGGATAACGAATGTCTACATTACTCGGATTATTAGATTTAGCGAATTTAATAAATTCTTGGACCCCATTACAAAAATGTTCCTTTATCGACCCTTTCAAACTGGTTCAGGGTTGATACATCCTACTATGATCACGAAAATAATCGAACATTTTCCTGATTTTCAACAAATACGTTAGAAAGTTCGATCGAACGTAACACTTTATACTATTTTAAATCTTCTAAAATTTCATTTACAACTATTGCATGTTTTCAGTTTTTTTTATTTCTTTTTTACTTTGACGGCCGGTCTACCTACTTCCCATTACAAATATAATAACGTAAGCAGATTTTATAAATCATTTCAGGTTAAACAGCTCAACAAAATTTCGGCCTCACTTCCCTTTGGTCCCTGTATCGTACACAAATGCGTGTACATAAGGAACAAAAAGGAAGTGCCATCGAAACTTTGTTAACCGTTTAAACTGAAATGATTTATAAAATATGCTTACGTTATTATATTTATAACTTGTCCAATACTAGGACAAATCCAACGAATATTGTATCAGATGAATATAGATTTCCGTTTTGTGTAAAAACGAATACCCATATAACGATCATATACAACACTTGTCGGACGGGGCCAAATTTATCTAAGGGGTTCACATAAGTAGTCAAAAAAACATTCAACCTAAGTTTAAACCAAAAAAACATTCCAAATGAAAAAAGTGAGCTTTTTGCACTTTGGGCTTGTTTATGCTTTTTTTTGCGCTTCACAAATAGGTGCGCCTTAAACATCAAAAGAGTCCCGTACATAGTTGCGCCTTGCGCTTTTTTCCGCCTACACTCGCGTATTAACTACATAGCGTCTATATAATATTTTTCAGTATGTTTAATTTGTAAAATAACATGACAATGAGAATTATGAAAATAACACGACACGGTGTCGATAATTATAATCCATTTACCATGGGTAAACAATCATGTTTATTTCATTTTTTTTCTCAAATCATCCTACAACACAATCAACGTAAACCCAATTGCATACGTGATAATCACCGTTTTCATGCTTCGAAATCAATTACATATGTGATAATCATCGTTTTCAACCTCCTAACCAATTACATTTATTCTCAAATCAACCTAGAACACAATCAACATCATATGTATCTCACAAGGCAACCAATTTCATATCCATGAAAATCGATTTGCAAACTCATATAAACATTCAAATTGACCCTAATTAAACATAAAATAGGGTTAGAGGACATACCTAAACAAATTTGGAAGCTTGGAAGTGAAAATTGGGGTGTAGGATTGGTGAAATCGCTGTAGCGTCGAGGGGAGGGGGTGACGGGATAGTTTTTTTTTTATGCTAAGTGAGAATTGGGGAAGAAAGCCATGACTGAGGTTTTGATATGCAGCAAATTGAGCGACGGCTAGCGACGACCGCTTTTTTAGCCGTCGCTCTAGGTCATTGCAAAACGAGGTCTTTCTAGTAGTGTTATAGGACATGACTAGGACACATCACCATCTAGTTCAATTCAATTTTTTTTCTATTGTACGAACATTGTCCGACTCGTACAAACAATGTCCGAACTTAATGCTTGTTTGATCCGTGTCCGTCCAAAACTCTTATAGGACTAGGACACACCTCCGTCCGGTTCGGTCCGGTCCGACCTGTTTACACCCCTATTTATACCCAACGTTTGACCTATCTTCAGTCTTATATTCAACTGTTAAGTCTCCCATAGTATTACCGTGTGCAGCTTTATGCGTATCAAAATTATTTACCTGACTCTTCTGTAATGCAAGACAAAATAAACAACAACATTGATACTGGCAATTTATGTCAGTTAATATAGGCATTACTTTAGTACTTGTTCGGAATTTTCGCATTGGACTAGCATTATCTTTAACACTGCATATATAAATCTTTAACCTTACCACTCCAAAAATGATGTACTTTTTACTCCATAAATTTTCCATAGAAACATTTAACTATTCTGAATCCTGGTTAGGGCTGTCAGTGGATACCCAAAAATCCGATATCCATCTGAATCTGTATCTGAAATATCTGTTATCCGGCATTATCCGAAAAGCGGATACGGATATCCGATATCAGAAAAGCTTTTCGGATACGGATATGGCTATAGTGATATCCGTATCCGAAAAATATCCTTTTGACTGATTGATGTAATATATATAACTCAAAACAGAAAAATAGATCTAATAATTATTTTGTAACTGTTGGATGTTACTATGATATAATTCTTTGTCCATATTTAGTGAAAAATGGTAGTTTTAGTGTTTAACTTGGGAATATTTTTGTATATGCTTATGGATATTATTATAAAAAAGTGTTTCCTCATTACAATTCTTTATTTCCTTGTTTTTTATAAACATTAAAACAAATATTATTTTATGTTGATCTAAACTTTTTTATTTATACTCTTAAATTTATTAATTACAAGCGGAGCGGATAAATATCCGATATCCGCCCGTATCCAAAAATTAAGCGGATACGGATATCTGATATCCGAAAATTAAACGGATACGGATATCTGATATCCAAAAACAATTTCGGATACGGATATGGCACTATCCGTATCCAAAAGCATCTGTTGACAGCCCTAATCCTGGTTGCTTCTTCCCATTTTATAACAGATTGTCAATAAACTAATTACATGCACCGCAAAATGCGCTGATTATGAAGCTACACCTGTAGCTTTTACATGGTTCAAAATGTTCATTTACTATTTGTACTGAATCGTTCTTTTAATTTTACACTTATATATCATCGGAAAATTTACCTCTTGGTTATGTCTTCTCAGCTGCAAAAATGGTACCGCGGTTGTAACTTACATGCTTGTCATTTTGCTGGTACACTAGGGTTGTTCTGCTAATGGTAAATTTACCATGACCATACCAGTACCAAACCAGTGGTATCCAATATCGAGATGCACCGGTATACCAATGCTATCGGTATGGTAATGGTAAGTTTTACCATTATTAATGGTAAAATAGCGGCAAAAAAATGTCAATACCGGTGGTAACGGTAAATTTACCAGTCATATTAATTTTATTTTTTCACTATTTTAATGAATTCAAACCTTTATTTTTTTTGAAGTTTATCATATTTTATGCAGATGCTTATAGATTTATTCAGGATGGTATTTTTTTTGCTTTATTAACTTCAAAGTTTAAGATTAACAAAATTATTATTTTATATTGTTGTAAATATCTTGTAATAAACTAAGTAAATTTTTTATGCAAATTAAAATAAGTTTATATATTTATATAAACATTAATATGATTAGATTTAGTACAAAAAAATATTTACTTTTTATCAATATCAAATTTTTAATGTGTTAATTGTTTAATAGCTTTATGTATTGGTAAATTTACCATTACCAATCAACAGTTTACCAGTTTATCGGTATCCCAATTAACATTTTACCAGCAGTAACGATAAATTATTGGTATTCATTTTTGGCTTACCAATAGTATCGGTATGGTAACAGTTTTTTTGTATTGGTAACGGTTACCATGACCATAACAGCCCTATTTAGCACCATCATAGCTATCAAAATACATAATCTACAAGCTTATCATCCCGTACTTACCTCGACTAACTGCAAAGATACTATAAATAAAGTTTGTCAAATACATTCAAAGTGATTGAACCAAAATATGGTATTGGATTTGGTTTTTATTAAAATAAACATTATTATAAAAGAATATATTAATAAATAAATTGAGGTTCTTTCGTAATCAGCATTGTCGTAAGATTTTATAGTTACTGTAATCAGAAAGATTGATTCTTGCACGTTTGACCTTTTTATCCAAACTTCGTACAATTTAAGTTTACATTGTTGTCAATTGCCATGTGTTTATTTCTATGATTTAGATAACATGATTATAGGTAATGTTGTTAATTATTGAGTAAGATTCGCTCCAAGGCATGAAAGGTTCGTTGTCTTTCAAGAATGTTTTCCCCTTTCTAAATCACAATGGGTTGATTGAAAACCTTCTTTCAGGATATAATGGAGATTATCTATGCAAGTTGTGATTACTTGCACAGTCAGAAGAAGAACTTAGAGTTAATTTGATGATGTAGAAGATAGAGGAATTCGAGAGAGAAAATGAAAGTGATGTCCGTGATGAGGGAACGCTCTATTATATAGGCGACGAAACATCTATTCGTCTACGGGTGTCCGTTGGATTTAAACAGTAGTGACTGTTGTCTAATGGTTATTTCCATTGGCTGTTGAATTTGAATTCAACAGCACACAAATATATTTTTTCGGACGGGGCGTTGCCCTCTGTACCTCCGCGACCAGACCGGGCAAGTCGAACCCTGTTAGCAGGGGCGTTTCCCCTGCACCTCCACCTTGGGTGGTTGCCACCTCCCTGGACCCCCTCTCCGTAGGGGATCATATTTGACAAAGGTTTGGAAAAACTTTCAACAACTAATGCTATTAATTTCTTGAAATCTACATAGTTTTTGTTTGCATTTGTTGACAAAATATAAAATGATTTCTAGTTCAGTTACTGAAACCAATTTCTACTTTCGTAGGTGCTTTAGTACGCTAAATCATGTAGGAAAACATAAGTGTAAAACGATAAGGCTCTTTTGTTCTCTACCTTCATATTTACAGTCAACCCAGTGTCATTAATTGATTACCTTACAGTTCCAGTCATTCCTAACGCGTCTCAGAAAGTCATTTTCCCTAATTTGTAACTATGGTTCAAATGGAACATAAGGACAAAATAGGGTCAGGTGTTCTTGATGCACATTCTGTTCAATATTTGATTTCATAAATTTCCTTTCCATTAATTTGTTTAGGAACTCTTTCATTTTACACGCATTCTTTCATTTCAACTTACTATGTATTGCAACTTGCATCATAAACATGTGTAATAGGTGCTAATATGAGCATGTTGACCCGTATGTGTTTATTTATTACAATGATCACTTAAGTGGGGGTGTGTGTGTGTGTGTGTATATGACAAATTTTCTCTTAGGGCTTGTTTTAAAAACAATTTCGCATTTAAAGATGGTTTGCAAACTTATTACCAAACATGGCTTGTTTGGGCCAACTCAGTAGCCATATTAGGAATATTATTTCCAACTTCCCCAGGGAGCAACTAACAGTTGCGCTATGTTGGTTTTTGAATTAGATTTCTGTAGCGCAACTTCTAGGTGCAACTTTTTTTTTTGCAACTGGTAGTCGCTCTTGTCAACGTATATTTCTGGCGCAACTTTTAGTCGTGCAAGTATATTTATATTTGGGAGCAACTTATAGTTGCGCCTAAAGTTGTAGCTGTATTAAAAGCAGCACCCCTCTTTCCATCCCTCAACCCATTTCTCTTTCTTTAAACACTTCTCTTCATTCAAAAAATTGTCGAACCCATTTCCTCCAAACTCAAAAGTTTCTAAATTTTATCCAAAAAAACTCCAGATTATCCATCTTTTTAGCACCAATACTCGATTTAAGTTCAGGTATATCAATTTCTTTACTTCAATCAATTCTATTGAAACCCTAGTTTATACAAAATCAATTCTGTTGATTTTGACTATGTTAAATTTACAATATTTGCTAGTAGAATAGATATGGATAATTTCAATATTTTCGATGATATGTTAGAGCAACATGCTGAACAATGGGAAGCTGAATTTGGATTCATTCCCGAATCCCTGTTGGAAACACAATTTGAAACAGGTAGTGCTAGTGCTGGGATTGGTGTTGTTCCTGAAACTCAATTTCAAACAGTTGTTGACAGCATTGACGTTAGAGATATTAATTTGGAGAGTGATTTTCACGTAACAACTACAAACCGTCGTCCTTGGCCACCACTTGCAAACGATTACAATTTCGGAGATCCATCTTGGCCTACTTATTATTGTGGATACAAGTGTTATAAGCTTGTTGCTAAGAAAGGAGGAGAGGTAGGGCATCGTTATTTTGAATGTCCAGAGTATCCAGCTGTAGGCTCGAATATATATATGGTGTAACCTTTTGTCAATATGTGGAGTGGATTGATCCTGTGATGTGCATTGGGTGAGCTAATTATGCCCGAGAAATGTAATGCAAAGTTGAAGGATTGGAGGCTACTGTTAAACAATTGGAAGCCAAAGTTCGTCGTTTGGAGGCAGAAAATAGTAGGCTACTTGGTATCACAGCAGACTGAAGCAATGCATCGCTTGGGGGTTGATGTTGTCCTTGTTTGTTTTATTTTGTAGTTGTTGTATTTCTCAAAATTAGTCGTTTGTATTTTGTGTGTTTCTTGTTTGTTGTATTAATCAGCAATTGTACTACCGTAATTAATGTAGGATCTTAGTGTTTAAATTGATTTATGCATTACTTTGGTGCTAATTAATTGTGCTATTAAGGACCAACGACCTGTCAAATCTAATAGACTTTATCTGCATAAAGGACCAAAATCCAGCTTGTTGAAGTAACTGCTGCACTCGAATATCCTAAAACCTCTCCATTAGCTGGTCAAAACTTTGTAAATGGTTCAAACAAGCTAGAACGTTCGTACTCTACATTAACAGAGTATATCTCAATTTAGCTACAAAACATGCAAATTAAAAAAAACACTACAAACATACCCTCATCGCGTCTTCGGAGTTGCTACGATGCTCTTGTTGTAAGTATAAAATGGTAGTATCAACTGGTTCGCTCTCCGGTTCTATAAATTCATCAACAAATGAAATATGGTTCAACTATAAACAAATTTGGAGGCAAATACTATCATAATTCTAAATTTAGGGTTTTAGAAATTACCAAAATCATGGATTGTAGAAGAAGATCCGGTTTCCATTAGTTGTAGAGTTGTATTACATGAAGAACGGTGAAGAAATTGAGTAATTTTGGATGAATCTGAAAAGAAATTAGAGTATTTGAGGTTTTGCTGAGTTGGGTTCGGCCATTTTTAAGAGGGTTTGGACTGTTTTGATAAAGTGAGTGAAAAGGTAGTGTAAAGTTAGTGAAGAGGTAGTGGAAGTGTAGAAGGATGTTGTTTATATTCAGTAGCAGAATCGGACGCAATTGACAGCCGCACAAAGGGGAGGGGGTCTCAAATCAAAAAAAAAAAAAAAGCGCACCTACAAGTTGTGCTACAGAAATCTAATTCAAAAACCCTAGTCGCGCACCTACTAGTTGCGCCCTATGGAAGTTGGAAATAATATTCCTAGCGCAACTCAAAGTTGCGCCTCCGAAGGAAGTTACCAAACTGCTGACATGGCTGTTGAGTTGGCCCAAACAAGCCATGTTTGGTAATAAGTTTGCAAACCAGCCTTAAACGCGAAATTGTTTTTAAAACAAGCCCTAAGAGAAAGTTTTTCCATATATATATATATATATATATATATATATATATATATATATATATATATATATATATATATATATTGTTAACGATATTTTCCATTAACAACAGAACTAAGATAAATAATGCATATACTTTGTAGTTTGATGCAAGGGCGATCTAAAGGTCATTGGAATGCAACCTTGGATCAGTGTTCTTTAACTAGTTCCACCATTCTTTAGGCACTATGTCCCTAAATCCAATGATTAGTTATTCTTCCCTCAGGAGGTGAGTATCATGCTTGCGAGACTACGAGGTCTATGATAACCTTGGAGAAAGGTTTCTACTAGTTAGATAAGACTATAGCCTTGTACAATAGTCACCTTTAGATCTAGGATAAAATAATATACATTGTGCATAGAGGAAACAGGCTAATGTCTCACAACACTCGGCTTGTTTTCATGCCATAGCACTTATTAACTTATATGATACTTTCGCATCGAACCAGCCTGAAAATCCTTAGTCGCGTCAATTATTAAATCATAAGATCATAGCAATTCTCCCTCCTGAGGTTAGGTTGCATTAGGTTTGCTATGAAAGAGTTAAGTCACTTAATGACCATTCGAAAAGGGAAAAGCCTTTGTTTTATCTAGGACCTTTCCGCCCGTGAAAAGGCTATGATTAACTCTTTCATAAGAAATTTTAGCGTTAACTTCCTGTCTGATCATTATAAACACAATATGATTATCAAATCGAGAACTTAAGTCTTGGACTTCTCCATTTTTATTAATTGTGGATATATTACAGTTGTGATGGCCGCCCCATACCATCAGACATTTCCCCGAAATGCGTTGTGCCAATTCTCGACTAGCACGAGATGATCGTCAAAAAGGTTGGAACGATGAATTACCATAACCTGTAGTATATCACAGCGCATGGAATAAGATATAATAATAACATAACTTGATATAAAACAAGCGAGACAGTACATAAGCTGAAAACTAAACCATGCCCATCAGAGTAGCGGAATCCAAAATATAGCTTCATATCCAATTACTACAACTTTAAAATACTATCTCTAAAAGGAAATAAAAGAGGTACACTACTAGTGCCCAAAGCAGTAACCAACAACAACACAGGGAGAAAATATATAGTACATGGAAGCCTCCTGCTCATCTCTGGACAACTACTCGTGCATAACCACCTAACCTGCCTCTAGTCTGCTCATTTAGGAGCACCCAGAGTAATAAGAAGAGATATAAAACTCCAAGTCAGATGAAAATCTGGTGTGAGTGATAGCAAATCTATATCTCTAATTAGAGCAATATTAGGTATAAATAATCATACCTGACCTGGACCTGCAACCAAATAGTTAACACAACAAGATGCACAATACCCTAAGATAATACTAAGTGTAAAATGGAAATTTGTGTGTCACAGTGATAGAAAACATCAATCATAGCAATCATCCTCATATCTCTCACTTAGTGCATAAAAAATACGATATCCACCGCTTTGGGGTCATGATGGGTCCACACCACCCTGGACTCCGTACAACTATTGCTATGACCACACCTCCCTGGTCTATAGTCAATAACTCTACCCAGTCCACATCGCCCTGGCTCTGGGGTACGGGCCAACCGGTCCACACCCCCTGGCTTTGGTTCGTCTATATGCCCCATCTCTCAATGGTGAACCAAACTTATAGATATCGATAACTCCTTTGCACATGTCCTGCAGCAAAGCCCAACTCCTGAAGTTAACTCTTTGGTTCCCATTTGGATCCTGGGCGATAACTTCCTGCTTGGACTTCCTTTGCATCTCGGGTTTTGGTCGAATTGGAGTTGATCTTCAGAAGAGTTCATGATCGTCGTCGCGTGGCAGAAGCTCAAATTCGGTTCGGTTTGGAGTCATCATCACAACTCGGTTTGTGGTCATCATCGGCTCGTGGTCACAATAGGGGTCATGGTCACCATGGGGTCGTGGTCATCATGGGGCCGTGGTCACCATGGGGCCGTGGTCATAAGGGTCGTGACCATAGGGGTTGTGACCACCCGGGGGTCACCATCACGAACCGAAATCCTGCAATTTTTCCAACAAGCTGATTTCGCCAAACGACGGTGTTTCAACCATTCTAACTTTGCTATGCAATCACAAAACATACCAAACAGCAGTCGTAACATGTAGAACCAACCAAAAACATCAAAACAATGATTTCATGTGTCAATTTATATCAAACATACCCAAATCCATGATTTTCCCCCTTAATCCTCTAAATTCCGGGATTAACAAAATAAATCCAAATCAACCCAATTTTATATATGCGACATAAAATACGATCTTAGAATTTATGCATATTTTTCCATAATTTTTGGATGTATAATTTTGCTAATTTTCACTAATCACCCCTAATTAGCACTAATTAGTGTATAAACATGCAAACTACTCACCTTAGCCAATAATATGTGATAGATCTGAAACTTGTACTGATTTGGCTTGGGTTCCAATATGGTGCAGCAGTTCTATCTTGAATTTTTTGCTAATTCGGCTTGATTTGACGTAGATTTGATTAATTTGTGATTAGAGAGAGAGATTTGGAAGATGGAAGCCATGATTAGGGTTTGAGAAATGTTTGTGGCGGCTAGAAAAACGAAAGGAGTTGATTCTCCAACTTCTTTTAGCCCTCCCATAACCTAATCTCGAACTGGGTTATGGGCCTAGCTGCTAATCACTTAATTAAGCCCAATCAGGTTGTTTTCCATTTTCAAATCTTATTTCAACCATATCTCCCAAACGGTAAGTCCGTTTGATTAATGTGACCACTCTACGGAATGGTAAACCATCATTCAAATCCAATGGAAGTGGTTTTAAGTCAAAACTTCGTACCAATCAAAAGTTATAGGTGAAAAAAGATTCACTAGGGGGAAAATGGTCATTTTTGAATCCAGTAAAAATCGTGAATGTGGAAAATGACCCCAATAGTCATTTCCCAAAGTTACACGACCATATGACTTCGTATGAAAATAAAACAAAATATCCTACAATCCTTTGATACTTAGAATACGGGACGTTACACTCTCCCCCCTTGAGAAATTCCACCCCCGAAATTCCTCAACCAAAAAAACAAACAACAGTGTCCCGCATGCCAATCAACTATTTACAAACAATCAAACATACATAATAAACACAACAAACCTATCGTGCACGAACTTCCTTAACTGAGAAACATGAAATACGTTGTGCACCCCCGCCATCTTGTCAGGTATTCCAACTTTATACGCTAAATTAGCAACTCGCTTGAGAACTGGAAATGAACCAAGAAACCTTCGTGCTAACTTACCTCTCCTACCAAACCGAATCACACTCTTCAATGGAGAAATCTTGACGAATACCGACTCACCAATGGAGAGTATCAAATCTCTTCGTCTTTTATCAGCATAACTCTTCTGCCTATCTTGGGCAGCCTTCGTTCCCTGTCGAATAACCTTGATCTTATATGAAGTTTCTCTTATTACATCTGGCCCATGTACAATTTCTCATCGGTTTCCAACCAACATGATGGTGAGTTGCACGGTCTTCCGTACAAAACTTCAAATGGAGCAATACCAATACTAGAATGGTAACTATTATTATATGCGAACTCAACCAAATGCAAATGGTCATCCCATGACCCCCCAAAATCCAGTATGCAAGCTCTCAAGAGATCCTCTAAAGACGATTTACCCTCTCTGTTTGACCGTCAGTTTGAGGATGGTAAGGGTACTGAGATGTAATTCGGACCCTAAATCCTCTTGTAAGCCCTTCCAAAACCCACTAGTAAATAATGGACCTCGGTCACTCATAATACCTTTGGGTACTCCATGAAATCTCAGTACCCACTTCATATACATATTCGCTAACTTAGTTATCGTTCTATTCGACTTGACCGGTATAAACCTTGCACTTTTGGTCAATCGATCCACAATCACCCAAATACTTTCATGACCTGATCTAGTCCTTGGTAAACCATTGATGAAATCCAATGAGACTTGTTCCCATTTCCATTCAGGAATTTCCAGCGGTTGTAACAGACTACTAGGCTTCTTTTGCTTGGCTTTAACTAACTGGAAATTCATGCACTTGGATATAAATTTCCCAACATCTCTCTTCATCCCTTCCCAGTAGTAGGTCTGCTTCATGTCTCGATACATTTTGTTACCACCGGGATGTATAGTAGTTTCTAGTGATGACACTCTCTACGCACTTCATCTCTCAGTCCACCAACTACAACTAATCTCCCATTCTTTCGAAGCCATCCTTCTTAATCAAGTCCATACTTGTTCATTTCCTCACCGTCGATACCCATCTCTACCATGGAGATGATTTCCAATAGGTTAGGATCGTCCCTCTGATAAGAATTGATCGTCAAACTTGCTAACATCTCTAGATCCAATTCGCACTTAGGTCTGAAATCATATCCCGCGATACACTCCAGTTGCTTCCATTCCAGAAACATATCCCCCAAACTGGCATGTCTCCTACTCAATGCATCAACTACCGCATTTCCCTTTCCGTGTATGTATGCGATATTGAAATCATATAAAGCCGAGAACTCTAACCATCTCTGCTGACGAAGATTTAAATCCCTTTAAGAGAAAAGATACTTTAATGACTTATGATTGGTAAACAACTCGAATCTTTCTCCCAAGAGATAGTGTCTCCACATCTTCAATTCGAACACGATCGCTGCCAATTCCAAATCATGGGTAGGATATCCTTTCTCATGTGGTTTCAGTTGTCGACTAGTATAAGCTACAACGCTACCTCCTTGCATCAGTACAACACCTAGTCTGATACCATAGGTATCTATGTATACTGTCATCTCTTTGTTCCCTTTAGGAATAAATAACACTGGTGCACATGTTAGCTTCTCCTTTAGACTCTTAAATGCATTCTCACACCTTTCGTCCCAAGCAAAAGCTTGATTCTTCTTGGTTAACTGAGTTAACGATGCCACTATCTTAGAGAAATCTTGAATAAATTTACGATAATATTCACTTAATCCCATGAAACTTCTCATGTTCGTTGCATTCTTAGGCGTAGACCAATCTTGCATCGTAGCCACCTTCACAGGGTCCACAGCAATACCATTCTCTGAAACAACATGGCCCAAGAATCTCACTTCCCTCCTCCAAAAGTGACACTTAGAAAATTTAGCTTTCAGTTGGTGCTTCCTTAACACCTCCATCGCTACCCTCAAATATTCCTTGCGTTCTTCCTTTACCGTCGACTAAATCAAGATATCATCCACGAACATAAGAACAGACTCATTTAATTGATCCTTGAAAACCCTATTCATAAGATCCACAAAATATGCGAGTACATTGGTCAAACTGAATGGCGTGACCAACTACTCGTAGAATCCAGACGGCGTTCGAAAGGCTATTTTAGGTATACTCTCAGTTGCTACTCGGGGCTGATGAAATCCCATCGTGAGATCTAACGGGGAGAACACTCTTGCTCTATTTAGTTGGTCAAACAAATGATCTATCCGTGAAAGAGGATACTTATTCTTCCTAGTCACCTTGTTCAACTCGCGGTAGTCCACACATAAGCGAAGGGAACCATTGGCCTTAGTAGCAAATAAAACTGGTGCTCCCCGCTCAGAAACACTGCTTTGGATAAATCCCTTCTTCAAAAGATCGCCTACTTGCACTTCGAGCTCTCGCTGCTCCCTTGGCGCCATACGAAGAAGAGGCATCACTATAGGTTGGCATCTTTCACTAAATCAATCTGAAACTCGATCTCTCGGTGTGGCGGAAGTCCGGTCACTTCCTTAAAGATGTCCGGATACTCGCTAGCAATAGGCATATCTGATAACTCATCATGCAGGATGTCGAGGGAATTTAGAAAACTAGTCATCACCCCATCACTAGTAGGCAACCCAATACCACCCTTCGCTCATCATCCACTCTAATGGTCACTGAAGACCCCTCACATTCTACCACCACCCCATAACTTTGGAGCCAATCGACTTCCAAGATAATACCATACCCAGTAAAGCCCAAAACAAGGCAATCACAAGCAAACATACATCCATGACTCGATAAGACTAAATTATGACAAATCATAAAAGGCTAGTCGAACCACTGATCAAATTTATCACAACTAAAGGTTTATCGACTATCTCGGGTTCCAATCCCAACCTATTTACCAGGTCACTTGATATGAAGGCATGGGAAGCGCCTATATCAAACAATACTTGAACAGGAACATCATAAATAGAAACATACCTTGAATAATGATACCCTTTCCCTTCTCCACCATAGTTGGGGCATTCGGGGAAAAAGAAACAGGGTCGATAGCATATGCTTTCACGATCTTCTTCTCCTTTGGAGGTTGTGGACATTTATTCTTGAACCACTTGGTCATAGTTGAAGAACTTCTTCTCCCCTGGCTTCGCTCAACAATCTCTGATAAAGTGGCCCTTCTTGCCGCAAACAAAGCACTCGTTATCTTTCTTATTCTTCTTTTTCTGACTATCCTTGGTTTGGTTCTGTTTTCTCTCAATCTGGGACTTCTTATTACGCCTACCGCTTGCCAACGGTTTGGCTCCTCTGTAAATGTAACAACGACCTCAGTTTTTGGCTTAGGATAAAGGCTTTCTGATCTCAATGCTTTCCTTACAACAGATTCGGAAGTCTCATGAATATGGTTTATAAGTCTTTCCCCCAAGTACTCATCTAGGCCAGTTATAAACTTCTCGTTCTTCTTCTCAGCAGTATCGATAAGAGATAACCCATATTTCGATAAGGTATCGAATTCAGCAATATATTCCAAGACTGCCCTACCATTCTGCTTAAGCTCCAAAAACTTCTTGAATAATTCTGATTTTTGTGCAGCTGGAATAAACTTGCCACTGAAGCAAGTCTTAAACTTATTCCAAGTATTTTGATCCTCGAGAGTAACCACTTTAATAGCATTCCACCAATTCATTGCTCGTCCTTGAGCTGACGCGATGCTAGTTTTCTCTTCATTGCATCAATCGACCCACAAATATTCGAAGACGCGGTCACAACTACCAAGCCAATCCTGAACTTCCGTAGCCAATTATGTTCCGTGGAAGGCTTCCCGCTAAGACTAGTATAATCCTTGTTAAGCTTGGCGAAATCGGCTCTAGGTGCCTGCACTGCTGCACCACCACCGTTAGCAGCATTAGGAACTGCTCCTTGAGCATCCCTAAGCATCTCTCGCATGAAGGCAATAAATATCGTCCTCTTATCAGGGACATTCCCATTATTGGCCCCTGAACCCGTTCCCTCTTCAATTCCCAGTGCGGATTTCATCACTGTACTCCTCGTATTTCGGCTTATCGCTCAATCTGTAAAGAGAAATCGATTAACCATCTCCTTAGTGGTGCCAGTGTAGTGCAACTTCATCCTTTTTTTTGGAAAAGTCGTCGGGGTTAAGTGGTCCCCTACCACTTTATTGATATACCAAGAAAGAATACATAGAAACACGGACGGATAAAAGAAACAAGAGAAAAACAATGGCGACAAGGCATATCAATGTCCTAAGAGAGCTACAACAAAACACATATGAACAAAAAAATAATACAAAATACTTATCCAGAAATTCCAGGATCAAAAGTAAATTTATGAAATTTAAGGCCACCCCGAATATCACGCCATACGTGCCTTTTCCACTATCCATAATTCATAGACTTTGCCGGATCAAAAATTCTAGTATTACGCTAAGTCCATATGTTGCAAATTAACTTCTTTAGCATAAAGCAGTACGGTCTTGCCTTTGGTTTTCCTCCTTTGGTTTTAGCATGGAACTTTTCCGAAAGATGAATAAAAAAGTCACAGCTGGTTTCTCCTATTTGTCGCAAGGCCTCGTCCCGGATGCGGCCAGTAATTAGACAATCAAAATAAAGGTGTTGGCTCTCATCACCCGAGCAAAAGGTGCAGCGACTGTCAGTCTCCATTCCATTGTTGCTGAGCTTGTCTCGAGTGAGCATCGCGCGATGTATAACCTTCCAAAGTGTTAGATTTTCTTTAGCTGAGTTATCTTTGCGCCAAACCATGCGATGCCATCTGCAATCAAGTAGATTTGTATTACCATGTAAAACATTATAACAAGATTTAATGGAGAACTGATCACCTTTCCAATTCCAAATGACATCTATGTTTTTGAATCCATGCATGTCTTTTTCGCGGATCTTGATCCAAAAGCAGCCACGAATTGATTCAAAACATTTGGCAAACAAATTTGATTATTAACCATAACATTGGCCACATGACTATCAGCCGGGACACCAGAATGAAGCTTGTCTAGTTAAGTTATTACTTTTTTATTTATCACACCGAAATCAACCCATGGATCCTTCCAGAAGAAAGTACGGTGAAAAGCCTTACTGCCATACATAAAATGAGGAAGCAGAAGGCCTCTCAAACACATGAGACTCTTCCAAGTCCAACTGAAACTTTAGAGAGCATTAACGTCCCAAAAACTGTTCCCTTTCAACACATGTTCATAGGACCAACAAACCCACGGGCTTTGATTCATGCACAGAATGTCATTTACATGTTTTCCAAAAGCAGACAAATTCCATACCTTCATATTAATCATGCCCAAACCCCCCTTGCGTACCGGTTTTTCAGGAACAGTAAAGGCAATAGGCGTTAAGTACTTAGCATGTATATTACCTTTCCATATAAATTTCATGAACGCAGTTTTGATCATGCTAAGAAGTTTGTTGGGGAGAACAAAGGTTCTAGCCCAATAGACTTGCATAGCAATGATCACAGACTGGACAAGAGTGATACGGCCCGTGACTCATGTGATTCGTAGACCAACATTCAAGAGTATGCATGATTTTCTCAAAAAGAGAAAGACATTGAATCTTCTAAACACGCGACATAGCCATAGGCATGCCGAGGTAAGTTGATTCATTGTTCATGCATTTCAAACCCGTTAACTCTAAAATTTGTTGCTTTTTAAACTGATTAACCCCTGCCACCCTAATTTCAGATTTGTCTAAGTTAACTTTTAGGCCAGTCATGAGGTAAAATTGTTCTAGAGTGGACATAATATTAATCAGGGTAGCGTTGTCAGGTTTGCAAACAATTATCAAATCATCGGCAAACATAAGCGAAGTAATTCGCGGGTTCTTACGTTTAGGGTATAGCGCATACATATTCTTATCTACTAGATCATTTAACATGCCAGTTAATAGCTCCATAACAGATATAAAGTGGTAAAAGGAAATAGGGTCCCCTTGGCGAATCCTTTGTTTACTCTCTAAAAAACCGACCAGAGATCCATTAACATTAATGGAAAAGTGAGCAATGCTAATGCATGTGAAGATCCATGCATTGAATTTAGCAAGGAAATTCATATAGCTAAGGATTATGATTATCGAGTGCTAATGCAAAGAGTCAAAGGCTATACGCATATCAAGTTTTAACATCGCTCTCGAGGATATGTTTTTAGTGTTATACCCTTTAATTAATTCATGAGACATCAGTGCATTATCAAGACTGTTTCTATTGGATAAAAAAGCAGATTGGTTATGGGAAATAAGGTTCGACAAAACAAGTTTGAGTCTGTTGGCTATAACTTCAGCAATGCATTTATAGATTGTATTGCAACAAGAGATCGGCCTGAACGCGTGAACGTGATTAACATTGGTAACTTTTGGTACAAGAGCAATCACAGTGTTATTATGAGAGGCAAACATTTTATCAGTCAAGAAAAAGTGTTTGATAGCTCTACAACCATCATAACTAACAACAAACGAACAATGTTGAAATTTTTTGGCATTCAAACCGTTAGGTCCACCACATGAGTTCATGTTCAGTGAAAGCATGGCATCTTTAATCTCAGAATCTGTAACAGTAGAGATGAGCATTTCATGCGTAATGTCATTAATTTTAGGAAGCAAGTATGGGTTAATGTCATCAATATTAGGAACAAAGTTGTCTACATTCCCAAACAAGTCGGAAAAATAATTAATAAAGGTATATTGAATATCAGAAGAGTTAGAGTGGACCTGCCCGTTGTTGTCAATCACAGAGTGGATGTCTTCTCTTTTTTGTTTGGCCTTGAGAACAGCATGAAAATATGTCGTGTTCCCATCGCTAAACCATTTTATTCTGGCTTTTTGTTTCTTTATTTGGGCTTTGGTATGGAGAGCTTGCATATTCCTGTTAGATATATCATACTCGACAGATGCAAGGGTGGGATCATTAGGGTTTCTGAGCATTTGGTTCTGAATTTGGTTAAGGACACTTAACAGGATGTTGGAGAGCAAACTTCCACTCCCAAATTTGCATTTCTCCCAAGCTTTTAAATAGTCCTTGAGCGCTTTGATTTTTTTTATGTAAGAAAAACATTGGATTACCAAAACAGGGAGCTTCCCAAGCATTAGTGACTGTATTCATAAAATCAGGTTCGAGTACCCAAGCATTAAAAAAATTTGAAACTAGATTTCCTGTAACTCAAATTTTCACTTAGATGAATAACCCGCGGTGAATGATCTGATAACACTGGCAATGACAATTCATTCGAGAGACCCGGCCTCGTGTTAAGAGAGGATTCATTGCCATTGCCAAAGGCATGGTCAATACGAGAGAACGTCCTAATACCTTTGCGCTTACTATTGTTCTAGGAGAATTCAGCCCCATACGAGTTGATTTAAATTAGGAAGGAATTACAAATAGAGAGGTTAATGGTTATGATCTCATTTAAAGTAACATGATTACCACCAATCCTATCCAATAATTTGAGCGGAGAGTTAAAGGAGCTGCAAAAAATCCAGGGTACATTGTGATGATTAAGAGAAGGAGCAACTCAAAGAAGCTTTCTCTAGTAGCAACGGAGTTGTGCTCATAAACAAAAGTAATAAAATAAGAAGTGGAGGAGGGAATGTGCGTGTTATTGCAATGTATATGTTGACTAGAAGAGGAAATTTTATAGATTCTATGAATAAGAGGATCATAAATAATCAAAATCCTACCATAGCTAGCATCATCATAAGCCAGTTAGAGTTAATATACCTGGCAGCTCGATAGGAAAGCATGTTATTGACTTTGTCTCAAGAATAGCGAGGGCACTAAGGTTGAATTTCCTGATGAGCAGCTTACATTGATCAAGTTTGACATCGTCTTGAGCACCTCTGATATTCCAACACACATATTATGTATCATTAACGAAACTCCGGGGGTTTGTTAGCACTATTTGCCTTT
Organism: Allium sativum; assembly: GCA_030737875.1. NCBI lineage: Eukaryota > Viridiplantae > Streptophyta > Magnoliopsida > Asparagales > Amaryllidaceae > Allium > Allium sativum. The sequence continues at coordinate 472,484,687 of CM060923.1, read as the reverse complement.
GATCTAGTAAGTACCATGGAAGCTTCATAATTCCCTGATTGGTTTTGCATGGGAGAAACATCATGGAAGAATTTGTTCGACTAAGGCATTTTGATTCCTTGCTTGTCTCTAAATTTCTTTCCTATTTCATAAAAGTGAGAATCAGTAGGAGATATATGCCCAAGAGGCGTTGATGTGCTTGCATACAATCCAGATGAGCTAGATTTCGTGTTGCTGGTTTGCGCAGAATTCACAACAGATAGCAACCCAGAATCAGAGTGAACGATGATATCTTGCTTTTTGGTCAGGTCAGCATTATCCTCCTACGCATAGGAGTGATAGTCCGTTAGGAAACTAACCTCTGGCATTGCAGCTGTAAAAGCTGGTTCAAATTCGATAGAGTTCACATCAAAAAATTTCCAGCACCAAGTTGTTGACTTTTGAAAGTGACTTGATATTGGCCTTCTAATTGACAGTTGATGTTAATAGGTTCAATGTTCTTGTCAGGGGCATTCTTCTCTTCAGAAACATGGATATCTTGGACGATATTAGGCGTATAAATTTTCACCTGCCTAGTGTCAAGAAAATCATCGGATGCAACAGCATTAGAAGTAACTAGCATTTGGTTCATATTGGTGCTGTTGTAAGGCGCATTCGAGTTGCCTTTGGACAAACTAAATGAATTCAACTGCATGTCTACATTTGTCGAATCACTTTGCTTATCATTTATGATTTCACCCTCTTCAACAATTTCCTCTTCAATTCTTTTCTCATTATATATTCCATCATTTTGAGATCCCCCACTCATTTCATGCAGATTCGCAATATCAACAACATTAGTTTCCTTTTCAATATTTTCTTCCTGGTTCACATCTACTAGGTTTCTTTCATTGCTTCTATTTTCACAGTCTGCCACAATTGCTTGAGTAGCAGATTCCAATTCCTAAAGAGCTCCAAAATTATTGAAAGTGTGCAAAGCTTTGTTATTGTTTGATTGTGGTCTGGTAATTTCATATTCCCTTACTTTTTCTTTTCCTTTGTTGATGTTCCGAGGAACAAAAGGTGTTTAATCATTCACGTCTCGTTCAACATTATCGCTATCAGCTTGGCTTATTTCTGCACTTTTCCTTCTTTGCCAGTTGCCACTGCATTTTCCTGGCTGTCGACCAGAAGTCACCAAGGGTCGGTTTATTTCTGTACTGCTTGAATTTGATGTTTTCTTGTTTTTTCCAACCTTTTGCCATGGCTGCACCTTGGGTGGTACCTGCCTTTGCTTTGGAATGTATTCCTTGCTTACAACATTATTTCCTGAAAGATTTGATGTGGATGCTAACTTTACATTTTGAAAGTTGTTAGCTTGTTTCAGAACACTATGAACTCTGTAAATTGTTTGCTTTTCACCATTTTTTCCTGCAGCTTTTCCTTTAGAGTGTTACATTCACACCTAGCAGTTGTGTGTCCAAAGGCCTTTCATATTGTGCATACAAAAGGTCTCCATCGGTATTCAACTCTGATACGCTGTGTACCTCCATCCGGTGGAGTCACTAAGAAATCATCCACCAGTTCATGGTTCGAAGAAACTTCAATTAGGCTTTTAGCATATGCAAACGATTAATTCTCTCTGTCATTTCATCAAGGAAAACAAGCTTGCCGAGTCTATAGGCAAGCCAGTTGATACCCGGCAGCGACCACAAAAACAAAAGGATGTTGTAGAGACGAACCCAAACTGGGACAGCTTTAATAGATATTCGAACGTTACATACTAGAGGATCATATGGTTCGATTATAAATAATTTACTCCTCATTATAATTGGATCTCCCATTAGTCTCCCTATCTTCGGCACATGTAAATTGAAATAGAAATATAGCACCATTCGATTTGACTCTCATGGTGTCTTTCAAGTTCCACTGGTTGGTAACCTTTTGAACAACAGCAGTGTATGGCAGAGGTTCATCTAGGAAAAATTGCCAAACTTTAGCACCGACTAGAACAAGATCTTCAGCGTGTACCATAGCCCCATCTCTGAAGGCGGGAAACATGTCATCGGGAATGTACTTCCCGACATTACGAGGTAAATGCGAGAACATGGAAATCCAGAACTGTTGACTGTTGTGTAAGGAAATTTCTTGAAGAAATGCCACAGATGTAGAGGCTATCTTGGCACTAGCTTGAGGAAAATGAAGCGCAAAAGAAGCAGAAAAAGATGGGCCCGAAGTCAATGCGCCAGGGGTTGGTGGAGCCGGGTTAGCAGAGTAGACTAGAGAAGGGTCAACGGGAGGAGGAATTGGTTTGAGGGAGAAATTAGGTGAGGATCTGGAATTGGGTTGGAAGAGATGGTGGATTGGGGTAGGAGAGAGACAAAAGCCGGGTCAGGAGGAACAGGAGGCAGTTGTGGTGGGGAAAAAATGGTTGGAGGATCTACGTATTCGATGGATTGGGTGGAGGAAGCATAAAATTTGGATGGGGAAACGGTCGACATAAAAGAGACTTCATCCTTAGATATACTAATAGTATATAGAGAGTTTATGAGATCTAAAATATCAAAAAATACGTGCTCTCATATACGTATACTATTTCTCCCTGATGTCTTCACTTAGTTAAACTATGCAACCTAGGCTTTGATACCATGTGTGACGACCACCGCGTACCATTAAACATTTCCCCGAAATGTTCTGTGCCATTGCCCGACTAGCACGGGACGATCATCGAAAAGCTTGGAATGATGAATTACCAAAGAACCTGTAGTATATCTCACATCGCATGGAATAAAATATAATAATAACATAATTTGACATAAAACCGGCGAGACAGTACATAAGCTGAAAACTAAACCATATCCATCAGAGTAGCGGAATCCAAAATACAACTTCATACCAATTATTACAACTTTAAAATACCATCTCTAAAAGGAAATAAAAGAAGTATTCTACTAATGCCCAAAGCTGTGACCAACAGCAACACAGGGAGAATATATATATATATATAGTACGTGGAAGCCTCCTGCTCGTCTCCGGACAACTACTCGTGCATAACCACCTAACCTACCTCTAGTCTGCTTGTTTAGGAGCACCCAGAGTAATAAGAAGAGACATAAAACTCCGAGTCAAACGAAAGTTTGGTGTGAGCGATAACAAATCTATATCTCTAATTAGAGCAATAACATGCATAAATAATCATACCTGACCTGGACCTGCAACCAAAGAGTTAGGACAACAAGATGCACAATACTCTAAGGTAAAGTGTAAAATGGAAATGTGCATGTCATAGTGATAGAAAACATCAATCATAGCAATCATCCTCACATCTCTCCCTTAGTACGTAAATCATACAATATCCACTGCTTTGATCGCCAAATCCATTGGGGTCATGACGGGTCCACACTGCCCTGGACTCCGTACAACTTTTGCTATGACCACACTGCCCTGGTGTATAGTCAATAACCCTACCCAGTCCATACTGCCCTGGATCTGGGCTACGAGCCAACCAGTCCACACCGCCATGGCTCTGGTTCGTCTATATGCCCAATATCGATAACTTCTTTGCACACATCCCACAACAAAGCTAAACTCTTGAAGTTAACTCGTTGGTTCCCATTTGAATGAGAGATAATTTTACGCTTGGACTTCCTTTGCATCTCGTGTTCTGGTCGAATTGGAGTTGATCTCCAGAAGAGTTCACGATCGTCGTCGCGTGGTAGGATCTCAAATCTGGTTCGGTTCGAGGTTATCATCAAAGCTTAGTTTGTGGTCATCATCGGCTTGTGGTCACAATAGGGGTTGTGGTCAGCCTGGGGTAGTGGTCACCATGGGGTTATGGTCATAGGGGTCGTGACCAAAGGGGTCGTGACCACCCTGGGGTCACCATCACGAACCGAAATCCTGCAGTTTTTCCAATAAGTTAATTTCGCCAAACGACGGCATTTTCAACCATTCTCACTTTCCTATATAATCACGAAACAAACCAAACAACAGTATTAACATGTAGAATCAACCAAAAACATCAAAACAATGATTTCATGTGTCAATTTAGATCAAACATATCCAAATCCATGATTTGCCCCCTTAATCCCCTAAATTTCGGGATTAAAAAAATAAATTCAAATCAATCCAATTTCATATATGTGACATAAAATATGATCTTAGAATGCATATTTTTCCATAATTGTTGGATGTATAATTTCGCTAATTTTCACTAATCACCCTAATTAACACTAATTGTTGTATAAACACGCAAATCACTCACCTTAGCCAATAATATGTGATAGATCTGAAGATTTTACTGATTTGGCTCAAATTCCAAGATGGTGCAGTAGCTCTATCTTGAATTTGGTGATAATTCGGGTTGATCTGATTAATTTGTAATTAGAGAGAGATTTAGAAGATGGAAGCCATGATTAGGGTTTTAGAAAGGTTTGTGGCAGCTTGAAAAATGAAAGGAGATGATTCTCCAACTCCTTTCAGCCCTCCCATAACCCTAATCCCAAGTTGGGTTTTGGGACTAACTGCTAATCTCTTAATTAAGCCGAATCAGGTTGTTTTCCATCTTTCAAATCTTATTTCAGTCATATCTCCCAAACGGTAAGTCTGTTTGATTAATGTGACCAATCTACGAAATGGGAAACCATCATCCAAATCTGATGGAAGTGATTTTAGGTCAAATCTCCTTACTAGTCAAAAGTTATATAAAAAACAAAATTCCCCAGGGGTAAAATGGTCATTTTAAATTCGGAGAAAATCGTGAATGTGGGAAATGATCCCAGTAGTCGTTTCCCAAAGTTACATGACCATATGACTTCGTATGAAAAAAAAAAAAATCCTATGATCCTTTGAAACGTAGAATACGGGTCGTTACAACAGTAGTTGAAGAAATCCCCAATTCGATTTAGAAATTAGGGTTTGCTCTTGAGAAAAAGTGAACAAGGGTGAGAAATGGAAATTCAGTCCCGAAAATGAGACCCCTGGGGTCTTATTTACAAACAAATCGAGGCCCCTTTTGTTTTTGGACCAGCAAAGGCCCTTGTCAGCCGCTTTTTCCTTTGGTTTTAAAGGCTTTGGCTCTCGACCGCTTCTCCCTTTGGTTTTGGAGGCTTTGGATCTTGGCCTCTTTTCCTTTTGGTTCCAGAGGCTTCAGAGTGTCGGTCTCGGCTCTAGAAAGATGGTTTTGGTCTTTGGAGTTTCTCCTATCTTCTTTGCATTATTGTCAAACCTGTCAGTATGGATAACTTTTAGGAAGGCTTTAGGCTTCCGTATAAAGGCTTATGGATATAGGCTTCTGGATGTAGGCTTATATATATGATCCCTCGGTCTCGCTATTAACACTTTGTGGAGCTTGCCTTCATGATTCAAATGGATGGTTGCCAGATCCGTCACCCCTGTCGGTATCAACACTAAGCTGATTAATATGTATAGTTTGTCTCTCTTTGAGGTTCCAACTTGCCTTTTGGTAGATTCCTGAGGTGTATCTCGGCTTTCCGGAGGATTGCTTCTAGTGCTTTATTAGTTGCTTGCTAAGGTGATCTCCTGGTGATCATCTAATAGGGTTTCGGTAGCTGGTTCTCGGGTGATCATCTTTATGATTCAAACTCTGTGCCTTTGATACTCTCGTCTCTTGATGTACCAGTATTAAGCAAATTAATACCGATAGCCCTTCTGTCCTTCTGGGTCTCGGTCTATAGGATCGCTTGTCTTTTTCTTCATTGGCTTCCGGTTTTGGATGACCTTCCATTATCTACCCTTTGTACCGGAACTAGCCTGTCAGTAGTTTATCTTTGCATCGGCTTTGAGCTCTTTTCTTTAATGATGGTGTCGATTGCCTGACACTAGGGTTATTCCCTTATGCTCCTGTTTTTACCTTGTGCTTAATTCTTGCTTACAAAGTATTCTTCTATGATTGTGATGGTTCAATACCCCTTCACCGTCAGCCAGTCTCGATGCTATGGTAGTAACATTTGCCTCCCTAGTGAAGGGATGTTTTTGACTTTTCAAGTTAAGCTTCCTTTCTGGATCACCTCGTGTTTCTCCTGCATGAATCTCAACAAATGATATTTCATGTTAGATTTTACAGTTACTTGCATATTTTCCGGAAAAGGTGTTTGCTTGAGATTGAGCCCTATCAACACATTAGAATTGTGCCTACTGCTCAACATTTATCTATGCTATTATTTTCTATTAGGAAGAGAAAGAAGAGAGTTTAAGGAACTTCCTGCTTGCTAACTGTGAATGGGTGTTATCATCAATCTCGAATTCCATAATGAAATGCTCATGACGCTGTATTTGTAGTAGGCTACGAGGTATAGAATGGCAGTCTAAAGGATTACCCTTTCAGGTATCCATAACGTAAAGTCATGACTTTTCCTTTTAAAGAACATCTTGGTCTGACCGTTGTTCAGATATTAAAAATCAAAGATTAAGAAACCTTTTCCTAATATTGATATTTAACCCTGAGCCAACCCTTGTTCGAGTACTAAGATTCGAAGATCAGAAATTCCCTTTTGGTATTATTAGAAGTCCTGAACCAACCCTTGTTTAGGTATTAAGAATTGAAGACCAGAAATCCACTTCTGGTAATAATAGAAGTCCTAAACCAATCATTGTTCGGGTATTAAAGATTGAAGATCAGAAGTCCACTTCTGGTAATAATGGTAGTACTGAACCAACCCTATTTCAGGTGTTAATAATTGAAGACTAGAAATCCACTTCTAGTAATAATAGAAGTCCCGAACCAACCCTTGTTCGACTACTAAGAATCAGAGATCAGAAATCCACTTCTGGCATTAGTGGAAGCACCGAATAGACCCAAATTCGGGTATTTAGGAATGGAAGGCCAGAATCTCTCCTCTAGTTATTAGTTTCGTTACCCTTTCGGGATTGATTTATAAAGCAGAGGATGTACGTGCTTCTTAAGCCACTCTGTGGGTTTTATCGTCAAAGCAGAGGATGTACATGCTTTGTTGGACACTCTCTGGGCATGTATGTCCGGTGCGCTTGGCTAGCTTATCCACAAGCAGGACCCAATGACTTAGCCGACCTCCCTCTAGGAGGCGCCTTATCCTGACCATTGTAGGCGGTGATAAGGTCTTAGATGCTTAAAGTGGGCCATTATAGATGTGGAATTAAGGCTTACTCTTTTAATGCTCTACCCTGGCCATCGTAGGCAATGATAGAGGCTTATACTCTACCTCCCCAAGGGGTGCCCTATCCTGACCATTCATAGGTGATGATGGGGGGTTTGCGTTCCCTTCTTTTGGTAACACGGAACATAAGCAGAGGTAGGACGTGCTCTTCTACGAGCAGAGGTAGGACGTTCTTAGTTCATAGCAGAGGCAGGGTATGCTCTTCTATGAGCAGAGGTAGGGCATGCTAATTAGACGCTCCGTCACGACAATTTCTAGTGTGGGTCGGAGGCTTACGCTTTTGACCCATCTTGGGTTACTTTGAGCTTTGAGAGGGTTTCCATACCCTTAGTTGTGTGAATATTCTTTGAGAAAACCTCCCTTTACTCATTTATCATTGACAAGTATGGCCTTAAATGTTTTGAGTTCCATGTTCTTGGAACGAGATCACCATTTGGCTTACATAGTCGATAGTCCCAGGTATGACTTCTTGATGGATGATTAAGGGTCCTTCCCAGTTTGGGCCAAGTGGACCATCCGATGGGTTCTTTGTGTTAGCCATTACCCTTCATTAGACCAACTCTCCTTTTGTGAAGGTTCTAGTTTTGATCCTTGAGTTGTAGTACTTTGTGATTCTCCTTTGGTATTCGGCTGTTCTGATCGTGGCCTCGTCTCATAATCCTTATATTAGGTCCAAGGACCACTTTTTAACTCTTGATTTGGATCAAACATTTAAGCTATCTTTCGATGTGAAGGGGTTTTATCCTGAATTGGAAGCATAGCTTTACATCCATACGTCAAAGAAAATGGGATATGTCCTGTTGCCGTTTTGGTGGAAGTTTGATATGCCCGAAGTACTAAGGGTAACTCTTCCGCCTAATTCCCTTTAGCTTGGTTTAGCCGTTTCTTAAAAATTGTCTTTATGGTTTTATTTGCAGCTTCAACGACTCTATTTTCTCTCAGATGTGCAACTACGGAGAAGCTTTTGTTGATTCAATTCTTATCACAAAATCGAGTGAATTCTTTGTTTTTGAATTGTGTTCCATTGTCTGATATGATTTTGTAAGGAATCCCAAAGCAAGTAACAATGTTCTTTATTGCAAATCTCAACAACTTCTTAGACAAAATTGCCAGAAGGGGTTCTGCTTCCACCCATTTGGTAAATCAATCAATGGCTACTACGACATACTTACCTCAACCCTTGGAAACTTGCAGAGGACCAATCAAATCTATTCCCCATACATCGAAAGTCCATGGTCTTGAAATAGTGGTTAACTCACTTGGGGGTAGGGGTAGCTTGGAATACTTTTGACATTTCTTGTACTTCTTGACATATTCAATCGCTTGACTAACTATTTATGTCCAGTAGAAACCTTGTCGCATGACCTTCTTAGCTAACTTAATTCCATTGGAGTGATCCCCGCACAAACCTTCATGTGCTTCTTTCAACAAGTTAAGCCCATCCTCAAGGCATATACATCTCAAGTAGGAAGTGAGTTCTCTTTCTTATAGAGTATCTCATTTGCAATCGCAAATGTGGGGGCTTGGCGTCTTATCTTCCTTGCGTCTTTCCTACTAAGGGGTAGAATTCCATTCAAAAGGTAATATATGATAGGAGCCATCCAAGTATTTTTGTAAAGGTAATTCATTTCTGCTGAAGAAGGTCCTTTATTAGAAGCGACCTCCTTATTCATTTCATTTTCCTTATTCGAGGCTTGGGATCTAGTTAGGACCAACAACTCTTTCCCTGTTTCGAGCCCTTCATTCTTAATGCTGGGCCTTTTTTGATATCCTACATGAATTATCCGATTTTCGGGTGCTCCTCGGGAGCTAGCCAACTTGGCTAGGGAATCGGCTTGGGTGTCCTCACCTCTTAGGATTTGATGTATTGAGAAATCCTCAAATTTGGAAAACATTTTTAGTATCCTTTTTACATATAAGGCCAACCGTGCATCTTTGACTTGATATGTTTGCTTTATCTGATTTACCATTAGTTGTGAATCACTAAAGTTATCTATTCCAGGTATTTTCAACTATAGTGCTAGGTTCAATCCTGCCATCATTGACTCGTATTCGACCACATTATTAGTAGCTGAAAACCCTAACTTCATCGCATAGTGCAAGAGGTGACCATCAAGGGTAATTATGATGTATCCTGAACCCGTTCCCTGTTCGTTTGAAGATCCATCTACAAACAATCGCCACTTAGCTTTTAGGTCACTTTCCTTGGTTGATAATTTTGTAATAAAGCTTGTGCACTCATTCACAAAATCTATTAGAGCTTGTCCTTTGATAGCTTCTCGAGGTTGAAACTCAAATCTCATATTGCCTGAGCTTAATTTCCCATTTCACTAACCTTCCAAAGGTTTCCGGCTTGCTGAAGACTTGCTTAAGCGGAAAACTAGTTGGGGCCTTAATGGGATATACTTGGATATAACCCCTGAGCTTCCATGCTGTGAGTATTAGACAACATGCTAACTTTTCCACTATGAGGTATCGGGTTTCTGCATCCTTTAACCTTATACTAACATAGTAAATTGCGTGTTGAGTTCCATCACTTCCTCTCATAAGTACTGAACTTACCGCATATTCTGAAATGGCCATATATAGGTATAAATATTCCCCTTTCTCAGGCTGGATAGAATCGGAGGTTTCCCCATGTAATCTTTCAATTCTTGAATGACACTTCTATATTCTTCGTTCCATTCGAATTTTTTTCTTTATTACATCAAAAAAGTGGACACATTTGTCTGTGGCTTTGGAAATAAACCTACTAAAGGCTGCTACTTTTCCATCTAAGCTCCTGACTTCTTTACTTGTTTTAGGCTCCTCTGTATCTTTTATGGCTTGGATTTGATCAGGGCTAGCCTTAATGCCATGCTCACTAACCACATATCCTAAGAACTTTCTGGATTGGACCCCAAAAGAACACTTTTATGGGTTTAGTTTTATTTGGTAGTTTCTTAAGATGTTGAACATCTCCTCTAAGTCCTTCAGGTGGCCCTCTGCTTTGATAGACTTTACTAGCATATCATCTATGTATATTTCCATGTTATATCCTATCTACTCATGGAACATTCTGTTAACCGACATTTGGTACATTGCTCCCGCATTCTTCAATCCAAAGGGGATCACTTTATATCAAAACGTTCCCCAATCGGTGATAAAGCTTGTATGCTTCTCGTCGGGTTTATGCATGGAAATCTAATTATATCTTGAGTAAGCATCCATAAGGGATAATATCTTATCACCACTTGTTGCATCAACCAACAGGTCTATCCGTGGAAGGGGATAACAGTCCTTTGGACAGGCTTTGTTTAAGTCTGCATAATCAACGCAAGTCCTCTTCTTTTCGTTGGACTTCTTTACCAACATAGGGTTAGCTTGCACTTAGGATAAAAAACTTCTCGGATGAACCCGTTTGTCTCTGACCTTTTGACCTCCTTTTTCAAAGCCTCTAGCCGGTCTCTATTGTATTGCCTCTTCTTTTGTCAAACTGGGATTAAAGAAGGATTGATGTTTAGGGTATGGCTCATGATAGTGGAATCGATTCCAACCATATCCGAGTGAGTCCAAGCGAAAACGTCTTTGTTAAGCTGTAAGAACTGAACTAGGTTGCTTCTAAAAGGCTCTATCAACATTTTCCCTATCTTGATACTTTGGTTCCATCCTTTGGATCAACGTTACATCCTCCAGATCCTCTATTGGTTTTATCCTCTTTGTGTCCCCTCGAGAATCTAAATCTTTTGCAATTTCCTCCTCCTCTACAAGGTTTATGTCATCGAACCTCTTCCTTTTTTGTTTCAAGGAAGTGTTCCTATCATTTGTACGTTTGTCAATTTTATTGATTTTTATTTCAGCTTCGAATGTTGGATGTAAGAAACCATTATCCGCAGGTTGAAAGATAGTGGAGGAATCAAAAGACGAAGAATACTCCTTTTTGTATTTGTCAACCGTTGTGTAGTACTGTTCGCGAGAACTAAATTGTTCTCCCTTGATGGTACCTCGTCCTTGCTTTGTCAAGAATTTCAGCACCAGGTATTTGGAAGAGACAAAAGCATCCATTTCTTCCAGAGCAGGTCGACCAAAGAAAGCATTGTAGTAAGATGGTCGGTCGATCACTACGAAAAGAGTTTCAAAGGTTCGGAGGAGAGAAGACAACCCGACTTGGACCAGGAGGTTGATCTGTCCTACTGGAGTTGATCCTTTGTTGTTAAAGCCAAAGATTGGCTCAATGCATGGTTCTAACTTTTCCTCGGAGAACCCCATTTGATCAAAAGTATGTTTAAATATGATGTTGATTGCACTTCCTGTATCAACAAGGATCTTGGCTACAACAGAGAGCTCGATCTGAGTTGTTATCATGAGAGGGTCATTGTGTGAATGACAGACCTCTTTCTTCATCTCATTCGGAGAAATCACCAGGTTGTGCATCTTGGGGGTGTAACGGGAATTCTTTAATGACGGTTCCTCCTAAATGGAGAATATCCTGTCGTGAGCCTCCTTTAGGTATTGATTCCTGGCCATTGGGCAATTTCCAGTAGTATGTGGTCCACCATTGATCACATTGATTCTGTTTATTGGTGGTCCCAAGTCTAGATGGTCTTCCTCCACAGTGGCTTCAACTGCGTTGGCTGAAACCTTTTGTTGTCCGTCCGTGTGCTGGGCAGATAATGACTTGTTCAGAACAAACTATTTCAGATGCCCCTCGCAAATAAGCTTCTGAAAAATCTCATCCAAAACCTTGCACTCGTCTGTCTTATGTTCGTTTGTTTTGTGATACTCGCAATATTTTCCACTGGCATGTGGTTTTGGGCAGTTCTTGGCTTTGAACGAAATGGGGAAGTTATTGACCCTTTCTTTTGTTGGAGCATACACAAAGGAAATGGGCTTGCTTAAAGCGACCGAGTTGTTATTAGAATCCTCCCATCTTGGCCTTTTCTGATTTCCATCCTTATTGAACCTTCCACCTTGGGATTTTCATCTGAAGCCCGACTTTCCTCCTTCCCCTTGAGGCCCAAACTTCTTCTTTATAAAGTAAAATTCATCCATGCAGATAAATTTATTAGCTTGAAAGCGGAAGTCTTATAAGTCTTTACAACCATAAATGTATAGTTCTTTCCAGAAGGGTTGTTTTCAATCAACCCCGAATGCACAACAATTAACTTGTTGTGATCATTCATATCTTTGGCCTTTAGTGCTTCTATGTTGAACCTTTTCAGGTAATCTCTTAAGGACTCTCCTTTGTCTTTGCTTAATATTAGCAATAACTTTGTAATCAACTATCGGATCCTTTTAGATGAAAATTTTTGCTGAAAATTCATAGGTAAACTATTTCCACGAGTAGATGGTATTCTCTCTGTATTGACGATACCATTTGGCTGCTGCTTCCTGGAGGGTTACAGGGAAAAGACAACATCTGACGACCCCCGAAGCATTATAGAGATCCATTTTACTATCGAAAGCCATTAGATGATCATCAAGGTCAGTAGTTCTGAGATACTTTATAATGGGAACCTTCACCATAGATGGTATTATAGTGCTCATGACCTCGTTTGTAAAAGTGGCTACTCATTCATTATCGTTAACCCTACCATCCTGGGTTCTTTTCCCTTTGCTTCCCAACAGACCCTTGACGTTTTTTCTGGCGATGTCTTTGCGATAAGCCTCTGTGTTGTCATAATTCATCCTCTTTGGATCACAACCTTTAGAAGTAGAGATCCCAGATTGCTCCTGGCCACATTGATTTCCCTAATGATTTATCCCTGTTAAAAGGGATCTTTTCTTCTTAGAGGAAGTTGCCTAGAGCTTCTCTTTCGCTTCAAAATGTTGGATGGGAGCCTTTCCCTTCGGAGATTCGTCTTCCCCTCTTTGGTTTTACGTAGTGAGCTTTAAAGACTTTTGCACTTGATTAGCGTTTGTTTGAGCTTGCATCTCCAGGATTTGTTTCTCTAGACCTATAATTTTAACAACATTTTACTTCATGACCGTTGAGTTTGATGGTTGCACTGGGTTGGAAGTTGTTCCTTCCTCATTATTGTTTAGATTGAACGTTGGATTCACATTTCTTTCAAGGGTTGCATTAGTTGATGGTTCCTTATTTCGCTTCTCCAATCTCTTGATTTCATCTTTCCCTGCCACGGAGTAATAAGATCACAAAACTAACTTTTAATATGGCAAATATAAAGTCGATGGTTTAGGCCCTCCTTCTAGTGCCAAAATGTTAACGGTATTTTTCGTCAACAACCAAACTAAGATAAATGATGCTTATACTTTGTAGTTTGATGCAAGGGTGATCTAAAGGTCACTAAAATGTAACCTTGGTTCAGTGTTCTTTAACTAGTTCCATCTTTCTCTAGGAGCCATGACCCAAAGTCCGCAGATTAGTTACTTTTCACTCAGTGGTGAGTATCATGCTTGCGAGACTACGAGGTCGAAGATAACCTTGGAGAAAGGTTTCTACTAGTTAGATAAGACTGAAGCCTTGTACAATAGTCACCTTTAGATCTAGGATAAAATAATATACATTGTGCACAGAGGAAACAGGCTAATGCCTCACAACACTCGGGTTGTTTTCAAGCCATAGCACTTATCAATTTATATGATATTTCTGCATCGAACCAGCCTAGAAAGGCCTTGGTTGCGTTTGTTATGAAGTCATAAGCTTATAGCAAGCTCCCTTCCGAGGTTGGGTTACCCTAGGTTTACTATGAAAGAGCTCACTTAATGACCGTTTGAAAGGGGGAAAGCCTTGGTTTTATCCAGGACCATTCCATCAGCAAAAGGGCTATGATTAACTCTTTTATAAGAAAGGTTAGCGTTAACTCCCTGTCTGATCATTATAAACACAATATGATTATCAAATCAAGAAATGCTTAAGTCATAGAATTCTCCATTTTTATTAATTGTGGATATATTACAAGAGTTAAAGAAATCCCCAATTCAATTTAGAAATTAGGGTTTGCTCCTGAGAAAAAGTGAACAAGAGTAAGAAATGAAAATTCAGTCCCGAAAATGAGACCCCTGGGTCTTATTTATAGATAAATCGGGGACCCTTCTATTGTTGGGCAAACAAAGGCCCCTACCGGTCGCTTTTCCCTTTGGTTCCTGGGGCTTTGGCTCTCGACCGCTTTTCCCTTTGGTTCTGGAGGCTTTGTCTCTCGGCCACTTTTCCCTTTGGTTCCGGAGGCTTTGTGGTGTCGATCTTGGTTCTGGAAAGATGGTTTCGATCTTTGGAGCTTCCCTTTGGAGTTTCTCCTATCTTCTTTGTATCAGTGTCAAGTATGTAAGTATGGATAGCCTTTAGGAAGGCTTTAGGGTTTCGAATAAAGCTTCGGGATATAGGCTTCCAGCTGTAGGATTCCGGATATAAGCATCCGGATATGAGACCTCGATCTCGTTATTAACACTTTATGGAGCTTGCCTTCATTATTCAAATGGATGGTTACCAAATCCGTCACCCCTGTCGGTATCGACACTAAGCTGACTAGCGTGGATAGCTTGTCTCTCTTCGTGGTTCTCGCTTGCTTTTGGTTGATTTTTGAGGTGTATCTTGGCTTTTCGGAGGATTGTTTCGGGTGCTTTATTAGTTGCTTGCTAAGGTGACCTCTCGGTGATCATCTAATAAGGTCTCGGTAGCTTGTTCAGATGATCTCTTTATGCTTCAAACTTTGTGCCTTTGATGCTCTCGTCTCTCGACGTACCAGTATTAAGCAAGTTAATATCGATAGCCCTTCCGTCCTTCTGGGTCTTGGCCTGTAGGATCCTTGGTCTTTTTCTTCATTGGCTTCCGGTTTCAGATGACCTTCCATTATCTACCCTTCATACCGAAGCTACCGTGTCGGTATCTTTTCTTTGCATCGACTTTGAGCTCTTTTCTTTAATGATGGTGCCGGTTCCTAGTTGTCGGGTTATTCCCTTATGCTCCCAGTTTTACCTTGTGCTTAATTCTTGCTTACGGATTATTCTTCTATAATTATGATGGTTCGATACCCCTTCACTGTCGGCCAGTCTCCGTGCTAATTTTTGTAGTAACACACACACACACACACACACACATATATATATATATACACACCGGTACTTAAGCACATCCATTGGACGTGTGCGTAGACAATCAAAGAAAAAGTTGGGTTATGTGCAAAGAAAAAGCTGAGATGAACATACCTCTACTGGTATGTACCAACCTAGTCATTTTGTACGGAGACAAACTAAATCATTTGTATAGATCATGTTGCAGGTGCTGAGAGTAATAAAAAATCGTACAGTTGTGTACAGTATGACCGCACAATTTTGTACATGGTTGTTTTGCAGTTTTAAAGGAATTTTTTAATATATTGCATGCACTTAAAAAACAGTGCAAACTATCTTTATTTCAACTACGGTATCAAATATTTAATGTATCACATACACTTGAAAAACCGTATCAAACATTACCAAAGCTGAAATACATGTCTGAATGAATCTCTTTCTGTATTTTCTTTGCCAAAGCGATTATTAGATCCTATTCTATTTTCTTCTCTCTATAGTTGCAAAAAAACAAAGATACTCCATCATACTATGCAGTAATATCCTTTACAACTATTACCTCTGCACAAACTTAGGAAATAATCATCTGTGACGGGTTTTTTCCATGTTAACAGCCAGAATCTATAAATCTATGGCATAATTCTTCTTACCTCTGAAATATATCTTATTACCTTCATTGTGGATGAGGGCATACACAGTTGATGCAAAACAAGGAAGTGAAAGGCAATAAAGTGGAGGCTAGTGCATACCTATTGGGTACAGCTCAGCTGTTAAGTTTGTATACACTACACAGTCGTTTGAAGAAACAAAACACAAACTTTTAATAAACACTTGCACTCTAATTGGAAGTTGGCGAATCGCCCATAAAAATTTGTCATAATTATGTGGATGCTATATAGCAAGTAGAATGTAAAATGAAATTTAAAAGTGTTACAAAATCTGTAATGTAAAAGATGAACACTGAAATACGAAAGGGAATCTCTACCAAAAAAAGCAAAAACAAAAGTTATACATGGAAATATGTTCATGGATGATTTGTTGGAATTTATGATACAATATTTCCATTTGTAGAAGATTTGGAAGATATTATTGATTATGGTGATACAATATTTCCATTTAGAGAAGATTTGGGAAATTTTGTTAATTTGGGTAATATAATATTTCCAACTGCAGAAGATTTGGAAGATATCAGAAAATTTATTGGCTCATTTTGTAAAATTAGATAGGGCAATAAATTACTTGCATAAGTAGAAGAATATGAAGAAGTTTTTTAGGATATTAAAGTAAGGAATCAATTCTCCGATTGGATAATTAATTAGGCATTGATTTATAACCATAAATCAATTACTTCAACCCCAAGTATTAATCCTCATATAAGGATATGGATTAGGTAAATCTATAGATAATCTCTAAAAGTTGTATTTCTTCTTCTTTCTCCCTATTATCAGTCTTGTAATATTTTCTTTTTAGAGAAGTAATAAAATCTCCTCTCCCTAAGTGGATGTACACTAACAAGATGTTAGTGGAACCACTATAAATCTGTTATGTTCTTTCTTTATTTGCTTGATTCGTGATTGTTTTGCTGTTGACTATCTGTTGTTTGTTTTGCCCCACCGTCAATCTGTTCCTGTTTGTTTTTCCGTAAGGTTGGGTTTTATTACCAAGGCATTTTTTGGGAAACATTTCCCCTAATAATTGGTATTAGAGCTATGAGGTTGATTGAGAAAGGGTGTTAGGCATTATGGCAGGAGATGATGATAATTCAACACTTGTATCAAGGCCATATGTCAAACGGACATATATGGTTGTTGGATCTCAATTAGCAATCAAAAGATGGAATGGAGATAAAGACTTTGAGAAGTGGCAATAGAGGGCAAAAGTTGTTCTGATGAGGAACAATGTCCATCCTGTGGTGTTTGCTCCTAAGGAGTTGACGGATGATATTTCAGTTGTGGGAAGGAAGGAGATGGAACGATGGGCATTTACTACTTTACAATTTGCAATGGGAGAAAATGTCAATTCAGAGATTAGAGGTGAGACCAATGCTAAGAACATTTGGACCAAGATGGAAAAACTCTATTTAAAGAAGTCACTAACCAGCCGTCTGATTTTGCTGAAGATGTTTTTCACTATGCGGATGAGAGAGGGTACTTCAGTAATGGCACATCTAAGATTCTTCGATGATCTCGTGATGAAGATGAAGATTGTTGACTTGAAAGCGGATGAGGAGAAAATAGCAATGATTCTTTTTTGTTCTCTTCCAGAGCGATACACAGGTTTCGCTAACAGTCTTATCTATGCCAGAGATACACTAATAGTAGATGATGTGAAGGCATGTCTTCTATCTGAGGACTTGAGGGGTCAGATGAAGGGGTTAAGTGAAGATAGAGGAGGAAGTAGTATGGAAGCCTTATTATTTGGAAAGGAGAAAGGGGAGAAGAAGTAAATAAAGTCAAGAAATGGGAAGTGCTACATTTGCAAGAAATCAGGCCATAGGAAGAGAGATTGTCCGGACTTAAAGAAAAAAAATTAAAGCTAGAAATTCATCGGTTGCGGTGGAGAAATTTTTGTCTGATGACTTGTTGACAACGGTAGTATCAGATGAATCATACGATTGGGTGCTCGATACGGGGGCGTCTTTTCATATGACACATAATAAGAATTATTTCAATTCTTTTAAAAGAAAAGGAGGAAAACTGATTCTTATGGAAAATGATGCTAGTTGTAGAGTCATGGGCAAAGGTACTGTGCAGATTCGCATGTATGATGGTGTAATACGCGCCTTGACAGGTGTCCGTTATGTTCTAGGTCTTCGGAAGTCAATGATATCTCTTGGGCAGTTGGCATCCACATGATGCAAGGTAACTATTGATAAGGATAGTCTAAGGGTTTCTAAGGGTGCATTTGTAGTGATGAAGGGAGATATGTTTCGTAATTTGTAACTCTTGAGGGGAAGCACTGTACTTGGAGAGTCAAGGGTTAGAGTCTACAATTCTCGTGGAAAAGATGTCAAAGCTAGACATAAGATGCCAAAGCAAGATATGTTTCGTAATGTGCTTGATAAGTGGAAGAAGGGATCGTCTGAAGTTGGTCAGAGATCAAAGAAGAAAGTAGTGGATATGCATAAGTATTTGCAGACTGCTAAGCTCGGGCGTTTCTTGAGCTGGAATCGCTTATCGAAATGGTAGGTGCCACGCAGTGGCACGATGTGGGGAGAGAGAGTTGAGATGGTTCATGGAGACGTTTGTTTTCATGGTGAATATTGATAGGTCTTACAAGAAGGGGGTACATTGAACACTTTGTTGGCAGGTGGTGGCGTTGCCGGAGTTTGTTGACAAAGTGCAATGGTTGATGGCCACGCCGAAGCTTATTGAGGAAAGTAACCATGGTGTCTTGCCTGATAAGATGCACGGAGTAAGAGGGTGTAGGAGGGGTTGGTATGCTTTCAAGGAAATATAGTATGAAGGTGGAGATTGTTAAAATTTGTGATATAATATTTCCATTTGCAGAAGATTTGGAAGATATTATTGACTATGGTGATACAATATTTCCATTTAGAGAGGATTTGTGAAATATTATTAATTTGGGTAATATAATATTTCCACCTGCAGAAGATTTGGAAGATATCAGAAAATTTATTGGCTCTTTTTGTAAAATTAGATAGTGCAATAAATTACCTATATAAGTGGAAGCATATAAAGAAGTTTTTGGGATATTGAAGTAAGGAATTAGTTCTCTGATTGGAGAATTAATTAAGCATTGATTTATAACCATAAATCAATTACTTCAACCCCAAATATTAATCCTTATATAAGGATATGTATTAGGTAAATCTATAGATAATCTCTAAAAGTCGTATTTCTTCTTCTTTCTCCCTATTATCAGTCTTGTAATATTTTCTTATTTAGAAAAGTAATAAAATCTCCTCTCCCCGAGTGGACATACACTAACAAGACATTAGCGGAACCACTATAAATCTATTGTGTTCTTTCTTTATTTGCTTGATCCGTGATTGTTTTCCAGGTGACTATCTGTTATTTGTTTTGCCTCACCTTCAATCCGTTCCTATTTGTTTTTCCGCAAGGTTAGATTTTATTTCCAAGGCATTTTTTGGGAAACATTTTCCCTAAAAAGATTAGCTTTTTGCAAAAAGGGTATGTTATACTATGTTCAATTTATGTTCTCAACTACAGTATTAGGCAACATGAAGGCAAATGAACCTGTCAGGTAATGTTGGTTTGGTTAATTTTTTTAGGACCACACGTGATTACCTTAAATCGGTACTGGCTAGACTGCCATTCCTTTCATTGTTTCATAATCCTTGGGCGCATATTTAGGTTACCATTTGGAAAAATTAAGTGGAAATTAAATGGATAAGAAGTATAGCCTTATGATTAGTGTCATAGACCACAAAAAGTTATAAAGCTATTAGCTTCCCGCTACCATTCTCAAGAAAACGAATAAAGTCATACATATCGTAGGAAGTTCATTAAGCTATCACTTTCAGAAAATTGTTACATAATTTAAATTTGAACCTAATCTCTTTCGAATTACACTGTTCATAAGGAAGAAATAATTGAGAATGATACTTAAAATATGTAGAATAATATAATAGCATTCATCATATAAATCTGCAAATGTGTGTGAATAAAAAAATGCTGTAATGAAAGTCAAATGAGGAGGAGGTACCCAAATCACTATAGGCACTGAACCATTCACATCTTTGAGTAACTACTTTTTAGTTCCTTCTTACTTTCTGGTAGGATCTTGATGGTAGCTTCATATCAAAGTGATTTTTTGAATGTAAAAGTAGTAGATGTAGCAGGGAAGGAAAGTCAAACTATAGTAGTAAAAAAAATAATATTAAAATTTGTTGTATATCTCTCTTTGTAGATTGGTAGTCATCACTTCTTCCGTAAAGTCATCTGAATCATTATATTGCTTGCGAAAATAACACCGAGTAAGTTAGGGATTTAAAATAAACGAATTAAGATGAAGATATTGGAAATACAGTTAAATTCATAAAATCGAAACTACGTGTTAGGTTGCTCTGGTGTGATAGTGTACATATTTATTATCTTACGGTTGTGCAAGTACATCAGGATTGATGGTGAATAAATCAAGACGCCTCTTCCATTGCTGGCATCCGCCAGCATTATAATTTTGACTTAACAACCTATTATCTATGATGCAATGTCACCACCATATTTGCAAAAAGGAAATGCAAAATTTTCCACAAACTTTATCTAAAAAATATAGAACTTATCTATAACCTGAATAAATGGTAGGCTATCAGTTTTTCCATGTTTTCTACTTTGATCGCTTTACCTTTGCAACTTCAAATCTGTCATAGGAAGGGGGAAAACAACCAAATAAATAAGATGATCGAATACCAAAGAAGAAAAACAATATACAATCTGCACCTAGAGATTGAGCCGCCGACCGGAGACAACCTCGTCGCCACGTTGATGCGAATCTGGAAGCACTACTTGTGCGAGCGGTTTGGCAGAACCTGGAGTCACTTCGTTTTCAAATCCAGAGTCTGTGTGTCACTACAACAAAAAGATTCTATTACAACTGCATTTTTACAACTGTCACAAAATGCCAGTTGTAATAAAGGTTTTTTTTACAACTGTGCTTACGCGACGGTTGTAATAAACTTATTTTCAATAACTTTTTTATTCTGCCAGTTGTAATAAATGCCTATTACAAATTTTTCTTTTCCGATAGTTGTAATAGATATCCATATTGACAACTAATAATTAATACTAAATAATAAATAGTTAATAATTAATAAGCAATATTTAATTATTAATATTAATTATTTGAAACTAATAAACAATAATTACTATCAATATATAATTTAAGTAGTAACAATCAACATTAATAATTAAGAAATATTATTAAATGTTTTGTAATTAAGAAAAATAATTAAAATATATAATATATAATTAATATTATACAATTACTATTATTCAATTGGTTATTAAAATATAATAATCAATAAAAACATTAATTAATAGCTGTTAGTAATAATTAATAATTAAGACTACTATTAAATTATTATCTTTTAATTATTAATAGTAAAATAATCTTCTTTTTTTTGGAAAGGCCATAATTTAAAACTATTAAATATAATTGTTAATAATAACTATATTATTAAATACTAATAATATTTGATTTACCACTTAATATGTGTTCAATAATTAATTAATAATCAATAATTATTGGTGATATTTGATAATTACTAATATACCCATAATAATTAGTATTTAGTAATTAACATTAAATAATCATAATTAAAAAAAACACACTCTTTTTCATTTTGCCGCTACTTAATTTCATCCCGCCTCTTATTTTCATTTCCCGCGGACCCCTGTTTCCATAAACCTAATTTCAGATCAACCCCTTGTTTGTCCTTTCTATTTCCCTTTTCCCTCACTCCATTGTTATACGATCCTTTCAATTTCCCTTTTTCCATTTCCACCGCCGTCCTGTTCCTATTCCTCCTCCTTGAACGACTTTGTTGCCCTTATTAGGGCTCCAATCCCTCTCGCTGGTCTGGGTCTGAACTTGCTGAGTTTTCCTCCTCCTCCTTGAACATCCCCTAGCTTGCTATCGGTTTGCCCCAGGTTAGGTTTTCACGAATTCTGATGTTTCTCATATGCGATTTTCCCTTCATGTAGCACTACAATTCATCCCCGAGGTCACAGGCTCAGGTATCCTCTTTTCAGAGTGGGCTTTCTCCCTACTATTTTCCACATCTATGTTGCTAGATTAATATTTTGAAGTTTTGGGTTAGTTTTTGTCTGAGCTTGGCTCGACGAACTTTAGAGTTGTTCCAGGGTTTAACATTACTCTCGTTTTTTTGGTTTCCTGCCGGCTGTCATGTTGGGGTTAGTTATTATCAAATATTGCTGCTTGCTGGTGGCTTTTCGTGTTGGCAACTGACTGTTTTGTAGTTATTAATATTAATTATGTACTAGTTATTTTTAGCATAGTAGTCTTAAATAATATTGATTGTTTGGCAACTGACTGTTTAGCTGTCAAGGAGGTGAACACCAGGAAGTGGAAGAGGTCGTTTGTAGTGGCATGCAGTCCAGTGGAGTTTGATCTGTTCGTTTAGCTGATGGGGATTGGGTCAATTGGTCTTGGCCTGGAGGTGAATGCCTGGAGGGGGAAGAGATCCTTCGCAGTTTCATGTTATGAACTTGTAACATGGGTTATGATTTTGAGATGAATTTGTAACACGGGTTATTGTTCTTCCATGCCATAGCTTTTAATGGCTTTTTCCATCAAATTATTTGAGATGAATTCATAAATAAGAAGAAATAATCGTTGAAATTTAGTTTTAGGGACCCTCTAGTTATTTCCAGTTTTTCACTAATTTATATGTAAGTGTGTGCATATATAGATGAAGCCTATTAATGTAAAACTGTGATGCAGTGTAACAACCAGTGTTTCGACAGACCGAATTTTTCAAAATCCAATCCATCGGACCCCGAGTTGGGTGCTCTGGTATCCTGCAGAAAAGACAGAGAGAAAGAAACATGTCAGAGTTCGAAAAGCAGCTCACAGCCGAAGGAATAAAATATAATTTATTTCAAAATAGCATTACCTTAATAATAATACTGCCAAGCCAGTAGTCAAGCAATCTATCTCTGTCATGAACCTAACCTGCGCATGTTGTGAGGAGGGGGTCAGAACATAAGTTCTGTGTGACTGGACTATAATAAACTCTTGTGTAACCCTACATATACCGTTCAGTTATAATTTCTTGTTTATTAGGTTATTCAAAATATTAGCACCCAAGGCCAAACCCATGTCATTCTCGTCCACTTACTAGTAGACTTAACCTAATACATCGTATATGTAATTTTTCCCCAACTCGTATAATCCTTTCCATGTATACGTACAGTCCCTTGCCGTATATTGTACGGGCTTTATCACGTAATTCTATACTACTTGAACGTAGTGCCACCATTCTTGAAATCATTTGGACTGCCACCCTTGATCTGGCTAGGTTTCCTTATCATGAACTATCGAGTGTTCAACTAGGATTTATGCCACCTAGGACCACTAGGGATTATGCTACCTATTGAACGTTTTCTAGATTCGATTAGGGTGTATGCCACTTAGGACTACTAGGGATTATGCTACCTGTCGAACAACGCCCTTTTCCGACGTATGTATCGTGAATCGTTTCCGATGTCTAGGTGCACATGTACACTATATGTGCGGCCCGAGTCCCGTGACAGAGCTAAATCAAGAAATACGAAACTCGGTCGGTAGCTTTAAGTTATCTGCCGATGTAGAAGCTAAGGTCTGTTTTTCTACCAATGGTTATGGTCCTACGTGACCCCTCCCTTAACTAATGAAAGGCAATCCAAGAAAATCAAGCACGAGAACTGTACTCCTGCCACCTATGCCCCACTTTCCTATTGGCCAGCCTCACCCACAACTAGATAGCAAGTATATGGTCTGTTGGGAGTTTTCTGCCTTTCCGCATACGTATTACGATTGACTGAAGATGGTAGGTAGACGACGAGTGCTATCACAGGGCTAAACAAGATATCGCCGCCTCACGCTGGTCCATCCTAGTCTTTAGGTTGTCTTATATTGCAACTAAGGCATACTCTTGGTTCTCCTACCGCATACCTTAACCTCTGTGAGCCCAGGCGGATCATCTGCAACCTCACAGAGGGATACCAAGAGTACCCTCACGTTCCCCGAAGCTACGTGCTTCGTAACCCAGTCCGCTGGAGCCTTTCTCGAAATCAGATAAAAGTTCGCTCCTCCTCATGTGTTTGTTAAGCGATGATCTACCGTATCGGGTTATTCATCTATTTATGGACTGGCTCACTTTCCTTGACTAAGAATTATTACTTAGTTGTTCTTAACTAAGGTTTACCACTTAGTTTCCTTTCCTGTTAATCTTGTTAACTAAGGTTTAACACTTAGTCCCCTTAACTAAGGATTACAACTTAGTTCTTGTTCTCGACCGTTTTCTTAACTAAGATTTACTGCTTAGTTCCTATTAACTAAGGCTTGTTACTTAGTTATCATTCTCGTTGTTTTACTTAGTCAATTCTCGTTACCTTAGACATCAGACCACATATTCTCGCTTTATAATTCAACTTGTTGACTAAGGTTTTCCCATGAATTCAAGCATAACTTAAGTTCTCTTTTATTCGGTGACAGCGCATGGGTGTTTTCCCACAGTTCTTGCTTAGCTTACCCCATATTATAGGTTATCCCACCCTTCAGGTCTTACATTACATCTTAAGTCATAGTCTTTCTCTGTCCCTAGGTTATCCCCCTAATTAGCCCTTCGACTATTTCAACTTCGATTTATAATAGGTAGTTAACATTCCCTATTTCCGTTTTTGGTTAAGTTTTGTTCATATGTTTGTGTCGACTTAACCCCATCTCCTTATAACGTTCATTCACAAATTTGGTTAAGTGTTGTCTTTGAATTCATGACTTAACCCTACGAATCATGTGCCATTAATTATTAATGCACCACAACCTCTCACATTAGACCTGTTGTTGTGGTCACTGGTTATGCCGGGCGGTTCCGGGAAGAATTACACCACAACTTAGTCTAACCTCGGGTTTCAAGCACGATATGACTAACTTCTCACATTAGGACCTATTGTTTGCAACCACTGGTTAGGCCGGGCGGTTCTAGGCAGGATTACATCGCAAACTCATCCTAACCTCGAGTTAGCCACGTTTCATGTTTGGTTCATGTATTTTCTAATTGGCATATGTCAAGTTCATAATCATGTCAAAAAAATATTAAGTTCATGTTATGCCAATTACCCAACTTACAAGCATGTTCTTATAAATGTCAACTACCAATTCATGCCTTGTTCGTGTTCGTTTTAGATGTCAAGTTCATGAGCACATTCTAAATGTCATATTTCAAGTTTCATAATCTTCTCCCTATTTACATTACACAAATTACTCAACCATATTCATGTTCAATGCATTTCAATTGTGCCAAAATTCGAGTATCAAGTTCATTCTAGATGTCAAGTGTCAATTCCCCAAATCCAAGCTTTACCGAAAACCCCCAATTTATATTCATGCTTGTAATCCCATTAACAGGTTACGTCTATCATTAAATTAATAATTCATATTCATGTCAATTTCATGTTCAAGTTCTAGATGTAAACTTCATGTCAAATTCCAGATGTCAATTCATATCAAGTTTGTGTTCTTATCCAAATTCAAGTTATAATACAGGTTTTATTCTAGAGACATGTGCCCATTAACAAATCCATAAGTCAATTTCATGCTTAAATCAATAATGTCAATTCTATGCCAAACCCCAAATCATGTTCATGCGTATAATTCTAAATTTAGTTTACGCATTCAGGTTTTTTCAATGTTATATTACGCCCAACCCTCTTTGTAATTTATAACCAAACCCTCAAGTTCATGTCATAGCCCAAAACCGAGTGTTTCCCTTTTTCGCTTGCAATAATCATTCAATCGTATTTATTTTATGATAGATCTAGGCTCGAGATAGCCTAGCTATTAAAAATCAAAAAGGGAAAGAATAAAAGGAGGCACATAATCGTAGGCATAATAATTAAAATCGAGCACATGATAATATTAAACATTATGGATTCAATAATTTCATTTCATGTTTACATAGGGAATGTTTGAACGATAAATAATAATTTTACACAAAAAGTGCATTATAACTCCACTCACAGTGTTTGTCATCTTCAAAATGTAGATCCTCGATTGCCCCTTTGATTTAGGAATTGGATTAATCCTTGAACTGATTTCCCCATTTCCCTTTTTGTTGCTTTTGATTTATCTTTGATTGATTTCATGTCCAATTCAATTTATCTTTGATTTCATATGCGGCGTAGGTTGCAGATCTAGATTCCTTCTCTTTGCGCAGTGATTTAGATCTAAGCCTCTTTTCTTTTTATTCATGGTTGTAGTAATTCTAGATCTCATTCTTTTTAATTTTAAGAATAGATGTTGTGGAGAAAAGAGAGAAGAATAGATCTAAGATTTATTTAGATCAATAGCTTGAGGAGGAAGAAGAAATCAAGTTAGAAGAGAGCCATGGCCTTGCCTTGAATTGTTGTGGAGTTTACAATGAGCCTAGGATGTTTATATAGGTGTTAGACCAACGTACCAGGCCCAAAAACTCATCCATGTGCTCAAAAATGAACCTGGACAACTTCTGGGGCGAATTTCCCGCTTCTGGACCAAAATTCCCGCTCCAGGTCGCTACAGGTTGACCTCCCCAAGGGGGGTCGACACTATGGTCGACCTCCCCACTGAGAGGTCGACCCTATGGTCGACCTGGTCATTTTTTTTCTGTTCTGGGCTGGGCTGTTTTCTGATTTTTCGCTGAAACTTCGGGAGGTCATAACTCCTTCATACGGACTCTGATTTTCGAAAACTCAGACTCTATTTCATGTAAAATTTCAAGAGGAACGCAATGGTGATGTCCATTTTACTTAATTCCTGATATTTAAATTAAATATCCTTATTTTACTATCTTCTCTGTTACATACACTATTATCGAATTAATTTTTCTTCTCTTCCATGTATTAATTAATTCTCATTATACATCACCATTATTTACCTATATAAGCATGTTTTCATAAATTTTATTTCATTTTTAATTATATTAAAAATGTGGGGTGTTACATGCAGGGAAAAAAATGAAAGTATTAAGCAATGGTGCTGAAAATTATCAACTTGTTCTTGCTAAGAATAGGAAGTTGTCTAATGAGGTTCAGGAATTGAAAGGTACCTATCACATCAACGGTATGTTGTCTTCATTTGCTTCTGTATTCTAATTAAACTACATTGCATGTATGTTTAGGAAATATTAGGGTATACTGTCGTATAAGACCATTAATTCAAGGAGAAAATATTAAATCGACGACTATAGATTACATTGGTGAAAATGGAGAGCTTCTTTTGGCTAATCCTCTGAAAAAGGGAAAAGACATCCATTATACATTTAAGTTTAACAAGGTCTTTGATATAGTTGCAACTTATGGTTCTTTATATGCTTTTACATTGTAAATCCATTAACTTATTCTTATTGTGAATTGAATTTGCATTATCAACCTATTATCTCTTTTGTTTTATATGACGGAGGAAGTGTTTTCGGATATTCAGCCTTTAATCCGTTCTGTTCTTGACGGATAAATGTCTGTATATTTGCATATAGGCAAACTGAATCGGGGAAGACGTACACTATGGTATTACATGTTTGTTGGATGCAAATATTATTCTACCAACTTTTTACTTCCACTGTAATATGGTATTCTTATACTTGTTTATAATTTTTTCAAGACTGATCCCAATTCATCATCAGAAAAGGGTTGGGGGTGTCAACTACCGTGCACATTAAATGATCTTTTACCATATTTCTCAAAGTCAGAGCGATGCTATGTTGTATAAAATTAGTGTTCAAATGGTCGAAATTTATAATGAGCAAGTCCGATATCTTCTTTTAGACGGTGTTTCTCACAAGAAATATCCTTTAGTGCAGTCATTAGTTCACAGTAGGATAATACTACAAAGGTTTCACAGCAGGATAATACTATGATGGTTGCATGCTTAAACCTCTATGTTTAATAATCTATTGGCAATACTGCTTCTTTAGATTTTATGCTTGAAATGATACTTAGTTGATAGTCTTTTTGGTATATTTCTTGTTATCCTTGACCTGTAACACCCCTAAGTTCCACATCGTGGAAGCCTGTATGAAGTGAGTACTTATATAGTAGAGCCCATCTCTTACTAACGCCGAGACCTAGTGATGGAAAATCCTACACCGGAGAGGTGGCAAAGTAGGGATAATATCGGTGTTAGTAGGGAGGTTGGCTCATCCTGTGTGGCAACGCCATGTGTTGGCGGATCTCGAAACTTAGCCGAGGCCTTTTGAGGAACAAAACCCCACACCTATATGGTGGCTAAGTTGGGACAATATCTTGCGTGAACGGAGGTGCGGGCTGTTACAGTGGTATCAGAGCTAATACCCAGCCGCAATTGTGGCTCCTATGTGGACCACAGTGCCTGAGTGAGGTGTTTGTGAGCCAACGGGGACGTTGGACTCTGTAGGAGGGGAGAATGTAACACCCTAAGTCCCACATCGTGGAAGCCTGTGTGAAGTGGGTACTTATATAGTAGAGCCTATCTCTTACTAACGCCGAGGCCTAGTGATGGAAAACCCTACACCTGAGGTGGCAAAGTAGGGACAATATCGGTGTTAGTTGGGAGGTTGGATCAGCCTGTGTGGCAACACCATGTGTTGGCGGATCTCGAAACTTAGCCGAGGCCTTTTGAGGAACAAAACCCCACATCTACATGGTGGCTAAGTTGGGACGATATCTTGCGTGAACGGAGGTGCGGGCTGTTACATGACCTACTCAAGCTTTGAGTTCTAAACACTGCCCAAGTTAATGGGATTATTGTGACTGATGCAAGTATGCATGTCGTGAACTCCGCTTCAGATGTATTAGAATTGATGCAACTTGGGTTGGCAAATAGGGTTGTTGGTGCCACTGCTCTCAATGAAAGAAGCACTCGATCGCACAGGTTTATTTTCATAGTTAGACCTTTTTTTGCTTGCATAATGTATGTATATAACTATATTTTATGATGTAGTATTGTGTTTGTTTGTTGCTGAGGTTTTGAATTGAAGAATGGAACTACTACTCATAGCTGTTTGCATTTGGTAGACCTTGCTGGAAGTGAAAGTGTAGACCAGTCTGAAGTTAAAGGAGATAGGTTAAGAGAAGCAAAACATATCAACAAGTCTCCATCTGCTCTTGGAGATGTAATATTTGCATTATCACAAAAAGGTTCACATGTGCCTTATAAAAAAAGCAAGCTCACTCAAGTATTGCAAAGCTCTTTAGGTATATTATAGCTGAAGTAATTTTGTCCATATTGTGACAAGCCTAAAGATAGCAGTAATAGTGTAAGTGTAACTACACAATCAAATTTTCTTGTTTCCTATATATCTTTATAGGCTTGCATTCTATCATCTTTTACATTTTCTATTTCTATTTCTCTGTATTGGTGGGCAGGATAAAACATTTATGTTTGTACATCTAATCCAGAAGTGAAATCATATCCATAAACAGTTAGTACTTTAAGTTTGCTGAAAGGGTATCCGACATTGAATTGGGTGCTGCAGAAAGCAACAAAGAAAGCAAAGATGTAAAAGATTTAAGGGATTAGAATGCTATCTTGGTAGAAATTTTTGCAAGTGAAATTTTCATCAGGTGTTATCTTAGTAGAAAGGATTCATGTAACGACCCGCATTTTGCGCTCGGAGGATCGTAGAATATTTATTTCATTCTCATACAAAGTCGTATGGTCATGTGACTTTGGGGAACGACTATTGGGGTCATTTTTCATGTTCACGATTTTTGTCGAATTTTAAATGACCGTTTTACCCTTGGCGAATCTTGTTTCACCTTTAACTTTTGATTGGTAAGGAGTTTTGACCTGAAACCACTTCCATTGGATTTAAATGATGGTTTACCTTTCCGTAAAGCGGCCACATTAGTCAAACGGACTTGCCGTTTGGGAGATATGGCTGAAATAAGGTTTGGAAGGTGAAAAACAACATGATTGGGCTTAATCAGGTGATTAACAGCTAAGCCCATAACCCATTTTGGGATTAGGGTTATGGGGAGGCTGAAATCAGTTAGGAAACCATCTCATTTCATTTTCTTAGCCACCACTTTCATTTCTTCAAACCTAGTAATGGCCACCAAATCCCAGATCACCTTCTAATCACTTTCTAATCACATATTAGCCAAATCTATATCAAATTAAGGCGGATTAGATCAAAATCGAGATAGAGCTGCTGGAACACATAGGAATTCAACCCAAATCAGTGGAGTTTTCAAATCTATAATTTGTTTATGGCTAAGGTGAGTGATTAGCATGTTTTTACACTAATTAAGGCTAATTAAGGGTGATTAGTGATAATTAGCGAAATTATGGCTCAGAAAAATATGGAAAAATATGAAAAAAAATACTTAATTATTATTTTATGGCTCTAACAAAAATTTGGGTTAACTTGGATTAAGATTGCTAATCCTATGGTTAAAACATGGTTATGGGGATTAAGGGGAAAACATGGGTTTTGGGTATGTTTGATGCATATTAACATGTTACATTATTGTTTTGGTGTTTATGGTTGATTATACATGTTGTTATTACTGTTTGGTATGATTTGTGATTGTATAGAAAAGTTAAAATGGCTGAAAACGCCGTCGTGTGGCGAGAAAGGATAGAAAACAGCTTGTTTGAAACTGTCAGGAATTCGGATCGGATCACCCCTCCCCCCACTCGTGAAACATGTATCATGAACCAGTGCAAGGGAGCGAGCCACGAACCAATCGCCATAACCCGAACCGGAGTACCTCTCACACCAGAAGGCCCACGAGCCGAACCATTCTGAAAAACCTGACCCAAACCGCCGGTGGAGTCACGAGCTTGGGTCACGAACCGACCCGGTGAGAGGGAACGATCCGACCCCGAACCGATGAGCATCAAGCCGCCACTCCAGGGAGCTCACGAGCCGACCCGGACCACTCTAGGGGACACGACCGAACCAGGTTGGTAATCATGAACCGAACCCAAATGAAAATCATGAACCAAACCGATGATGACTGGAGCACAAAGCACACCCGAATCGAATGGAGACTGAACCGAAATGATGACCAAAACCAGAGATGCAAAGGTAGTCCAAATGAGAAGTTAGAACTTAGGATCCAGATGGGAACCAACGAGTTAACTTCATGATTGGACTTTGCTGCGAGACGTGTGCAAAGGGGTTATCGATATCTATAGCTTTAGTTCACCACTGGGAGACGGATTAGTGGCTATGGATCAGCGCAATGGGACCATTAAGACTCCTAAGGGCAAGTGATCGTAGCATGGATATGGATCAGTGCAATGGGGCCATTAAGACTCCCAAGGGCAAGGTGATCATAGCAAATGATTAGTGGCTATGGACCAGTGCAATGGGACCGTTAAGACTCCCAATGTAACACCCTGTATTTTCTGTGAATATAAGAGTAACAAATCAGAGAATAATTAAATTGTAACAAAATAATTAAGGGAAACGAGTTATGCCATTGCGTTCACTCTAAATTCTGCTTGGAATAGAGTCTTAGTTTGTGTAAATCGGACTCCGTATGAAGAAGATATGACCTTCGGAAGTTCCAACAAAAACCAGCCCGAAATTCAAAATTCAGATTTCGAAATTCAAAAAAGATACCCGGGCTGGGCGGGAAAATTCCCGCCTAGGACCCAGGTCGACACTAGGGTCGACCTGGGTAAACAGGTCGATACTAGGGTCGACTTCCCCCTTTTCCTGATCCGGAGACAGATCCATTTTTCTGCACCTGGACGCATTTCTGAACGGATTCGTGAGCTCTAACCTATTTAAACACCCCCAAACCTAGCTTTCTCTCCACACAAGTTCATCCTGCCTATACTCTGCCTCTATTCTAATTAAAAATAAAAATGGCGTCACTACTCTGTTAGAATCAAAACTAGAACTAGTGCATTTTCTTCCAATCTGAATAGAGTTAAAAGAGAATAACTATTTTCTAATCTAATCGATAGTCTACGCCAAAGGAGTGCTATTCAGTGTTAGAATACAGATCCTAGAAATCAAGATTTACCTTTTCAATCGTGAGTACAGTTATCTCATATATGAAATTTAATAATTATCTTGACATTTTTGTGAATCTAGATCTATGGTTATGCATAATTTTCTGTGGATCTATCTTGTTAATATTATTGTGACTATTCTGTATCTATTCCCTCTTTTCTTCCTTTTGGTTTATAGCCAGGCTACAACGAACCTGCACCAAATATCATAAGAGATTAACGCACGAATGCTAAAATTTTGGGACAAATAATGGATAATGCATAATTGGAAATGACTGATCTTTGACTGATTTGAGAAATGGACATATGTTGTAAATTAGATCTAGATCTGTGCATACTCTGTGATTTGGAAGAAGAGGAACTATTGTATGTTAACATATGACTTGGAACTTGGGGACATAACACATGTTTAAAATTAAGATCTGATTTTGAGGTGTTATAATTTAAAGATCTAGATTTTTGGGCATATTTTTATATAATGGTTCATGACTTGAAAAAGGAATATGTGACTTAAGCGTAAAGACCTATATTAAAATAGGATAACTATTAATGTGAATGCACCTAAAAATGGATTTTTGGGTATTGGCATTAAAGGCTATAATTTGGCATTATTCATATTTTATATCATGATTTGGGGCTTTTAGAGAGTATTCTGTACTGTGCAAAGTTTACCTAAAAATTTGGGCATATGTTGTATTATGAATTATAACCATGATTTAGGCATGTAAGTTTAGGCTTAATTTATGATTAGGCAAGATATGTAAATAGAATTTTAAGAAATTTAAATCTGCTAAATCTGTTATTTGCTAAATCTGTTATCTGCTCTGCCAATCTATTGAATTGCCTAATATGCTAAATCTGTTGAATTACCTAATCTGCTAATCTGATGAATCGCCTAATCTGCTAAGATCTGTTCTGTTGAATTACCTAATCTGCTAATCTATTGAATCGCCTAATCTGTTAGATCTGTTATCTGTTGAATTGCCTAATCTACTAAATCTGTTGAATTACCTAATCTGCTAATCTGTTGAATCGCCTAATCTGCTAGATCAGTTATATGTTGAATCGCCTAATCTGCTAATCTGTTGAATCGCCTAATCTGCTAGATCTGTTATCTATTGAATTTCCTAATCTGCTAATCTGTCGAATCGCCTAATCTACTAGATCTGTTATCTGTTGAATTGCCTAATTTGTTGAAAGCTAAATAATTGTAATTTGGGTATGAAAATCGGTAGGCTCGATCTAAGATTGAATAAAACATGGAAATTTGATTAATCTGCTGTAACCTGTAAAGAAGTTTAATCTGTTAAATGAACATAATAGTCTGATATCTGTATAATCTGTATTGGAATAAATTGGCTATGACACGAGGTTAGACTCCGTTTGCGGTAGAAGCCTGCCCGGAACCAACCGGCTTAACCAGCAACCGCAAACTGTCAGTCTAATGTGAGAAGTTAGAACATAGGATCCAGATGGGAAGCAACGAGTTAATTTCATGATTGGACTTTGCTGCGGGACGTATGCAAATGGGTTATCGATATCTATAGCTTTAGTTCACCACTGGGAGGTGGATTAGTGGCTATGGATCAGCACAATGGGACCATTAAGACTCCCAAGGGAAAGTGATCGTAGCATGACTATGGATCAGTGCAATAGGGCCATTAAGACTCCCAAGGGCAGGGTGATCATAGCAAAGGATTAGTTCTTATGGACCAGTGCAATAGGACTGTTAAGACTCCCAAGGGCAAGCGGTCGTAGCAAAAGATTTGGTGATCAAAGTGGTGGATATCGTATGCTTTACGCATTGAGTGAGAGATGTGAGGATGATTGCTATGTTTGACGTTTTATATCACCATGACATGCACACTTCCACCTTACACTTTATGTTAGCGTTACCTTAGAGTACTGTACCTCTTGTTGTGCTAGCTCTTTGGTTGCAGGTCCAGGCCCAGGTATGATTATTTATACCTGTTATTATTCTGTTTTGCTGCTATCACTCATACCAGACTTTTGTCTGACCCAGAGTTTTATGTCTCTTCTTATTACTCTAGGTGCTCTTAAATGAGCAGACTAGAGACAGGTTAAGTGGTTATGCTTGAGAAGCTGTCCGGAGATGAGCAGGAGGCTTCCACATACTATTTACATATATTCTCTTTGTTATTGCTGGTCACTTCTTTGGGCTTTAGTGGTGTACATTTTCTATTTCCTTTTAGAGACAATATTTTGAATTTGTAATAATGGTTTGGATCATAAGTTGTATTTTGGATTCCGCTGCTATGATGGTTTAGTTTTCAGCTTATACACTGTCTGGCCTATTTTTTGTCAAGTTATGTTATTATTATATTTTATTTCATGCGCTGTGAGATATACTACAGGTTCTTAGTGGTTCACTTTCAAATCCTTTTTCCTTTGACAACTGTCACGTGCTAGTCGGGCATTGGCACAACGCGTTTCAAGGGAAATGTCGACTGGTTCGGGGTGGGCCGTCACAATTCAGGAGGATGGGAGGATAGCAGAAAAAGCAATTGAACTGCTGAGGCTTTAATTTTCAACTTTGAAGCTAGATGATGAGGATAATTGTAATTTTATACATTTTTATGTTTTAAATGATTTGTAATTGTATTCTGGATATAAAGCTTTGATTTTTATCAATGAATGGATCATGATGCCTTTAAACCTTCATCTATGTTATTTATTTATTTATTGTTGCACATATATAATATATATAGTTTTTTTTATATATATATTTTGTGGATATATTACAACTGTAAAATAATAGTGGTAATAAATATATTACAACGGTTATAAACAATGGAAAAATTGTAACAACAATAGTGCATAATTGTTGTAATAAAGTTTATTACAACGGTGAAGAACAGTTCTAAAATATGTATTACAACAGTGTCGCAACAGTGCAAAACAGTTGTAAAAGATTTAAGTCTATTACAACTTCTTAATATACGACAGTTACCCCATGGTTGTAAAATATATTTTACAATGGTTTCCACCGTTCTAATATGATCAATTTGTTATAGTATGTGTTGCTGCCATTGTTTGGATCTAACCTCAATCAAATAGTTGCAAAAATCATCAGAAGCTTGGCTTCAGTTGCAAAAATCATCAGAAGCTTGGCTTCACTGCCTATGCATGAGTTAGGATGTTGGTATTCGAGTGGCAGATGGCAACCGGAAACTCTGAATCACATATGCCATCAATCTAAGAAAACAAAGGAGAACATATACAAAATACATTTTGGATATCAAGCTTACTCATAAACCGTTCATGCTAAACTTTGTCTGCTCATTTATCTTTAACCCAGTATCCACCCAACCGCTTACTTCCCTTCCTTTGTCATCGAAACTAATAAGCACAACATTACAACATTACTGTCAATGTAGTTATGATAACAACCTCCAACCCTTTTTTTAGGGAAGATTAAATTAATAAGTGAGGCAACACTGGCCATCTTTGCTTGATCAGTATCTCGGACCATTGATTCGTTTTTTTCAGTGAAGCTTGGGGATGGTGAGTTCTCTGAATGTGGGAAGCAATCTCCGCTTGGTGACAACACACAGTTGAAGAGCATAAAATTGAAGAAATTGAGGAGCAAATATAAAAAGAAGAAATATGAGTGACTGAACTAAATGCTCCACGATCTTGCATGTTGGCATTTTTCAAAAATCAGATCAGTTTCTAACAAATACTATGACATATGACAGAAAAAAGCTAATCATGCTATCTATCATTTGCTTACTACATCCTATAAATCTAACATTGTATAATATAATTGACACATGCACGTGTGCCATTTACGCCTTAACTTTTGGATGATGACGTACCAAAATATACCATGCTTGTATAAACAAATGTGAGCTGATATCTTGCAACAAATATATTACAATGCATAAAAATGTATAGTGGCCCGGTAGCATAATATAAATGTAAGGTGGAACCATATACGTACGTCAATTAACAAATTGTAATCATTTGCCAAGTTCCGCAATGTGCACCTTATTCAATGAAAGTTTCAGATATGAACTGAGCACAAAGTCCCAAAATCATAGCAGTTGAAAATTAAGAAGAGTTGATGTTATCAACCATGAGCCTTTATATTGCCCCATTTTCACATGAAATCATAGTTCAGAGAAGATTATCTGTAAAAAGTAGCAAAATCGTTTTACAGTAATAAATTAATCATCATTTTATAGTCATATAACATCTTGAAAGTTATTTATTGACAGAAGGTAACATAATAATAATAATAGAATATAATTTGCATTTGCAAGAAGGATACTTGATGCGTAATGATCTAAGCCAAAAAATACTTAAGCACACAATACATATCTTTAACGAAATGATTTAAAAAGCATGAAATAAATTCAAAAGCCATCAAATAAATTAAACAGATAGAACACGAAGAATACAAAAAATTATAATGATTTTACCTCATGTGTCCTCAAGGCGGAGTAAGGATTGAGCCTGTCCTCAAGGCGGAGTAAGGATTGAGCCCGTGGCAGAAGCGAGGAGTGGTAGATTTGGAAAAACAACGCAAAGAGCATCAAAAATTAAACCAATGAGTATGACTGAAGGAAATATAAAAATATTTTACATGAGATGTCGTCGTCGAGGAGGATTAGCGGCTGATCCAGTTGCAGAAGTGAAGAGGAGTGGTAGATCTGGCGAGAAGTGGAAAGAAGAAGCCAAGTTTTGAGCATGGTTCGAGCAGATAGAGGGCGAACAAGGAACTCGACATGGCGGGTCTGAGGCAACGAAGGCAGTAAGATGTAAGAACAGGAGGAAATAAAGTTGGAACAAAGTAGTCGGTGAGTATTAAGGAAATTTGGTGGAATTTTAGGGTTGAAAAGAAGTGACAAAATGAAGAAACTGAGAAGAAGCGAGAGCCAACAGAGAAATAACGTGGGGAGAAGTAAAAGAATAAAAAATAGGGAAACTTGTTAACAAAACTTACGGCATAGTGGGACGGTAAATGACATGGCTACCGTGAATTTCTATTGGTTGGTGCATTCAGGTATTTCAAGGGTGAAGGGCTATTCTAGAATAGCAAAAAAGCTTCACCACACCAAAGTATTGGTATTATATATATATATATATATATATATATATATATATATATATATATATATATATATACACACACACACACACGCACATTTCATTTTCGTTAACGTTCACATCTATTTACTATATTCCACATGCAAACTCCACATATCCAATTATTATTCATTCCAAAATTATACGATGTTGATATATATCCATATGCTTTAGCTATCGTCAGGGGTGCATACAGGATTACATTTGAGAAGGGCCAGTAAATAGCAAAACGCATCTACAAAAAGTTATATATTGATATACAAAAATTTGTTATTTTTTTCATACCAAAAAACAAAAAAGTTACTTCATATAATTCTTTCATCTACAATTGTTCCCATCGAGATTTCATATTCGAATTTTTTGCATAATGGCTTCATTGTCAATTTCTTTGAAACTATCCTTCTCAATATATGTAACCAAACAAGCATTAAGCCAATTGTCTTCCATACAACTGCGCAATAAATTCTTGACAATTTTCATAGCAGAGAAAGCTCTTTCAACAATTGTAGTTGCTACAGGTAAAGTCAATGCCAAAACAATGAGTTCGTGCACAAATGGGTAAATTATATGTCTTTTTCTTTCAACCATTTTTTTTTGCAAGAGTAGCTATGTCTTTAATCACCAAAAACTCATCATCCGAGCACATATCCATAATATAAGTTTCAAGTTGATTCTCAAGTACCACAATATCATACATCATGAATATTTGAGGAAAATCATGATGGAATGGTTGATAAGGACCTTTTTGCAAATACGATCGCCGAACACAATCTTTATCATTTGGATTATAATTCCATATAGAACATCGTAAACCCGAGCCCAAAGGACGATTTTCATAATCGATGTCAACACGATCTCTTTTTACCAAGTTATTATATGCATCTTCGGTCAACGATGAAATAGACTCATTTATCGTGTGTTTTGTTCTGGTGACAAATTTGTCCATTGAGAATGATAGAATGAAATTGCAATACTCTACGAAAATAAGAAAAACATAGTAGAAGTTTGACAAATTTTGACAAAATTTGTCAAACTAGAAAAACCAGATATACCAGTTGAATTTGCCACAATCACTGTAAACTAATTAGATCTGAGATTCTGAATTACAAAATAAAGTTTGAGATTAGTACCTATTAGAAAGTAGCAACAATAATTGAGCAATAAAGAAGAATTGTTGACATAGAACCGTAATTGATTTTGGAAGAAAACAACAAGGATGGGGTATATACTTAAGGCTTCACGAAACTATGGAAATTGCAAAAGTGAGAACCGTACAGAGAGTATAGAGGAGTGAGGAGTTATTGCGGCAGTATAGGCTGAATTAAAGAAACTGCAATTTTGCTATTCAAACCCTATAATTTTAATAATTCAAAGGAGGTCTAATTGTCAATTCTTATTAAATGTTAAGTGCAAATTTTAAAATGCCCGGGGGGTCAGCTGACACCCCTAGGCCATACATATATTCGCCTCTGGCTACCGTCCTACGATCTGTACATTGTATGATCTCAACATTTTTTATATGACATATAATTTCTCAACTAATTGAAAATGGAAATGCACAGTTTAGGACACTTTTATACGTATTTTAACAATGAAAATGTCATATGCCGTTAGAATGAAATACGAACTTTAGCCTGATTTTTTCAACATCATCAAATACTAGGTTTTGTATCCTTGATTGATCACCAATGAAGAATCGGCTACAAGCAAATTTTAACTAATCTTATTATATACAAAATCATCTTGAATCATATTATCATTAAATTGAAAAAAG
This sequence comes from Allium sativum, assembly GCA_030737875.1. NCBI lineage: Eukaryota > Viridiplantae > Streptophyta > Magnoliopsida > Asparagales > Amaryllidaceae > Allium > Allium sativum. The sequence continues at coordinate 472,445,990 of CM060923.1, read as the reverse complement.
GCTTTTGTTAAAAAGTTATTTGGTGGAAACCAGTGTGCGTACAGTTGTCTTCTCTGCTGGAATCCCTGATGTCTTGAACGTGGTTTGCCCATTGCAACAAATATATTTAAAACTATGAATGAAATGATGGCTATACATACAAATTGTTTGCTACATGCTCTTTTTTCCTTTTGCTAAATTGTATCGAGTCTTCGGACAAAAAAAGATCCAAAACCATAAAGAAGCAGGGTGTTTTGTTCTATAATACATCATCAAACTTCCTATGCTTTATCTTAAACAACAAAAAATGCAACAACCATATTCAGTTAATGTTTTTTAGGTGTAGTTTGTGTGACACTGGAAACACCATCTTAAACAACTTCTCTCTTCCCCTTATAATTCTACTATAACAAGCTACATTTATTACACCTTTGTTTACATTCTTTCTTCAATGTCCTTCCGATAGTATCACGAGCGCAGTCAGCTTTGATCTCACTAAAACTGTCATTCCGATGTGAGTGTAATCTGTCAACTTTTTTACTTGTTCAACCGTGAGATGTAATCAAGTTGATGGGCCGAGAAGATTTCGGTTTAATAGCGTTGCATTACTGTTGAAATTTGTAGGCAACAAATAATCTATGCAGATTTTATGGAGAGATTTGTTGCCATATTTGTGGACATTTAAGACGAAGATTATTTGGTGCTTATCCAAATAAATTTATGACATATATGAAGATAATTTGGGTGCCAAGTTTACTTAGAGGTCAAGAAAATTTGAGTATGAAGCAATTCACTCTATAAAAGGCCAAGGTAACATCTTCATTAGGTGTGGAAAATTTACCATTGTTCTTCATTATCTTTCTCCTCAAATTGTTTAGCCAATGGATGTTCTTTACCTATTTCTCAATAAGGTTATTTGTTCAAGTTGTGTTTGTTTGTAACGATAGTTGAGATCGATTGTAAACAATTTTATCATTGAATCAATAAAAAGGGTGGTTGGGTGGAATATAGCACGTTCATGTTTCCGATATTTGTTTATGTTGTTGTTTATTTTCAATCAAATTCATCTTCAAATGATGGATGAAAAAGATCCTACTTTTTTGGCATTTTCCAAGCTTCCGCTGCACACAAAACCCAACAGTTGGTATTATAGCTCAGATCATCGCATATCTTGGAGTGTTTGTTGGATTGAAGATTGTAGATATCAGAGGTGATGACGTTTTCGAAGATGGTTATTTTGAATGGAAAGAACTGAGGTATATGGAAGCCAAAGATGAAGGACATTCTATATCTCAATGATTTGCATGATCTCATTGATGGAGATGGGGGAGAAGCCCTCAAATATGGATGAGGGAAAGTGGAAGAAAATTGATAAAAAGGCGACTGCGTTGATTCGCCGGTATTTGGATGATTCGGTGTTCCACCATGTGTCAAGTAGTGAATCCGCAAAGGCGTTGTAGGACAAATTAGTATCTTTGTATGAGTCGACGAGTGTTACAAGTAAGGCTTTTCTGGTTCGAAAGTTTGTACAACTTCGATTAGATGAGGAGAAGTCTATTGCAGAGTATTTGAACGAATTTCAAGAAGTGATCAATCAATTGAAAATTTTGAAGGTCAATTTTGATGATGAGTTGCAAACTCTTTTGTTGATGAGTTCTTTTTCAGGAAGCTGGGAGACTTTGGTTGTTTCATTGAGTACTTCCAATTTTAATGGAACTATCTCTTTAGAAACGGTTCGAAGCAGTCTTTTGAATGAGGAGCTAAGGGGAAAAGGGTCGGAGTTGAAACCGGTTCAAATTGAGGCGATGGTAGCGAGGGACTCGAAGGATATGGTTTGGAAGAAAAAGGGAGCCAAAGGTTAAGGTGCAATCACTTGTTTCCATTGAAAGAAGGATGGTCACAAGCTCAATGATTGCTATTCATATATACAAGATATGAAGAAGCGCAATGTGATAGTAGCAGTGATGAGGCACTTGCAGGCTTTGCTGAAGGTTGAGAGGTGTGGCCATTAGTGGGCGATGGTGGAGGTTTTAATGATGTTAGTTGAGAAAAAAAGGTTAAAAGTGAGAGCTAAGTTGGCTGATTTTGAGTGGAGGAGATGTTGTGATTTGGCATCAAAGGTGAAGTGTTGAAATTTGTGACACGGAAATCACAATTGTGCGCAACAAATAATCCATGCAGATTTTATAGAGAGAATTGTTGCTATATTTGTGGGACGTTTAAGGCAAAAATTATTTAGTACTTATTCAAATAAATTTATGACGTATATGAAGATAATTTGGGTCGAGGTCAAGAAAACTTGGTTATGAAGCAATTCACTCTATAAAAGGCCTAGGTAACATCTTCATTTGGCATGGAAAATTTGTCATTGTTCTTCATTATATCTTTCTCCTTAAATTATTTAGCCATTAGATATTCTCTACCTATTTCTAAATAAAGTTATTGGTTCAAGTTGTGTTTATTTATAACGATAGTTGAGATCGATTTTAAACAATTTTTTTATTATTGAATCAACAAAGAGGGTGGTTGGATGGAATATTGTGTGTTCATATTTCCGATATTTGTTTGCATTGTTGTTTATTTTCAATCAAATTCATCTTCAAGTGACTGAGTGAAAAAGAACCTATTTTTTTGGACGTTTTGTCAAACTTCCGCTGCGCACAAAGCCCCAACATGCACAACTCAATCTTCAATTAACTTTTCTTATTTCTTATGTTTACATTAAACAATGATTTCGGAATAATAACCTCCTTCCCCTTGCCTATGTTGTCAAAAAATTTCATTTACTTGCTGCCTTTTCTCTAGTTGTTTTCGCTTTGAACCATGGCACTAAACTTTGCACTCATTAGCACATTCACATAAGTGTTGGTTGTACTATAATCACATTTCCTTAGTTTTCTTCCTAACAAATTACTGCTAACTTGATTCTAATTAGGGATTGGTTTCCAATATATTTTAATTAATCAAATTTATTTGCTACCTCACCGTTTCTTTCCTATCTGTTAGCTTATTTTCCAATTTCCTACACGAAAGACAAGTGTTCTGCCCACTTTCAGCTAAGCGTAATTTAATTTTCAATGTCCTTTTCCCTTTCCCTTTTTAATAGGTTTACTGTATAAGAAGAAACTCTTTCTTTTCCTATTTACTTTCTTTTGGAAGCCTTAAATTTGAGTTTAGAATGCAGATTTTTCTTCACATGTTGTGTCTTTTATAACACTAATCAATTTGAAATTAAAACATAAATATTGAACTTCTTGGCTATGCGATTACTATGGGTGATGAAATATATAAAACATATTGGTTATTTTTCATGAACATTTTTCTTCTATTTTTTCTATTTCGTTATTCATTTTCTTACTGCCAAAATCTAAATTCTTATTACACGTTTTAAGCATAATTTATTGTGAAATTTTCAAATTCAAGCTTTTGGGGTATGGGGTTTTATTTTGAAGAGAAAGAAAGAATAAAGGAAGAGGGAATGAAATATTGTCTTTGTCCCACATCATGAAATAAGCAAGAACTTCCCTATATATGTAAAAACCTTATGTACCATATCAAAAGAAAGAAGAGAAGGAAGAGACAAGGCAACGCATGAACATGACATGGATATTAATATTTAAAATGTCAAAAGATGGGCCTTAGACCTTTGGGGTCTCGTGATCCATTGGGCTATAGAATGACCGATGGGTTTGGACTGTTGTATTTTTTAATTACGGCACACGCATTTCAAAATTCGCAATGCTTCAGAACACTGCAAAATGGCGCCTTGTTTCAAACTGAAGGGATACGACGTTTCCGAATAGAAATGGATATGACCGTTACAAACGGTTGCGACAGTTCATGGATAGACCCCTCTGGGCGCTTATAAATTCCAACACCCAGAACTGTTACAAATAATTCTGAAATTTCTTCTTCTTCCTTCTACATTATGCGACGCCATTAAACTGATGCAAAACGGTTCTGTCCGAAACACTTCTAAAGTGTTTCTATTCTTAAAGCGTTGTAGAATTATTGTATTCTTCTTCCTCTTCATTTCTGTTTTCTATATTGCATCATCAGAAAATAATAATCAAAGTGTTCTTGATCGGATTAAAGCCGTACAAACTTTAAATCTGATTTCGATGTTCCAAGGCTTTATTGAATCCTGAAAGTCGATAGTTCGATAATCAATTTGCACCTGGTGGATTGAACAATTGTCTGAAAGAATTTGTTCCGCAAATCCTTAAAGTCTGAAGTACGACAATATTCATCATCAAATAGCCTCAAATCACAAAATTCCCCAACATAATTTACATGCTCATAGTAATCATGGAAGGTTTGAGCGCATTGCAAGTTATGAATCAGCATTTGACGAAATTGGAGCGTTTTGATGGTGAAAACTTCACTCGTTGGCAAGAGACCATGAAGTTCTTCTTGATCACTTTGAAATTGTTCTATATCTTGGAAGACGATTTGGAAAATATACCATGGGAAATCACTGACGAGGATGCCGCTCTGAAGGCAAAACGAGCATAGCATAAAGAGGATGATTTTCTATGCATAAGGCATATTCAGAATGCATTGTCTACTCCAGTTTACAATGCTTATAGGGCCTTGGAAATTGCAAAGGAACTCTGGGCTGCTTTGGAGGGCAAGTATCGCTTATCTAAGGCAAGTAATAAAAAATCTCTTATTTATAATTTTATGGATTTCAAAATGGTTGACAACAAGTCCATAGTTGGACAAGTAAGTGAAATACTACTGTTGGTGAATCAAGTTAAAGATTCCGGTATTGATCTCCCTGAATCTTTTGTTGTCAGAGTTATTATTTCGAGACTCCCGAGTTCTTGGAATGATTACAAGAAAAATTGAAACATGCGGAAACAGATTATGATTAAGACGGTTTACACCATCATCTTCGTATTGAAGAGGATTCTCGTAAACACGAACTAGAAGATAATCTGCAAACTGAGTCTCAGGCTAAGGAAAATAATGTTGAAATTACTGATAAATTGAAGCCTCAGAAGAGACACAGTTTAAGAAGAATGGTAATTCCAAGAACAAAAAGAAGGGTGCCTGTTACTATTATAACAAACCCGACCACTATGCCCGAGACTGTCTTCTTTGGAAAAAACAATAGAAACGAATGTGGTCGAAGAAAAGCTTGTGGCTGTCGTATAAGAGGAAAACTCCGTTAATGGCATTGATAATGATTGGCGGCTCGATACTAGAGCAACCATTCATGTTTGCAAAGACTTTAATCTGTTTAAGACTTACGAAGAGAATAATGGAGAATCCAGCGAAGTTAATAGCGCAAACAAAGTTGCAAGCAAAATTCTGGGAAAAGGCACAATTGAACTTACATTCACTTCTGGGAAAGTTTTTACATTAGTTAATGTATTTTATGTACCCGATATGTGTAATTTGGTTTCTGAATACCTTCTTAATAAAGGAGGATTCAAGATGGTGTATGAGTCTGATAAGTTGGTGTTGTCCAAGAACAACAAATTTATTGGACAGGGATATTCTTGTAACGAAATGATTAAGTTGAATCTAATGTAGAAATCTTCTACTTATATTGTTGATTCTTTTAATTTATGGCATGGTAGACTAGGACATGCTAATTATAAGTCTCTTAGAAATATGCATAAATTTGGATTAATTTCTGATTGTGATTTCGGTTCCATCTCCAAATGTGAAATTTTTGTTCAAGCAAAAATACATCGGAAATCCTTTAAATATGTAGAAAAGAAAACTGATTTGCTTGATTTGGTATATAGTGATGGGGGTTACTTAAAAAGTCATATCACCTATGGTGGTAACCAATACTATTTAACATTTATTGATGATTATACTAGATATGCTTATGTATATCTAATGAAATCGAAAGATGAGGTTTTTGATAAATTCAAAATTTACAAAGCAGAAGTCGAAACATAATTAGGAGTTAAAATTAAAGTGTTACATTCAGATTGGTGAATATTTTTTAAATGAGTTTATTTTGTTTTGCAAACAAAATGGTCTAATTCACCAGTATACCGCCCCGTATACACCACAACAAAATGGAGTAGCTGAGAGAAAAAATAGAACTTTAGCAGAAATGGTTAACGCGATGCTCAGAAGTTCTAATTTAACTTATAACTTGTGGGGTGATGCTATGTTATCTACATGTTACATTTTAAATAGAGTACCACTTAAAAAGAATAATATTTCCCCTTATTAATTATGGTTTAATAGAAAATCTAACCTTACTAGACTTAAAGTTTGGGGTTGCTTAGCATATGTTAGAAAACCTGAGCTGAAACGACCTAAGTTAGGAAATAGGGCATTTAAGTGTGTTTTCATAGGATATTCTCTGAATAATATAACTTATAGAATTCTTGTTCTTGACCCCTTAGAAGTTACAGAATCTGTAGATGTAGAAAGAATATGTAGATGTAGAATTCTTTGAAAATCAAACTATTGAAAATCCATTGAGACCATCTTGTCTTGAACCAGCTATGACTAATGATTTCAATGATGATGAATATGCTTCTGCTCAAAACAATAAGGAAGTGTCAGTACCAGATAATAGTACTCAACACAGAAGAAGTAAAAGAGAGAGAATAGAGAAGGACTATGGTCCTGACTTCATAACGTATCTCGTAGAAGACAATAAGGATGAAGTCCTTAATGTGAAAAGATATGTAATGAACGTCAATGATGATCCTAAAACTTATTCATAAGCTATGAGTTCTAGAGATTCTAATTTCTGGAAAGGAACCTATCAATGATGAAATGAATCCCATAACGTTAAACCATACTTGGGTTTTAACTGATTTACCTCCTGGTGCTAAACCTATAGGATGTAAATGGATATTCAAGAAAAAGTTGAATACAAATGGATCCATTGATAAGTTTAAAGCCGGAATAGTTGCTAAGGAATATAAACAAAGACAACGATTAGAATATTTTGATACATATGCTTCGGTTGCTCGCATATCTTCAATACGCTGTTTAATAGCACTTGCATCGATTCATAATTTGGTCATACATCAAATGGATGTAAAGTCAGCCTTTCTAAATGGAGATTTCGAAGAAGAGATATATGTGGAACAACCTGAAGGTTTTATATTACCCCAGGCCAAGAAAATAAAGTTTGTAAATTAGTCAAATCCCTTTAGGGCCTGAAGCAAGGTCCCATGCAATAGCCTAAGAAGTTTGATAAAGTTGCACTGTCATTTGGATTCATTGTTAATGATGTAGATAAATGTATTTATAGCAAACCCGATAACAACGGTTATGTCATAATATGTTTATACATTGATGGCATGCTGATATTTGGTTCCAATATATCATGTGTGAATGAAACTAAGAAGTTTCTATCTTTTAAATTTTATATGAAAGATTTAGGAGAGGCTGATGAAATTTTAGGAATTAAAATCATTAGTAAAGCGGGGGAGTTATTACTAACCCAGTCTCATTACATTAAGAAGTTCTTAAAGAAGTGTGGTCATTACGATGACAAGCTAGCACCAACTCCTTTAGATCTAAGTATCAAATTAGAAAAGAACACTGGATGTACCATTTCTTAACTTGAGTATTCTAGTGTTATTGGGAGCCTTATGTATGCTATACATTGCACTAGGTCCGACATCGCACGTGTCGTAAGTGTATTGTGTCGATTTACGAGTAACCCAGGTTTTGAACACTAGAAAGCCAGCTCTAGAGTTTTAGCTTACTTGAAAGGAACCATTAACTATGGTTTATCTTATAAAGGATATCTTGCTGTAATAGAAGCATATAGTGATGCAACCTGAAACAATGTAGAATCCAAATCTAAATCTACGACTGGATGGATATTTACATTAGGAGGCGCTGGTGCATTTTAGGCTTCCAAAAACAGACCTGTAGATCTGATTCAACTATGTTATCAGAATTGATTGCATTAGCAGATGCATGTAAGGAAGCGGAATAGCTTAAGAATTTGTTAATGGAAATCTCATTGTGAAAGAAGCCATCTTCAACAGTCTTAATAAACTATGATAATCAAGCAACAATATAAAATGTATCTAATAAGACATATAATGGAAAATCTAGACATGTGAGTCTATGACATTAAATGGTTAGAAAGTTACTCAAAAGTGGAGTTATAACTGTTGACTACATAGAAACGAAGAAAAACTTGGCTGACCCACTTACAAAAGGTCTTCCAAAGGCTATGGTTTCTATAAAGTCAAAAGAAATGGGACTAAGGTCTGTGAATGAAGATTGATCATCCTTAACAGAAACCCAACTTGTGTCTTGAAAAGGATAGACAAAGATCAATGGGTACCAACAAGTTAAGAGTATGATTATGAACACTAAAACAATTATCCCATAATATTTAGTGTTGGATTCTGCAAGAACAAAGGATGGATAATATCCTTAATAAGTCTAGAAACCGTAAAAGGTATATCGCAGAAACACCCTAAGAGACTTACCTATATGAGTATGGAAATTATGTCGTTTCCTAGGAAAGTAAGACCGCTTTCTAAAGTAGACTCATGAACCAGGATTAAAGCAAACGACCATTAACTTGCTAAGCAATGTAGAACACTATAGCTAAGGAAAGCAACATGTATGATTGTTCCGATTTTATCATTAAGGGATACTTGGTTCAAGATTCGTTCACCATACAATCTCGATAGAGCTTTGAAGGTTTACACTAAGTAAAGGTTCAAATCCAAATGATACCTTTTATTTATGTGTTGTTTCCACAATGATGAAAAACTTGGTCATAAAACTACATAGGCTTGATCCCATTTGGGTATGTAGGAAGTCACACTAGTGATTCAACATCCATTTTATTTCTTTATTTTGAAAACTAGGGAGATTGTTGTGAAATTTTCAAATTCAAGCTTTTGGGGTATGAGGTTTTATTTTGAAGAGAAAGAAAGAATAAAGGAAGAAGGGATGGAGTATTGTCTTTGTCCAACATCATGAAATAAGCAAGGACTTCTCTCTATATATGTAAAAGCCTTGTGTATCATGTTGATGTCAAAAGTTGGCCACTACTGACAATCAACCCCCAATCGTTTGGAGAGCACACAAATAATGATTATGAAATGCATAAAACGTAAAGAAAAAGAGGAGCACACACAAATTTTTTATAGTGATTCGGCAAAGACGATGCCTACCTCCACTTTATATGTATTACTTTTGCTTTAGATTACAAGTACAATGCTTTTTCTGTTTGAAGAAAAATGAGAGATGAGAAGTTTTTTTAGAGGAGAAAGCTTAGAATGCTTCAGCCTCTGGAGACTCAGGAGAAATCCAGAAAAAAGGTTTTCCTTTCTTGGATTCGATCCCCTTTTTCCTCTTTGAGCTTTGAGGTATTTATAGGTGGAGATGGCGACTTGGGCTATTGTGATGTGGCCCGACCATTTCAGGAAAGTCTGGACGCGTGGAGTGCATTCTTTGGTTGGAAAAGCGGCTGGAAGACTGATTCCCCTATTTGTAAATAGTATCCTCGAAAGTTGTGGCCTACATGGCATCCACGGTGAGGTACATCAAAAGTATAGCTTTGTCCGGATGTGGTTGACTGCCTTTACTACCTTGAAAGTCAGGATAAGCATCGGAATAGCTCAGTTGAATATTTCCATGCTGGTTCGAGATACTCGGCCGATGCACTTTGTATGGGAGCGAGATATTCAGTCGACTGAGAGAACGATTCCTCCGGAGTGAGCTGTCAGCTGATGAGAATTGGCTTGGGCCGATGCGTGACTGTTTCAGACCAAGCTTCTGCTAGGTTTTCTGGAGCGTGATCTATCCAGTGTGGCTGATTGCGCGTTTGTGCTTCGATCTGACCCATTGCGGCCCTTGTCGAAAAGAGGGTTAACACTTTGCCCCTCAGAATGCATCTTCTTTGGTAGAGGGAGGTGTGTTCTGAAATATGATTCGAAGAACAATTGCTCGAGCAGCTATGGTCATGTCGGACCATATTAAGGCTAGAAATCCAACGGCTCCGATGGCTATATTAAGGTCGGAAAACCGATGACCGAATTAGGTTGTATTAAGACCAGAAAACCAGCAACCACCGGGAACCGTATTAAGGCCGAAATGATGATCACCGTCTTTATGAGATTCAGTTCATGCAAAGAAAAAATAAGCCATTCTTAAACTGGAGAAGGCTGATGGGTCAAGCATTTTATTTCACTTGGATTTGAGGGGTGGCGAGCATTAACCATACTCGGCTTAGAGAGGTGGCGAGCATTAACCATAATCGGCTTACAGAGGTAGCGATCATTAACCATACTCGGGTTAGAGAGGTGGCGAGCATTAACCATACTTGGCTTAGGGAAAGTGTTTTTTATGCCTGACTCATGTTAAATTAATATGCCCAGTGAGCAGTAAACGCTCGTGGTGCAGAAAAGAGGGTGAGTATAATCCATACTCAGTTTAAGATTTTTACCGTACTCGGCTAGTGGAGTAGGTTTTTTTGGAAATAGTGGTGGGCTTCCACGCTGACCACATTTAATAAAAGGGGGCGAGCATCAACCATGCTTGGCTTAGAGTTTCCAAACATAATCCATGTTTGAAAAGGAAAATTCATAGCTGTTGTTGACACACTTTTTGGTTAAAGTTGTCACACATGGAATCTCTGGTTAACAATATGCTCAAGTATCGAGAACACCATTAGAAGACAGGAAGCGATCAGTTGAAGTCGCATCACAAACAAAGAATGACCCGAAACACCTACCAAATAACCCTTTTTGGGCCCGAAAACATCAGTTATGGAGCTTTACTCCATAACTCTTGTAGCCCTCTGAATTAGCTTCAAGTAGAGCTCTTGTTGGCCAAAACGGACTTACGGTTTGGAAATTATTCCCATTCCTGTAAACGCACTCAGAACCAAGAATTTGGATCCTGACACCTGTTCGCCCCCTTTGGGCTCGCCCCTCCTCGGCTCGTGGCACCTCCTCGGCTCATGAAGCACTCTTCTTCTACTCGTGAACCAGCTCCGGCTCGTGGAGCATATATGGATCACAACCTCCATTACCACGACCCGACAATGGGCTCACCAGTCACCACACCCGTACTCACGATTTACCTCTGGCTCGCGCTCGTGGACCACAACCCCGTCCCACCTGGGTATAATGCTGCGTAGAGATATTGACCTTTTCTAAAGGCTACTTATGCTCCTACTTTCCCGGATTAGGTGCCACGTGCCTCATTACGAACCGGCCCTCCAAGAGGCTCTCCTACAGATATAAATACACCACCACATGGAATTTTGAAGGGACTTTTTGGCTGGGACTTTCCCCTACATCTACACTGTCTCTGCCATTACCGAGTGCAAGGATTTTCCACCTTTCTACATAAAACTTCTCCTCTTTAATCTCAATTAACACACAGATTGTGTCTGCATGTAACTGATTCTTGTAATCTATCAATATAACAATAAGATTATAAAGTGGACGTAGGCTACATCTACAGCCGAACCACTATAAAAACTTCTTGTGTCTCCTCTTATTTATCATTTTCTACATTCTATGATCTGCATTTGGGTGTCAGTGCCAATTTTAAGTCTAGCATTTTGGCGCACTAGGAAGGGGGGCACGCGAAAACTTCTCCTTCTAGCTTGGATTATCTGGCAACTAGATCAATGACAATCAGAAGGAAGAAAACTGGAACTTCCTCTCATGTTGAGGATGCCGATGCTGAAGGCACTAGAAACGAGGCAAGCCAGGGGAATTCTGTTATGGAGATCCTTCTGCATACTTGATTAGAGAAGAAATGGATGGCATTCTCACTGAATTGAGAACTCAGATGGCAAGGCAAGATGATCTCCTCTAGAAATAACAGGAGATGATCGATGGATTCTTCGCTCGGATGGAAGGAAGGCCGAGCAACGATCAGTGCATTGGAAATGAAGTCACTGAAGCGGCTCATGCATCACGTGGACTCAGGGGCAACACCCTCGCTCTTGGAAACAGTCAGGCTCAACCATCTTCGGCTCTGATTCAAATGAATGCCAGAATGTAAGTTCTCGTTCCACACCAGGACTCGGCTCGTGATGGGCATCCAACTCCGGCTCGTGATGGACTTCTAGATCCGGCTCGTGATGGGGACCCATGACCTGGTCGGCTCGCCTCCCATGGCCTACGAACCGGTCCTTACGACCCACTCCCAACAGCTCACCAACAGCTTTCGCACTCTCCTGCACTCAACATTAGGGGCACCAACTCTGATATCGGCAATTTGCAACAGCTTTTTGAAGGAAATCGGTAGTAGATCTGATTGAACGCCTTTCGAGAGGCCATACTTGTAACACCCCGAATTTCGGTTAATGCTAAAATTCACAAATTAAAGAATAACTAATCCCAGATGTGGGAGTTAGGGGAAACTGGTTGCACCATTGCGTTCGTCTCGGAAAAATACGCGAAATAGAGTCTGAGTTTTCGAAAATCGGAGTCCGTATGAAGAAGATATGGACGAACGAAGTTAGGCAGAAAAACCGGAAACTAGCCAGAATGCACTGGCGCACTTGTGAAGTGCGCCAACACAAAAATGCACTGGCGCACTTGTGAAGTGAGCCAACACATTTTTACACTGGCGCACTTGGGAAGTGCGCCCGTGCTGAGCCAGGAAACCTTCACAGTTTCTAGAGAGTTCTGTGGTTGGGTGCACCAGTTTGGGGTTTGGGCTTGGTCTTAGGGCTGGTTTCTGGAAGGTTCCGAAATCTAAGGGTCCTAATCTAATTTAGGGTTAATCTAAGGGCCTAAAACACTCACCTAATCTATAAATACACCCTAATACTACCCTAATTCATACTAAAAAATAGAAATGATGCCACCATGCCGCCAAAATCAAACTTGAGAGGAACCTCCACTAGTTTATGAAGAAAGTTGCAAGCTAATCAACCTCTAATCATCATCTTCTTCTTGTATAGCAACTAGTTCTACTACATAAGTTTTCTAATCTTGGTTTTGGTGAGTTTCTATAGACTTAACAATCAATTGTTAAATTGATTATGATAGGATATGATAAGATATGGCTATGTTTGTGGAATCAATGTGTTTATGCAAGTTTAGTATAGTGTATGTTGTGTGCTATTTGCAAGTTTAATGCTATGTTTTATGATGCAAAACACTATGTTGAACATTGATTCATATGTAACATGTTATGCAAGCTATATGGGAGATTATATGCAAGTCTATATGTAACATGTTATGCAAGTTAAGTATTTGATTTTATGCATGCTAAGTATTTGATTTTATGCATGCTAAGTATTTGATTTTATGCATGCTAAGTGTTTGGTTTTATGCATGCTAAGTATTTGATTTTATGCATGCTAAGTATTTGATTGTATGCATGCTAAGTATTTGATTTTATGCATGCTAAGTGTTTGGTTTTATGCATGCTAAGTATTTGATTTTATGCATGCTAAGTATTTGATTGTATGCATGCTAAGTATTTGGTTTTATGCATGCTAAGTGTTTGGTTTTATGCAAGTTTGTCTCTTTTTATGATATGCATAATATATGCAAGTTTGTCTCTAAGTATGGCATGTTATGCAAGTTCATATGCAAGTTATGATATATGTTTATATGCAAGTTATGATGCAAGTTCATATGCAAGTTATGATGCAAGTTCATATGCAAGTTATGATATATGTTTATATGCAAGTTATGATGCAAGTTCATATGCAAGTTATGATATAAGTTCATATGCAAGTTATGATATAAGTTCATATGCAAGTTATGATATATGTTTATATGCAAGTTATGATACATATTCATATGCAAGTTATGATGCAAGTTCATATGCAAGTTATGATATATGTTCATATGCAAGTTATGATGCAAGTTCATATGCAAGTTATGATGCAAGTTCATATGCAAGTTTATGTGCAAGTACATATGCAAGTTGTCTCTTTTATGATATGCATAATGCAAGTTTGGGTTAAATACTAGTTGGGTTTAATGTATGCTCATATATGCAAGTTGACACCTTTTGAACCCATGATAAAGTTATAAGCTATGTTGGTTAAAACCATGACATTTGTGATGAATCTTCCCTTTTATTATGTCACGTTACGAGAACGAATTACGTGGGGAACGATGGGGTTAATATGCATGTTAATAAAATGATGTGGAATGGGTATGCTTAAGAGTAACATAAATTAAATGGACATAATTGGGAATTTACCTATTGAGTTAGGTCTACCCATATTATGGAGTTGGGAATTTACCTATTGAGTTAGGTCTACCCATACTACGGAGTTGGGAATTTACCTATTGAGTTAGGTCTACCCATATTCTGGAAAACATGATTAATTAATTAGGGATAATTAATATAAATTAGGAGGGTGATTAATTAGGTGTAATTAATCGACTAAGACACGAGGTTGGACTCAGTTGTAGCGTAAAACTGCCCGGACCCAACCGGCTTAACCAGTTGCTACAGATGTTAGCCCAATGTGAGAGGTCTTAGGCACAAATTAAATACGTGATTAAAGTAAAGACACGAGGTTAGACCCTTTTTATGACGTAAGGCTGCCCGGACCCAACCGGCATATCCAGCAGTCATAAAAGACGGTCTAATGTGAGAGGTCTTTATGAGGTCATGATCTTAATTAATTAATTAAGAAACACTTAACCATATTAGCATGTAGAGGGACATGAGGGGTTAAGTGGGTGCCTTGGGTGGCATGAGGAATCTAGTGGGTTGCCTTGGGTGGCAATAGAAAATACGATTAGAATACTTAACCAAAGAGGAACATGTAATTAAACATGGGTAAAGGGTTAAGTAAGTGCTTTGGGTGGCATGTGGAAATCTAGTGGGTGCCTTAAGTGGCAATTGATATATGATTAGATGACTTAACCAAACCTTAACATGTAGGTGGGCATGATTATAACAGGGGTTAAGTGGGATACACTAGATAAAATAACAAGCTTAGGTGGTAGCTTGTGGGGGCCCATTTCAACCAATATCCCAAACGTATCTTAGTGGGCTCGACTCTAGTCGAGTGACGGGACACGCATATTGGGCTTGACTATAAGAGGCCAAAATGGGTTAGCGGTGGCAACGCATGACCAACGGGTTTCATATGCGTGTGTGGACCCGGGCTGGTAAATAAGACGTTGTTGCATCGTGTAGATATAAGCCGTGCACCGTTAGTTTTATCAGGTTGCCACGTTTGGGGAATGGTACACCCCACGGTGGGGCCAGCACGGGTATCTACGTTAGGGAGACGATCGAATGGGGAGTAGTGTGTACACCTAGTGGATTGTAGGGCCCCGTGGCGTCTACTTAGTCACCTAGGGGTACGCGAGAACTATTAAGTTAATTTTATAAGTCCATGGGTGGGATCAACCTTTAAGTTAGGAATGACTGGTGTGGTGCAGTGTAGGAATTACCCTTGGGTGGGTAGATCTGGGGTGGTGTAATCTAGTAATTATCCTTGGGTGGATAAATGCGTCTTTTCGGTTATCTTAGTACATCCTGTGTTTAGTTGGCTACTTAGTGTAGTCATTATCCCCAGAGGTACCGTACCTTGTTTATATCATACCCTAATTACTTTAATGATTGTATTGTTAGGGTTATAGGACTCACTCAGACTTATGTCTGACCCCGTTGTTTTTATCTTTTTTCCCAACCCTCAGGTTATCAGAGTGGGCCCAGTACGAGTGGGCTTAGATCAGGCTGCTTTATTCTCTTTTGGAGCTTGGACCATAGATGTAGAGCTCAGCTTACCCTTATGGCTATCAGTTCATGTATTGGGATTATGTACTTTTATTTATCAGGATGGATATTTTGTACTTGAGTCTTATTATGGTTTTGTGATGTAACCAAACATGTTTTACTTTCCGCTGCAATGAAATGATGTTTTAAAATTTTCAAGTATTACTTATATCTGTCTTGTTGTAATTTTTCTGTTCTATATTCACTTAAAATGCTCCACCGATGTTATGGCATTCCCTTAGCGAGTGACCATAGCGGGTGTGGGGTGTTACAATACTTCTCAAAGCGACATGGATGCATCAACCACACTCCTTTCACTTAGGAAATCAGAAATTCCCCCAATCCCCCAGATTTCGAACTTCCACAACTTGAGCCCTACAATGGCAGGACAGATCCTACCGTGCATCTGATGCGCTACAAATGGCATATGGAAGTTCAATCGGCATCGAAAAACGTCATGGAAAAATATTTTTCCCTCTTTCTGACTGATATAACCGCTATGTGGATTCGGCAGCTAGAAACAGAATCGATCAGCAATTAGAACAAATTCGTCGCACGCTTCATTGAATTATTTCGGGTTCACATTGCACGACCCAAAAACTTCATGTCCCTCATCACAATCAAGCAGAGGCCCAGAGAAACTCTGCGTTCGTTCCTAAAAAGATTCAACATTGAAGTAGCATCAGTTGATCTCCCTGAACCATCTATGGTATTGATGGCAGTAGTATCCGGTGTTCTAGATAACTCAGAGTTCAAAAAATCCTTGTACCGAGATCCACCACAAAATCTTTGCGAATTCTACCTTGAAGCAGATAGATTTCTGCGGGAAGAAGATGCAACTTCCGAGAAGAGCATTCTTGATGTCATCATTCTTAAAGGCGGAGATCCGTCTGATTTCGGAAAAGGCAAAGGAAAAGCCTATGTTAAGAATGACCGCAACACTCAGCCCCGGAGAGGGCCCAGATATGAAAATTACATTGAACTCAGTTCAACGCTGACTGACATCTACATGGACACAGGAGGTGCCACCTCCTATCCAAGGCCTTCCTAGAGGGAGCCAACGCTAGCACAATGCAATTCCGGTAGACATTGCATGTTTCATGACATGGACAGTCATAACACTGATGACTACAGACACTTGCGAGACCTCATTGAGGAACGGGTCAGACGAGGAGAGCTACTCGGGTATTTAATTCAACCAACAGCACCTACACCGACGCTAGCACCATCTATTCTCCGGAGAGGGAACGAACCTGGATCGAGCAATCGTAGGCTTATCATTAACTGATCCCACTCCTCAGATCTCTTCAGTATGCCAGACTTTGGTCCGCAGTTCATGTTTTAGGCTTTTAGGCGACTTCTCTCCCCTCTTGTTTTCTTTGCATGCAATAAGCACAGCAACGTCGGCCCATACGCACGGAACCGACTCGTAGTCTCTAGTTGTTTCAGGGTTAGAATAACTGCTGCTCAGCTTTCATGAATCAATAAAGATCATTGATGAGCTCCGGCTCCCAACTTGAGCCATCTAGTATAAACAGACATGAGCTACGACTCCGAACTGGATCCATCCAGTATAAACAAACCGTATTAGCATTTCCTTGGTCGTCTTACCTCGGTAAGACTGTTCTAGAACTTCATTAGCATTTCCTTGGTTGTCTTACCTCGGTAAGGCCATCTTGGAACCCCATAGCACTTCCTTAGTCGTCTTGCTCCAGTAAGGCCGTCTCGGAACCATTTTTGCATTGTTTGTCTTATCTTTTTGCAGGTACAGATTATGGATTTCACAGATTATCTAGAACACATCTTCCTTTAACCAGTAAGATATGTTCTGGGGGGAAAACTTGTTGACACACTTTTTGGTCAAAGATGTCACAAATGGAATCTCTGGTTAACAATACATTCAAGTATTGAGAACACCGTTAGAAGACATGAAGCGATTTGGTTGAAGTTGCATCACAAACAAAGAATGACCCGAAAATCCTATTAGATGACCTTTTTTGGGCTCGAAAACATCAAGTATGGAGCTTTGCTCCGTAACTCTTGTAACCCTTTGAATTATCTTCAAGTAGAGATTTCGTTTGGCCAAACGGAATTACGGTTTGGAAGTTATACCCATTTCCGTAAATGCACTCAAACCCTAGAATTTGGATCCTGACATCGGCTCGACCCCCTTGGGATCGCCCCTCCTCGGCTCTTGAAGAACTCTTCTTCTGCTCGTGAACCAGCTCTGGCTCGTGGAGCATATATGGGTCACGACCCCCATTACCACGACTCGACCATGGGCTCACCACACCCTGCTCACGACCCACCTCCGGCTCACGCTCGTGGACCACGACCCCGTCCCACCTAGGTATAATGTTGCGCAGATATATTGACCTATTCTAAAGGCTACTTCTGCTCCTACTTTCACGGATTGGGTGCCACGTGCCTCATCACGAACCGGCGCTCCCAGAGGCTCTCTTACAGCTATAAATACACCACTACATGGAAATTGGAAGGGACTTTTTGGCTGGGACTTTCCCCTACATCTACACTGTCTCTGCCATTACCGAGTGCACGGATTTTCCACCTTTCTACATAAAAATTCTCCTCTTGTAAACTCAATTAACACACAGGTTGTGTGTCTGCATGTAATTGATTCTTATAATTTATCAGTTTAACAATAAGATTATAAAGTGGACTCAGGCTACATCCACAGCCGAACCACTATAAAACTTTGTGCGTATCCTCTTATTTATCATTTTCTGCACTCAGTGATCTGTGATCTACGTTTGGGTGTTAGGGCCAATTTTTGCTCTAGCATTTTGGTGCGCCAAGAAGGGGGGCACACGACACCTTGTCTTTCTAGCTTGGATTATTTGGCTACTAGATCATTGGCAATCAAAAGGAAGAAAACTGGAACTTCCTCTCATGTTGAGGATGTCGATGCTGAAGGCACTAGAAACGCGGCAAGCCGAGGGGCATCCTCTCATGGAGATCCTTATGCATACTTGATTAGAGAAGAAGTGGACGACGTTCTCGCTGAATTGAGAACTCAGATGGCAAGGCAAGATGATCTCCTCTGGAAACAACAGGAGATGATCGATGGATTCTACACACGGATGGAAGGAAGGCCGAGCAACGATCAACGCATTGGAAATGAAGCCACTGAAGCAGCTCATGCATCACATGGACTCGGAGGCAATCCCCTCGCTCTTGGAAACTGTTAGGATCAACCATCTTTAGCCTTGATTCAAATGAATACTAGAATGCAAGTTCCTGCTCCACACCAAGACCCGACTTGTGATGGGCATCCAACTCTGGCTCATGATGGGCTTCCAGACCCGGCTGGTGATGGGGACCCACGACCTGGTCGGCTCACCCCCCATGTTCTACGAACCGGTCCTCACGACCTGCTCCCAGTAGCTCACCAATAGCTTCCTCACTCTCCTGCACTCAACACTAGGGGCACCAACTCTGATATCGACAATTTGCAACAGCTTTTTGAAGGAAATCGGTTTGCAGATCTGATTGAATGCCTCTCTAGAGGCCGTACTTCTCAAAGCGACATGGATGACGTCAACCACACTCCTTTTACAAAGGAAATCAGGAATTCCTATAATCCCCCGGATTTCAAACTTCCAAAACTGGAGCCCTACAATGGCAGGACAGATCCTACCATGCATCTGATGTGCTACAAATGGCATATGGAAGTTCAATCGGCATTGGAAAACGTCATGGCAAAATGTTTTCCCCTCTTTCTTGGATTCGACAGCTAGAAACAAAATTGATCAGCAGTTGGAACATGTTGGTCGCACGCTTCATTGGACAAATTCGAGTTCCCATTGCACGACCCAAGAACAACATAACCCTCACCACAATCAAGTAGAGGCCCAGAGAAACTCCGCGTTCATTCCTGGAAAGATTCAACATTGTAGCAGCATCAGCTGATCGCCCTGAACCATCCATGGTATTGATGGCAGCAGTATCCGGCGTTCTAAATAACTCAGAGTTCAAAAAATACTTGTATCGAGATCCACCACGAAATCTTAGCGAATTCTACCTTGAAACAGATAGATTTATGCGGGAAGAAGGTGCAACTTCCGAGAAGCGCATTCTTGATGTCAACTTGCTTAAAGATGGAGATCCGTCTGATTCTAGAAAAGGCAAAGGAAAAGCTGATGTCAAGAATGACCGCAACACTCAACCCCAAAGAGGGCCCAGATATGAAAAATACATTAAACTCAATTCAATGCTGACTGACATCTACAAGGAAATAGGAGGTGCCAACTCCTATCCAAGGCCTCCCAAGAGGGAGCCAAAGCTATCACAACGCAATTCCTGTAGACATTGCATGTTTCATGACATGGGCGGTCATAACACTGATGACTACAGAAAATTGCGAGACCTCATTGAGGACCAGGTCAGACGAGGAGAGATACCTGAGTATGTAATTCAACCAACAGCATCTACATCGGCACTGGCACCACCTATTCCCCAGAGAGGGAACGACCCTGGATCGAACAATTGTAGGATTATCATTAACTGATCCCACTCCTCGGATCTGTTCAGTTTGCCGGACTTCGATCCGCAATTCATGTTTTAGGCTTTTAGGCGACTTATCTCCCCTCTTTGTTTTCTTTGCATGTAATAAGCACGAAAACATCGGCCCACACACACGGATCCGACCCATAGTCTCTAATTGTGTTCAGGGTTAGTATAACTGTCACTTAGCTTTCAGTAATCAATAAAGATCATTGATGAGCTCTGGCTCCCAACTGGACCCGTCCAGTATAAACAGACATGAGCTCTGGCTCCGAACTGGATCCATCCAGTACAAACAAACCGCATTAGCATTTCATTGGTCGTCTTACCCCGGTAAGGCCGTCTCGGAACTTCATTAGCATTTCCTTAGTCGTCTTACCCCGGTAAGGCCGTCTTGGAACTCCATAGAACTTCCTTGGTCATCTTACTCTGGTAAGTCCATCTCAAAATCATTTTTGCATTGTTTGTCTTATCTTTTTACAGGTACGGATTATGGATTTCACAGATTATCCAGAACACATCTTCCTTCAACCAATAAGATAAGTTCTAGGGGGGCAAACTTGTTGACACACTTTTTGGTCAAAGTTGTCACACATGGAATCTCTGGTTAACCATACACTCAAGTATTGAGAACATCGTCAGAAGATAGGAAGCAATTTGATTGAAGTCGCATCACAAACAAATAATGATCCGAAACTCCTATCAGGTGACCTTTTTTGGACCCGAAAACATCAATTACGGAGTTTTGTTCCTTAATTCTTAAAGCCCTCTGAATTAGCTTCAAGTAGAGCTTTCATTTAGCCAAACATGCTTATAGTTTGGAAGATATTACTGTTTCCGTAAACGCACTTAGAACTGAGAATTTAGATCCTGACATCGGCTCGACCCCCTTGGGCTTGCCCCTCCTCGGCTCGTGAAGCGCTCTTCTTCTACTCGTGAACCAGCTCCGGCTCATGGAGCATATATGGGTCACGACCCCCGTTACCGTGACCCGACCATGGGCTCACCACACCCTGCTCACGATCCACCTTCGGCTCACGCTCGTGGACCAAGACCCCGTCCCGCCTGGGAATAATGCTGCGCAGAGATATTGACTTAATACTTCTGCTCCTACTTTCCCGGATCAGGTGCCACATGCCTCATCACGAACTGGCACTCCCAGAGGCTCTCCTACAGCTATAAATACACCACTACATGGAATTTTGAAGGGACTTTTTGGCTGGGACTTCCCCCTTCCATTACCGAGTGCAAGGATTTTCCACCTTTCTACATAAAAATTCTTCTCTTGTAATATCTATTAACACACGGATAGTGTGTCTGCATGTAACTGATTCTTGTAGTCTGTCAATATAACAATAAGATTATAAAGTGGACGTAGGCTACACCTACAGCCGAACCACTATAAAAACTTCGTGTGTCTCCTTTTATTTATCATTTTCTGCATTCTGTGATCTGCATTTGGGTGTTAGTGCCAATTATTGGTCTAACAGCTCCTAAATAATTATTACAAAGAAAAGAAATTCTGAGAGGACAACAGTTGATTCAGAGCATGCCTAGGAGCCAAATCCTAACCCCATGCATGTTTACATCAAGGTGTCCCTTTTATTGAAGGAAATACATAAAGAAGAATAAAATCTAATTAACGATAATGCCGCGAGTGCTAGTTTCAGGGTCCTTTCTGTTTCTAGGAGCTTGAGGACCGACCTGAGGAGCTTGGGCAGAAGATCGCGGCGACTAGACCGGGGCGCGCTTCTTAACATATTCGGGAAGCTCCCCTCGCCTGACTCGATCCTCAATGAGATCGCATAGATAGCGGCATTCATTGGTGCTATGTCCAACTACATTATGGAATACGCGATGTTTGTCGGAATCCTCTCGGAGTAGGTAGGGACCCACGTATGTCAAGGTATATATCGAGCAGAGAGGAGTTGAGCTCGGTGTACTGGTCGTACTTATTTTCATTTCGAGGTCACACATTGCGCTCGTTCTTTTCCGGGACCTTTACTCTTCCTTTATTCTGGTCGTTGCTGTTGGATGGACCTTGTTGTTTGGCGGCTAAGACCTCAAGGCTCTCCATCTCAATGTTGGCATCTTCTTGTCAGAAGAATCGCTTGGCCTTGGAATAAAAGTCATCTATATCCTTGGGGGATCTCTGGTTAAAGAGATTGAGAATTCTGATCGATTCTGAACTCCTAAAATGGCGGCCATAAGTACCATCGATGGCTCGGGTCGATCCACTGACGCTACGGCTGTGTTGAATCTTTCGAGGAAGGATCTGAGCATCCCTCCTAATCGCTTGTGGACGGGAACATAATGCTCTTGGGTCAGGCGATATGTACTCTGAATTGTTCGATGAAACGGGTGACCAATGTGTTCTAGTTGCTGATCGACTCTGTCATTAGCTGTTGAAACCACAGTCGGCTATATCTGTGAGAAAGTGCGGGAAGCACTTCGCCATGACGTTGGTCGATGCGCAAAGCACTTCCATATGTCGTATGTATCACATGAGGTGGATGTTCAAGTCGGTGCAACCATTGTATGGTTCGATAGCTGGGAATTTGAAGTCCGGAGGGTTTCGGGAGTTTTTGATTTCCCTGGGAAAGGGGCTACGATTGACATTGTCTATATCTTGCTGCGAAGAAGTGCCCCAAGTGAAACGTCGGATGATGCTTGCAAGCTGGCTTTCATCTTCGAGGAGTCATTGCCATGAGTTCAACTCAACATTTATGAGAGCTTCGGTGCGAGGATCTGGCAAAATCACGCTCGGAAGGGAGGCCGTTGGCTGGGCTCGTCCTCTGAGAGTTGAGTAAAGGTAAGAGTGAGGGTGAGCTCCGGTGGGTGGTTCTGGGAAGAATGTCCCCTCTTGAACCTAATGAGTATTGGGTTGAGTCGTACCCATGACAGAGGGTCTAGGATGATCTGGCATAGCATGTGATGTTCGGAGCTTGCGTGTGCCCCCGGTAGGAGTGATGTTAGGAGGGTCTACGGTAGCGTTTTCTTCTGCCACAGTGAGGATCGCTAAGGTAGAATGGTCTCCCTGGTTCGAAGGGAAGGCTGTACTGGCTCTTCGTTGAAGGGAAAGAGTGGTTAGCTTGATATGCGGTAAGACACCGTGTTGTAATGGGAATGAAATTGATTCTGATGGACCCGGTAATCGCTCGACAGGCATGGGAGGTCAATCTATTTCCAAGAATGGAGGCAAAGTGTTCTACCGATCTAAATCCTGATTGTGAGCTTCTTGGGATTCTACTGTTGCGGCTGCGCTGGTCGCTGGAAGCGATACACCTGGCTGTGATTGGTTGGGAGGTAGAGCCAAGCCAGGATGAAATAAAGGTGTAGCCTGATCAGTGGCTTGATTACGTGCAGACCGAAGATCAGTTGTTGCCCCTGTCCCGGTCGGTGGAGGAATTGATATTGATGCGTTCTATCCCATCTCCGCTCGACCGAGAAGGTGATCCATCAATTGCTGTTGTCGTTTGAGGAGTTTATCCTGAGATGCCATATGGTTTCTGAATTCTACCAAGATTTTATCCATGTCGTCCCGGGGAAGAAATCGAGACACATCTTCATGAGAGGAAGCTTCCTGGCTTTCCACTGCAGCGTTGGTACCGGCTGCGTCAGTGTTCGTGGGACGAGAGGATGTTGTATCTTTCTTTCACTTGTTCTCCATAGACTGAGATAAGAAGAAGGTCGAAGGCGATGTTGATGCGCGTCTTGCCCCTTCCTGGCGCACCAAAGTGTTGGCGTTAAAAGTTGGTCACTAGTGACAATCAACCCCCAATCGTGTGGAGAGTACACGAATAATGATTATGAAATGCATAAAGCATAAAGAAAAAGGGGAGCACACACAGAAGTTTTATAGTGGTTCAGCAGAGGCGATGCCTACGTCCACTTTATATGTATTACTTCTGCTTTATATTAGAAGTACAATGTTTTTTCTGTTTGAAGAAAAATGAGAGATGAGAAGTTTTTTTAGAGGAGAAACCTTAGAATGCTTCAGCCTTTGAAGACTCGGGAGAAGTCCAAAAAAAAGGTTTTTCTTTCTTAGATTCGATCCCCCTTTTCCTCTTTGAGCTTTGAGGTATTTATAGGTGGAGAAAGCGACTTGGGCTGTTGTGATATGGTCTAGCCTTTTCGGGAAGGCTTAGGCGCGTGGAGTCCATTCTTTGTTTGGAAAAGCAACTAGAGGACTTATTCCACTGTTCATAAATAGTATCCTCGGAAGTTGTGGCCTACGAGGCATCCACGGTGAGGTATATCAAAAGTAGAGCTTTGTCCAGATGTGGTTGACTGCCTTCACTGCCTTGAAAGTCGGGATAAGCATCAGAATATCTCAGTTAAACATTTCCATGCTGGTTCGAGATACTCGGTCGATGCGCTTTGTATGGGAGCGAGATATTCAGTCGACTGAGAGAACGATTCTTCTGGACTGAGCTGTTAGCTGATGAGAATTGGCGCAGGCCGATGCGTGACTGTTTCGGGCCGAGCTTCAGCTGGGTTTCCTAGTGCACAATCTATCCAATTTGGCTGATTGCGCGTTTGTGCTTCGATCTGACCCGTTGGGGCCCTTGCCAAAAAGAGGGTAAACATATCATATCAAAAGAGAGAAGAGAAGGGAGAAACAAGGCAATGCATGAACACGACATGGATATTAATATTTAAAGTGTTGAAAGATGGGCCTTGAGCCTTGGGGCTATTCGGATTTCGTGATCCATTGGGCTGCGAATGACCGATGGGCTTGGACCGTTGTATTTTTAAATTATGGCGCGTGTATTTGAAAATTCGCAATGCTTCAGAACGTTGCAAAATGGTGCCATGTTTCAAACTGAAGGGAAGCGACGTTTTCAAATAGAAATGGATATAACCATTACAAACGGCCACGACGGTTCATGGATAGACACCTCTGGGCGCCTATAAATTCCAATGCCCAGAAGTTTACAAATAATTCCGAAATTTCTTCTACTTCCTTCTACATTCTGCGACGCCATTAAACTGCTGCAAAGCAGTTCTTCCTGAAACACTTCTGAAGTGTTTCTATTCTGAAAGCGTTGCAGAATTGTTGTGTTATTCTTCCTCTTCATTTCTATTTTCTATATTGCATCATCAGATAATAATAATCAAAGTATTCTTGATCGGATCAAAGCCGTACAAACTTTGAATCCGGTTTCGTTGTTCCAAGGCTTTATTGAATCTTGAAAGTCGATAGTTCGATAATCCGTTTGTACCTGGTGCATTGAACTATTGCCTAAAAGAATTTGCTCCGCAAATCCTTAAAGTCTGAAGTACGACAATATTCATCATCAAATGGCCTCAAACCACAAAATTGCCAAATAATTTACATGCTCGTAGTAATCATGGAAGGTTTGAGCACATTGCAAGTTATGAATCAACATTTGACGAAATTGGAGCGTTTTGATGGTGAAAATTTCACTCATTAGCAAGAGACCATGAAGTTCTTCTTAATCACTATGAAATTGTTCTATATCTTGGAAGACGATTTGGAAGATATACCATGGGAAACTGCTGATGAGGGTGCCGCTCTGAAGGAAAAATGGGCAAAGCTCAAAGAGGATGATTTTCTATGCAGAGGGCACATTCTGAATGCATTGTCTAATCCAGTCTACAACGCCTATAGGACTTCTTTAGAGAGAAAGTATCGCATATTTGAGGAAAGTAATAAAAAATTTCTTATTTGTTATTTTATTGATTTCTAAATGGTCGCCAACAAGTCCATAGTTGGACAAGTAAGTGAAATACTACTGTTGGTGAATCAAGTTAAAGATGTCGGTATTGATCTCCTTGAATATTTTGTTGTTGGAGTTATTATTTCGGGACTCTCGATTACTTTGAATGATTATTAAAAAAAATTGAGACATGTGGAAACGGATTATGATTTAGACGGTTTACAGTGTCGTCTTCATATTGAAGAGGATTCTCATAAACAAGAACTAGATGATAATCCGCAAAGTGAGTCTCAGGCTAAGGCATATAATGTTGAAACTACTGATAAATTGAAACTTGAGAATGAGACACAGTTTTAAGAAGAATGGTAATTCCAAGAACAAAAAGAAGGGTGTCAGCCTGTTACTATTGTAACGAACCCGGCCACAACCCGAGACTGTCATCTTCGGAAGAAACAACAAAAAGCGAATGTGGTCGAAGAAAAGCGTGCAGCTTTCGTACAAGAGGCGAACTCCGTTAGTGGCATTGATAAAGATTGGTGGCTCGATACTGGAGCAACCATTCATGCTTGCAAAGACCATAATCTGTTCAAGACTTACGAAGAGAATATTGGAGAATCCATGAAGTTAGTGGCGCAAATAAAGTTGCAAGCAAAGTTCTGGGAAAAGGCACAATTGAACTTACATTCACTTCTAGGAAAGTTCTTACATTAGTTAATGTATTTTATGTAATCGATATGGGTAAGAATTTGGTTTCTGGATACCTTTTTAACAAAGGAGGATTCAAGATGGTGTATGAGTCTGATAAGTTAGTTTGTCCAAGAACATCAAATTTATTTGACAGGGATATTCTTGTAATGACATGATTAAGATGAATCTAATGAAGAAATCTTTTGCTTATATTGTTGATTCTGTTAATTTATGGCATGGTAGATTACGATATGTTAATTATAAGCCTCTTAGAAATATGCATAAATTAGGATTAATTTCTGATTGTGATTTCGATTCCACTCTAAATGTGAAACTTGTGTTCAAACAAAAATGTACCGGAAATCCTTTAAATCTGTAGAAAATAAAACTGGTTTGCTTGATTTGGTACATAGTGATGTGGGTGACTTAAAAAGTCATATCACCGATGATGGTAACCAATACTATATAACATTTATTGACGATTATACTAGATATGCTTATGTACATCTACTGAAATCGAAAGATGAGGCTTTTGATAAATTCAAAATTTACAAAGCAGAAGTCAAAACACAATTACGAGTTAAAATTAAAGTGTTACATTTAAATTGCGGTGGTGAATATTTTTCAAACGAATTTATTTTGTTTTGCAAACAAAATGGTATAATTCACCAGTGTACCACCCCGACAAAATGGTGTAGCTGAGAGGAAAAATAGAACTTTAGTAGAAATGTTTAACGCCATGCTCATAAGTTTTAATTTACCTTATAACTTGTGCGGTGATGTTATGTTATCTGCATGTTACATTTTAAATAGAGTACCACTTAAAAAGAGTAATATTTCCCCTTATGAATTATGGTTTAATAGAAAAGCTAACCTTACTAGACTTAAGGTTCAGGGTTGCTTAGTTGGAAAACCTAACCCCAAACAACCCAAGTTAGGAAATAGGGCATTTAAGTGTGCTTTTATAGGATATTCTCTGAATAGTATAACTTATAGATTTCTTATTCTTGACACCTTAGAAGTTATAGAATCTACAGATGTAGAATTCTTTGAAAATCAAACTATTGAAAATCCATTGAGACCATCTAGTTCAGAACCAACTGTAACTAATTATTTCAATGATGATGAAATGCTTTTGCTCAAAACAACAAGGAAGTGCCAGTACCAGATTATAGTACTGAACACAGAAGAAGTAAAAGAGTGAGATATGGTCCTGACTTTATAACATATCTTGTAGAAGGCAATAAGGACGAAGTCCTTAATGTGACAAGATATGTAATAAACGTCGATGGTGATCCAAAAACTTATTCTGAAGCTATGAGTTCTAGAGATTCTAATTTCTGGAAGAAGCCATCGATGATGAAATGAATTCCATAATATTGAACCAAACTTGGGTTTTAACTGATTTACCTCCTGGTTCTAAACCTATAGGATGTAAATGGATATTCAAGAAAAAGTTGAATCAAACAGATCCACCGATAAGTTTAAAGCCAGATTAGTTGCTAAGGGATATAAACAAAGACAAGGAGTAGATCATTTTGACACATATGCTCTGGTTGCTCGTGTATCTTTAGTACGATGTTTAATAGCACTTGCATCAATTCATAATTTGGTCATACATCAAATGGATGTAAATACAGCTTTTCTAGATGGAGATTTAGAAGAACAGATATATATGTAACAACCTGAAGGTTTTATAACCCCAGGCCAAGAAAAGAAATTTTGTAAATTAGTCAAATGTCTTTATATCCTAAAGCGAGCTCCCATGCAATGGCATGAGAAGTTTGATAAAGTTGCACTATCATCTTGATTCATTGTTAATGATGCAGATAAATGTATTTATAGCTAATCGGATAACAACCGTTATGTTATAATATGTTTATACGTTGATGACATGTTGATATTTGGTTCCAATATATCATGTGTGAACGAGACTAAGAAGTTTCTATCTTATAAATTTGATATGAAAGATTTAGGAGAGGCTAATGTAATTTTAGGAATTAAAATCATTAGGATAGCGGGGGAGTTATTACTAACCTAGTCTCATTACATTGAGAAGTTACTAAAGAAGTATGGTCATTACGATGACAAGCCAACACCAACTCCTTTAGATCCAAGTATAAAATTAGTAAAGAACACTGGACGTACCATTTCTCAACTTGAGTATTCTAGTGTTATTGGGAGTCTTATGTATGCTATGCATTGCACTAGACCCGACGTCGCACATGCCATAAGTGTATTGTGTCGATTTACGAGTAACCCAGGTTTTGAACACTGGAAAGCCATTTCCAGAGTTTTAGCTTATTTTAAAGGAACCATTAAATATGGTTTATCTTATAAAAGATATCCTGCTGTAATAGAAGGATATAGTGACGCAACCTGGAACAACTACAAGAAAATTGATTTTTTATTGCAAAAATCAATGGCGTTAATTCGCAAATGCAAGCAAAACTGTTTTCACTTACAATATATACACGGAATTTTTTTTTTCAGATTTCTGCCTTCGTAAAAATAAGTCTGTGTGGTCCAAAATAAATGTGACCGCCTGTTTCCTACTCTTTCCCAGATCGGCTGCTATTTTCTTTCTCCCTTCTCTACTTTAGATTTGTGAGTACACCTTCCTTCTTCCCTCCCTTATCCATGTTATTTACCCACTTTTCTCCCATCGTTAACTGCTGCAGTTCAACTGAAAAAATTACCTCCTCTTGACATTGCTTGGCTCAAAATATTTATTGCGAAGACGAATCAAGGTTGCTCCTTATTTCTCATCTCTACTCCCGTTCCGTCCATTGATTTTATCGTTATAGGTAACAGTCTCCTTGCTTTAGTTTGTTTATTTAGATTAATTCAGCATTCTATTTATTTCCTTTAGTTTTTCTGCATAGATATAGGTTTTAACAAGAATCGGCATCGCTATTTGCATAATTATATCCGGTATTTTTTTGTTACTTACCGCTATTTCATCCTTTTTGTAGAGTTTCTTTTTATTGGTTTCTGTTAGTCCAGAAGTGATAAGTAAGGCTGGTTATCGGAAAATTGTTAAAAAGTTGGTTAAAGTCTACAATAAGTCAGATATAGGAATGCTAAATCTTGTTTTTGACGATATAAAATCTCCCTATACAGCTAAAGAACTTCCATTTATATGTCGACACTTTGTAGTCAATATCATGGAAAGAGAACAGGTAAAGGAATGCCAAGTTATGATTAGACTAGCTGGGAAAGATGATTTGCACCACCTTCAGCAATTTCTACAAAGAAGGCATTTTGAAAGGATGCAAATTACAATTCAGCTTCTTGATACTATTCTTAGAGAGCTTCCATCAAATAATTATGTCATAGCTAGATCATTTTACTTGACCAAGTTTGGCGGAGCAGTTGGTATTGGTGGTGGCTTGGAATGTTGGAGAGCATATTATCAGTCTCTTCATCCCACTCAAATGGGATTGTCACTCAACATTGATATATCAGCTACCCCATTTTATAGGCCTCTGTCAGTAGTTGATTTTGTTGTACAATAACTTAACCTTAACATTAGAGATGTCTCTCTCCCATTGAATAATGTAGAGCGGATCAGGTTGAAAAAGGGGTTAAGGGGGGTTTGAGTAGAAGTCACCAATAGGGAAGGTATTGGTCACCCACCAACATATAGTTAAAGAGATCACAACAGGGTCTTTACATCAACTTATGTTTTATGGTAAAGGGAAAAGAATGCATGTGGTAGATTATTTTCTTTAAAAATATGCCTGCATACTCAATAATCTTAATTGGCCATGTCTAGTCGTTAGTGGTGATAGTAGGCCTTCTCACCTACCAATGAAGGACTGTAATATTGTAGTAGGCCAAAGATTTGTCAAGAAGCCGAATTCAGACATGTATTTGAGGTTTAAAATTCAACTTGTCAGCATCCCCAAGAACGTGTAAGTTGCATTATGGGTATAGTTCATTCCAATAATTATGAGAATAATTTATATGTGAAACAGTTTGGAATTCAAGTTAATGAAGCAATGGCCATTGTCGAAGCCTGCGTTTTGCAACCTATAAAGTTGAAATACCATGACTTGGGTGTAGAGAGATTATGCAATCCTAATTTAGGAAAGTGGAATATGAACAATAAGAAAATGGTTAACGGGCGCAGAATTGAGTCACGGGTGTGCATCAATTTCTCCCATTTGGATGTTGGAGCGGTAGAATATTTCATATGTAGATTAGTATCTAAATGTCGCCGACTGGGAATGGAAGTTAATCGAACTCCTGTTTTTCTATCTACCATGTGCAAGGAGGTAATATTGAGAATGCATTGTAAAACGTACATGGTAAAACTTGCGAAGTACTCGAGGACAGCGTTCCGTAACTACTTTTGCTTATCTTACTAGAAGTAGCTGGCTCTTATAGTAGAATCAAGCGCTTTTGTGAAACTGAGTTAGGTATTGTGTCTCAATGATGCTTGCCTAAAAATGTTCAAACGTGCAAGGGGTAGTATTTGGAGTGTATTTCCCTGAAAATTAATGTCAAGGTTGGAGGGAGAAATACAGTACTTGCTGATTCCCCACAAAGGAGGATACCCTTTATAACAGATGGTCTTCCTACTATAATCTTCGGTGCTGATGTCACTCATCCTGCACCTGGAAAGGACTCTGGCACATCAATTGCTTCTGTTGTTGCTTCTATGGATTGGCCTGAAGTAACAAAATATAGAGCACTTGTTTCTTCTCAGACATGCGATGAGATAATTCAGGACCTTCATAGTTGTCAACCAAATGCAAAAGAAGAATCTATACATGGCGGCATGATAAGAGAACATTTATTGCAGTTTTCGCAATCTATCGGATGTTGGCCTAATCGTATTGTCTCTTACAGAGATGCCATTAGCGAATAGGAATTTAGCAATGTTTTTCTCAACAAAGTTGTCGCCATTCACAAAGCTTATGCTTCCATTCGAAAAGGCTATCAACCTCCAATAACTTTTGTTATGGTACAAAAGGACATCATGCCCGTCTTTTATTGTGCAATATACTCCCAGGTTTGATTGTTTATATACACCTATGTCTGTTCAGTGTCATAAAACCCAGTTTGTTATTCAGCTATTGTTTTTCCCTATATATTTGGATATATTTTATCTTTTCTAATCATGATTTATTAGTTTCAACAAGTGTTAGGTTTGTTTCTTTGGCTTGTTTCAGATATATGGTAAAACCTTTATAGTTATCTCACATTATACACTACATCAAATAAAAAAATTCATCTTTATAAATATTGAACATACACAATTGGTTTTTCTATACTCTTTAGGTGCGATTAACATTTTCTGAAGGTCCGAAGTTTCACTTTCCACCGCTGTATTCACTAGTACCACATAGAAGGTATTTCAAGACTGTCTGTTTTAGGTATAAGTTAATATGACAATTTGCCTAATTATTATATTAGACATTAGCAATTGTTGATGTTTGACACGATGGCTAAAGTTAAATTGATTGTGCTTTTATCATTCAAACAATACTTGTGTTAATATGCCAAAAGCAAGTTGTGGTACGATGCATAGCTTTTAACTCTGTTCTTAATTATGATACCTACAAAGTAGCAACCCAAAACTTTGAGTACGCGCTAAATTAATGTGTTTTAAGTTACTTGTGAGCCCACCTTGTGGAGCTTTGCCTTCGAAACAGGGATCAAAATCCCAGGATTAAGGTAACCGTACAATTTCCCTCTTGCTTAAGGTCTCAACTATTACTACAGTATAAAATCAGTAAAATAGTTGAAAAAAGGCACTGCATTTGAGAAAAAAGGGCATTTAATGTTATATAAAAAAGAATGTTGTAGAACTTCAATCCATTGTCTTTGTAGGGGAATATATTGTCATGATCAATTGTTTCTATGATGTTTGTGCACTAATGTATATGATACATGAGACACCTCACGTACGTTAATGTCACTCACTAAGGGAATGCATTAAGTTTTGTGAAGCGCTATAGGTAAATAGACACAGAATAATTACAAGACAGATATAAATAAGGCAACAGCAGAAAATTTAAACTTTTATTTCAAACATAAGTAATAATACTGTGGTCCACAATTTCATAAGTCATAAAAACCATTACAATAAAATAACTTCTGTCTTGCAACATCAGAGTATATAAGTAAATAAAAAGCATCATTCCTCTGAAAGAGTTAAGCCATGGTAGAGACAAGAACTTGAGCCATACTTCAGAAGTAGCTCCTAGCAAGATGATATCTGATTCCTGATTAAGTCTGAGTGTTTCCTCAATGAGAACCTTGGGGGGGGGGAGGACGGAAGAAAGAAGGAGAAACAACAGGGTCAGACATAAAGTCTGGTAAGTCTAGTTACTTTTAGCCAGTAGATAAATAAAAGCAACATGATAGGTATATAAAGTGGATAAGAGAGATCATAACATAAATGGCAGGTGTGACAAGGTAAGAAAATTAAGGTGTATGTGCCTCACTAATGATTACTCTCCACTACTACTAGTATAACTGAAATGAGATGATCCCTTCCACTATAAGTTGGTAGGCTTAGGTCATACGTCCAAGTATACCCTAACCCCTACCCTTATCGATCGGCTCCCTACCCTATAGATATCATATGTTGGCCCCACAGTAGGAGGTATCACTTCCTAAAGTGGCAACCCATGGTGCGCACAACCATATCTACTGGTCTCACGGTTATCTTAGCCCCCTCTGCCCGGCTTATGCACGCACATGTCCTCGGTCGGTTTGCGCCGCCCACACCATCCATCTCGTTTGGATCTCTTACAATCAATCAGTAAGCGTGCCCCTTCTCCACCTACAACAGAGTTCTTTACTTGATACCAACTCCGGGTTACTGACTGAAATGGGTCACACACAGTATGATACAAGCTCTCCCCTTTGTCTTGTATCCCCCACTAGGTTTTCCACTGACTATGTATACCCTTAGGTGTCTTTAATTACATAGCCCTATACTAGTTACGCTTACCCTAAAGGGTGCCTTTAATTACATAACTTCATTATATTATCTATCGGTTATGTATACCACTAGGTGTCTTCAATTACATAACCCTATTACATTATCTACTGGTTATGTATACCACTAGGTGTCTTTAATTACATAACCTTATTGGGTTAAGTTCGTGGGCCTATATATACATATTACCCACCCCCTCTAATTTACTTAACCCACCACTACCCATCCAATTTTACTTAACCCTAACTTAAGTCCATAGTCATATTAAATTAGGTTAAGTAGTCCATTTCATTACCATGTCCAATTATGGTTATACTGGGATAGACCTCCCACATTAGGCCTACAACATGTGGATGCTGGATATGTCGGTCGGGTCCGAGCAGTCTTATTCCCAAGTTGGGCCTAACCTCATGTCTTAGCCCAATTCATATTTGCGTACTTAGACCTCCCACATTAGGTTCAACATTAGTGGCTGCTGGATATGCCGGTCGGGTCTGGCCAGACTTCCACCACTAATGTAACCTAACCTCGTGTCATAAGTACAATTTACAATTCCTAATTGTAAATTACTAAACATTCCAAATTAATCCAAATCTACTAATGTCATTATAGGTAACTATTTCTATGTTTTCCCTATTTGAATTACATGTCCTGTTTCACATAAACATTACATAATTCATGCTAATTATGACCCTTTTTTCCTGTTTCCTCTCTAATGTATTCGTACGTATTTTGGGGACATCTAGGCTATAACAATAAAAAGGGAGTATGACAAGGGTGATAGTTTCAACAAGTCTAGGCATAAACATAAACTGGCATAATAACAAAGTGAATGGACATGTGATTAACATCATAATAAAGTAGATATCAAACTGGTAACCTGTGGCAATCACTATGATGTTCAAGAAAGCATAATGAGATCTAAATTAACCATAAGGTGTCCAATTATTTAGACCTAGCATAGTGAGGGTGACTTAGTAACATGTTTAGATCTAAAGTTGGATTCACATGTCAAGTTTACAACATATCTCAATGGATCACAATATGACAGGTGAAAGTTGATTAACATAAAGATCTAGATCCAAGTAATGTTACAACTATCCCAATTAATAGATGTACATTCACCATAATCATGGTTACAAGTCAAGATCCACATAAGCAACATAATCAAATCACCACAATTTTATTAGATCTAGGAAAATAGATCTGTCATGAAATAGTATAGAACTTCACATTAACACAGAATCATATTGTACAACATATCCAATTCATAGTCTTTCAAAGTATACTTTTATTTATCTAAACCTAAAAATAATCTAGAAACTCACAACGTTAGGTTTAGAGAATTGAGGAAGAACGGATCAAGAATTTCTGAATTGGATTTGTAGAATATGTTGTAGAAAACGGTTCAGTTCGCACTCCAACAGCATATGGCCTCCATGACTCCAATGAAGAAAATATGAAAAATAGGACACGTATATATAGCTTCCAGACCCCCTGAAATCGAGTGCTACGTCATCCCTAGGGGTGACGACACCCTTGTGGGTGGGTCGACCCCTAGGTCTCGACACCCCTTCAGGGGGGGGGGGATCGACCCCTAGGTCTCGACACCGCTTCAGGGGGGTCGACCCCTTAGAGCGGCAATGTTGCCGCTCAGAGGGATTTTTTGAATTTGAATCCTCTGGATAGGATTTTGACTTATCTCTGACTCACCTCTGACTCATGCGTATTTATAAAATATTTCTGTGCGTATACAAACTTAAAACCTTCATAACTTCTTCATACGGTGTCCATTTTACGCAACCCACCTTGACTAGAATTTCGAGATGAATGCAATGGTGTAGTCCATTTCTTCTAATTTTGAATATTAAATTAATTGTTATTTAATTTATTCTCTTTAATGTCGTTAAAAATTCGGGGTGTTACATTCTCCCCTACTCAAAAGATTTCGTCCCCGAAATCTCTAAGTTGAGAAGAATGCATATCCTACCATCCATCATCCATCTACTCATCGACCAATCACTGGCATCCATTATCCTTAAAGATTTCTAATGCTTATATGAATATATGCAAGGTTGTGTGTATATGTTCCAACACTAATGCGAAGATCAGGCGGTCTATTTATTCAGTTGACCTCCTTAATGCAATGTTTGTTAGTGCCATGATTCCAATATGTATGCAAATAAACCTATTGTATCGTATAAGTTATATATGTGTGGACACCCATTCGTCCAAATGCGACATTCATATGCCAGTTCATCCATTTCCATCCATAAAAGAAAAGAAAATGAATACATATCCATATGCAATATGAAAGTGATTGAGCCGATCTTAGTGCCTAATGTGTGTGTATATGCGTCCACAGGCAACCACCAGCAAACACTTGCATCCACTTGCATCCATCAAACATAACTTGTTTCAAACACATGTTTACATCCATAGGATTCCTATCTAAAGGTCGAAAATACGATGGATAAGATAATTTTATTAACAAAAACAAGTACTGATAAAACTTTGGAAAGGAGTTAAGAACATACCCTCGAAAAGAAAAGGGTACGAAGCACGAATCTTGTCTTCGGTCTCCCAAGTCGCATCTTCTGGGTTATCTCCACATTGAACCTTTAGCAACTTGATCTCCTTATTGTGCAGATTCTTAACCTCTGAACCAAGAATACGGGTAGGGACTCGTCTGATTGTCGCCTCCCATTCCACTTCGACATCTTCCAACATGCTCGGCTCAACAATTTTTACGGTGTCATGCAGGCACTTCCGCAGATGAGAGGCCATTTGGCCAATCCTCTCGGTTATGGGAAATGGTCCCACAAACCAAGGTGCCAACTTCCCCTACTGATCTGAAGCGAACCACATTCCTCAGAGGTGATACTTCGATAAAAACTAAGACTCCCACTTCGAATTCGATGTCAGCCCTTCTATTGTCTGCATAGGACTTCTGCCTATCTTGAGCTGTCTTCATCCGCCTTCGAAAAAGGTCAATTTTTTTGGACGTTTCCCTAACCATATCTGGTCCAAGTAATAATCTTTCTATATAATTGCCAGATCTACAGGGTCGTCCGTACAATGCTTCGAAGGGTGCCATGCCGATGCTAGCCTGAAAATTGTTATTATAGTCAAACTCTATTAAAGGAAGATGCTCTTCCCAAGTCCCTCCAAAGTCAAGGATACACAGCCTTAAAAGATCTTCTAGAATTCTATTCACCCTCTTCGTCTGCCCATCGGTCTGGGGATGATAAGCAGTGCTCAAACACAACTGTGTACCTAATGCTTCTTGCAAGCTCCTCCAAAATTCGCTGGTAAAGATGGGGTCACGACCGCTCATGATGCTAGAAGGTATTCTATGAAGACAAACTGTCTCTCGGACATAAATTGCTGCCAACCATGATGTCGTCCTCTTACTCTTAACTAGAATAAAGTGAGCGCTCTTAGTGTCTATCCATTATCACCCAAATACTGGTATCACCTTTCTTTGATCTAGGCAAACCTTCTATGAAATCCATAGAGACGCTCTCCCATTTCCACTCCGGAACCTCCAACGGATGAAGTAATCCATCGGGCTCCTGTTGCTCAGCTTTAACTTGATGGAAAACTAAACATTGAGAAACAAATTCGGCCACAACCTTCTTCATCCCAGCCCAAAAGAAAACCCTCTTCATATCCCTGTACATTTTATCACCGCCTAGATGAATGGTCATCTTAGAATGGTGGGCTTCTTCCAGGACTGCCTTTATCAAGCTTCCAGTTTGAGGAATACAAAGCCTTCCATCTCGTCGCAACAACCCCTTTTCATCTATGGCATACCTACTGAGTTGACTAGAAGTCTCCCCTCTTCTGAGCTTATCCATGATGTCTAGAATCTGTAGGTCACCTCGTTGCAAAGCTCCGATCTATTCCACAAGAGTCGGTCGTATCTCCAAGGATGCAAATAAATCAAGAAAAACCTCAATGGAGGGTCTAAAATCAAAAGCTTATATGAACTCCAAGTTCTTTCTTTCCACAAACAGAGGACTCAGGGCCGCACTCTGCCTACTTAGTGCATCTTCCACCACATTACTCTTGCCAGGAGTATAAGCAATTTCAAAATCATATGAAGCTAAGAACTCCATCCACCGTTGTTGCCTCAAGTTGAGATCCTTCTGTAAGAATAGATACTTTAGAGATTTATGATCAGTGTATAATTCAAACTTTTCTCCAAGTTAATATTGATGTCACGTCTTTAACGCGAATACTGTGGCAGCTAGCTCTAAATCATGGGTGGGGTAGTTCTTCTCATGAACTCTAAACTATTTACCCTCATAACATATTACTTTCCTTTCTTACATCAGAACCGCACCAAGCCCTGTACCGCACGCATCAGTGTAAACAGTAAACACTTTACTCCCATCGGGCAAGATTGTGAAGGCCCGTAACTTCCCCGTAAAGGAAAGCGTCGGATAGTTCGAGAACAAACCACAACAGAACACATACAGAAGAACGTTTCATTGTATATTACAACAATGCATCGGATTACAAGAATATACAGAGTATAAATGAATATTACACAGAAATATCAGAGATTTAAATTACATTTAAATACATAGCAGCGGAAAATAATACAATACACAACTAGAAGTAGATATACGAATACAAAGCTTTCCGGATATCGTTCCAGCTGTAAACCAGAATCCTGTGAATATAAATCTGCAAAACCAAAACTACTAGCTGCCCGTGTCAAAATAGGGGCACCCAGAGTTTAGGTTAAAACAATAAACTCCAGGTCAGTCATGTGACTGGTGTGAGAACTAAAACAGTTATTAATCTTTATTTTTAAAGTTAGGTAAATCAAGGGACCACGTCGTATAACACGGTACGGGTTTCCTCCCAAGAATACCAATGCATAAAACAAACAGCGCAATGCTAAATAAAGAAAAATGAAGCTGTTATAAGACCCAGGTCCTATCACACAATGCAACGCAAGCCGGGGGATAGGGTTTTCCCTTATAACAGCCAAAGAATGCTTGATACGTTTAAAACAAATCACTTGATACTATTATAAGTGCATAGTGTATAAAACAACTTCAAATCATAAGTATCAATCATAGGCGGCATGAGCGCCCCATCCCACTATGTCGCCATACTAGGTTCTACAATAAAACCGCAAATGTCGCGTATTTGGAAATTGGATTTCCGTCTATGAACCGAGGCAAAAGATAGTCCTCAACCGATTCGTGACTCTCTAGCCCGAGCCACCGGAACAGCCGCAACTGCCCCTTGGATCGTCAGGGCCGGTCCACCGATGTGGATTATAGTGCCTGAACAATACGTTTCCCCGCCCTTTGGGGCGTAAACGAGCCAACTAAATGACTCCATCGGTTCGAGAACGACCGATCAATCCGAGGCGCCTCGCAACAGCAACAACCACATAAGTCAAACTCGTCAGGGCGTGTAAAACCACTGACGCCACTTCTAACTAGAAAGAAACGCAAGTCCTCCCTGATCCTCTCCCGTTTTTGGTTCATACCGGGTGTGAAACTCGCGAAGTAAACGTTACACAAAGCTACGCCACAAAGGCCGTGCTTTGATCATCACCACAAGACGTTGCTTTTCAACAGAAGCCTCAATCAATTGCCACTTAGGCATGCCACACAGGCAATTCACTCCATGCGTTTGATATCCATCAATATATAACCCCTGAGCTCGTACGTCTCAGAGAAGGGCGTTAAGCAAGAGAATAAATTCTCCGCCGCCAAACAGATATATATTTAATAGAGATCAATCACACAGACTAAAATCCAATGTCAGACACACAGTCCATTTACAAGTTCGTTCTGGGTCTGAACGAAACCGGAGGCACCTATTACCCCGCATATCCATCGATCTCCAAGTACGTCTGGACGATCACCAATTGTTTCCATCTTCTTGGGTGTACAGCCTAATCAAGATCGTCAGAAATCACCCAAACGACGTGAAGAACTCCGGTCTTCGACCATCGTCTTCATCTTCGACTTATCGTCGTATCAGTTATCCAGAATGGGATAAACCCGGTCTTTCCGAATAACTCGCGTATATTTTAAATAAGTGTTACACAAACACAACATACGCCTCATTCCAACTCACCTGTCACTAACCGTAAATTAATCAAGAGAATAATTTCCCAAATATAAACCCCGAAGGCCGAAACCAACATCAGATCAATATCCAGAAAACCATTCTGCTTGGCTAACCGACAGTTAGTTTCAAAATTTCACATTCATAGGGAAAGGTTCCCATTAATTTTATCAAAGATAAATTCCTTGAATTTATTCTTTAATCTACTTTTGAATTTCGATTCAACTAGTCGGGATTAACGAAACTTACCGAAGTAATCATTTGTTTTAATTTCCCAATCCCAACCTATTCATCCCATGAAGTAAAACTGGTAGTACTTCATATCTAACACCACAGTGTTATCGGTAATTCAATTACCATTTCACGTTCAAACCTAATTAAAGATTTAACCATCGCCTGGAGAAAAACTGGTGATACTCCATTTTCGATCATTTCAATCTAATTAAAGATTCATTAAAACTCCACTTAGTTTTAATCTTTAACTGGGTTAAAGAATCAGTGTCATTTAAAACACGGTTCACAATAAACCCAAAATCACATTCATTAACTATCGGGTTAAAGAACGAGTGTTATTTAAAACACTGTTCACGATAAACCCAAAAATCAATATCAATTCAATTCCAATTAAATATCATTTAATTGGTACACTTCATTAAATCTAAATAAAAAGATTTAATTTTCTTTTCTCAACTGGGTTCAAGAACAGTGTTAGTAAAGACACCATTCACGACAAACCCAAATCACATTTGATATTCAATACAAGGCTCTGAATAGAAAATATATCGGCTTATATTCAATATCAAATTCTACGACTAACAAATGTCGGATTGGAAATAACGATATAAATATATATCTTTCAAATTTCCATAACAACATCTGTAGAATCACGAATTCCAACATCGAAATATTCCGAAGGCAATTTCGATTCAAATCCTCTCCAATGCAATCATTGGAAATTTTGGTTATTTTCAAAACCCTTTTCAAATTCAATTTATTTATTTAAAAATAAATAGAATTATAATTCTAGTTCAAAACTAGTTCATTTCGATAAAAATCTATTTTTATCCTTTCAAATATGGAGGTTTTCATCCCAATTCTTTCTAAATCATTTCTTATGATTTTACACAAATTATTGCTATTTTTAATAATTTTATCAAGGCCCGTACAGTCGATTTCCATCAATGGCCATCGAACTGCACTTACAGCGACCTTTTTCAAATTTGATTTGGACATAATTCCAAATCCAACCGTTAGATTTCTAATTTCTAATATTCGTTAGAAAGCTCTTTTCGATACGAACCCAGCGGTTCCGGTTTTAGGAGAATCCGACGGTCGGATCTCCCGCAATGTCCGTTTGAAATAAATGGTCGAAATTCATGAACTGCCGCGGCGCGGCGCGTTCTATTCAGGCCATTATATTATATATATAATATATATATAATATATTTCGCCGATTTCTATTTAAAACGAATTATATACATAGTTTTAAATTCGTTTCAAAAGCAATTTCAACTTCTGTTTCAATTCAAATCAAAATTGAATTCTTCTCTATAAATTCGTTTCAAAATTCATTTCTATTCAATTCAAATTTGAATTCAATTTGAATTCATTTCAATTCGCTTTCAATTCAATTTGAATTCATTTTCAATTCATTTCGAAATCGTTTTCAATTCAATTTATTTCGAAATCGTTCTCAATTCATTTCATTTCGAAATCGTTTTCAATTCAATTCATTTCGAAATCGTTTTCAATTCAATTCATTTCGAAATCGTTTTCAATTCAATTCATTTCGAAATCGTTTTCAATTCAATTCATTTCGAAATCGTTTTCAATTCAATTCATTTCGAAATCGTTTTCAATTCAATTCATTTCGAAATCGTTTTCAATTCAATTCATTTCGA
Source organism: Allium sativum (assembly GCA_030737875.1). Lineage (NCBI taxonomy): Eukaryota > Viridiplantae > Streptophyta > Magnoliopsida > Asparagales > Amaryllidaceae > Allium > Allium sativum. The sequence continues at coordinate 472,404,468 of CM060923.1, read as the reverse complement.
AATCGTTTTCAATTCAATTCATTTCGAAATCGTTTTCAATTCAATTCATTTCGAAATCGTTTTCAATTCAATTCATTTCGAAATCGTCTTCAATTCAATTCAATTCGAAATCGTCTTCAATTCAATTCATTTCGAAATCGTCTTCAATTCAATTCATTTCGAAATCGTTTTCAATTCAATTCATTTCGAAATCGTTTTCAATTCAATTCATTTCGAAATCGTTTTCAATTCAATTCATTTCGAAATCGTTTTCAATTCAATTCATTTCGAAATCGTTTTCAATTCAATTCATTTCGAAATCGTTTTCAATTCAATTCATTTCGAAATCGTTTTCAATTCAATTCATTTCGAAATCGTTTTCAATTCAATTCATTTCGAAATCGTCGATTTCGAAATCACTTTTCAATATTCATTTTAAATTGAATAAAGTCGATATAAGTATCGTTCACGTCAAAATGGCGTCAATCTAATCAACACGGCTTCATAAATTCCTAGTTTCAAATTTTCTTTATTTTTCAAATTGGAATGAGGCCCAATCAATTACCATATAAAATTAATTATATGGATTTCCATACAACACATGTATATAATAGCATTGAAAAATAATCAACCATCAACCAAAGTGCACTACACTGTATAAGCATCAAATATAGATATTCAACGCTTATAACAGCCTGTCAATCAATCGATCGACATATTTAATCAATCAGGATGAGTGAAATTCATATTTCATCCCAACACCCGTGTGGGGTTTCAAACAATCAAACACAGATTTTAGTTGTGCAGTTGGGCGATGTGTAACATTTATCGTCCCAATCAATGTCATTCAAATAAGTGTACATAAACAAACCGTCTGGTTTGTAAATGAATATTTATTTATTTACATTCACGTTAAAAATTATATTTTTAACGGCAAAACATTTTATTCCAACATATGAATTTCTATTCAGTTCATTTTTTTAAATAAAATGATATTTTTATTTTTCTAACTTATTTTAGAAAATTTCGGCGGCATAACGGCACGATACTAGGAACGGGACGAGGCCTAGCCTTATCCCCGGTCTAGTGAAGGCCCACGCCATTCACACATCAATCAAATTCATTCAATTCACCCAAACAACTCAATTTCAATTCAAATATCCAACTAATCTATGCAACCAAACAAACAAGTCCATGGTCTGTGGACGATTGTGTCGGGTGCTACTAAACACCGTCTGCATCCTAGTATATATATATATATATATATATATATATATATATATATATAACTAGAAAATGAAATTGAAAGGTGAGAAATTCTCACATATAGTTATCCAATCTTCTTGACTCTTCTTTTAGAGAAACCTTCATCGTTCTCGCCTCCTTTGTTACTTCCGTTGCTCGCATACACTACATATATAAAAATCCCATTTTTACTTCGCTATTCAATATATAAAAATCATATTTTTATTTCGAAGTTCAATATATAAAAATCATATTTTTATTTCGAAGTTCAATATATAAAAATCATATTTTTATTTCGAAGTTCAATATATAAAAATCATATTTTTATTTCGAAGTTCAATATATAAAAATCAAAATTTTTATGTCATCTATATAAATAAAAATCCTACCTTTTCAATTTATAAAAATTATAGATTTCGATAAACCTTTAAAACTGATTTTTATCTACTCATATTAAAATCAATATAGGTGAACAAACAAAACAAAAAAAATAATAAATAAAATAAAATAAAAAAAATAAAAAATTAAAATTAAGAAGACTTACAGCGGGGGATCGAATTGGAGAGGGGGGGGGGTCTCGCCGGAGCAGTGGGGCGGCGCAGCGTCACTGATGGGGTGGGGTGGTAGTTCGACATCGTCGAAGTGGAGCGGGGCTGGGCGCGGTCTCTTTTGGGTGAGGGGTTCACGCTCGCGATGGAGAGGAAGGGGAGAGGGGCAGTTGTCATCGCGGTGGTGGGCACCTCCCTGGCGTCGCGACGGTGGCAATAGCCGGGCGGCGGCGCATCGATCCGAAAAAGGGAGGGGCTGAATCGATTTGGGGGTGAATGGGTCAACGGTTTTTTTTTTTTTTTAAACGAGGGTTGGGAGTGAGAGAATAGGCTAGGTTTATTATATATATAATTAAATTATTATTTTATTTTCTAAAAAGTTGACTTTTACATACGACCTCTAAACGAGGCCCACCGCCTGTCGTCCATAGCGTTTTACCCCCATTCCGAACACAATGGGATATGTATCTCAAGCTGATTCGGCTGTTACAATCAGTTTCCATTACTTTTACATTTAAATCACTATATTGAATTTTAAACGTACTTTTCAAATTACCGGGGTCACGTACTAAGTAGAAAAATTCCTGAAAAATATTTTCTAGCTTCGTATTGACGATACGGTCCTAACAAAACTAGTTTCGTCGAATTTTGAGACCGCTAGAAAAATGGCCAATTTCCAGTCGATTAAAATCAACTGAAATGGTCAAATGCGTTTTCCTTTGCCACGCTCACATATTGAATCGAAAAATTATGAAATTTGAAACCTAGCTATAACTTGACATCACGGACCCAACAAAACTAGTTTCGTCGAAATCCGAGGTCGTTTGCAAAATGTCCATTTTTAAGGGCCTGAATTCCATAGCGACTATTCAGAATTTTCAACTGGACATATCTTTTGATTCTCGCTACGAAATTTTGATTTTTCGGATTCGTTGGAAAGATATCCACAATTAGATTCCATTATTTTTGGTTTCACTAAAATCCGGATTGTTTTGCACCCGGTACATTCAATTGAAGTTTGAAATCGAATTATCGAACTACCGCGCCATTTTCAATTCTATTTATAATTATATATAAATATTTATATTCTAACGACGACGCGTATAATATATACGTTCGAATTCTATTCAAAATAAATTTCTCGTCGATATTATTTAAAATAATTCATTTTAAATATTCAAAATTCGCTAAAATGGCCAAAATAAAAATTTCAAACTGGCTCGCATTTTACGGGTTATTACAATCTCCCCCACTTAAAACTTTTCATCCCCCAAAAAGGAACAAAGTCGAAAGTGGTTTGATTAATCAACACTACGTTCTATCTGGCTTCCATTCTCCAACTCTTTAGTTTCTGAGAATTTTCAAATTTTCAAAAATTTGGCTAACACCCTAAATTTTCGAAAAATTTCGCCATAACCTCCCCTGCACCGGGAGCATCGGGGAATTTCAAATAGCTTCCCCGGTCCTTCAGATCTCAAAAAGAAAAAGAAAAAGCCAAGCGGCTAGCCAATAGGCTCATAAAATCATCATCACCCAAACAAAACAGTAAATTATGTATTAAACATGTACCTATTTGTCGGGCACACAAATTTTATTCTCTGCTCTAGCCTCCTTGCTATGACCTGTTCAATGTAAGTATATGTATATGCAAGCAAATGCGACCAATTTTCAATACAATTCAATATTTGATTCAATTAGGCATAATGGTTCAAAATTATCAATCAAATGAACAAACAACACAAACATCAATCAATTAGTTGATTAGTTTTTGAAATTCATAATTTTGATACATATACAAAAATCATGTTTTTGATGCCAAATCACAACAATAGGCCCTATCTAATTTTTGGTTCTCACACCAGTCAATAGGAAATATATAGAAATCTCACTTTCGTCACCCGAATATAAACACTGATGATGAGGCCTCATCATCTGAATCATCTCCGGGCGACTAGAGTGTGATTCTATATCTATCCAGTATATTAAAATTTCGAATACACGCGGATCAGACGTATACGCAAAATCTATATATACTGGATTGTCCACATCAATATAAATAGATAATCAAATACGAATAATTGATTTTAAATTTTCAAAACAAAAATTTGTTTTCACTTTAAAAATTTACTCTTCACACTCGTTCTAGGATACTACTGATCCCATCTCTAACGAGTCATCCCCATTGGATATTACTAATCCAATATCTGATGAATTCTTTCGTATGGTTCTAATGTGTCTTGTTCTCTAGCTTTGTAAACCAAAGCTCTGATACCAACTGTGAAGGCCCGTAACTTCCCCGTAAAGGAAAGCGTCGGATAGTTCGAGAACAAACCACAACAGAACACATACAGAAGAACGTTTCATTGTATATTACAACAATGCATCAGATTACAAGAATATACAGAGTATAAATGAATATTACACAGAAATATCAGAGATTTAAATTACATTTAAATACATAGCAGCGGAAAATAATACAATACACAACTAGAAGTAGATATACGAATACAAAGCTTTCCGGATATCGTTCCAGCTGTAAACCAGAATCCTGTGAATATAAATCTGCAAAACCAAAACTACTAGTTGCCCGTGTCAAAATAGGGGCACCCAGAGTTTAGGTTAAAACAATAAACTCCAGGTCAGTCATGTGACTGGTGTGAGAACTAAAACAGTTATTAATCTTTATTTTTAAAGTTAGGTAAATCAAGGGACCACGCCGTATAACACGGAACGGGTTTCCTCCCAAGAATACCAGTGCATAAAACAAACAGCGCAATGCTAAATAAAGAAAAATGAAGCTGTTATAAGACCCAGGTCCTATCACACAATGCAACGCAAGCCGGGGGATAGGGTTTTCCCTTATAACAGCCAAAGAATGCTTGATACGTTTAAAACAAATCACTTGATACTATTATAAGTGCATAGTGTATAAAACAACTTCAAATCATAAGTATCAATCATAGGCGGCATGAGCGCCCCATCCCACTATGTCGCCGTACTAGGTTCTACAATAAAACCGCAAATGTCGCGTATTTGGAAATTGGATTTTCGTCTATGAACCGAGGCAAAAGATAGTCCTCAACCGATTCGTGACTCTCTAGCCCGAGCCACCGGAACAGCCGCAACTGCCCCTTGGATCGTCAGGGCCGGTCCACCGATGTGGATTATAGTGCCTGAACAATACGTTTCCCCGCCCTTTGGGGCGTAAACGAGCCAACTAAATGACTCCATCGGTTCGAGAACGACCGATCAATCCGAGGCGCCTCGCAACAGTAACAACCACATAAGTCAAACTCATCTGGGCGTGTAAAACCACTGACGCCACTTCTAACTAGAAAGAAACGCAAGTCCTCCCTGATATCCTCTCCCGTTTTTGGTTCATACCGGGTGTGAAACTCGCGAAGTAAACGTTACACAAAGCTACGCCACAAAAGCCGTGCTTTGATCATCACCACAAGACGTTGCTTTTCAACAGAAGCCTCAATCAATTGCCACTTAGGCATGCCACACAGGCAATTCACTCCATGCGTTTGATATCCATCAATATATAACCCCTGAGCTCGTACGTCTCAGAGAAGGGCGTTAAGCAAGAGAATAAATTCTCCGCCGCCAAACAGATATATATTTAATAGAGATCAATCACACAGACTAAAATCCAATGTCAGACACACAGTCCATTTACAAGTTCGTTCTGGGTCTGAACGAAACCGGAGGCACCTAGTACCCCGCATATCCATCGATCTCTAAGTACGTCTGGACGATCACCAACTGTTTCCATCTTCTTGGGTGTACAGCCCAATCAAGATCGTCAGAAATCACCCAAACGACGTGAAGAACTCCGGTCTTCGACCATCGTCTTCATCTTCGACTTATCGTCGTATCAGTTATCCAGAATGGGATAAACCCGGTCTTTCCGAATAACTCGCGTATATTTTAAATAAGTGTTACACAAACACAACATACGCCTCATTCCAACTCATCAGTCACTAACCATAAATTAATCAAGAGAATAATTTCCCAAATATAAACCCCGAAGGCCGAAACCAACATCAGATCAATATCCAGAAAACCGTTCTGCTTGGCTAACCGACAGTTAGTTTCAAAATTTCACATTCATAGGGAAAGGTTCCCATTAATTTTATCAAAGATAAATTCCTTGAATTTATTCTTTAATCTACTTTTGAATTTCGATTCAACTAGTCGGGATTAACGAAACTTACCGAAGTAATCATTTGTTTTAATTTCCCAATCCCAACCTATTCATCCCATGAAGTAAAACTGGTAGTACTTCATATCTAACACCACAGTGTTATCGGTAATTCAATTACCATTTCACGTTCAAACCTAATTAAAGATTTAACCATCGCCTGGAGCAAAACTGGTGATACTCCATTTTCGATCATTTCAATCTAATTAAAGATTCATTAAAACTCCACTTAGTTTTAATCTTTAACTGGGTTAAAGAATCAGTGTCATTTAAAACACGGTTCACAATAAACCCAAAATCACATTCATTAACTATCGGGTTAAAGAACGAGTGTTATTTAAAACACTGTTCACGATAAACCCAAAAATCAATATCAATTCAATTCCAATTAAATATCATTTAATTGGTACACTTCATTAAATCTAAATAAAAAGATTTAATTTTCTTTTCTCAACTGGGTTCAAGAACAGTGTTAGTGAAGACACCATTCACGACAAACCCAAATCACATTTGATATTCAATACAAGGCTCTGAATAGAAAATATATCGGCTTATATTCAATGTCAAATTCTACGACTAACAAATGTCGGATTGGAAATAACGATATAAATATATATCTTTCAAATTTCCATAACAACATCTGTAGAATCACGAATTCCAACATCGAAATATTCCGAAGGCAATTTCGATTCAAATCCACTCCAATGCAATCATTGGAAATTTTGGTTATTTTCAAAACCCTTTTCAAATTCAATTTATTTATTTAAAAAAAATAGAATAATAATTCTAGTTCAAAACTAGTTCATTTCGATAAAAATCTATTTTTATCCTTTCAAATATGGAGTTTTTCATCCCAATTCTTTCTAAATCATTTCTTATGATTTTACACAAATTATTGCTATTTTTAATAATTTTATCAAGGCCCGTACAGTCGATTTCCATCAATAGCCATCGAACTGCACTTACAGCAACCTTTTTCAAATTTGATTTGGACATAATTCCAAATCCAACCGTTAGATTTCTAATTTCTAATATTCGTTAGAAAGCTCTTTTCGATACGAACCCAACGGTTCTGGTTTTAGGAGAATCCGACGGTCGGATCTCCCGCAATGTCCGTTTGAAATAAATGGTCGAAATTCACGAACTGCCGCGGCGCGGCGCGTTCTATTCAGGCCATTATATTATATATATAATCTATATATAATATATTTCGCCGATTTCTATTTAAAACGAATTATATACATAGTTTTAAATTCGTTTCAAAAGCAATTTCAACTTCCGTTTCAATTCAAATCAAAATTGAATTCTTCTCTATAAATTCGTTTCAAAATTCATTTCTATTCAATTCAAATTTCAATTCAATTTGAATTCATTTCAATTCGCTTTCAATTCAATTTGAATTCGTTTTCAATTCATTTCGAAATCGGTTTGAATTAAATTTATTTCGAAATCGTTCTCAATTCATTTCATTTCGAAATCGTTTTCAATTCAATTCATTTCGAAATCGTTTTCAATTCAATTCATTTCGAAATCGTTTTCAATTCAATTCATTTCGAAATCGTTTTCAATTCAATTCATTTCGAAATCGTTTTCAATTCAATTCATTTCGAAATCGTTTTCAATTCAATTCATTTCGAAATCGTTTTCAATTCAATTCATTTCGAAATCGTTTTCAATTCAATTCATTTCGAAATCGTTTTCAATTCAATTCATTTCGAAATCGTTTTCAATTCAATTCATTTCAAAATCGTTTTCAATTCAATTCATTTCGAAATCGTTTTCAATTCAATTCATTTCGAAATCGTCTTCAATTCAATTCATTTCGAAATCGTCTTCAATTCAATTCATTTCGAAATCGTCTTTAATTCAATTCATTTCGAAATCGTTTTCAATTCAATTCATTTCGAAATCGTCTTCAATTCAATTCATTTCGAAATCGTTTTCAATTCAATTCATTTCGAAATCGTTTTCAATTCAATTCATTTCGAAATCGTTTTCAATTCAATTCATTTCGAAATCGTTTTCAATTCAATTCATTTCGAAATCGTTTTCAATTCAATTCATTTCGAAATCGTTTTCAATTCAATTCATTTCGAAATCATTTTCAATTCAATTCATTTCTAAATCGTTTTCAATTCAATTCATTTCGAAATCGTCGATTTCGAAATCACTTTTCAATATTCATTTTAAATTGAATAAAGTCGATATAAATATCGTTCACGTCAAAATGGCGTCAATCTAATCAACACGGCTTCATAAATTCCTATTTTCAAATTTTATTTATTTTTCAAATTGGAATGAGGCCCAATCAATTACCATATAAAATTAATTATATGGATTTCCATACAACACATGTATATAATAGCATTGAAAAATAATCAACCATCAACCAAAGTGCACTACACTGTATAAGCATCAAATATAGATATTCAACGCTTATAACAGCCTGTCAATCAATCGATCGACATATTTAATCAATCAGGATGAGTGAAATTCATATTTCATCCCAACACCCGTGTGGGGTTTCAAACAATCAAACACAGATTTTAGTTGTGCAGTTGGGCGATGTGTAACATTTATCGTCCCAATCAATGTCATTCAAATAAGTGTACATAAACAAACCGTCTGGTTTGTAAATGAATATTTATTTATTTACATTCACGTTAAAAATTATATTTTTAACGGCAAAACATTTTATTCCAACATATGAATTTCTATTCAGTTCATTTTTTTAAATAAAATGATATTTTTATTTTTCTAACTTATTTTAGAAAATTTCGGCGGCATAACGGCACGATACTAGGAACGGGACGAGGCCTAGCCTTATCCCCGGTCTAGTGAAGGCCCACGCCATTCACACATCAATCAAATTCATTCAATTCGCCCAAACAACTCAATTTCAATTCAAATATCCAACTAATCTATGCAACCAAACAAACAAGTCCATGGTCTGTGGACGATTGTGTCGGGTGCTACTATACACCGTCTGCATCCTAGTATATATATATATAACTAGAAAATGAAATTGAAAGGTGAGAAATTCTCACATATAGCTATCCAATCTTCTTGACTCTTCTTTTAGAGAAACCTTCATCGTTCTCGCCTCCTTTGTTACTTCCGTTGCTCGCATACACTACATATATAAAAATCCCATTTTTACTTCGCTATTCAATATATAAAAATCATATTTTTATTTCGAAGTTCAATATATAAAAATCATATTTTTATTTCGAAGTTCAATATATAAAAATCATATTTTTATTTCGAAGTTCAATATATAAAAATCATATTTTTATTTCGAAGTTCAATATATAAAAATCAAAATTTTTATGTCATCTATATAAATAAAAATCCTACCTTTTCAATTTATAAAAATTATAGATTTCGATAAACCTTTAAAACTGATTTTTATCTACTCATATTAAAATCAATATAGGTGAACAAACAAAACAAAAAAAATAATAAATAAAAAAAATAAAAAAAATAAAAAAATAAAAATAAGAAGACTTTCAGCGGGGGATCGAATTGGAGAGGGGGGGGGGGTCTCGCCGGAGCAGTGGGGCGGCGCAGCGTCACTGATGGGGTGGGGTGGTAGTTCGACATCGTCGAAGTGGAGCGGGGCTGGGCGCGGTCTCTTTTGGGTGAGGGGTTCACGCTCGCGATGGAGAGGAAGGGGAGAGGGGCAGTTGTCATCGCGGTGGTGGGCACCTCCCTGGCGTCGCGACGGTGGCAATAGCCGGGCGGCGGCGCATCGATCCGAAAAAGGGAGGGGCTGAATCGATTTGGGGGTGAATGGGTCAACGGTTTTTTTTTTTTTTAAACGAGGGTTGGGAGTGAGAGAATAGGCTAGGTTTATTATATATATAATTAAATTATTATTTTATTTTCTAAAAAGTTGACTTTTACATACGACCTCTAAACGAGGCCCACCGCCTGTCGTCCATAGCGTTTTACCCCCATTCCGAACACAATGGGATATGTATCGCAAGTTGATTCGGCTGTTACAATCAGTTTCCATTACTTTTACATTTAAATCACTATATTGAATTTTAAACGTACTTTTCAAATTACCGGGGTCACATACTAAGTAGAAAAATTCCTGAAAAATATTTTCTAGCTTCGTATTGACGATACGGTCCTAACAAAACTAGTTTCGTCGAATTTTGAGACCGCTAGAAAAATGGCCAATTTCCAGTCGATTAAAATCAACTGAAATGGTCAAACGCGTTTTCCTTTGCCACGCTCACATATTGAATCGAAAAATTATGAAATTTGAAACCTAGCTATAACTTGACATCACGGACCCAACAAAACTGGTTTCGTCGAAATCCGAGGTCGTTTGCAAAATGTCCATTTTTAAGGGCCTGAATTCCATAGCGACTATTCAGAATTTTCAACTGGACATATCTTTTGATTCTCGCTACGAAATTTTGATTTTTCGGATTCGTTGGAAAGATATCCACAATTAGATTCCATTATTTTTGGTTTCACTAAAATCCGGATTGTTTTGCACCCGGTACATTCAATTGAAGTTTGAAATCGAATTATCGAACTACCGCGCCATTTTCAATTCTATTTATAATTATATATAAATATTTATATTCTAACGACGACGCGTATAATATATACGTTCGAATTCTATTCAAAATAAATTTCTCGTCGATATTATTTAAAATAATTCATTTTAAATATTCAAAATTCGCTAAAATGGCCAAAATAAAAATTTCAAACTGGCTCGCATTTTACGGGTTATTACAATGATCAAGACTGGGGATGTTGTCAGAGCCTTCTTCAGTCGTTGGAAAGCAACGTCACAGTCTATGTCCCATGAAAATGCCAAATTCTTCTTTGTCAGCCTGGTGAGAGGGGCTGATATCTTCACGAAGTCCTTAATGAACCTCCTATAATAACCTACCAACCCAAAAAAGCTTCTCACCTCGGTTGCATTTTTAGGAATCTTCCAATCTTGTACTGCAACCACCTTTGCGGTATCTACATCTATCCCTTCTTTGGAGACTACATGCCCCAAGAATCTCACCTCCTTTCTCCAGAAATGGCATTTGGAGAACTTTGCTTTTAACTGATGGCCACAGAGAGTTTTCAAAACTTCTCCCAAATGATGGGCATGCTCTTCTTCACTCTTGGAGAAGATCAAAATATCATCAATGAAGACTATGATGAATTTGTTTAGGAACTCCCGAAACACCCTACTCATCAAATCAACCATATAGGCGAGTGCATTTGTCAACCCAAAAGGCATAACTATCCATTCAAAGAAACCGCCTGGAGTTCTGAAAGAAATCTTATCTATGTTGTCCTCAGCCACCCTCAACTGATGGAACCCTGTAGCCAAGTCCAACTGAGAAAATACCGAAGCACCAACACGTTGATCAAATAAATCATCAATCCTCAGAAGCGTGTGCCTATTCTTCTTGGTGAGCTTATTTAATTCTCTATAGTCAACATACAGACGAAGTGAACCATCCGCTTTAGTTGCAAATACTACTGGAGCACCCCACTCAGATGTGCTTCGTCCGATAAACCCTTTTTCAAGTAGCTCCCCTACGTGCTTATTCAGCTCCCTCCTCTCCCTTAGAGCCATGTGGTGTACTAGTAATGCAACTGGCTTTGCATTGTCCACCAGATATATGCAGAAGTCAATTTCGCGCCTTGGAGGTAAACCCCGTACCTCATTAAAAACATCGGAATAATCTCGAACCACTGGAACAGATTGTAAATCATCTATGGATGCATCTAGAGACTCTAGGAAGCTAAGAATAACAGACCCTTGAGGGTCACAAGAAACTTCGAGGGTCTTCCCATGACGAGTCGGGAGTCTAACAACCCTCCTCTCACAATCGAGAATGGCACCATACGTGGTAAGCCAATCCATTCCTAGAATCAACCCATAGCCCATAAACCTGAGCACATACGCGTCACATTCAAATTCGATGCCAAACACAGATATATTCAGACCTCGACAAATCATCGATAAATGATCCAAACCACCAATTGGGTTTGAAACAACTACGGTATCTACTATCATACTAGTAATTAAGTGCAGAGATTCAACCACAGAACTAGATCTAAACGAGTGTGAAGCACCAGAATCAAAAAGTGTTCTAACTAGATGGTTTAAAAGAGAAACTAAACTTTCTAAGGAAATTTTTCTACCTCTTTACGGAGCGTTGATCGCGAGAGCATGCACCTGATCTCCAAAAGTCCCTACTCTTTGACCTTGTCTGAGTGATTCCTGTTTCTCTGGGCACTCTTTAGAGAAGTGTCCGACCTCTGCGCAATTAAAGCAATTGGCCTTCCTTCTCTTACAATGTTTGATCAGGTGGCCCTCCTTTCCACAATTGTGACATTTTCTCTTATCCTTGCCTTTATCATCTTTCCCCCTTTCTTCTGCTGTTGCTGCCCTTTCTTGGGCAATACCTTCTTATTCTGCGATGTCTGCTCAGCTTTTGTTTCCTTCTTTTCTCCCTTATCCTCCTCATGCATTAAGACCATATAAACAAGCTTTTCAAAGGTGGCCCCTATTGGAAGATGGGACATAGCTAAACCATGCAGAGGCTCATTCAACCACTTAGCAAACCGCAAAGCCCTTTTGTTTGGTGTATCCACCAACTCTAACCCAAATCTTACCAGCTGGTTGAACTTGTTCACATACTCCTTCACTGTCAAATTTCCTTGTTTGAGAGTTAAGAACCTCTCCATCTTTATGCTTCTCTCCGCTTAGGAAAGAAATTTCATTTCAAACCTTTGTCTAATGTCTTCCCAAGTTTCTACCGGACGTCCTGCTTGGGTGACTTCCCACCAAAATGAGGCTTCGTCTTTTAACAGCCAAGCAGCTAATTGAATTTTTCTTCGGTCCTCCACTTCAAAGATTACGAATAATTCCTCTGTCTCCTTAAGCCAATTCCTAACTTCTACGATTGTCTCGTTCCCATGGAATGACCTTCCTCCCATAGCCTGGAGGTCTTTGCAGATCTTGGCAAAGTTGTCAGCTTTTGGAGGGGGGGGGGAGGAGAAATAACATGTGTAATTGGGGGAGGAATGTCTCTTAAGACTCCAGACGGCGCTATGGCCTCCAAATACCTCCAGAACCATCTGAGTATTGTGACGCCCTCTGGGAGATTAGGGATGTTCTGTTCCCAGGTATGCTGAAAAAGGGAAAAGGAAGAAATTTAGATAAAGGTCCGAAGGATACTACATATGGCTTTTTGGGGAATTTTTTTCAAAATAGACTTTTCTTTTTTAAAATGCTTTCCTATTAAAACCTTTTTTTAATTAATTTCCAAAAAAAATTATCTAATCTGGTAACCTTCAGCTCTGATACCAAGTGAGACACCCCACGTCCATTAATGTCACTCACTAAGGGAATGCATTAAGTTTCATGAAGCGCTATAGGTAAATAGACACAGAATAATTACAAGACAGGTATAAATAAGGCAGAACAGAAATTTTATACTTTTATTTCAAACATAAGTCATAATACCATGGTCCACAATTTCATAAGTCACATAACCCATTATAATAAAATAACTTCTGCTTGCAAAATCAGAGTACACAAGTAAATAAAAAGCATCATTCCCCCAATAAAAAAGAGTTAAGCCATAGTAGAGACAAAAATTTGAGCCATACTTCAGAAGTAGCTCCTAGCAAGATGATATCTGATTCCTGATTAAGTTTGAGTGTTTCCTTCCTGAGAAACTGGGAGGGGGAATGGAAGAAAGAAGGAGAAACAACAGGGTCAGACATAAGGTCTGGCGAGTCTAGTTACTTTTAGCCAGTAGGCAAATAAAAGCAACATGATAGGCATATAAAGTGGACAAGAGAGATCACTACATAAATGGCAGGTGTGACAAGGTAAGCAAGTTAATGTGTATGTGCCTCACTAATGATTACTCCCCACTACTACTAGTATAACTGAAATGAGATGATCCCTTCCACTATAAGTTGGTAGGCTTAGGTCATACGTCCAAGTATACCCTAACCCCTACCCTAATCGATCGGCTCCCTACCCTGTAGATATCCTGTGCTGGCCCCACAGTAGGAGGTATCACTTCCTAAAGTGGCAACCCATGGTATGCACAACCATATCTACTGGTGTCACGGTCGTCTTAGCCCCCTCTGCCCGGCCCGTGCACGCACATGACCTCGTCGGTTTGCGCCGCCCACACCATCCGTCTCGTTTGGATCTCTTACAATAAATCAATAAGCGTTCCCCTTCTCCACCTAGTACGGAGTTATTTACTTGATACCAACTCCATGTTACTGACTGAAATGGGTCCCACACAATATGATACAAGCTCTACCCTTTTTCTTGTATCCCCCACTAGGTTTTCCTCCGACTATGTATACCCTTAGGTGCCTTTAATTACATAGCCCTATACTAGTTATGCTTACCCTAAAGGGTGTCTTTAATTACATAACTTCATTACATTATCTATCGGTTATGTATACCACTACGTGTCTTTAATTACATAAACCTATTACATTATCTACTGGTTATGTATACCACTAGGTCTCTTTAATTACATAACCTTATTGGGTTGAATTCATGGGCCTATATATACATATTACCCACCCCCTCTAATTTACTTAACCCACCACTACCCATCCAATTTTACATAACCCTAACTTAAGTCCATAGTCATATTAAATTAGGTTAAGTAGTCCATTTCATTACCATGTCCAATTACGGTTATAACTGGCTAGACCTCCCACATTAGGCCTACAATGTGTGGATGCTGGATATGCCTGTCGGGTCTAGGCAGTCTTATTCTACAGTTGGGCCTAACCTCGTGTCTTAGCCCGATTCGTATTTGCGTACTTAGACCTCCCACATTAGGTTCAACATTAGTGGCTGCTGGATATGTCGGTCGGGTCCGGGCAGACATCCACCACTAATGTAACCTAACCTCGTGTCATAAGTACAATTTACAATTCCTAACTGTAAACTACTAAACATTCCAAATTAATCCAAATCTACCTATTTTATTATAGGTAACTATTTCTATGTTTTCCCCATTTGAATTACATGTCCCATTTCACATAAACATTACATAATTCATGCAAATTATAATCCCTTTTTCCCTGTTTCCTCTCTAACGTATTCGTACGTATTTTCATGGCATCTTGGATATAAAGTAGCCTAACTATAACAATAAAAAGGGAGTATGACAAGGGTGATAGTTTCAACATGTCTTGACATTAACATGAACATAAACTGGCATAATAACAAAGTGAATGGACATGTGATTAACATCATAATAAAGTGGACATCAAACAGGTAACTTGTGGCAATCACTATGATGTTCAAGCAAGTATAATGAAATCTAAATTAACCATAAGGTGTCCAATTATTTAGATCTAGCATAATAAGGGTGACATAGTAACAGTTTAGATCTAAAGATGGATTCACATGTCAAGTTTATGACATATCTTAGTGGATCACAATATGACAGATGAATGGTGATTAACATAAAGATCTAGATCCAAGTAATGTTACAACTATCCCAATTAATAGATGTACATCCACCATAATCATGGTTACAAGTCAATATCCATTTAAGCAACATAATCAAATCACCACAATTTTATTAGATCTAGGAAAATAGATCTGTCATGACATAGTATAGAATTTCACATTAACAAAGAATCATACTTTACAACATATCCTATTCATAGTCTTTCAAAGTATACTTTTATTTATCTAAACCTAAAAGTAATCTAGAAACTCACAGCATTAGGTTTAGAGAATTGAGGAAGAACAGATCCAGAATTTCTTAATTGGATTTGCAGAATACGTTATAGAAAGCGGTTTAGTTCGAACTCCAGCAGCATATGGCCTCTATGATTTCCAATGAAGAAAATATGAGAAATAGGACATATATATAGCTGCCAGACCCCCTGAAATCGAGTGCCACGTCAGCCCTAGGGGTGTCGACACCC
Source organism: Allium sativum (assembly GCA_030737875.1). Classification (NCBI taxonomy): domain Eukaryota; kingdom Viridiplantae; phylum Streptophyta; class Magnoliopsida; order Asparagales; family Amaryllidaceae; genus Allium; species Allium sativum. Next base: position 472,388,529 of record CM060923.1, on the reverse strand, counting down.
CTTCAGGTGAGTCGACCCCTAGGTCGGCACCTCTCTTGGGTGGTCGACCCCCTAGAGTGGGAATTTTGCTGCTCAGAGGAATTTTTCATATTTGAATCCTTTGGATAGGATTCTGTCTCATCTCTGACTCACTATGACTTATGCGTATATATAAAATATTTCTATGCATATACAAACTTAAAACCTTCATAACTTCTTCATACATTGTCCATTTTACGTAAACCAAATGTCTATCTTGACCAGAATTTCGAGACGGACGCAATGGTGCAGTCTGTTTCCTCTAATTCTGAATATTAAATTAATTATTGTTTAATATATTCTCATTAATGTCGTTAAAAATTTAGGGTGTTACAATACATTGTGTTATGTTTAGTTACATAGGTTGTTCTTCATAGACATTTTCGTAAGGTATTATCAATTACTATTGTTTTGCAACTTATTTGTCTTATGTATTACTACCTTTTTAGTTATTCTATTTTATTATCACAACTATTCCAATATATGCATTTGGGTACATATGTTGAAAGATTTTACTTCTGTTGTTGGAGCTGATGTGCAATCAGTAACTTCCCTTTATGTGGAAGTGGTGTGATAACTAAATTTCTATTCACTGTATTCTATTAATTCTCTATTCCATCTCAATTTTTATGAATCTGATATAATATTTGTACATGGCCGTCTAGGCCTTACACATTAAGAATCTTTTTTCTTTTTCTTTTTTTAATATCTTAATATGTAGTAGGGTAAAATTTCAGATGCTCTGGCCCTATATTTTGGAGAAGATCCTACCAAATGTCCCTTATAACAAGGAACTTACACCTTTTCTTTTTTACAAAAAAACATGATAACATTAAAGAGATTAGTATGTACGATATTTTCATGATTTTATTTATTATAGTTTATTATATAATCAATCAAGTGATAGTTGATTCTATAGTGCAAAGGATAGCTGCATGTGAAATTGTTTCAAGTGATGGTTTTTCCCTTATATTGTTATCTACAATTCTATGTATTTTGGTGTGTTTGATCCTACATAAACAAATCCTACAAATTAGCCTTTCCATAATAAAAAGTTTAGTTAATATAACTACTTGCTAGGCTGCTTTGTTCAGTGAAATACTTGCTAGGCTGTTTCTGCCTAAGCGAATGAAATATTTTCCCACTGCAATACTCTATCATACTATAGCAGAACTTCTCCATCTCAAAGTAGCAATACAAAGTGGGGAAAAAGGGATGGTCCAACAATCCCAGAATATCTCTCTCGGTCTGCACCCTAAGTAGTTTCACAAGAAACCACAGTCAGCCCAATCAAATGCAGCAGGTATTTGCCTTTTATTATGGAGATAATGTGTCTTCTTGCCTTTTTATGCCAATTCTCCATTCTGTATTAGTAGATATTTATTTATTTTTATTGCAAGGGACACGTCTAAATCACCAAATCAAAAATAGAATGATCATTAACATGACTTTGTACTAATGAAATCTTTAACAAACAAAATGACTTGATTCGATATCTTTATTGACTTATTAAAACTTGCTTGTACTAATGAAATATTTAACAAAATGACGGAGAAGTTCTAATTCTTTGTGTGAGCAAGCAAATTTGAGCAAGAAAGCTTGATAAAGTAAGCATGCTTGCACCTACAAGCTTGCACAAGCAAAACTGCACCTATTTTGTCTATTATGATTTCTATTCAAACGAAGAAATTTCCATTCAAACTCATATCTTTCTCTTGGGTACCTTTTTAGCACCTCTTATTGTATTTTGATTTTACGTTATTCTAAATGCTACAAGACTGTGGATGTATATCTTCATCTTATACTTAAGATCATCTTTATAATAATTGGGCTAATATGAATAACATCTAACATTGTAAACTTGTTATCTCAAGTTGGCTACTAATGTACATGTTATAACTATTAACATTTACTTATTATATAAGTTAGAAATTTGAAAATAACCTTATATCCATGGAGATGGTATTCATATTGTAGATTACACATCTGAAAATATTTGTAATTTTAAGGTTGTGCAACTCAGAATTTAAAACGGGTACTAAAGTGGTTGTGTGTGCTTGTATATAGATAGATAGATAGGGACACACGTGTATGCTTGTTAAAGGTCCTTTAAAGAATTAACGTTGTTTTTCCATTAAAAATCATGCACCAATTAAAGGGTCGAGCATATGTCCAAACTATGGGTCGAGCACGAGCATGCTTCGAGCCATAAAGCCACTCAAACATCACAAGAGAGTCGGACATCGTACGTGGTTCGAAAATATAGGGTCAGTCAAGCAGGATCGAACATCACAAATGGGTCAAACAGGCGAGGGACAAATACAACAGAACACTTGGAACCATAGGGTCATTCGAACATCTCCAGGGTCGAACTATCTGCAAGCTCAAACATAGTAAGGGTCGAACAACGTAAGCTCAAATAAGCATGAAGGATCAAACAGAATGGCTCAAAACAACAGGGTCAGTCGAGCACGATGGCTCGAACGTACTTTCCCCAGGTCGGTCGAACATGGAGTCAGGTAGACAATTGGTTACAGCCGTCAACAATTGGCAATGGCATATCTGTAATTACTCGTATGTTTGACCAACCGCTTGCATATACACATTTTAGCCCAACACGTCAGTCCAACTTCTCCTATAAATAGGCCATGGCTTCCCTACTTTTAGCGATCGATTTTTACCACCCCAAAGCACTGTCGAATTATATTCTCTCCGGATCCAAGAGATTCTAACACCATCTATCATCTCAAAATGAAGATCAAGCATTGAATTCATCATGAAATCCACCAAAAGTGGTCAAGCATCTTAGAGATTGAAGATTCTCCATAATTTCTCCTTACATTTAACAACATCCATCTAACTCTTCGCTGATTTGTATTGATTTGGGTGAGACTTTGTGTAATGGAGAATATGAATGTATTTTTGAGTGATTCCAAGCATGTAACTCTTGAATTACTAATGGAAATCATTACCAAAGTGGATGTAAATCTCTCTTGAGATGGAACCACTATAAAAACTTTGTGTCTTTTACTTTTCATTGTGATTGTAGCCTCTTTTCTTACCGATTGGTGAAGTGCCTTTGTGGCATCTTTAGTGTTTAAGCAAATTTTGGTTTAAACGAACGTGTATACATAGCAGCGCCTATAACTAGCCACCTTGTTAATAATCAAATAAAAGGCTAAAATTGCAGGTATAGGGAGGCAATCCAGTAAAATTATTAAGAAAATTAACGGAAGAAGTGATAGCTTTCATATCCCAATCTACAATCAAATACATGAATTTAGCCCAAGGACATGTAGCTGATAATGCAAAACCATTAGCCATTCAGCTGAGAGTCCATAGTTGCAAAAAACGATGGAGGTATAAGTACAAAAATAAGTTACATGGTTAAATCAAGCATTAATTATTAGCAACTATAACTGTATGAAGCAAATAATTATTTATTGCATGTTATCTGCTTGATTATTGATGTTTTGTTACATAATTATGGATCACATTTTGTTGTAGTTTCCAAAAGATGACGTACCTGAATGGGTGTGTAATGCCATGGAGGTTGTTGGTGCTGATATTAATTCATGTTGTGATTCAGTCTCAAGTGCTAAAGGAAAAGCTATAGCCATGGTACCTTGGTTATTTCAGTGTTTGATGTACTTTTGCTACATGGAGTTTGGTTATGACATTGTTACTGGTAGTTTGTATATGTTAAATGTACGACTAACTTTTTGAATGTGTATGCATGTTTGAATTGTATTTTGTGGTTCTTGAATGTGTATGCATTTTGTGGTTGTTTAAAATGTATTTTGTAGTTGTTTAATATGTATTTTATGGTTGTTTAATGTTGTAGAAACAAAATAGAGTATTAACAGAAAATAATCGCATGAAAAAATGCAATAAATTAATCAATAATTTTTAGTAACATTTTAAAAACGCTATAAAATACATGTAGTGGCGTTGAATAAACGAAAACGTAAATCATGGGTAACATTGGAAATTTTATTAGTAGCATCAAAAGCTTTTTTATGGCGTTTTTAAAGTGCTACAGAAATATTTAAGGTGGAGTTTGAAAAACATTACAAAAAAAGTATTTACAATGGCGTTTGTTAAAAGTTCAACAAATATTTCGATTTTTAATGGCATGTTTTGTCGTAACGATTATCGAAACGCCACCATAAATACTTAGTAGCATTTTTTGAGTGCTACAAAAAATCATTTTTATTATAGTGAACAATGTAGAATCCAAATCTAAGTCTACGACTGGATGGATATTTACATTAGGAGGCACTGCAGTATCTTGGGCTTCCAAGAAGCAGACCTGTATATTAGATTTAACTGTGTTGTCAGAATTGATTTCATTAGCAAATGCATGTAAGGAAGCAGGATGACTTAGGAATTTGGTAATGGAAATCCCATTGTGGAAGAAGCCATCTCCAGCAGTCTTGATTAACTATGATAATCAAGTAACAATATATAATGTCTTTAATAAGACATATAATGGAAAGTCTAGACATGTGAGTCTAAGACATCAGATTGTTAGACAATTGCTGAAAAGTGGAGTTATAACTGTTGACTACATAGAAACGAAGTAAAACTTGGCTGACCCACTTACAAAAGGTCTTCCAAAGGTTATGGTTTCTATAAAGTCAAAAGAAATGGGATTAAGGTCTGTATTGATCATCCTTAATAGAAACCCAACTTTTGGCTTGAAAAGGATGGACAAAGTTAGGTTGGTACCAACAAGTTAAGAGTATAATTATGGAACACTAAAACAATTATCCTATAATATCTAGTGTTGGATTCTACAAGAACAAGGATGGATAATATCCTTAGTAATTCAAGAAACCTTAAAAGGTGTATCGTAGAAACACCTTAAGAGACTTACCTATATGAGTATGGAAATAAGACGTTTCCTAGGAAAGTAAGACCGCTTTCTAAAGTAGACTTATGATGGACTACTAACACCAACAGTAGATCCAATGGTGATCACCATCGGTTTGGGTCCAGCCATAGTCAGAAGAGTCTTTGTTGATAGTGGGGCATCCATCAATGTCCTTTTCATTAATGCATTCGATTGGATGAACCTTTCCATGGATGACGTGAAAGCTTGTCAGAACAAGATCCACGGGTTCACGGGGCGACCCACTCAACCAATTAGCATCATCAACCTGCTCGTCGAACTTGGAGTGGGGAAATAGAAAATTGCCATAAAGCAAAATTTTGTCATAGTCAATGAGCTTTTGGCATATAATGTCTTCCTAGGGAGACCAACCCTCGCGGCCTTCAGAAATAACAATAGCTCCATGGTGCCTGACTATGAAGTTCCCTACTGAAAATGGATTCGGCGTGATTAAAGGGGACCAACAAGCTGCAAGGGAATGTTATATGGAGGAACTCGTTGAAGCTAGAAATAAGGAAGTGAAGAAGGATGTGGAGCCTCCGCTCCGCGTTCATGACACCCCCTTATAGCAAGCAGGGCGGGGCCCTCACACTGGCGAGCACAGCGGAGCTCAGAAAGAGATTGATCCAAGAAAAGCTAATACGGGGGAAGATAAAGCAGTACCAGCTGAAGCCACAATCTCCATCCCAGTGCATGATAAGATCCCAACAGAGTCTCAAAAATAGGTTCTCGGCTGGGCCTAAAGCTACAGAAAGATTTAATCTTGTTTTTAAAGGCAAATTTAGATGTTTTTGCTTGGACACATTCCGATATGTGCAGAATATCACCTGATGTAATTGTGCATAAGTTGAATATTAATCCCAGTTTAACTCCTATAAAACAAAAGAGACCAATTTTAAGGACTTGAAAGATCTGTAGCATTGAAAGAAGAAATAGATTGGTTATTTAAGAATAAATTTATACAAGAATCTACGTATCCTGATTGGGTTTGCAATCTAGTTCTTGTTAAAAAGACCAACGGCAAGTGGAGAGTATGCATAGACTATTCGGACCTCAACAAGCCGTGTCCCAAAGACAACTTTCCATTACCTGGAATTAATCAACTTGTTGATGCAACGGCGGGGCATGAACTGTTATCCTTTATGGATGCATACTCTGGGTACAATCAGGTTATAATGCATAAGCTAGATGAAGAGAACACAAGTTTCATAACAGATAGAGGCTTGTATTGCTATAAAGTAATGCCATTTGGACTAAAAAATGCAAAAGCGACATACCAGCGTCTTATGAATTCCATGTTCAAATCCCATATCGGAAACACAATGGAAGTCTACGTGGATGATTTGCTGGTAAAGTCAAAGAAAGCTGGAGACCATCTTGAAAACTTGGCTGAAATGTTTCATATCCTCAGAAAATATGGAATGTAGCTCAATCCGCTCAAATGCTCGTTTGGAGTTGCATCAGGAAAGTTTCTCGGATTCATGGTCAACGCCAGAGGCATTGAGGCGAATCCTTCTCAAGTCACAGCCTTACGGGAAATGTGAGCTCCAAGAACAATAAAAGAACTTCAAAGCCAGAATGGGAAAGTAGTATCACTTAACCAATTCATCTCTAAAGCAACATATTGGTGCATTCCGTTCTTCGACGCTTTGAAGAAAGGAAAAAAAGATTTCCAATGAATTCCTAAGTACCATACGACCTTTGAAGAGTTAATTAAGCACATGGAGTCGCCATCGATGCTCTCAAAACCCAAAGATGGAGAGGAGTTGCTCCTATATTTGGCTGTCTCATCGCATGCCTTAAGCGCAATGCTTGTCTGAGAAGATGCCAAGGTTCAATGGCCAGTTTATTACATTAGTAAAAGGCTCACTGGGGCAGAACTAAACTACCCAAAGTTAGAGAAACTTGCGTATTGTCTGCTTATCGCCTCAAAAAAGCTAAGGCCATATTTCCAATCCCATCCTATAAAAGTTCTCACCGACCAACAACTAAGACAAGTTCTCTTTCGCCCAGAAACTTTGGGAAGGTTATTGAAGTGGAACATTGAGCTCAGTCAATATGACATCAGTTATCACCCTCAATGAGCTATTAATGGGCAGACTTTAGCGGATTTCATCATCGAGTTCATGGATAAGGGAGACGGAATAGAGGAACCAGTAGAGACAGTGTCTGGCTAGATATATACATCGATGGATCCAGAAATGATTACTGTTCAGGGGCCGGAATTGTCCTACAAACTCCAGATGGCCATTCCTTATGTTACGCCTTAAGGTTGGAATTCCCATCGACCAATAATGAGGTCGAATATGAACCGTTGATCGCATGGATAAAACTAGCAAAGGAATTGAATCTGAGAACCTTGCAAATCCTTAGTGACTAACAGCTGGTAGTATGTCAAGTCCTAACAGAATTCCAAACCAAACTTGGAAACCTTCCCACTTATCTTACCAAAGCTTTAGAACTTCTCAATGATCTTGACTACTACACTATATCTCACATTCCTATTCAAAGGAAGATTCTCTTGCCAAGTATGCCAGTTCCTCAAATGCACAGTTGCTGTTTTTGATCCCTGTTGAAGTTCTTTCAACTCGCGCCATTGAAGAAACGGATATTGACTGGATTATGGAGACTTTCGAAGAACCTGTGTCATGGATGACTCCGATTAAGGAGTATATCCTCAGTGGAACGCTTCCAAAGGAGGCAAAAAAGAGAACGAAGATATTGCGCAAAGCTCCATTATACCTTATCCAGGAGGGAAGGTTGTATAGGTGAGGATTCTCTATGCCACTGCTGCGATGTGTAACTAAGGAGGAGCCCAGAGTAATCTTAGCATAATTACATGAGGGAGAATGCGGAGGTCACATAGGCGGTCAAACACTGGCCAAGAAAATTCTGCAATATGGCTATTTTTGGCCTGATGTGAACCTGGATGCAATAATTTATGCTAATAAATGTGACAGATGCCAAAGATTTGCAAAGATTCCAAAAACACCTCCCACGGAATTGACTCAGATGGTTAGTCCACGGCCATTCGCCATCTGGACATAGATTAGATTAGAACATTGCCTACAGCGAAGTCAAATATGAAATATGCAATCGTGGCAGTAGACTACTTCACTAAATGGGTCGAAGCTGAACCATTAGCAACTATTACCTCGAACAAGGTGATCAAATTTATTTTAAAGGACATTATTTACCGATTTGGGGTACCTCAGAAAATAATCACCGACAATGGAACTCAATTTGAGTGCACTGAATTCCTAGATTTATGTGCTAAATAAAAGATTAAGAAGAGTTTTGCAGTCGTTGCTCATCCATAGGCAAACAGGCAAGTCGACGCAATCAACAAAATTTTGAAGTAATCATCAAGAAGCGCCTTGAAAAAGCTAAAGGTGGTTGGGTAGATGAGCTTCCTCTTGCACTATAGGCATATCGTACAACTCATAAAACTGCAACTGGGCACACTCCATTCTCACTTGCATTTGGATCTGAGTCTATGATTCCGGTGGAGCTGGAAGTTCCCACTCACCAAAAAATCCACTTCAACCAAGAGGAGAATGAAAAACTGCAGCTCGAAGCACTCGATTTGCTTAAAGAAAAAAGGAAAGAAGCAGAACTCAGAATCGTTGCGCATCAAAGAAGGATAGCTCGACGTTTTAATGCTAAAGTTAAATGGAGAACCTTCCAAGTTGGGGACCTTGTTCAAAAAAGAATCGTGACGGGAACTGGAGTATTCGGACCCAACTGGGAAGGGTCGTATATGCTAAGCTAAAAAATTTCAAAAGGCACATTCGAGTTGAAAACAACGGATGGGATCCAACTTCCAGAGCATGGAATAACATACATCTTCGTCATTACTTCGTTTAATAGTTCTTTCATTTTGCAAATTATAAACATCATGCATTGTAAATACCATGAAACTCTATTACAAGTTTTGTACATATTAATGGAAGAAATTTCTCTACTTGCCTGAATAAGACGATTGCAAATTATTGTTTACAAATTACTTAAATTCGATTTTGATTGTAGGTCCCTTAAAAAGAACACTGACGCGTCTATGACCTAATAAAGCCTGGTGACCATTATTGCACATCTCAGTTGGGATAGCTCAAATGCCCATTGTTCAATGCTTAAAACATCATTCGCAACAAATATGAAGGTGTGGAGCACAACATTGCAAATATGGGGCACCAGGAATTAAACAGTCAAACGAAGCGGCGTTCAAACTAATGAAGTTGTGAATTTCACCGAAGGGGTACCTTCTTAATTACAAGGTCCATGGCCCTAGTTCTAACAAATTGGGGTAAAAACCAATAAACGAGCTAGCGTCCGCCTTGTGAAACGATGCAACCTTAAACCAAAGACCTCCCCGAGGGTCACCTAGCCGATCGCCGGTACCATTGATACATGGCTCGGCTGCGACAAACACTGGGATTTTAAGCCAAAGACCTCCCCAAGGGTTACTCATTTGATTGCCAGTACCATTTATACATGATTAGTTTGCGACAAACACTGAGCTTTTAAACCAAAGACCTCCCCTGAGGGGCACCTAGTCAATTGTTAGTGCCATTTATACATGGCTCAATCACCCACACCCAGGGATTCTATAGACCCCCTCGGGGCATCCGACCACAAGTCGGATCTTCTAAATTCAGTTAGTGACGGACCCAAAGACCTTTTCGAAGGTGCCTTACAAATTCTACGAGTGGATGAATCATTCAACCACAACGAATAACAGGTTTATAAAAGACCTCAACGAAAGCACAAAAACCAAGACCTCTCCGAGGGCACCTGTTCAAATCTGACCTCCGAAGGGCTTGGATTTCCAGGCTAGCGAGAAACATGATTAAATATACTAAAATATAAGACCTCTCAAGTAGGGGCATAGTAACAAAGACTCCACTCCACTAAAAAGTACGAGCTTGCTCGACTAAACTGAAATTTTTTGGCTTATAAGCAAGTCAAGAGATTCCAAACATAATCGATCGCAAGTATCGTACCTAACCTTTAACGTTTGCAATGAATTTTGGCATGGGGGCATTACCACTACATCAAGGAAAATCAATAATGCTTACTTAAACATACCATAAACTCGTCACAACTTCACATTGAAGGTTTGGTACCTACAAGGATGATTTTGACCAACAGAGTTGAACCTTGAAATGACTAAGGCAAACTCAGAAACTTCGGTACTGTGATAAGCACAAAAGTGACTAGTCACGGGAAAGAAGTCTTAGGTATTTCCCCAGTCAAAATTAAGGAAATTTAACAAAATTGGTGAAATAAATCCAGCCAGTAATGATTCGTGGATACAACTAAAAAAACCAAGTTACAAAAACATTCCATGAAGTCATTTCAATACCAAACATTGCAATAACAAACGACTTGTGGCATTAAAATTTGTGTTGTAAACATGAAAAGAAAACATGTGTGGAATGCAAGACACGGGAGTACGATAAACTAAAGCAAAAGGATAAAAGTACAGCAAGGAGAACACAGTTTATTTCAGCAACACAGAACCAAATCACAGAATAACAAGTCTAGAGCAAAAGTATCAGAAATAAAAGTGCGTAAAGTAACAAGCAAAAGAGTAGTTGGCGAGGGCTGGCACTCGCATATACAACCGATCTGAATATGGTAATCAGAAACTAAAGCAAATTCATGAACACTACTGCTTCTTGCCACCCAACCTCAGAACATGCTTTGTGGAAGGAGATGGAACACTAGCTGGTTGTTTCCCTGGCCCGTTAGGACTTTCCCGAGATGAAAAAGTAATAACTTTCTTCCTAGCAGCAAGCTACTTTCCTTTGCAATCGGAAGATGACGAGACTTTGGATTTGTGCTTCTTTGGGTCCTTGGTATCCATGTCCGCGGTGTCAACGGTATGCTCAGAATCTTCCCCACTTAGAATGTAATCCTCATCATCGCTCAAGTTAGCAATTGCTGGAATCCGAGTATCCTGAGAACCCAGAGTGGCAAAGTAAGAAGGGATGGATCACCCGGAGGAGGAGTAGAAGCTGATGCAAGAGGAATTGACATCAAAGTTGAATCAGTCATGATGACTTCATTTGTCGTTCCTTTCCTGCAACAAGGGAGGGTGACGGTGAGATCATACATAAGGCATATGAACAATGAATACGAAATGTAGACGTGTCAGGTGAAGGGCATAGGTAGTTTAAGTATAGCAGAGTATCGATAATTTCAAGTTTACCTGCAGCTACAAGACTGGCCTAAAGATTCTTGTGCTCTTCGACCTTAAATTTATTTGCGTCAGTATCGTCATTTGTTTCATCATCCTTGTTATCCTTCTTTGCTAAATTTTCCTCAACATTATGCTCCTCGAATGCTGCGCCTTTTTCTTTCGGACAAGCAGGAGCATTATCTAAGAATGGTAAACCAGAAGTCTCAGTATTAGTAAGGAGAGTAGGGGCATCAACATTTGTTATGTCATGGGCTTGTCCTGCTGAAGGCCCAACCTTATCACTAAGCAATGCTTACTTTCCTCTCAGAATAATCTTTCCCTTTACTAAAGCCTCACGAGATGTCTCGTCTAAGAGCTCTTTTATAAGATCCTCCTCATCGCGATCGCACATGTCAATCCTGAGAACTTCTTCCCTGACAAGAGCCAGGGTCTCAGTAAAGTCTTTTCCCAAATAATACAAGATATCACAACCAATAACACTGTAAACATAAAACTTGAATAGGGTCTCCTGGGTCTTTGCTTTGACTTTTAAATAAGCATCCACGGCTTTAGATTTTATCCTCTTCAAGAAACTTAACATTAGTAGTTAGCGTCTCAAGGGATAAGCTTTGAGAAGAAATCCTATGTTGGAGGGTCAAGTTCTGTTGTCTTAGAATAGAAGAAGTGCTTCTCTCTTCATCCAATTGGGGCTCTACAAGCTGTTGTACAGTTTGAGCTTCTTGAACCTGTTTCACAAGCGTAACTTCCTTTTATTTGGCAGCAACAAGCTCATTCTTAAGCTTAGCAACCTTAGCCTTAGAATCCTTCGTGGGGCTTTGAGACTTAAGCGCATGAATTAAAGCAGCTTTGTCATTCTCCAATGTTATAATATGGTCGAGGCGAGCTGAATTAACTCTTTAAAGATCATGAGCGAATGTGTACCACCCATGTAACAACCCGTGATTTTATAACATGTTAAAACCATAAATCAAGGAAGAATTAATTTTTAAAGTAGGAATCAAGGGAAACGGGTTGTCCATTGCGTTCGTCTCGAAATTCTGCTTGGAAACAAGTTCGATTTTCGAGAAACGAAGTCTGTATGAGGCAGATATGGCCCTTCGAAGTTTCAGGAATTTTCAGAATCGAAAACAACTCAAAATTCGAATTCGAAGTTCGAATTCAAACCCCAGTGCAGGCTGGGCAGGAATTTTCTCGCCCAGGACTAGGTCGACCTAGGGGTCGACACTATGTCGACCTCCCAGGGACCGGGTCGACCTGGTGCTGAAACCCAGTTTTGAGCCTGGATGAATTATGATGTTTCTGGTCTCGTTTTCAGTTTAGATTCGTCCGCCTAATCCTATATAACAGCCCCCTAGCCCCATTCTCTTTACACCATTCTTCTCTAACCTTATGCTGCACAAATTCTTGATGGACATGGCTTCTTCTTCTAATTAAATTTAAAATAAAACGCGAAGACTATTTCTTGAAGACTACGGCTAGGAATTGCATATTGGGGATTTGCTTCTACAATTAAATCAAGATTCAACGATTCAACAATTCGACGACTAGTTTATAGATTCAACTTCTGCATCTCAATTTCTTAGACCTCGATCTGTAAGTTCTGGTTACTTTGAGATTTAAACTAGTTAAATGTAATTTGGACATGAGATAAAGTGAAATTGGACTTAAGTATGATAATCGATTCACATCTATTCTAGTTTCCATCTTGGATCTTGACATTTGGGAATATTGCTATGAAATCTGTTTGGACCTATTCATGTTGTAAATCAAACTCTTTCATGTACATAACATTATCATGCCTGTGATGTTGAATCAGTCTATTATTTGCAAGTTTGGGACTACCACATTATGCCATGACTATCACCTTATTATGCTAGACTTGAAATCCTATTATTTTCTATATGCCAGCGATTTTGTAACCAATTATCTCAAGTTATGTCATGCTAGTCTTGTAATCCCTTTTATCACTTTGTGCTCGTCCTCTTTGCCTATCATAGTTTTGATGCTATTCCCTTTATTTCTGGATTTGGATTTACTTGTAATTTAGATCGATTCACGTTTACATGCGATGGGAATATGATTTGGGTAGATTAGGCAAAAACATGAATTGGTTATGAGCATGAATCATGAACTTGATAATAGGCATAAGTTGAAACATGAAACTTGACATGAAACTTGCCATGAAACCTGGCACGAACTTGACATGAAATTTGAACATGGACATGACACTAGAATGAACTTGAAAATGGCCAACTCGAGGTTGGGTTGAGTTTGCAGTGTAATTCTGCTCGGAACCGCTCGGCAAATCCAATGACTGCAAACAATAGGATCCAATGTGGGTAGTTGGTCATATCGCGCTTGAAACCCGAGGTCAGATTGAGTTGTGGTGTAATTCTGCACGAAGCCGCCCGGCATATCCAGTGACCACAACAAAAGGTTTAATGTGAGAGGTTGGGGTGCATTAATGAATTAATGCCACATGATAGGGTTAAGCCATGAACATAAAAGACAACACTTAAATAACTTGACACAGGATTAGTGGAGTTAAGTCATGAAAGTGAGAGACAACACTTAACCAACTTGACATGCTAGACTGATAAGGGTTAAGTCACGAATTTAAATGACAACACTTAACCTGCTGAATGAAACCCTAGTTACGCGGTCCATTTCAGCAGTAACCCACTTAGATGTATCATGGTAACCTGGAATTAGGCAGGGTGGGGCATGTGAAGACCCGTAACTTCCCCGTAAAGGAAAGCGTCGGATAGTTCGAGAACAAACCACAACAGAGCGCATACAGAAGAACATTTCATTGTATATTACAACAATGCATCAGAATACAAGAATATACAGAGTATAAATGAATATTACACAGAAATATCAGAGATTTAAATTACATTTAAATACATAGCAGCGGAAAATAATACAATACACAACTAGAATGAGATATACGGATACAAAGCTTTCCGGATATCGTTCCAGCTGTAAACCAGGATCCTGTGAATATAAATCTGCAAAACCAAAACTACTAGCTGCCCGTGTCAAAATAAGGGCACCCAGAGTTTAGGTTAAAACAATAAACTCCAGGTCAGTCATGTGACTGGTGTGAGAACTAAAACAGTTATTAATCTTTATTTTCAAAGCTAGGTAAATCAAGGGACCACGCCGTATAACACGGAACGGGTTTCCTCCCAAGAATACCAGTGCATAAAACAAACAGCGCAATGCTAAATAAAGAAAAATGAAGCTGTTATAAGACCCAGGTCCCATCACACAATGCAACGCAGTCGAGGATAGGGTTTTCCCTTATAACAGCCAAAGAATGCTTGATACGTTTTAAAACAAATCATTTGATACTATTATAAGTGTATAAAACAACTTCAAATCATAAGTATCAATCATAGGCGGCATGAGCGCCCCATCCCACTATGTCGCCATATATAGGTTTACAAATAAAACCGCAAATGTCACGTATTTGGAAATTGGATTTCCGTCTATGAACCGAGGCAAAAGATAGTCCTCAACCGATTCGAGACTGCCTAGCCCGAGTCTCAGGATCAGAACGCATCGACCCTTGGATCCTCAGGGCCGGTCCACCGATGTGGATTAAACTTAAACCCTGGACACTGCGTTTCGCCGCCCTTTGGGGCGTAAGCGAGCCAACGAATGACTCCATCGGACCCGGATCGTCCGATCTAACCGAGGCGCCTCGCAACAGCAACAACCACATAAGTCAATCTCGTCAGGGCGTGTAAAACCACTGACGCCACTTCTAGCTAGGAGGAAACGCAGGCCCTCCCTGAGGTCCGTCTCCCGTTTTTGGTTCATACCTGGTGTGAAACACGCGAGGTAAACGTTACACAAAGCTACGCCACAAAGGCCGTGCTTTGATCATCAACCACAAGACTTTGCTTTTCAACAGAAGCCTTGATCATTTGCATCTTAGCATGCCACACAGGCAAACCATCCTATGCAACCGATATCAGTCACACAGAATGAAATCCGATGTCAGACACACAGTCCATTTACAAGTCCGTTCTGGGTCTGAACGAAACCGGAGGCACCTAGTACCCCGCATATCCATCGATCTCCAAGTACGTCTGGACGATCACCAACTGTTTCCATCTTCTTGGGTGTACAGCCCAATCAAGATCATCAGTTACCACCCAAACGACGTGAAGACTTCCGGTCTTCGACCATCGTCTTCATCTTCGACTTATCGTCGTATCAGTTATTCAGAATGGGATAAACCCGGTCTTCCCGAATAACTCGCGTATATTTTATAAAAGTGTTACACAAACACAACATACGCCTCATTCCAATTCATTAGTCACTAACCGTAAATTAATCAAGAGAATAATTCCCCAAATATTAACCCCGAAGGCCGAAACCAACATCAGATCAATATCCAGAAAACCATTCTGCTTGGCTAACCGACAGTTAGTTTCTAAATTTCACATTCATAGGGAAAGATTCCCATTAATTTTATCAAAGATAAATTCCTTGAATTTATTCTTTAATCCATTTTTGAATATCAATTCAAACTAGTCGGGATTAGCGAACCTTACCGAAGTAATCATTTGTTTTAATTTCCCAATCCCAACCTATTCATCCCATGAAGTAAAACTGGTAATACTTCATATCTAACACCACAGTGTTATCGGTAAATTCAATTACCATTTCACGTTCAAATCTAATTAAAGATTTAACTATCGCCTGGAGCAAAACTGGTGATACTCCACTTTCGATCATTTCAATCTAATTAAAGATTCATTAAAACTCCACTTAGTTTTAATCTTCGACTGGGTTAAAGAATCAGTGTCATTTAAAACACGGTTCACGATAAACCCAAAATCACATTCATTAATTATCGGGTTAAAGAACGAGTGTTATTTAAAACACTGCTCACGATAAACCCAAAAATCAATATCAATTCAATTCCAATTAAATATTATTTAATTGGTACACTTCATTAAATCTAAATAAAAAGATTTAATCTTTTCTCAACTGGGTTCAAGAATAGTGTTAGTGAAGACACCATTCACGACAAACCCAAATCACATTCGATATTCAATACAAGGCTCTGAATAGAAAATATATCGGCTTATATTCAATATCGAATTCTACGACTAACAAATGTCGTATTGGAAATAACGATATCAATATATATCTTTCAAATTTCCATAACAACACCTGTATAATCACGAATTCCAACATCGAAATATTCCGAAGACAACTTCGATTCAAATCCACTCCAATGCAATCATTGGAAATTTTGGTTATTTTTAAAACCCTTTTCGAATTCAATTTATTTATTTAAAAATAAATAGAATTATAATTCTAGTTCAAAACTAGTTCATTTCGATAAAAATCTATTTTTATCTTTTCAAATATGGAGTTTTTCATCCCAATTCTTTCTAAATCATTTCTTATGATTTTACACAAATTATTACTATTTTTAATAATTTTATCAAGGCCCGTACAGTCGATTTCCATCAACGGCCATCGAACTGCACTTACAGCGACCTTTTTCGAATTTGATTTGGACGTATCTCCAAATCCAACCGTTAGATTTCAAATTTCTAACATTCATTAGAAAGCTCTTTTCGATACGAACCCAACGGTTCCGGTTTTAGGAGAATCCGACGGTCGGATCTCCCGTAATGTCCGTTCGAAATAAATGGTCGAAATTCGCGAACTGCCGCGACGCGGCGCGTTCTATTCCGGCCATTATATTATATATATAATATATATAATATATATTTCGTCGATTTCTATTTAAAACGAATTATATTAATAGTTTTAAATTCGTTTCAAAAGCAATTTCAACTTCCATTTCAATTCAAATCAAAATTGAATTCTTCTTTATAAATTTGTTTCAAAATTCATTTCTATTCAATTCAAATTTCAATTCAATTTGAATTCATTTTCAATTCATTTCAAAATCGCTTTCAATTCAATTCATTTCGAAATCGTTTTCAATTCAATTCATTTCGAAATCGTTTTCAATTCAATTCATTTCGAAATCGTTTTCAATTCAATTCATTTCGAAATCGTTTTCAATTCAATTCATTTCGAAATCGTTTTCAATTCAATTCATTTCGAAATCGTTTTCAATTCATTTCTATTCGAAATCGTTTTCAATTCATTTCTATTCGAAATCGTTTTCAATTCATTTCTATTCGAAATCGAATAAATCGATATAAATATCGTTTACGTCAAAATGGCGTCAATCTAACCAACACGGCTTCACAAATTTCTATTTTCAAATATTCTATTTCAAATATTTCTTCTTCAAAATCGTTGTTATTATCAAAATATTTCGTTCAACACATGACCAATCTCAATGAATGAAACTGTCAACACATGAACTTTATTTTATATTGATAAAGATGTAAATTTTAATATTAAAATATTTCGTTCAACACATGACCAATCTCAATAGATGAGTACTGTCAACACATGAACTTTTATTTTTTTTATATTCTTTATTTTTCAAATTGGAATGAGGCCCAATCAATTACCATATAAAGTTCATTATATGGATTTTCATACAACACATGAATATCATAGCATTGAAAAATAATCAACCATCAACCAAAGTGCACTACACTGTATAAGCATCAAATATAGAGATCTAACGCTTATAACAGCCTGTCAATCAATCGATCGACATATTTAATCAATCAGGATGAGTGAACTGCATATTTCATCCTAACACCCGTGTAGGGTTTCAAACAATCAAACAAATATTTTATTTGTGCAGTTGGGCGATGTGTAAAATTTATCGTCCCAATCAATGTCATTCAAATAGGTGTACATAAACAAACCGTCTGGTTTGTAAATGAATATTCTATTTTATTCACTTTCACGTTAAAAATTATATTTTTAACGATAAAACATTTTATTCCAACATATGAATTTCTATTCAGTTCATTCTTTAAATAAAATGATATTTTTATTTTTCTAACATATTTTAGAAAATTTCGGCGGCATAACGGCACGATACTAGAAACGGGACGAGGCCTAGCCTTATCCCCGGTCTAGTGAAGGCCCACGCCATTCACACATCAATCAAATCAATTTCGTTATGCAAACCACAAAATTTGGAGTAAGAGTCTAACCTAGCCTTACTCCTTCGCCTTATAACGGCGCACGTCTAATCCTAACCAATTTATCAATTCGATTTTTCACATCATAAACCACATTCAAACCAATATCGCAATCAATCACCAAACAATCAAACAAACAAGTCCATGGTCTGTGGACGATTGTGTCGGGTGCTACTAAGCACCGTCTGCATCCTAGTATATATATATATAACTAGAAAAATAAATTGAAAGGTGAGAAATTCTCACATATAGCTATCCTAGCTCCACGGCTCTTCTTAGAAGAAAATCTTCGTCGTTCTTGCCCCTTGTCACTTTCTTCGCCCGTATTCACTACCTATGTAAAAATCACATTTTTACCTCGCTATTCCATAAATAAAAATCGAATTTTTATTTCAAAGTTCAATATATAAAAATCGAATTTCTATTTCAAAGTTCAATATATAAAAATCGAATTTCTATTTAAAAGTTCAATATATAAAAATCGAATTTCTATTTCAAAGTTCAATATATAAAAATCGAATTTCTATTTCAAAGTTCAATATATAAAAATCGAATTTCTATTTCAAAGTTCAATATATAAAAATCGAATTTCTATTTCAAAGTTCAATATATAAAAATCGAATTTCTATTTCAAAGTTCAATATATAAAAATCGAATTTCTATTTCAAAGTTCAATATATAAAAATCGAATTTCTAAATCAGTTTTTGCTCTTTTAAAAAAAACAGTTTTTAAATCTTTTACTTTCAAGACCAATTATATTTACTTTCAAAACCAATTCTACTTACTTTCAAAAACCAATGTTAATTTGTTTTCAAGAACCATACCATATATATGAAGTTCTAAAAAAAAACTGCATTATATACTTTGTAAAAACTGCTTTATATTCTCAATTCAAAGATATTTTTATTTTCCTTTTCAAAGCAATTTCTTCATTCAAAAAAAAAATCAAACTTTTTATTCTTTCAAAAATCAAACTTTTTATTCTTTCAAAAATCAAACTTTTTATTCTTTCAAAAATCAAACCTTTTATTCTTCTCAAAAATCAAACCTTTTAAATCCTTTTCAAATCAGTTCAGTTTTTAATCCTTTTTTAAAAAAACTGTTTTTAATCAAAAAAAACTGTTTTTAATCCTTTTTTTTTAAATCAATTCAGTTTTTACTCTTTTAAAAATCAAATCAGTTTTTACTTAAAAAAACGAAATCAGTTTTATACTTAAAAAAAACGAAATCAGTTTTATACTAAAAAAAAACGAAATCAGTTTTAACTTTTAATTTTAAAATCAGTTTTAACCTTTTCATTTTCAGCTTTATACTTTATAAAAATTTCAGTTTTACTTTAAATAAAATTTCAATTTTACTTTAAATAAAATTTCAGTTTTTAACTTCCTAAAAATTCAGTTTTTAAAATCAACAAAATACAGTTTTTTTTAAAATCATCAAAATTCAGTTTTTAAAATCATCAAAATTCAGTTTTTAAAATCATCAAAATTCAGTTTTTAAAATCAACAAAATTCAGTTTTTAAAATCAACAAAATTTTACAGATAAATGAAAATAAGTAAATAAAAAAAAAACCAAAACTTACAGGGGGCTCGTCGAGTGGTGGGGGGGGGGGGGGCTTCATCGAGGTTTGCAGATCGGAGGGGGGGGTCTAGAAGTGGGCGGCGCTCGGTTGTTTTCACGAGGGGGGGGGGGGGTTTGGGGATGGTCGCACAGCAGAGGAGGGAGGCGCGATAGGAGGCGGGTGGCAGTCGGAGACGATGAAGGAGGAAGGAGAAGAGGTGGCGGGTGCGACGGTGGCTCCGTCGAGCCATCTATGGCTCCGCCCTCTTTTTCTTCTTTTTTTTTTTATTCTGAATTCATTTTTTTGAACGGGGGGGGGGGGGGGGCAGGAGGGTTAAAGGGGAGGAGGGAATATTTTTTTTTTTTTTTTTTTTTTTTTTTTTTTTTTTTTTATTATTTAATTTCTAAAAGTTGACTTTCCCATACGACCTCGAAACGAGGCCCACCGCCTGTCGCCCATAGCGTTTCACCCCCATTCCGAACACAATGGGATATGTACCGCAAGCTGAATCGACCGTTTCGATCAGTTTCCTTTTAATTTACATTTAAATCACTATATTGAATTTTAAACGTACATTTCAAATTACCGGGGCCACATACGAATTCTAAAAATGGCAGAAAAAATATTTTCTAGCTTCGTATTGACGATACGGTCCTAACAAAACTAGTTTCGCCGAATTCTGAGACCATTTGAAAAATGGCCAATTTCCAGTCGATTAAAATCAACTGAAACCGGTCAAACGCGTTTTCCTTTACCACGCTCACATATCGATTCGAAAAATTATGAAATTTGGAATCTAGCAATTACTTGACATCACGGACCCAACAAAACTGGTTTCATCGAAATCCGAGGTCATTTGCAAAATGTCCATTTTTAAGGGCCTGAATTCCATAGCGACTATTCAGAATTTTCAACTGGACATATCTTTTAATTCCCGATACGAACTTTTGATTTTTCGGATTCGTTGGAAAGATATTCACTATTAGATTCCATTATTTTTGGTTTCACTAAAATCCGGATTGTTTTGCACCCGGTACATTCAATTGAAGTTTGAAATCGAATTATCGAACTACCGCGCCATTTTCAATTCTATTTATAATTATATATAAATATTTATATTCTAACGACGTCGCGTATAATATATACGTTCGAATTATATTCAAAATAAATTTCTCGTCGATATTATTTAAAATAATCTATTTTAAATATTCAAAATTCGCTATAATTGCCAAAATAAAAATTTTAAACTGGCCCAGATTTTCGGGTTGTTACAATCTCCCCCACTTAAAACTTTTCGTCCCCGAAAAGGAACAAAGTCGAAAGTGGTTTGATTAATCAACACTACGCTCGATCTGGCTTTCATTCTCTAACCTTTCAGTTTCTGAGAATTTTCAAAATTTCAAAAATTTGGCTAACATCCTAAATTTTTGAAAAATTTCGCCATAACCTCCCCTGCACCGGGAGCATCGGGGAATTTCAAATAGCTTCCCCGGTCCTTCAGATCTCAAAAAGAAAAAGAAAAGGCCAAGCGGCTAGCCAATAGGCTCACAAAATCATCATCACCCAAACAAAACAGGAAATTATGTAGTAAACATGTACCTATTTGTCGGGCAAACAAATTTTATTCTCTGCTCTAGCCTCCTTGCTATGACCTGTTCAAAGATATATATGCATATGCAAGCAAATGCGACCAAATTTCAATACAAGTCAATATTTGATTCAGTTAGGCATAATGGTTCAAAATTATCAAACAATTAAACAAACAACACAAACATCAATCAATTAGTGGATTAACGTTTCAAATTCATAATTTTGATACATATACAAAAATCATGTTTTTGATGCCAAATCATAACAATGTATTCTAGCTATATTAGTTTTGGTTCTCACACCAGTCTAATGGAAATATATAGATATCACACCTTCGTAACACGAACATAAATATTGATGATGCGATCGCTATCATCAATATCATCTCCGGGCGTCTAGAATGTGATTCTATATCTATCCAGTATATTAAAACTTCGACTATACGTTCATGACGCGTATACGCGAAATCTACATATACTCGATTGTCCATATTCAATATAAATAATCAAATACGAATAATTGATTTAAATTTTCAAAACAAAATTTGTTTTCATTTGAAAAATATACTCTTCACACTCGTTCTAGGATACTACTGACCCTATCTCTAACGAGTCATTCTAATTGGATATTACTAATCCAATATCTGATGAATTCTTTCGTATGTTTCTAATGTGCCTTGTTCTCTGCTTTGTAAACCAAAGCTCTGATACCAACTGTGAAGACCCGTAACTTCCCCGTAAAGGAAAGCGTCGGATAGTTCGAGAACAAACCACAACAGAGCGCATACAGAAGAACATTTCATTGTATATTACAACAATGCATCAGAATACAAGAATATACAGAGTATAAATGAATATTACACAGAAATATCAGAGATTTAAATTACATTTAAATACATAGCAGCGGAAAATAATACAATACACAACTAGAATGAGATATACGGATACAAAGCTTTCCGGATATCGTTCCAGCTGTAAACCAGGATCCTGTGAATATAAATCTGCAAAACCAAAACTACTAGCTGCCCGTGTCAAAATAAGGGCACCCAGAGTTTAGGTTAAAACAATAAACTCCAGGTCAGTCATGTGACTGGTGTGAGAACTAAAACAGTTATTAATCTTTATTTTCAAAGCTAGGTAAATCAAGGGACCACGCCGTATAACACGGAACGGGTTTCCTCCCAAGAATACCAGTGCATAAAACAAACAGCGCAATGCTAAATAAAGAAAAATGAAGCTGTTATAAGACCCAGGTCCCATCACACAATGCAACGCAGTCGAGGATAGGGTTTTCCCTTATAACAGCCAAAGAATGCTTGATACGTTTTAAAACAAATCATTTGATACTATTATAAGTGTATAAAACAACTTCAAATCATAAGTATCAATCATAGGCGGCATGAGCGCCCCATCCCACTATGTCGCCATATATAGGTTTACAAATAAAACCGCAAATGTCACGTATTTGGAAATTGGATTTCCGTCTATGAACCGAGGCAAAAGATAGTCCTCAACCGATTCGAGACTGCCTAGCCCGAGTCTCAGGATCAGAACGCATCGACCCTTGGATCCTCAGGGCCGGTCCACCGATGTGGATTAAACTTAAACCCTGGACACTGCGTTTCGCCGCCCTTTGGGGCGTAAGCGAGCCAACGAATGACTCCATCGGACCCGGATCGTCCGATCTAACCGAGGCGCCTCGCAACAGCAACAACCACATAAGTCAATCTCGTCAGGGCGTGTAAAACCACTGACGCCACTTCTAGCTAGGAGGAAACGCAGGCCCTCCCTGAGGTCCGTCTCCCGTTTTTGGTTCATACCTGGTGTGAAACACGCGAGGTAAACGTTACACAAAGCTACGCCACAAAGGCCGTGCTTTGATCATCAACCACAAGACTTTGCTTTTCAACAGAAGCCTTGATCATTTGCATCTTAGCATGCCACACAGGCAAACCATCCTATGCAACCGATATCAGTCACACAGAATGAAATCCGATGTCAGACACACAGTCCATTTACAAGTCCGTTCTGGGTCTGAACGAAACCGGAGGCACCTAGTACCCCGCATATCCATCGATCTCCAAGTACGTCTGGACGATCACCAACTGTTTCCATCTTCTTGGGTGTACAGCCCAATCAAGATCATCAGTTACCACCCAAACGACGTGAAGACTTCCGGTCTTCGACCATCGTCTTCATCTTCGACTTATCGTCGTATCAGTTATTCAGAATGGGATAAACCCGGTCTTCCCGAATAACTCGCGTATATTTTATAAAAGTGTTACACAAACACAACATACGCCTCATTCCAATTCATTAGTCACTAACCGTAAATTAATCAAGAGAATAATTCCCCAAATATTAACCCCGAAGGCCGAAACCAACATCAGATCAATATCCAGAAAACCATTCTGCTTGGCTAACCGACAGTTAGTTTCTAAATTTCACATTCATAGGGAAAGATTCCCATTAATTTTATCAAAGATAAATTCCTTGAATTTATTCTTTAATCCATTTTTGAATATCAATTCAAACTAGTCGGGATTAGCGAACCTTACCGAAGTAATCATTTGTTTTAATTTCCCAATCCCAACCTATTCATCCCATGAAGTAAAACTGGTAATACTTCATATCTAACACCACAGTGTTATCGGTAAATTCAATTACCATTTCACGTTCAAATCTAATTAAAGATTTAACTATCGCCTGGAGCAAAACTGGTGATACTCCACTTTCGATCATTTCAATCTAATTAAAGATTCATTAAAACTCCACTTAGTTTTAATCTTTGACTGGGTTAAAGAATCAGTGTCATTTAAAACACGGTTCACGATAAACCCAAAATCACATTCATTAATTATCGGGTTAAAGAACGAGTGTTATTTAAAACACTGCTCACGATAAACCCAAAAATCAATATCAATTCAATTCCAATTAAATATTATTTAATTGGTACACTTCATTAAATCTAAATAAAAAGATTTAATCTTTTCTCAACTGGGTTCAAGAATAGTGTTAGTGAAGACACCATTCACGACAAACCCAAATCACATTCGATATTCAATACAAGGCTCTGAATAGAAAATATATCGGCTTATATTCAATATCGAATTCTACGACTAACAAATGTCGTATTGGAAATAACGATATCAATATATATCTTTCAAATTTCCATAACAACACCTGTATAATCACGAATTCCAACATCGAAATATTCCGAAGACAACTTCGATTCAAATCCACTCCAATGCAATCATTGGAAATTTTGGTTATTTTTAAAACCCTTTTCGAATTCAATTTATTTATTTAAAAATAAATAGAATTATAATTCTAGTTCAAAACTAGTTCATTTCGATAAAAATCTATTTTTATCTTTTCAAATATGGAGTTTTTCATCCCAATTCTTTCTAAATCATTTCTTATGATTTTACACAAATTATTACTATTTTTAATAATTTTATCAAGGCCCGTACAGTCGATTTCCATCAACGGCCATCGAACTGCACTTACAGCGACCTTTTTCGAATTTGATTTGGACGTATCTCCAAATCCAACCGTTAGATTTCAAATTTCTAACATTCATTAGAAAGCTCTTTTCGATACGAACCCAACGGTTCCGGTTTTAGGAGAATCCGACGGTCGGATCTCCCGTAATGTCCGTTCGAAATAAATGGTCGAAATTCGCGAACTGCCGCGACGCGGCGCGTTCTATTCCGGCCATTATATTATATATATAATATATATAATATATATTTCGTCGATTTCTATTTAAAACGAATTATATTAATAGTTTTAAATTCGTTTCAAAAGCAATTTCAACTTCCATTTCAATTCAAATCAAAATTGAATTCTTCTTTATAAATTTGTTTCAAAATTCATTTCTATTCAATTCAAATTTCAATTCAATTTGAATTCATTTTCAATTCATTTCAAAATCGCTTTCAATTCAATTCATTTCGAAATCGTTTTCAATTCAATTCATTTCGAAATCGTTTTCAATTCAATTCATTTCGAAATCGTTTTCAATTCAATTCATTTCGAAATCGTTTTCAATTCAATTCATTTCGAAATCGTTTTCAATTCAATTCATTTCGAAATCGTTTTCAATTCATTTCTATTCGAAATCGTTTTCAATTCATTTCTATTCGAAATCGTTTTCAATTCATTTCTATTCGAAATCGAATAAATCGATATAAATATCGTTTACGTCAAAATGGCGTCAATCTAACCAACACGGCTTCACAAATTTCTATTTTCAAATATTCTATTTCAAATATTTCTTCTTCAAAATCGTTGTTATTATCAAAATATTTCGTTCAACACATGACCAATCTCAATGAATGAAACTGTCAACACATGAACTTTATTTTATATTGATAAAGATGTAAATTTTAATATTAAAATATTTCGTTCAACACATGACCAATCTCAATAGATGAGTACTGTCAACACATGAACTTTTATTTTTTTTATATTCTTTATTTTTCAAATTGGAATGAGGCCCAATCAATTACCATATAAAGTTCATTATATGGATTTTCATACAACACATGAATATCATAGCATTGAAAAATAATCAACCATCAACCAAAGTGCACTACACTGTATAAGCATCAAATATAGAGATCTAACGCTTATAACAGCCTGTCAATCAATCGATCGACATATTTAATCAATCAGGATGAGTGAACTGCATATTTCATCCTAACACCCGTGTAGGGTTTCAAACAATCAAACAAATATTTTATTTGTGCAGTTGGGCGATGTGTAAAATTTATCGTCCCAATCAATGTCATTCAAATAGGTGTACATAAACAAACCGTCTGGTTTGTAAATGAATATTCTATTTTATTCACTTTCACGTTAAAAATTATATTTTTAACGATAAAACATTTTATTCCAACATATGAATTTCTATTCAGTTCATTCTTTAAATAAAATGATATTTTTATTTTTCTAACATATTTTAGAAAATTTCGGCGGCATAACGGCACGATACTAGAAACGGGACGAGGCCTAGCCTTATCCCCGGTCTAGTGAAGGCCCACGCCATTCACACATCAATCAAATCAATTTCGTTATGCAAACCACAAAATTTGGAGTAAGAGTCTAACCTAGCCTTACTCCTTCGCCTTATAACGGCGCACGTCTAATCCTAACCAATTTATCAATTCGATTTTTCACATCATAAACCACATTCAAACCAATATCGCAATCAATCACCAAACAATCAAACAAACAAGTCCATGGTCTGTGGACGATTGTGTCGGGTGCTACTAAGCACCGTCTGCATCCTAGTATATATATATAACTAGAAAAATAAATTGAAAGGTGAGAAATTCTCACATATAGCTATCCTAGCTCCACGGCTCTTCTTAGAAGAAAATCTTCGTCGTTCTTGCCCCTTGTCACTTTCTTCGCCCGTATTCACTACCTATGTAAAAATCACATTTTTACCTCGCTATTCCATAAATAAAAATCGAATTTTTATTTCAAAGTTCAATATATAAAAATCGAATTTCTATTTCAAAGTTCAATATATAAAAATCGAATTTCTATTTAAAAGTTCAATATATAAAAATCGAATTTCTATTTCAAAGTTCAATATATAAAAATCGAATTTCTATTTCAAAGTTCAATATATAAAAATCGAATTTCTATTTCAAAGTTCAATATATAAAAATCGAATTTCTATTTCAAAGTTCAATATATAAAAATCGAATTTCTATTTCAAAGTTCAATATATAAAAATCGAATTTCTATTTCAAAGTTCAATATATAAAAATCGAATTTCTAAATCAGTTTTTGCTCTTTAAAAAAAAACAGTTTTTAAATCTTTTACTTTCAAGACCAATTATATTTACTTTCAAAACCAATTCTACTTACTTTCAAAAACCAATGTTAATTTGTTTTCAAGAACCATACCATATATATGAAGTTCTAAAAAAAAACTGCATTATATACTTTGTAAAAACTGCTTTATATTCTCAATTCAAAGATATTTTTATTTTCCTTTTCAAAGCAATTTCTTCATTCAAAAAAAAATCAAACTTTTTATTCTTTCAAAAATCAAACTTTTTATTCTTTCAAAAATCAAACTTTTTATTCTTTCAAAAATCAAACCTTTTATTCTTCTCAAAAATCAAACCTTTTAAATCCTTTTCAAATCAGTTCAGTTTTTAATCCTTTTTTAAAAAAACTGTTTTTAATCAAAAAAAACTGTTTTTAATCCTTTTTTTTTTAAATCAATTCAGTTTTTACTCTTTTAAAAATCAAATCAGTTTTTACTTAAAAAAACGAAATCAGTTTTATACTTAAAAAAAACGAAATCAGTTTTATACTAAAAAAAAACGAAATCAGTTTTAACTTTTAATTTTAAAATCAGTTTTAACCTTTTCATTTTCAGCTTTATACTTTATAAAAATTTCAGTTTTACTTTAAATAAAATTTCAATTTTACTTTAAATAAAATTTCAGTTTTTAACTTCCTAAAAATTCAGTTTTTAAAATCAACAAAATACAGTTTTTTTTAAAATCATCAAAATTCAGTTTTTAAAATCATCAAAATTCAGTTTTTAAAATCATCAAAATTCAGTTTTTAAAATCAACAAAATTCAGTTTTTAAAATCAACAAAATTTTACAGATAAATGAAAATAAGTAAATAAAAAAAAAACCAAAACTTACAGGGGGCTCGTCGAGTGGTCGGGGGGGGGGGGGGGGGGCTTCATCGAGGTTTGCAGATCGGAGGGGGGGGGTCTAGAAGTGGGCGGCGCTTGGTTGTTTTCACGAGGGGGGGGGGTTTGGGGATGGTCGCACAGCAGAGGAGGGAGGCGCGATAGGAGGCGGGTGGCAGTCGGAGACGATGAAGGAGGAAGGAGAAGAGGTGGCGGGTGCGACGGTGGCTCCGTCGAGCCATCTATGGCTCCGCCCTCTTTTTCTTCTTTTTTTTTTATTCTGAATTCATTTTTTTGAACGGGGGGGGGGGGGGGGGCAGGAGGGTTAAAGGGGAGGAGGGAATATTTTTTTTTTATTTTTTTTTATTTTTTTTTTATTTTTTTATATTATTTAATTTCTAAAAGTTGACTTTCCCATACGACCTCGAAACGAGGCCCACCGCCTGTCGCCCATAGCGTTTCACCCCCATTCCGAACACAATGGGATATGTACCGCAAGCTGAATCGACCGTTTCGATCAGTTTCCTTTTAATTTACATTTAAATCACTATATTGAATTTTAAACGTACATTTCAAATTACCGGGGCCACATACGAATTCTAAAAATGGCAGAAAAAATATTTTCTAGCTTCGTATTGACGATACGGTCCTAACAAAACTAGTTTCGCCGAATTCTGAGACCGTTTGAAAAATGGCCAATTTCCAGTCGATTAAAATCAACTGAAACCGGTCAAACGCGTTTTCCTTTACCACGCTCACATATCGATTCGAAAAATTATGAAATTTGGAATCTAGCAATTACTTGACATCACGGACCCAACAAAACTGGTTTCATCGAAATCCGAGGTCATTTGCAAAATGTCCATTTTTAAGGGCCTGAATTCCATAGCGACTATTCAGAATTTTCAACTGGACATATCTTTTAATTCCCGATACGAACTTTTGATTTTTCGGATTCGTTGGAAAGATATTCACTATTAGATTCCATTATTTTTGGTTTCACTAAAATCCGGATTGTTTTGCACCCGGTACATTCAATTGAAGTTTGAAATCGAATTATCGAACTACCGCGCCATTTTCAATTCTATTTATAATTATATATAAATATTTATATTCTAACGACGTCGCGTATAATATATACGTTCGAATTATATTCAAAATAAATTTCTCGTCGATATTATTTAAAATAATCTATTTTAAATATTCAAAATTCGCTATAATTGCCAAAATAAAAATTTTAAACTGGCCCAGATTTTCGGGTTGTTACAATCTCCCCCACTTAAAACTTTTCGTCCCCGAAAAGGAACAAAGTCGAAAGTGGTTTGATTAATCAACACTACGCTCGATCTGGCTTTCATTCTCTAACCTTTCAGTTTCTGAGAATTTTCAAAATTTCAAAAATTTGGCTAACACCCTAAATTTTTGAAAAATTTCGCCATAACCTCCCCTGCACCGGGAGCATCGGGGAATTTCAAATAGCTTCCCCGGTCCTTCAGATCTCAAAAAGAAAAAGAAAAGGCCAAGCGGCTAGCCAATAGGCTCACAAAATCATCATCACCCAAACAAAACAGGAAATTATGTAGTAAACATGTACCTATTTGTCGGGCAAACAAATTTTATTCTCTGCTCTAGCCTCCTTGCTATGACCTGTTCAAAGATATATATGCATATGCAAGCAAATGCGACCAAATTTCAATACAAGTCAATATTTGATTCAGTTAGGCATAATGGTTCAAAATTATCAAACAATTAAACAAACAACACAAACATCAATCAATTAGTGGATTAACGTTTCAAATTCATAATTTTGATACATATACAAAAATCATGTTTTTGATGCCAAATCATAACAATGTATTCTAGCTATATTAGTTTTGGTTCTCACACCAGTCTAATGGAAATATATAGATATCACACCTTCGTAACACGAACATAAATATTGATGATGCGATCGCTATCATCAATATCATCTCCGGGCGTCTAGAATGTGATTCTATATCTATCCAGTATATTAAAACTTCGACTATACGTTCATGACGCGTATACGCGAAATCTACATATACTCGATTGTCCATATTCAATATAAATAATCAAATACGAATAATTGATTTAAATTTTCAAAACAAAATTTGTTTTCATTTGAAAAATATACTCTTCACACTCGTTCTAGGATACTACTGACCCTATCTCTAACGAGTCATTCTAATTGGATATTACTAATCCAATATCTGATGAATTCTTTCGTATGTTTCTAATGTGCCTTGTTCTCTGCTTTGTAAACCAAAGCTCTGATACCAACTGTGAAGACCCGTAACTTCCCCGTAAAGGAAAGCGTCGGATAGTTCGAGAACAAACCACAACAGAGCGCATACAGAAGAACATTTCATTGTATATTACAACAATGCATCAGAATACAAGAATATACAGAGTATAAATGAATATTACACAGAAATATCAGAGATTTAAATTACATTTAAATACATAGCAGCGGAAAATAATACAATACACAACTAGAATGAGATATACGGATACAAAGCTTTCCGGATATCGTTCCAGCTGTAAACCAGGATCCTGTGAATATAAATCTGCAAAACCAAAACTACTAGCTGCCCGTGTCAAAATAAGGGCACCCAGAGTTTAGGTTAAAACAATAAACTCCAGGTCAGTCATGTGACTGGTGTGAGAACTAAAACAGTTATTAATCTTTATTTTCAAAGCTAGGTAAATCAAGGGACCACGCCGTATAACACGGAACGGGTTTCCTCCCAAGAATACCAGTGCATAAAACAAACAGCGCAATGCTAAATAAAGAAAAATGAAGCTGTTATAAGACCCAGGTCCCATCACACAATGCAACGCAGTCGAGGATAGGGTTTTCCCTTATAACAGCCAAAGAATGCTTGATACGTTTTAAAACAAATCATTTGATACTATTATAAGTGTATAAAACAACTTCAAATCATAAGTATCAATCATAGGCGGCATGAGCGCCCCATCCCACTATGTCGCCATATATAGGTTTACAAATAAAACCGCAAATGTCACGTATTTGGAAATTGGATTTCCGTCTATGAACCGAGGCAAAAGATAGTCCTCAACCGATTCGAGACTGCCTAGCCCGAGTCTCAGGATCAGAACGCATCGACCCTTGGATCCTCAGGGCCGGTCCACCGATGTGGATTAAACTTAAACCCTGGACACTGCGTTTCGCCGCCCTTTGGGGCGTAAGCGAGCCAACGAATGACTCCATCGGACCCGGATCGTCCGATCTAACCGAGGCGCCTCGCAACAGCAACAACCACATAAGTCAATCTCGTCAGGGCGTGTAAAACCACTGACGCCACTTCTAGCTAGGAGGAAACGCAGGCCCTCCCTGAGGTCCGTCTCCCGTTTTTGGTTCATACCTGGTGTGAAACACGCGAGGTAAACGTTACACAAAGCTACGCCACAAAGGTCGTGCTTTGATCATCAACCACAAGACTTTGCTTTTCAACAGAAGCCTTGATCATTTGCATCTTAGCATGCCACACAGGCAAACCATCCTATGCAACCGATATCAGTCACACAGAATGAAATCCGATGTCAGACACACAGTCCATTTACAAGTCCGTTCTGGGTCTGAACGAAACCGGAGGCACCTAGTACCCCGCATATCCATCGATCTCCAAGTACGTCTGGACGATCACCAACTGTTTCCATCTTCTTGGGTGTACAGCCCAATCAAGATCATCAGTTACCACCCAAACGACGTGAAGACTTCCGGTCTTCGACCATCGTCTTCATCTTCGACTTATCGTCGTATCAGTTATTCAGAATGGGATAAACCCGGTCTTCCCGAATAACTCGCGTATATTTTATAAAAGTGTTACACAAACACAACATACGCCTCATTCCAATTCATTAGTCACTAACCGTAAATTAATCAAGAGAATAATTCCCCAAATATTAACCCCGAAGGCCGAAACCAACATCAGATCAATATCCAGAAAACCATTCTGCTTGGCTAACCGACAGTTAGTTTCTAAATTTCACATTCATAGGGAAAGATTCCCATTAATTTTATCAAAGATAAATTCCTTGAATTTATTCTTTAATCCATTTTTGAATATCAATTCAAACTAGTCGGGATTAGCGAACCTTACCGAAGTAATCATTTGTTTTAATTTCCCAATCCCAACCTATTCATCCCATGAAGTAAAACTGGTAATACTTCATATCTAACACCACAGTGTTATCGGTAAATTCAATTACCATTTCACGTTCAAATCTAATTAAAGATTTAACTATCGCCTGGAGCAAAACTGGTGATACTCCACTTTCGATCATTTCAATCTAATTAAAGATTCATTAAAACTCCACTTAGTTTTAATCTTCGACTGGGTTAAAGAATCAGTGTCATTTAAAACACGGTTCACGATAAACCCAAAATCACATTCATTAATTATCGGGTTAAAGAACGAGTGTTATTTAAAACACTGCTCACGATAAACCCAAAAATCAATATCAATTCAATTCCAATTAAATATTATTTAATTGGTACACTTCATTAAATCTAAATAAAAAGATTTAATCTTTTCTCAACTGGGTTCAAGAATAGTGTTAGTGAAGACACCATTCACGACAAACCCAAATCACATTCGATATTCAATACAAGGCTCTGAATAGAAAATATATCGGCTTATATTCAATATCGAATTCTACGACTAACAAATGTCGTATTGGAAATAACGATATCAATATATATCTTTCAAATTTCCATAACAACACCTGTATAATCACGAATTCCAACATCGAAATATTCCGAAGACAACTTCGATTCAAATCCACTCCAATGCAATCATTGGAAATTTTGGTTATTTTTAAAACCCTTTTCGAATTCAATTTATTTATTTAAAAATAAATAGAATTATAATTCTAGTTCAAAACTAGTTCATTTCGATAAAAATCTATTTTTATCTTTTCAAATATGGAGTTTTTCATCCCAATTCTTTCTAAATCATTTCTTATGATTTTACACAAATTATTACTATTTTTAATAATTTTATCAAGGCCCGTACAGTCGATTTCCATCAACGGCCATCGAACTGCACTTACAGCGACCTTTTTCGAATTTGATTTGGACGTATCTCCAAATCCAACCGTTAGATTTCAAATTTCTAACATTCATTAGAAAGCTCTTTTCGATACGAACCCAACGGTTCCGGTTTTAGGAGAATCCGACGGTCGGATCTCCCGTAATGTCCGTTCGAAATAAATGGTCGAAATTCGCGAACTGCCGCGACGCGGCGCGTTCTATTCCGGCCATTATATTATATATATAATATATATAATATATATTTCGTCGATTTCTATTTAAAACGAATTATATTAATAGTTTTAAATTCGTTTCAAAAGCAATTTCAACTTCCATTTCAATTCAAATCAAAATTGAATTCTTCTTTATAAATTTGTTTCAAAATTCATTTCTATTCAATTCAAATTTCAATTCAATTTGAATTCATTTTCAATTCATTTCAAAATCGCTTTCAATTCAATTCATTTCGAAATCGTTTTCAATTCAATTCATTTCAAAATCGTTTTCAATTCAATTCATTTCGAAATCGTTTTCAATTCAATTCATTTCGAAATCGTTTTCAATTCAATTCATTTCGAAATCGTTTTCAATTCAATTCATTTCGAAATCGTTTTCAATTCAATTCATTTCGAAATCGTTTTCAATTCATTTCTATTCGAAATCGTTTTCAATTCATTTCTATTCGAAATCGTTTTCAATTCATTTCTATTCGAAATCGAATAAATCGATATAAATATCGTTTACGTCAAAATGGCGTCAATCTAACCAACATGGCTTCACAAATTTCTATTTTCAAATATTCTATTTCAAATATTTCTTCTTCAAAATCGTTGTTATTATCAAAATATTTCGTTCAACACATGACCAATCTCAATGAATGAAACTGTCAACACATGAACTTTATTTTATATTGATAAAGATGTAAATTTTAATATTAAAATATTTCGTTCAACACATGACCAATCTCAATAGATGAGTACTGTCAACACATGAACTTTTATTTTTTTTATATTCTTTATTTTTCAAATTGGAATGAGGCCCAATCAATTACCATATAAAGTTCATTATATGGATTTTCATACAACACATGAATATCATAGCATTGAAAAATAATCAACCATCAACCAAAGTGCACTACACTGTATAAGCATCAAATATAGAGATCTAACGCTTATAACAGCCTGTCAATCAATCGATCGACATATTTAATCAATCAGGATGAGTGAACTGCATATTTCATCCTAACACCCGTGTAGTGTTTCAAACAATCAAACAAATATTTTATTTGTGCAGTTGGGCGATGTGTAAAATTTATCGTCCCAATCAATGTCATTCAAATAGGTGTACATAAACAAACCGTCTGGTTTGTAAATGAATATTCTATTTTATTCACTTTCACGTTAAAAATTATATTTTTAACGATAAAACATTTTATTCCAACATATGAATTTCTATTCAGTTCATTCTTTAAATAAAATGATATTTTTATTTTTCTAACATATTTTAGAAAATTTCGGCGGCATAACGGCACGATACTAGAAACGGGACGAGGCCTAGCCTTATCCCCGGTCTAGTGAAGGCCCACGCCATTCACACATCAATCAAATCAATTTCGTTATGCAAACCACAAAATTTGGAGTAAGAGTCTAACCTAGCCTTACTCCTTCGCCTTATAACGGCGCACGTCTAATCCTAACCAATTTATCAATTCGATTTTTCACATCATAAACCACATTCAAACCAATATCGCAATCAATCACCAAACAATCAAACAAACAAGTCCATGGTCTGTGGACGATTGTGTCGGGTGCTACTAAGCACCGTCTGCATCCTAGTATATATATATATATATATAACTAGAAAAATAAATTGAAAGGTGAGAAATTCTCACATATAGCTATCCTAGCTCCACGGCTCTTCTTAGAAGAAAATCTTCGTCGTTCTTGCCCCTTGTCACTTTCTTCGCCCGTATTCACTACCTATGTAAAAATCACATTTTTACCTCGCTATTCCATAAATAAAAATCGAATTTTTATTTCAAAGTTCAATATATAAAAATCGAATTTCTATTTCAAAGTTCAATATATAAAAATCGAATTTCTATTTAAAAGTTCAATATATAAAAATCGAATTTCTATTTCAAAGTTCAATATATAAAAATCGAATTTCTATTTCAAAGTTCAATATATAAAAATCGAATTTCTATTTCAAAGTTCAATATATAAAAATCGAATTTCTATTTCAAAGTTCAATATATAAAAATCGAATTTCTATTTCAAAGTTCAATATATAAAAATCGAATTTCTATTTCAAAGTTCAATATATAAAAATCGAATTTCTAAATCAGTTTTTGCTCTTTTAAAAAAAACAGTTTTTAAATCTTTTACTTTCAAGACCAATTATATTTACTTTCAAAACCAATTCTACTTACTTTCAAAAACCAATGTTAATTTGTTTTCAAGAACCATACCATATATATGAAGTTCTAAAAAAAAACTGCATTATATACTTTGTAAAAACTGCTTTATATTCTCAATTCAAAGATATTTTTATTTTCCTTTTCAAAGCAATTTCTTCATTCAAAAAAAAATCAAACTTTTTATTCTTTCAAAAATCAAACTTTTTATTCTTTCAAAAATCAAACTTTTTATTCTTTCAAAAATCAAACCTTTTATTCTTCTCAAAAATCAAACCTTTTAAATCCTTTTCAAATCAGTTCAGTTTTTAATCCTTTTTTAAAAAAACTGTTTTTAATCAAAAAAAACTGTTTTTAATCCTTTTTTTTTTTAAATCAATTCAGTTTTTACTCTTTTAAAAATCAAATCAGTTTTTACTTAAAAAAACGAAATCAGTTTTATACTTAAAAAAAACGAAATCAGTTTTATACTAAAAAAAAACGAAATCAGTTTTAACTTTTAATTTTAAAATCAGTTTTAACCTTTTCATTTTCAGCTTTATACTTTATAAAAATTTCAG
Source organism: Allium sativum (assembly GCA_030737875.1). Lineage (NCBI taxonomy): Eukaryota > Viridiplantae > Streptophyta > Magnoliopsida > Asparagales > Amaryllidaceae > Allium > Allium sativum. The sequence goes on along the minus strand of CM060923.1, from coordinate 472,352,427 downwards.
TTTTACTTTAAATAAAATTTCAATTTTACTTTAAATAAAATTTCAGTTTTTAACTTCCTAAAAATTCAGTTTTTAAAATCAACAAAATACAGTTTTTTTTAAAATCATCAAAATTCAGTTTTTAAAATCATCAAAATTCAGTTTTTAAAATCATCAAAATTCAGTTTTTAAAATCAACAAAATTCAGTTTTTAAAATCAACAAAATTTTACAGATAAATGAAAATAAGTAAATAAAAAAAAAACCAAAACTTACAGGGGGCTCGTCGAGTGGTCGGGGGGGGCTTCATCGAGGTTTGCAGATCGGAGGGGGGGGGGGGTCTAGAAGTGGGCGGCGCTCGGTTGTTTTCACGAGGGGGGGGGGTTTGGGGATGGTCGCACAGCAGAGGAGGGAGGCGCGATAGGAGGCGGGTGGCAGTCGGAGACGATGAAGGAGGAAGGAGAAGAGGTGGCGGGTGCGACGGTGGCTCCGTCGAGCCATCTAGGGCTCCGCCCTCTTTTTTTTTTTTTTTTATTCTGAATTCATTTTTTTGAACGGGGGGGGCCAGGAGGGTTAAAGGGGAGGAGGGAATATTTTTTTTTTATTTTTTTTTTATTTTTTTTTATTATTTAATTTCTAAAAGTTGACTTTCCCATACGACCTCGAAACGAGGCCCACCGCCTGTCGCCCATAGCGTTTCACCCCCATTCCGAACACAATGGGATATGTACCGCAAGCTGAATCGACCGTTTCGATCAGTTTCCTTTTAATTTACATTTAAATCACTATATTGAATTTTAAACGTACATTTCAAATTACCGGGGCCACATACGAATTCTAAAAATGGCAGAAAAAATATTTTCTAGCTTCGTATTGACGATACGGTCCTAACAAAACTAGTTTCGCCGAATTCTGAGACCGTTTGAAAAATGGCCAATTTCCAGTCGATTAAAATCAACTGAAACCGGTCAAACGCGTTTTCCTTTACCACGCTCACATATCGATTCGAAAAATTATGAAATTTGGAATCTAGCAATTACTTGACATCACGGACCCAACAAAACTGGTTTCGTCGAAATCCGAGGTCATTTGCAAAATGTCCATTTTTAAGGGCCTGAATTCCATAGCGACTATTCAGAATTTTCAACTGGACATATCTTTTAATTCCCGATACGAACTTTTGATTTTTCGGATTCGTTGGAAAGATATTCACTATTAGATTCCATTATTTTTGGTTTCACTAAAATCCGGATTGTTTTGCACCCGGTACATTCAATTGAAGTTTGAAATCGAATTATCGAACTACCGCGCCATTTTCAATTCTATTTATAATTATATATAAATATTTATATTCTAACGACGTCGCGTATAATATATACGTTCGAATTATATTCAAAATAAATTTCTCGTCGATATTATTTAAAATAATCTATTTTAAATATTCAAAATTCGCTATAATTGCCAAAATAAAAATTTTAAACTGGCCCAGATTTTCGGGTTGTTACAGGGCACGATTACTGAGCTGAATTGTAAGCGACCAGAACGACAGCTGAGTTGGTGCGCCAGTGTAGGTTCAAGCGGACTATGGTCGTGCACTAGTCTTGAGTTGAAAAAGTAGGCATTGGGCATCAGTAGGTTTACGCTGTGCATGCTTGATTTGTGTCGATGGTTGGCACCCTAGGGCTTGATACACCTATGGTGGACTTAGCATAGGTAACTACATTCGTGATAGGGCCGTATGACACAGACACATGACGAGTTAGAACTTGTAGGGAGCCGATCGATTAGTGGATCATTCCATTGGACCTAGTAATGGGTCATTTCATGATATTGGGCCAAGGGATCATTTCATGGTTAATATATGACATGAGTTTGGGATACTAGTACAGTTGGTGCAGCGAACCTTGAACATGCGATGCTATACTTGAATTATCATGCCATCTTAGTCTATCTTGCCCATCTTGACAGCATTCTTATGTTCACTTTCAATTTATACATGTCGTGTTACCTTTACTTGTTTTTACGCTGAAAGTCACTAGGACTTACCAGTCTTTATGACTGACCCGTTTTCTTTTGCCTCTTTTTCTTTCGTCCCCCCAAGGTTCTCAGGGAGGAAACTCTAGTACTTGGCTTGGATTTCGCTTGCTTTCAGTTCAGCTCATGTACGGTTTGATCTTGAGTTATGCTATGGTTGCATTTCTGCTACCTTTGGGGAATTAAGCTACTTTTGTTGTTTTAATTTTATGCTTCTTTATTTATGCAAGACAGAATTTGTTGTAATGGAAAATAATGACTTTGGCAACTTGGTACTTCGGATGTAAAAGGTTTTGACTCTTTTTGAAAGTAATGAAATTTATCTTGTGATTCTTCCGCTGTTTTATCTATGTTCTGTCTTGTAATATTTTGGTGTTTGTTTACCTCGATAACGCTCCTCCAAAACTAGTGCATTCCCTTTGTGAGTGATCCTAGCGGAGGTGGGGTGTTACACTTGGTATCAGAGTAGAAGGTTACCAGACTGGGCAAAAGTTTTTTTTAAAACCTTTTAAAACTATCTTCAAAACCGTTTACAAAGAAGCATTTTTCAAGAAAAGTCTTGTTTTATTTAAAGGCTAATCCCCAAAAGCCATTAGCACTATCCTTTGTTTCCTCATTTTGAATCTCTTCTTTTTCATTTCAACATGTCTGGGAATCTTAACCTTCCAGAGGGCGTGCCAATACCTGGCTGGTTCAGGAGGTACTTAGAGGCTAGGCCAACAATGTAGGCCTAGCAGATATTCCTCCTCCAGCTGCAGCAGTTCCTCCTCCTCTGCCCCATCCTCATGCAAATGCTTTCTCAAAGATCTGTAGAGGTTTTAGGGCCATGGGCGGAAAGGATTTTAAGGGAACTGAATCATTCGTAGAAGTAAGGAAATAGCTCAATGAAACTGAGGATCTGTTCGTTATCTTCGAGGTGGACGATAGGCAGAAGGTACAGTTGGCAGTATGGTTACTCAAAGATGAAGCTTCCTATTGGCGAGAAGTCACTAACGCTGAGAGGCCGGTTGAAAAATGGATGGATTTCAGAATAAGGTTTGAGATGAAATTTCTCTCACAAGCTGAACGAAGTCTACAGTTGGAAAAGTTCTTATCTCTTAAGCAAGGGAGTATGACGGTCAAGGAATACGTCAATCAATTCAATCAGCTGGCTCGGTTTGGATTGGACTTAGTGAATACTCCTCATAAGAAGGCTCTTCGTTTTGTCAAGAGATTGAATGAGCCACTTCACAGCTTGGCTATGACCCACATACCTATGGGGGCTACTTACGAAAGGTTTGTAGACATGGCACTCTTAAGTGAGGAAGACAAGGGCAAGAATGAGGCAAAACCAGAAGTTCCTCAAGATAAGAAGGGGGGAGGGTCGCAGAACAAGAAAGTTGATCCAAAAAAAGGCGGGAAGAACAACAAACCCTGTGAGAAGAGAAAGTGTAATTTCTGTGGCATTCCTGGACATCTGGTCAAAGACTGCAGGAAGAAGAAAAGGAAGATGGGTGGCTGTTTCCACTGTGGTGAGACAAGACACATGGCTAAGGCCTACCCAAGGAAGCAAGGGCAGGGAGCTGGACCTTCTTCTGGAGCACAAGTCCACGCTCTCACGGTACCTCCGTAAGAACGAGGTAGAAATATTTCTGTCAAAAGTTTAGTCTATCTTTTTGATCATCCTGTTCGAACCTTGTTTGATTCTGGTGCATCGCATACTTTTATTTCTTCTGATATTGTTGAAACTCTGCACCTAAGTACTAGTCTAGTTGAGGATCCCGTTATTGTTTCAAATTCAGTTGGTGGCTCTGCTCATTTATCTATGATTTGTGTGGATTTGAGGATTTCTATCTTAAGCGTAGAATTCACGTGTAACGCTTATGTTCTCGAATTCATGGGATACAGTTTGATTCTAGGCATGGATTGGATGTCCAATAATGGAGCCATTCTCGATTGTGAATGAAGGGTAGTTAGACTCATGACTCGCCTTGGAAATACCCCTGAAATTTCTTGTAACCCTATGGGTCTTGTCATGTTATGTTATCTAGAATCTCTTGACTCGTCTATGGTGATTTGCAATCAGTAAGGGTAGTCTGAGAATATCCCGATGTCTTTGATGAGGTTAAGGGGTTACCCCCTAAACGCGAGATAGATTTCCGTATATATCTTGTTGATAATGCTAAGCCAGTTGCATTGCCCGTTAGACACATGGCTCCGCGAGAGAGAAAAGAGCTTAGTAAGCAAGTTAAGGAGTTGCTTGAGAAAAATTTCATTAGGCGAAGCATTTCTGAATGGAGTGCTCCGGTGGTATTCGCTACTAAGTCGGATGGTTCGCTTCGTCTATGCGTAGATTATCGTGAGTTAAACAAGCTGACTAAGAAGAATTGGCACCCACTACCGAGAATCGACGACTTGTTCGACCAGCTTGTAGGAGCGTCTGTTTTCTCTCAAATCGATTTAGCTACAGGATTCCATCAACTTAGAGTGGCTGAGGATAGCACTGACAAGACCGCGTTTAGGACTCCGGATTGTTTCTTCGAATGGCTCGTCATGCCGTTTGGTTTGACGAATGCACCCGCGTACTTCGTAGACTTGATGAGTAGGGTGTTTAGGGGGTTCCTTAACAAGTCTGTGGTGGTCTTCGTGGACGATATTTTGATCTTCTCAAAGGATGAGGAAGAACATGCTTAGACATCTCAAGTAAGTCATGGATACGCTTAGAGCACACGAGTTAAAGGCTAAGTTCTCCAAGTGTCATTTTAGGAGAAAAGAAGTTCGGTTTCTTGGACATGTAGTTTCTAAGCAAGGTATAGTTGTGGGCCCCGCAAAGGTAGCTGCGGTGCAAGACTGGAAAGTTCCTAAGAACGCAATGGAAGTGAGAAGCTTTCTCGGTTTGGCGGGCTACTATAGGAAGTTCATTAAGGACTTCGCTAAGATTTCAGTCCCTCTTACTAGGTTAACGAAGAAGAACCTAGCTTTTGCATGGAACATAGAGTGTGACGCTGCTTTTCAAAGGCTTAAGTTACCACAGCTCCAGTTTTGGCATTACCCAACGGAGGTAAGATGTTTACGGTGTACACATATGCGTGTGGCATGGGATTAGGCGCTATCCTAATGCAAAAAGGGAAAGTGATACGCTATAGGGGTAGACAACTTAAAGTTCATGAGAAAAACTATCCCATACGTAACCTAGAATTGGCCGTGATTGTTTTTGCGCTTAAGTCTTGGCGCCACTATCTTCTAGGTGAGAAGTTCGAGTTGTATACCGATCACAAATCACTTAAGTACCTCTTTTCGCAAAAAGATTTGAATCTAAGGCAACAGAGGTGGATGGAATTGTTGGCATTGTATGACTTCGATATAGCTTATACCCCTGGCAAGGGTAACGTGGTGGCAGATGCGCTAAGTAGGAAAAGGTTGACTTTGAGTCCTTTGTTTGTTGAAAGGAAAAGTTTATAGTTTATAGCAACCTTTGATTTCACACTTGTTGTTGAGTCGTTGGCTAGCATGTTAGCATCTCTTGAGTTAAGGCCTACGCTTCTAGACTAAGTAGGGACTTCACAAAAGGAAGACCCATAGATAGTCGAGATCGTGGACAAGTTGATTAGAGGTGAGATGTCAAGTCACCTCAGTAGGTATGCCATAGATGACAAAGGATGGCTAAGGCGTGATGGTAGACTATGTGTCCCACAAGTGCGATACTTAGTAAAGAGAGTTCTCAAAGAGGCGCATCACTCGAAGATGACTAAACATCCCGGAGGGGATAAAATGTACAAGGATATGAAGCGCATTTTCTTTTGGAACGGGATGAAAAAGGACGTGGAGGAATTCGTTTCTATGTGCATGGTGTGCCAACAAGTAAAGGCCGAGTCGAAAAAGCTCGGTGGGCTATTGCATCCTTTGGAGGTTCCGTAGTGGAAATGGGAGAGTATCTCGATGGATTTCGTGGATGGATTACCTAGGTCAAGGAAGGGCAATACTAGCACATGGGTTATAGTAGATAGACTCACGAAGAGCGCTCACTTCATTCCTGTGAAGAGCAAGAGGACCGCATCATGGCTAGCGTCTATATACCTTCGATAAATAGTACGGTTGCACGGAGTTCCTTCTAGTATAGTTAGCGATCGTGACCCAATTTTCACTAGCGAATTCTGGAATAGTTTGCAAGAAGCAATGGGTACACGACTAAGTTTAAGCACAGCCTATCACCCACAGACGGATGGACAAACCGAAAGGGTAAATAGGGTACTAGAGGATCTTTTGAGACTATGCATTCTTGACTTTGGTGGTACTTGGGAAGATCACCTACCTCTCGTTGAGTTCGCATATAATAATAGTTACCAAGCTAGCATAGGAATGGCACCATTCGAAGTTTTATACGGATGACCGTGCAAGTCACCAACTTGTTGGTGGGAGTCGACATACATACTCATACTTGGACCCAACATGATAAGGGACACTTCCGAGAAGGTTGAGTTGATACGAAGACGGATGAAAATGACCCAAGATAGACAGAAATCCTACGTGGACAAGAGAAGGACAAAACTAAAGTTCGAAGTCGGAGATATGGTCTTTATAAAAGTTTCTCCTTTATGTAATGTGGTTCGCGTTGGAGCGGTTGGAAAGTTAGCACCGAGGTTCGTAGGACCGTTCCCTATCATCGAGAGGATTGGACAGATGGCCTATAAGGTAGAATTACCCGAAAGGCTTGCCGGAGTACACAATGTCTTTCACGTTTCCATCTCCGAAAGTGCTTACATGAGTCTATCGAAGTCGTTGAGCCAAGCATCCTTGAAGGTGTAAAAGTGGAGAAGGAAGCAACATTGAGGCGAGTTCCGATTCGTATCTTAGGAACGGAAATCAAGAAGCTAAGGAATCGAGAAGTCAAGCTAGTTAAAGTACAGTGGAGTGAAGCCTAAGGAAATGCAATTTGGGAAACCAAAGAGAAGATACGCACGCTATACCTAGTTCTTTTTTAGGGTACATTCTCGATCTCTTTTTCCTATAAGTTAACATACCTTCGTATCATGTACATGCTTTTGCTATCCATGTTTTTCTTGTTCGATCCTATCTTAAGAACCTTAGGTAGAACCCTTTTGGATGTAAACATGTGATTGAAACATGTTATGGTTGATGATTGCAAGTGGTTGCAAGTGGTTGCTCGTGGTCGCATAACACACATTAGGCACTAGATCGGCTCAGTCACATATTTCATATTGCATATGCATGGTTGCTTATACTTGTATATAGATGGCAACTTAATATGCTATCATTTGGATGTTGCATATGGATGAATGTTTATGCACTCATGTAGAGATTATAAAGTATGTTAGGAATTTGCATACATGTTGGACTCATTACACTAACATATTTTGCATGAAGGAGGTCTACTGAATCAGTAACCGCCTGATCTTTTGCATTAGATAAGTACATATACACACACTCTGGCATAAGTTCATACAACATTAGAATTCTTTTAAGGACAATGGTTGCTTGTGGATGATGGTTGAGTAGATGGATGATTGGATGATAGGATACATTCTTCTTAACTTGAAGATTTCGGGGACGAAATCCTTTTAAGGAGGGGAGAATGTAACAACCCGTATTTTTATAACATGTTAAAACCATAAATCAAGGCAGAATTAATTTTTAAAATAAGAATCAAAGGAAACGGGTTGCGCCATTGCGTTCGTCTCGAAATTCTTCTTGGAAACAAGTCCGAGTTTTCGAGAAACGGAGTCCGTATGAGGGAGATATGACCCTTTACTAAAGCCTCACGAGATGTATCGTCTAAGAGCTCTTTTATAAGATCCTCCTCACCGCGATCGCACATGTCAATCCTGAGAACTTCTTCCCTGACAAGAGCCAGGGTCTCAGTAAAGTCTTTTCCCAAATAATACAAGCTATCACAACCAATAACACTATAAACATAAAACTTGAATAGGGTCTCCTGGGTCTTTGCTTTGACTTTTAAATAAGCATCTACGGCTTTAGATTTTATCCTCTTCAAGAAACTTAACATTAGTAGTTAGCGTCTCAAGGGATAAGCTTTGAGAAGAAATTCTATGTTGGAGGGTCAAGTTCTGTTGTCTTAGAATAGAAGAAGCGCTTCTCTCTTCATCCAATTGGGACTCTACAAGCTGCTGAGCAGTTTGAGCTTCTTGAACCTGTTTCACAAGCGTAACTTCCTTTTATTTTTCAGCAACAAGCTCTTCCTTAAGCTTAGCAATCTTAGCCTCAGAATCCTTCGTGGGGCTTTGAGACTTAAGCGCATGAATTAAAGCAGCCTTGTCATTCTCTAATGTTATAATATGGTCGAGGCGAGGTGAATTATCTCTTTGATGATCATGAGCAAATGTTTACCACCCATGTAACAACCCATATTTTTATAACATGTTAAAACCATAAATCAAGGTAGAATTAATTTTTAAAATAGGAATCAAGGGAAATAAGTTGCGCCATTGCGTTCGTCTCGAAATTCTGCTTGGAAATGAGTCCGAGTTTTCGAGAAACAGAGTCTATAAGAGGGAGATATGGCCCTCCGAAGTTACAGGAATTTTTAGAATCGAAAACAACTCGAAATTTTAATTCGAAATTCGAATTCAAACCCCAGTGCAGGCTGGGCAGGAATTTTCCTGCCCAGGACCAAGTGGACCTGGGGGTCGACACTGTGGTCGACCTCCCACGGACCAGATCGACCCTATGGTCGACCTGGGGGTCAGCCTGGTGCTGAAACCCAGTTTTGAGCCAGGATTCATTCTGATGTTTCTGGTCTCGTTTTCAGTCAAGATTCGTCCGCCTAATCCTATATAAACAGCCCCCTAGCCCTATTCTCTTTACATTATTCTTCTCTAATCTTATGCTGCACAAATTCTTGATGGACATGGCTTCTTCTTCTTCTAATTAAATATTAAAATAAAACGCGAAGACTATTTCTTGAAGACTAGGGCTAGGAATTGCATATTGGGGATTTGCTTCTACAATCAAATCAAAAATCAACGATTCAACAATTCGACGACTAGTTTATAGATTCAACTTCTTCATCTCAATTTCTTAGACCTCGATCTGTAAGTTCTAGTTACTTTGATATTTAAACTGGTTAATTGTAATTTGGACATGAGATAAAGTGAAATTGGACTTAAGTATGATAATCGATTCACATCTATTCTAGTTTCCATCTTGGATCTTGACATTTGGGAATATTGCTATGAAATCCGTTTGGACCTATTCATGTTGTAAATCAAACTCTTTCATGTACATAACATTATCATGCCTGTGCAGTTGAATCAGTCTATTATTTGCAAGTTTCGGGCTATCACCTTATGCCATGACTATCACCTTATTATGCTAGACTTGAAATCCTATTATTTTCTATATGCCAGCCATGTTATAACCAATTATCTCAAGTTATGTAATGCTAGTCTTGTAATCCCTTTTATCACTTTATGCTTGTCCTCTTTGCCTATCATAGTTTTGATGTTATTCCCTTTATTTCTGGATTTGGATTTACTTGTAATTTAGATCGATTCACATTTACATGCGATGGGAATACGATTTGGGTAGATTAGGCAAAAAGATGAATTGTTTATGAACATGAATCATGAACTTGATAATAGACATAAGTTGAAACATGCAACTTGACATGAAACTTGCCATGAAACTTGGCATGAACTTGACATGAAATTCGAAAATGGACATGACACTAGAATGAACTTGAAAATGTCCAACTCGAGGTTGGGTTGAGTTTGCAATGTAATTCTTCCCGGAACCGCCCGGCAAATCCAGTGACTGCAAACAATAGGATCCAATGTGGGTAGTTAGTCATATCGCGCTTGAAACCCAAGGTCAGACTGAGTTGTGGTGTAATTCTGCCCGGAACCGCCCGGCATATCCAGTGACCACAACAACAGGTCTGATGTGAGAGGTTGGGGTGCATTAATGAATTAATGCCACATGATAGGGTTAAGTCATGAACATGAAAGACAACACTTAACCAACTTGACACAGGATTAGTGGGGTTAAGTCATGAAAGTGAGAGACAACACTTAACCAACTTGACATGCTAGACTGATAAGGGTTAAGTCACGAATTTAAATGATAACACTTAACCTGCTGAACGAAACCCTAGTTACGCTGTCCATTTCAGCAGTAACCCACTTAGATGTATCATGGTACCCAGGAACTAGGCAGGGTGAGGCACGATTACTGGGATGAATTGTAAGCGACCAGAACGACAGCTGAGTTGGTACGCCAGTGTAGGTTCAGGCGGACTATGGTCGTTCTTGTAGTCCAGAGTTGAAAAAGTAGGCATTGGGCATTAGTAGGTTTACACTGTGCATGCTTGATTCGTGTCGATGGTTGGCACCCTAGGGCTTGATACACCTTATAGTGGACCTAGCACAGGTAACTACATTCGTGATAGGGCCGTATGACACAGACACATGACGAGTTAGAACTTGTAGGGAGCCGATCGATTAGTGGATCGTTACATTGGACCTAGTAATGGGTCATTTCATGATATTTGGCCAAGGGATCATTTCATGGTTAATATATGACATGGGTTTGGGATACTAGTACATTTTGTGCAGCGAACCTTGAACATGCGATGCTATACTTGATTTATACTTGAATTATCATGCCATCTTAGTCTATCTTGCCCATCTTGACATCATTCTTATGTTCACTTTCAGTTTATACATGTCATGTTACCTTTACCTGTTTTTATGATGAAAGTCACTAGGACTTACCAGTCTTTATGACTGACCCGTTTTCTTTCGCCTCCTTTTCTTTCGTCCCCCCCCCCCACCCCCCCAGGTTCTCAGGGAGGAAACTCTAGCAGCTAGCTTGGATTTCGCTTGCTTTCGGTTCAGCTCATGTATGGTTTGATATTGAGCAATATTATGGCTGCATTTCTTCTACCTTTGGGGAATTAAGCTACTTTTGTTGTTTTAAGTTTATGCTTCTTTATTTATGCAAAACAGAATTTCTTGTAATGGAAAATAATGACTTTGGCTATTTGGTACTTTGGATGTAAAAGGTTTTGACTCTTTTTAAAAGTAATGAAATTTATCTTTTGATTCTTCTACTATTTTATATATGTTCTGTCTTGTAATATTTCTGTGTTTGTTTACCTCGATAACGCTCCTCCAAAACTAGTACATTCCCTTTGTGAGTGACCCTAGCGGAGGTGGGGTGTTACAACCCACCAAGCTGTTTTTCAACCTTATCCCTTAGTTTATCTAATTTGACCTTAGCTTGACTCTTTGCAACAACATATTGAGTGATCATACGGCTTTTTGTACCAGCTATTTCCTCAAGAAGATCCTGCTTGTCGTTGGGATGTAAATCCACATTAAAGTACATTCCTATTAAATCCCAACCTTTGAAGCATTCAGCGAGCATTAAGCTGGTCGGCCTTATCTTGTAACAAGGCATATCCATGATTATTTGAAGATCAGAAGAAGCAAGAGCAACTGGTGGGGAAACTAAAGATATGCCATCGCCAGTGGTTTGAATATCCAGTATTGAGAAATCCAGCAATGGAAGTTTGTCCAATTTGTGATGCTTCCCCACCTTTACCCTTGTCGTTCCTCTCTCTTCTTCTCGTTCTTCCTCTTTCGCTATTCTAATTTTTTTCAACCTCTCAGCTTCCAGCCTATCAAAATGATCATGTCTCAATTTCCTTTGTTGTTCGGTTTCAACGAGATCACCAATCCGATGAGGCTGGTAAGCAGGTTGTGAATGTTTCAAATGTTGGGAAGACAGAGGTTTAATGAATTTTTTTGGGATCGAATTGCTGGACACCCTATTCAAAGATATCCTCAAGAGAGCGTCTCATTTCTGAACCTAAGAACGAGAAAAAGCAGAATTTCAGTACTTAAGTTACAAAGTACCGAGGAAAAATAGGAAAAACCTATACAAAGTATAGAGAGCATAAGGCATAAGTAAAAGAAAAGGGAATTTGCTTATGAAACGTCTAATAATGAACCAATCGGAGGAGGTTTTTTAGGAAAATTCCTATGTCCTCTAGAGTTTTTCCAGTCTTAGTCTTAGAAACTAAAACTGTTGGCTTTGAGGTTATGGTATCGCTTGGAATAAGATCTTTTGAGGTCGCCAAGATTCCTGAAGGTTTCCAACATACCATCTCCTTGGCTGCCTTGGATAACAGGATTTTCGTCACGGTTCTAAGTGTTTAATCTATTCTCAGAACTTATCCCAGCATCTCCGGCTACTCATTCTCCTCCATAGAATTTTAAATAGTTTTTGATGTAGATTCATCTGCATCAACCTGTTCAGTTTCTTCTGCATAATACGGGATATCAACCTCCTTCCCAGTTTGATCGGGTAAAGCCAAAGGACTCTTGTCCTCTTTTTTTTGTTTGCCTCTTCCTCAATGGAAGCTAATTTGGACTTGTGAGGGGTTTTGCTGCTTCCCACAGTATCGGAGCATTTCCTCATTCAAGCCTTCTTGGCTGGAGATTTACGGGAAGTATCTTTCTTATCTATAGGATCCGTCCCTAGGGATGGTGAAGGAGGAAGCATGTTGCATCTATGAAGAAACTCTCTTTAAGCAATAATTTCTTACTCCTTTCATTCTCAGGAACAGCCGTTAAGGCATTAAAGAGATCTTGATCAAAGGGATTATCCTCCTCAATAGGAATCACTGTAATACAATTACAACATTCAATAGTGGATTAAAAAGGAAAGTGAAATAAGGAACTGTAAAGTGAATATATTCACCTCCTTCCGTCTGGAAACCATAAAGTTTTTAGGGGAATTTGACAAAGAAGTATTGGTTAGGGAATCCACGAGCACTCTCAACCAAATCAATGATAATATTAAAACTCCGGCTCTCAACAAAGATGATTGAGGGACAATCCTTCTTCCTTCTTTTAAAAGAATACAAAGAGTAAATATCTTGAAATGTAGGTGCACACTCTTTGACCCTCATAAACAGTACATAAAGACTCATTAAGGAAAGGTAACCATTTGGGTGTAGCTGGTATGGGGCAATGAACAAGCTTCTAAGAATTGACTCTATGTAAGAATTAAAAGGAGGGATCGCTCCATTCATCAGCATGTGTCGGTTTACTGCAACCTATCCGGTAGGAGGAACTTCAACAAACTCATCTTTTTCGGGGAATCTGGCTTCTTCTTTTTCTGAAATCCCGTATTCTTTACACATTTGTTGGAATGTGTTAAAGGAAAGTTCTGTTTTGTGTCTTTTAAGAGGTATATGGGAATATGGTTGAGGATTAGGAAAGGTTTGACTGGCACTTGCCCCAGATGTGGTTCCAATAACTTACCCAAAACTTTTGGCTTCGTCAGACATGGCTCTTTCTATGGGATTCTGGCGTATCTGTTGTCGGGTTACCATTTTCTACACGTACATCTATGCTTAAAAATAAATCGTAGATTCAGCATCGGAAAAACTTGGAAATCAATAATAAGTCGCAAAGATGCCAAAGTTATTAAACACACTCGAGCCAAAGCAAGGTCAAGCTCGAACAAAGAACATTAAGGTCAAACGTATCTTAACCTATGGGGGGTCGGGCATGCCTAAATTTAACGACCTCAAGCATGGTCAAGTAATTTGAGTCAGACAAGCGAGAAGTTTGTAGAAGTGTATTTTAGATGATCAGTCAAGCATGCAAGGAACAGATGTAGTAAACAGTTGGCATATGTAAGCATTTCAAGTTCAAGTCCCGATTAAGCGATGAGATTGTGTTCATCTTTGGGAAGCAAACATGTTCAACCCCAAGCAACTCAAGCGTGTGCGAGCCATACTGGGTCGAACGTGATCGACCCTCATCTGGGTCGAACATGCCTGACCCGTAGGGTCGAGCATGTCTAAACCCAAGCAGGGTCGAGCATGCCCGAACCTCAACTGGATCGAACATGCTTGACCCTAATTTGGGTCGAACATGTCCGACCCCCATAGGGATCGAGCATGTCTAAACCCAGACAAGCTCGAGCATGCTCGAGACTTAATTGGGTCGAACATGCTTGGCTCCTATCTGGTCGATCATGCTTGAGTGCCATTTGGTTGAACATGTTCGAGTCTATAGCCAGGCCAGCGTGGTGGCTCCAGGGCAAGCAGACCCACTAAAATGGACATGAAATTATGTTGTGATTGGGTTAGCGCGATCAGATTATTGCCAAAGGTGATCGATCCCAAGTTTTGCATACCAAAGGCCAACAATTCAAAAATCGTTCACATTTCAAACTTAAAATAAGCACAAGCATCAGTAGCAAGACTATAAAGCACAAGAGTCAGCAAAATGAATAGAAATTGTATGTCACAGACATTTAACCGAGAACCTAGTGTGCATCGAGTATAAATCAGAGTTTCAAGAATTTTGGGTGACTTGAATTCCTCAAACACATCCAATTACACACTCTCATTCCTAATCTAATTCAATCCGTTATGAATTACAAGTATTATAGTCCCAAAAGGGGGTTCAATCCAGACCATGTCCAAGATATACAAAACCCTATTCATCCACAAACCAGTTCGACTCAAGACTAATGTAAATGAAAACCAAAATGAAAATCACCTATGTTTTAAAGAAGCACTTCAAAGAAAAACACACCCGTTCAATTTGGAGCTGATCGAGCAAAGACTGAATTTGGCTGATGAATTGGAACACGATGACAATCGTTGGGATGGATCGTTGGAAGATTGAAAAACAATAGCTGCATTGCGATGCAAGGACCTTCAAGAAAGAAACATAGATGCCATTAAACTGGATTCTTTAGAAAAAACGAGCGAAGTATGAAAATAAGAAATCAAAACATATACATAAAGAGCAAGAGATGAACAGACACGTTCGATCCAGAATGAATGTTCGACCCAAAATGAACGTCCGACCCAAAATAAATGGTCGGACCAAAATGTGTGTTCGACCCATGATGATCATTAAACCCAGATTGTTTGTTCGATCTAAAGCGTTTGTTCAACCAGATTAGTCCAATATTGACCAATTTAAATATTTGATGCTCGACCCACATTAAAACCAGGCTTCTTGACCTGTGGAAAACCAAGATTTGATCTACTAAATGGTGCTATATTTCGAAGCTCGTAATTTTTAAAAACTAAGAATTAAAAACTTCTAGGGGAAAATGTTTATCCATTAAAAATCATGGACCAATTAAAGGGTTGAACATATGTCCATACTATGGGTCGAGCACAAGCATGCTTCGAGCCATAAAGCACTCGAACATCACAAGGGAGTCGTACATCATACGTGGCTCAAACATTGAGCGTCAGTCAAGCAGGATCGAACATCACAGATGGGTCGAACATGCAAGGGACAAATACAACAGAACACGTGGAACCATAGGGTCGTTCGAACATCTCCAGGGTCGAACCATCTCCAGGCTCGAACATAGTAAGGGTCGAACAACATAAGCTCAAACAAGCATGAAATCTCAAAAAGAATGGCTCGAACCAACAGGTTCGGTCGAGCACGGTGGCTCGAACGTACTTCCCTCGGGTCGGTCGAACATGGAGTCAGGTAGACAACTAGTTACAGCTGTCAACAGTTGGCAGTGGCATATCTGCAATTACCTGTATGTTTAACCCACCGCCTGCATATACACATTTCAAATCAACACTTCACTCCAACTTCTCCTATAAATAGGCCATGGCTTCCTTACTTTTAGGGATCGATGTTTACCACCCGAAGGGTTGCCGAATTGTATTCTCTCCTGATCCAAGAGATTCTAACACCATTTATCATCTCAAAGTGAAGATCAATCATTGAATTCATCATGAAATCCACAAAAACAGTCAAACATTTTAGAGATTGAAGATTCTCCATAGTTTCTCCTTACATTTAGCAAGATCCATCTAACTCTTCGCTGATTTGTATTGATTTGAGCGAGGACTTTGTGTAATGGAGAATATGAATGTATTTTTGAGTGATTCCAAGCTTGTAACTCTTGAATTGCTAATGGAAACCTTTACCAAACTAGACGTAGATCTCTCTTGAGATCGAACCACTATATAAACATTGTGTCTTTTACTTTTCATTGTGATTGTGGCCTCTTTTCTTACCGATTGGTGAAGTTCCTTTGTGGCATCTTTAGTGTTTAAGAAAATTTCGGTTTAAACAAACGTGTATACATAGCAGTGACTATAACTATCCATCTTGTTAATATTCAAATAAAAGGCTAAAATTGGCAGGTATAGGGAGGAAATCCAACAAAATTATAAGAAAACTAACAGAAGAAGTAGTAGCTTTCATATCCCAATATGCAATCAACTACGCGAATTTATCCCAAGCACATGAAGTTGAGAATGCGAAACCATTAGCCCATTCAGCTGAGAGCCCATAGTTGCAAAAAACGATGGAGGTATAAGGACAAAAACAAGTTATGGGGTTAGATCAAGGCATTAATTATTAGAAACTATAACTGTATGAAGCAAATAATTATTTCTTGCATGTTACCTGCTTGATTACTGATGTTTTGTTACATAGTTATGGATCTCATTTTCTTGCAGTTTCCAAAAGGTGATGTACCTGAAATGGTGTATAATGCCATTGAGGTTGTTGGTCTTGATATTTCTTCATGTTGTGCTTCGTTCTTAAGTGCTAAAGGAAAAGTTATAGCCATGGTACCTTGGTTATTTCAATATTTAATATACTTTGGCTGCATGCAGTTTGGTTATGACATTGTTACTGGTAGTTTGGATGTGTTAAATATATGACTAACTTTTGAATGTGTATGTATGTTTGAATTTTATTTTGTGTTTCTTGAATGTGTATGTATTTTGTGGTTGTTTAATATGTATTTTGTGGTTGTTTAATATGTATTTTATGGTTGTTTAATGTTGTAGAAACAAAATAGACTATTAACAAGAAATAAATGCATGAAAAAATGCAGTAAATTAATCAGTAGTTTATAGTAGCATTTTAAAAATGGTACAGAAATAAATATTGTGGTGTTGAATAAACGCAACCATAAATCAGGGGTAAAATTGGAAATTTTATTAGTAGCATAAAAAGCTTTTTTATGGCGTTATTAAAGTGCTACAGAAATATTTATGGTGGCTTTTGAAAAACGTTGCAAAAAAGTATTTGCAGTGGCGTTTGTTGAAAGTGCAACAAATATTTCGATTTTTAATGGCATGTTTTCTCGTAACGATTATCGAAACTCCACCAAAACTACTTAGTGGCTTTTTTAGCGCTACAAAAAAACATTTTTCTTGTAGTGAACAATGTAGAATCCAAATCTAGTCTACTACTGGATGGATATTTACATTAGGAGGCGCTACTGTATCTTGGGATTCCAAGAAGCAGACCTGTATATCTGATTCAACTATGTTGTAAGAATTGATTGCATTAGCAGATGCATGTAAGGAAGCAGAATGGCTTAGTAATTTGTTAATGGAAATCCCATTGTGGAAGAAGCCATCTCCAGCAGTCTTAATAAACTGTGATAATCAAGCAACAATATAAAATGTATCTAATAAGACATATAATGGAAAGTCTATACGTGTGAGTCAAAGACATCAGATGGTTAGAATGTTACTCAAAAGTGGAGTTATAACTGTTGACTACAGAAATGAAGAAAAACTTGGCTGACCCACTTACAAAAGGTCTTCCAAGGGCTATGGTTTCTATAAAGTCAAAAGAAATGGGATTAAGGTCTGTGAATGAAGATTGATCATCCTTAACAGAAACCCAACTTGTGTCTTGATAAGGATAGACAAAGTTCAATGGGTACAACCAAGTTAAGAGTATGATTACGGAACACTAAAACAATTATCCCATAATATTTAGTAGTGTTGGATTCTGCAAGAACAAAGGATGGATAATATCGCAGAAACACCCTAAGAGACTTACCTATATGAGTACGGAAATTAGGTCGTTTCCTAGGAAAGTAAGACCGCTTTCTTAAGTAGACTCATGAACCGGGATTAAAGCACATGGCCATTAACGTGCTGAGCAATACAGAACACTCTAACTAAGGAAAGCAACATGTGTGATTATTCCGGTTTTATCATTAAGGGATACTTGGTTTAAGATTCGTTCACCATAAAATCTCGATAGTGCTTTGAAGGTTTACACTAAGTAAAGGTTCAAATCCAAAATATACCTTTTATTTATGTGTTGTTTGCATGACGATGCAAAACTTGATCTTAGAACTACATAGGCTTGATCCCATTTGGGTATGATGGAAGTCACACTAGTGATTCAGCCATCCACTTTATTTATTTTCTTTATTTTGAAAATTAGGGGAGATTGTTGTAAAATTTTCAAATTCAAGCTTTTGGGGTATGGAGTTTTATTTTGAAGAGAAAGAAAGAATAAAGGAAGAAGGAATGAAGTATTATCTTTGTCCCACATCATGAAATAAGCAAGGACTTCTCTCTATATATGTAAAAGCCTTATGTATCATATCAAAAGAGAGAAGAGAAGGGAGAGACAAGGAAATGCATGAACATGACATAGATATTAATATTTAAAGTGCCAAAAGATGGACCTTGGGGATCTTGGGGTCTCGTGATGCATTGGGCCGCGGAATGATCGATGGGCTTGGACCGTTGTATTTTTTTAATTATGGTGTGCGCATTTGAAAATTTGCAACACTTCAGAACGTTGCAAAATGGCGCCATGTTTCAAACTGAAGGGATGCGATGTTTCCAAATAGAAACGGATAGGACCGTTACAAACGGTTGCGACGGTTCATGGAGAAACACCTCTGGGAACCTATAAATTCCAATGCCCAGAACTCTTACAAATAATTCCAAAATTTCTTCTTCTTCCTGCTACATTCTGCGACGCAATTAAAGTATTGCAAAACAGTTTTGTCCGAAACACTTTTGAAGTGTTTTTATTTTGAAAACGTTGTAGAATTATTGTATTCTTCTTCCTCTTCATTTCTATTTTCTATATTGCAACATCAGAAAATAATAACCAGAGTGTTCTTGATTGGATCAAAGCCATACAAACTTTGAATTCTATTTCGCTGTTATAAGGCTTTACTGAATCTTGAAAGTCGATAGTTCGATAATCCATTTGTACCTGGTGGACTGAACTATTGTCTGAAAGAATTTGCTGCACAAATCCTTAAAGTCTGAAGTACGGCAATAATCATCATCGAATAGCCTCAATCCACAAAATCCCCAACATAATTTACATGCTTATAGTAATCATGAAAGGTTTGAGCGTATTGCATTAGCATTTGGCGAAATTGGAGCATTTTCATGGTGAAAACTTCATATCGTTGGCAAGAGACCATGAATTTCTTCTTGATCACTATGAAGTTGTTCTATATATTGGAAGACGATTTGGAAGATATACCATGGGAAATCGCTAACGAGGATGCCGCTCTAAAGGGAAAACGGGAAAAGCGCAAAGAGGATGATTTAGTATGTAGAGGGCACATTCTGAAAGCTTTGTCTACTCCAGTCCACAACGCTCATAGGACCTTGGAAACTGCAAAGGAACTCTGGACTACTTTGGAGAGCATGTATCGCATATATGAGGCAAGTAATAAAAAAATTCTTATTTGTAATTTTATGGATTTCAAAATTGTCGCCAACAAGTCCATAGTTGGACAAGTAAGTGAAATACTACTGTTGGTGGATCAAGTTTAAGATGCCGATATTGATCTCCCTGAATCTTTTGTTGTTAGAGTTATTATTTCGGGACTCCTAAATTCTTGGAACGATTATAAGAAAAAATTTAAACACGTGGAAATGGATTATGATTTAGACGGTTTACAGCGTCATCCTCGTATTGAAGAGGATTAATGCGAACTAGATGATAATCTGCAAAGTGAGTCTCAGGCTAAGGCAAATAATGTTGAAATTACTGAAAAATTGAAGCCTAAGAATGAGACATAGTTTAAGAAGAATGGTAATTCCAAGAACAAAAAGAAGGGTGCATGTTAATATTGTGACAAACCCGACCACTATGCCCGAGACTGTCGTCTTTGGAAGAAACTACAAAAACGAATGTGGTCGAAGAAAAGCTCATGGCTGTCGTACAAGAGGCGAACTCCGTTAGTGGCAATGATAATGATTGGCGGCTCGATATTGGAGCAACCATTCATGTTTGCAAAGACCATAATCTGTTCAAACTTACGAACAGAATAACGGAGAATCCGGCGAAGTTACTAGTGCAAACAAAGTTGCAAGAAAAGTTCTAGAAAAAGGCACAACTGGACTTACATTCACTTCTGGGAGATTTCTTACATTAGTTAATGTATTTATGTACCGATATGTGTAAGAATTTGGTTTCTGAATACCTTCTTAACAAAAGAGGATTCAAGATGGTGTATGAGTCTGATAAGTTAGTGTTGTCCAAGAACAGCAAATTTATTGGACAAAGATATTCTTGTAACAGCATGATTAAGTTGAATCTAATGAAGAAATCTTTTGCTTATATTGTTGATTCTGTAAATTTATGGCATGGTAGATTAGGAAATGTTAATTATAAGTATCTTAGAAATTTGCATAAATTAGGATTAATTTTTGATCGTAATTTCGATTCCATCTCTAATGTGAAATTTGTGCTCAAGCAAAAATGTACCAGAAATCCTTCAAATCTGTAGAAAAGAAAACTGGTTTGCTTGATTCGGTATATAGTGATGTGGGTGACTTAAAAAGTCATATCACCTATGGTGGTAACTAATCCTATATAACATTTATTGATGATTGTACTAGATATGCTTATGTATGTCTAATGAAATTGAAAGATGAGGCTTTTGATAAATTCAAAATTTACAAAGCAGAAGTCGAAACACAATTAGGAGTTAAAATTAAAGTGTTACATGTAGATCATGGTGGTGAATATTTTTCAAATGATTTTTTTTTGGCAAACAAAATGGTATAATTCACTAGTGTACCGCCCTGTATACACCACAACAAAATGGAGTAGCTGAGAGGAAAAATAGAACTTTAGCAGAAATGATTAACGCTATGCTCATAAGTTCCAATTTACCTTATAACTTGTGGGGTGATGTTATGTTATCTGCATGTTACATTTTAAAAAGAGTACAACTTAAAAAGAATAATATTTCCCCTTATGAATTATGGTTTAATAGAAAACCTAACCTTACTAGACTTAAAATTTGGGGTTGCTTAGCATATGTTAGAAAACCTGACCCCAAACGACCCAAGTTAGGAAATATGGCATTTAAATGTGTTTTCATAGGATATTCTCTGAATAGTATAACTTATAGATTTCTTATTCTTGACACCTTAGAAGTTATAGAATCTATAGATGTAGAATTCTTTGAAAATCAAACTATTGAAAATACATTGAGGCCATCAAGCTCAGAACCAACCGTGACTAATGATTCCAATGATGATGAATATGCTTCTGCTCAAAATAGTAAGGAAGTGTCAGTACTAGATAATAGTACTGAACACAGAAGAAGTAAAAGAGCGAGAATAGAGAAGGACTATGGTTCGGAATCCATAACGTATCTCATAGAAGGCAATAAGGACGATGTCCTTAATGTGACAAGATATGTAATGAACATCGATAATGATCCCAAAACTTATTCTAAAGCTATGAGTTCTAGAGATTCTAATTTCTGGAAAGAAGCTATCAATGATGAAATGAATTCCATAACGTTAAGCCAAACTTGGGTTTTAACTAATTTACCTCCTGGTGCTAAACCTATAGGATGTAAATGGATTATCAAGAAATAGTTGAATGCAAATGGATCCATTGATAAGTTTAAAGCCAGATTAGTTGCTAAGGTATATAAACAAAGACGAGGAGTAGATTATTTTGATACATATGCTTTGGTTGCTCGCATATCTTCCGTACATTGTTTAATAGCACTTGCATCAATTCATAATTTGTTCATACATCAAATGGATGTAAAGATAGCTTTTCTAAATGGAAACTTAGAAGAAGAGATATATATGGAACAACCTGAAGGTTTTATAACCCCATGCCAAGAAAAGAAAGTTTGTAAATTAGTCAAATCTCTTTATGGCCTGAAGCAAGCTCCCATGAAATGGCATGACTAATTTGATAAAGTTGCACTATCAATAGGATTCATTGTTAATGATGTAGACAAATGTATTTATAGCAAATCGGATAACAACGGTTATGTTATAATATGACATGTTGATATTTGGTTCCAATATATCATGTGTGAATGAAACTATGAGTTTTATCTTCTAAATCTGATATGAAAGATTTAGGAGAGGCTGATGTTATCTTAGGAACTAAAATCATTAGGAAAGCAGGAGGTGTATTACTCACCTGGTCTCATTACATAGAGAAGTTCCTAAAGAAGTATGGTCATTACAATAACAACTCCTTTAGATCCAAGTATCAAATGAGAAAAGAACACTGGATGTACCATTTCTCAACTTGAGTATTCTAGTGTTATTGGGAGTCTTATGTACGCTATGCATTGCGCTAGACCTGACATCACACATGCCATTAGTGTATTGTTTCGATTTACAAGTAACCTAGGTTTTGAACACTGGAAAGCCATTTCCAGAGTTTTAGCTTATTTGAAAGGAACCATTAACTATGGTTTATCTTATAAAGGATATCCTGCTGTAATAGAAGGATATAGTGATGCAATCTTGAACAATGTAGAATCCAAATCTAAGTCTACGACTGAATGGATATTTACATTAGGAGTCGCTGCTGTATCTTGGGCTTCCAAGAAGCAAACCTGTATATCTTATTCAACTATGTTGCCAGAATTGATTGCATTAGCAGATGCATGTAAGGAAGCAGGATGGCTTAGGAATTTGTTTATGGAAATCCCATTATGGAAGAAGCCATCTCCAACAGTCTTGATTAACTGTTATAATCAAGCAACAATATATAACATCTCTAATAAGACATGTAATGAAAGTTCTAGACATGTGAGTCTAAGACATCAAATGGTTAGACAGTTTCTCAAAAGTGGTTGACTACATAAAAACGAAGAAAAACTTGGTTGACCCACTTACAAAAGGTCTTCCAAAGGCTATGGTTTCTATAAATTCAAAAGAAATGGGACTATGGTCTGTGAATGAAGATTGATCATCCTTAATAGAAACCCAACTAGTGTCTTGAAAAGGATAGACAAAGATCAATGGGTACCAACAAGTTAAGAGTATGATTATGAACACTAAAACAATTATCCCATAATATTTAGTGTTGGACTTTACAAGAACAAAGGATGGATAATATCCTTAATAAGTCTAGAAACCTTAAATGGTGTATCGCAGAAACACCTTAAGAGACTTACCTAAATGAGGATGGAAATAAGGTCGTTTCCTAGGAAAGTAAGACCGCTTTCTAAAATAGACTCATGAAACAGGATTAAAGCACATGTCCATTAACATGCTGAGCAATATAAAACACTCTACCTAAGGAAAGCAACATGTGTGATTGTTCTGATTTTATCATTAAGTGATACCTGGTTCAAGATTTATTCACCATAGAATCTCGATAGAGCTTTGAACGGTTTACACTAGGTAAAGGTTCAAATCCAAAAGATACCTTTTATTTATGTGTTGTATGCACGATGAGGCGAAACTTGATCTTAGAACTACATAGGCTTGATCCCATTTGGGTATGTAGGAAGTCACACTAGTGATTCAGCCATCCACTTTATTTATTTTCCTTATTTTGAAAATTGGGGGAGATTGTTGTGAAATTTTCCAATTCAAGTTTTTGGGGTATGGAGTTTTATTTTGAAGAGAAAGAAAGAATAAAGGAAGAAGGAATGAAGTATTGTATTTGTCCCACATCATGAAATAAGCAAGGACTTCTCTCTATATATATGTAAAAGCCTTATGTATCATATCAAAAGAGAGAAGAGAAGAGAAGGGAGAGACAAGGCAATGCATGAACATGACATGGATGTTAATATTTAAAGTGTCAAAAGATGGCCCTTGATCCTTGGGGCTCTTGGGGTCCCGTGATCCATTGGGCCGCGGAATGACAGGTGGGCTTGGATTGTTGTATTTTTGAATTACGGCAAGCGTCATTTGAAAATTCGCAATGCTTCAGAATGTTGTAAAATGGCGCCGTGTTTCAAATTGAAGGAATGCGATGTTTCCGAATAGAAACGGATATGACCGTTACGAACGGTCGCGATGGTTCATGGACAAACTCCTCTAGGCGCCTATTAATTCCAACACCTAGAACTGTTACAAATAATTCCGAAATTCCTTCTTCTTCCTTCTACATTCTACGACGCCATTAAACTGTTGCAAAATAATTCTGTCTGAAACACTTCTGAAGTGTTTCTATTCTGAATGCTTTGTAGAATTGTTGTATTCTTCTTCCTCTTCGTTTCTATTTTCTATATTGCAACATCAAAAAATAACAATCAGAGTATTCTTGATTGGATCAAAGCCGCACAAACTTTGAATCTGATTTCGCTGTTCCAAGGATTTATTGAATCCTGAAAATCGATAGTTCGATAATCCGTTTGTACCTAGTGGATTGAACTATTGTCTGAAAGAATTTGCTCGCAAGTCCTTGAAGTCTGAAGTACGGAAATATTCATCATCAAATAGCCTCAGACAACAAAATTCCCCAACATAATTTACATGTTCATAGTTACATGGAATCTCTAACACCTGTATTTTCTATTTTTCGTTAGTCCTGTCCCTTAAAATCAAATACATCTATGCACCCTTTATACGTCAAAAGAATATTAATAGTCTGACACTTTTTTACGACGATAAAAACAAATATTTTGCAACTACATTGAATCTATTCAACTTCCTTGTGCATATTACAATTAGTCAATAACAGAACACAATACATTTCATTTTAAATCCGACTTCTAACCTGCGTTTATGTGTGTATTAATCGCCTAAGCTTAATTAAACATAGAAGCTAGGAAAAATATACATAGCAGCAGTTAAATTTTTTTACATTCTACTTCTACTACTTATGTGCATAAAATCCCCATGTTTTCCATAGTAGTCCTAACATAGAAGCTATGAAAAAATTACTTGGTAATACATTGGATATTGCATTATCAAGTCTAACACAATATACTTATTTGTTGCCTCTTACAGATAAAAATTACATTCTGATAAACAGAGTTTACAAATTAACTTGTGCTATGGCTATATTTGATAATCAACCGTACCAAGTACGAACACAACAGATGTTGAATATTGTTGATGGATGAACCTATTCAACTTATCAAATCTGAATTCTTATGTTTGCAAAATATTAAAATACATGATCTTTTCACTCACGTATTGAATGATCACCAGAAGCGAGTCAACCAATTCAAATGCTCCTTTTTAAAATGAGGGGATTCGTATACTTCAGTGCATTTTAAGATATACTGGAAACTTGATTCGCTCATTTTGTGTTCCTATTTTCCATGCAAGGGTTCCACATACCTCAGTGCATAATTTGACATTTACAATCTTGGGTTATTTACAATCTTGGGTGGGAAGAAGTTCTAAATATTCTGGGACTAAACACTGTTGATAACCTAATTTAGGTTCAAGATCCCTAATCTTCTTTGGAAAAGACAACAATAATGGTTTTCGGAGGCCAGTTAAAAGAGGGCTTCCTCGGAGCTAAACTAGGTATATTGTACTATATGCTTTCTAGGTCAAACATCCATATATGTCAACAACGCGGTATACGTTCATTTAGTTTTTATGTTTTTTCGCCATCTTAATATCTAAAGAAATAGATTGCTTGATGTTGTCTTTATGGCAACAGTGGAACACCAACATGACTGCAATTAATAGCCAAAAATTATGAAACTTTGAATGGGCATGCATTTTCTACAAAGTGAACTCAATTAGATGTGCATTTTCCTTCCAATTGTGCTTTTACACTGGAAATAGGTCCACTTCATTTCATTTTTATTTTCCACCTCCCATTTTTTGTCTTTGTACACCATTTACTTTTGCTTATAATTTAATATTGCTTTTTTAGAAACTTGGTACTTTATTATATATATACATACATATATATATGTGTGTGTATGTGTGTGTGCGCGCGCGCGAGTGTTCCGTTGCACCTCAAAAATGGAGCACCCCTGAGTTCCACCACGAAATTATATTTAAATATATTGAGTGGAAAGAGAGATAATGAGTAGGAGGGGAGAGAAGGTGAAATTGTGGTGGAAAATAGGGAGGCCAGCAGGGATGCTCCATTTAGGATGTCGTAGAGCCTAGCTCATATATATATATATATATATATACACACACACACACACGTATGTATGTATGTATATATGACTTTACATCCCTAGTCGCACAACTCAAAACTAGTGACAAACTACTTACTCTGACAAAACTCGCTCGCATTGAGACTCTTTATAAACTAAAGATATAAAATCAACGGCATCATAAAGTCAAACCTAGCCCAATCTATATTAAAGACTATCTAAATGACTCAATAAAATGGCATAAGCCTCTTCCACCTAATGATATTCTAAAACTAGGTATCAGAAGAGGAACCTGGCCTAGAGTCAAGTAAATTATTCATCTTTTTGAATTTCTTCGTCTTCTCCTTCTTTCCTTTGATTTGACAGATTAACTTCATCCATTCCGGATTGTCAATAACTCCCGCATCTACCTCTGCCTATATATCATTCGTTGCTTCAAAAGAACTAGCTTTACGTGTTGCTTTTTTATCTTGTCCTTATACGCTCTACTTGTTTGTAGTCCTTGCTGATGCAGTTATCTGCATCCATTTCATCAACAACATACACGGATTTCGCCCGGACCTAATCGATCGTTAAACCGACCAAGACC
Source organism: Allium sativum (assembly GCA_030737875.1). Classification (NCBI taxonomy): domain Eukaryota; kingdom Viridiplantae; phylum Streptophyta; class Magnoliopsida; order Asparagales; family Amaryllidaceae; genus Allium; species Allium sativum. Next base: position 472,325,709 of record CM060923.1, on the reverse strand, counting down.
GTTCGAATCCCGCATACGCTAACTTTGGGTATACAACACATCAGAACAAATAACAGAAGACTTCAATAAACATCATAATAATGTTACATCAGAGTACAGAATATCAGAGTATATCGAAATATAATACACAGCGGAAGATAAATTTACATAAATGTAAAACAGTGCACAGCGGAAATATAAACTACACAGCGGAAGTATAAACTACACAGCGGAAGACTGTAAATGCCTGGACACAGCTTAAAGCTTCAATCCAGAATCCTGCTCAACACATCTGCAAAATAAAACTACTCGACTGCCCGTGTGGAAAATAGGGGCACCCGAGTTCGCAAGGGAAAAGCAAACTACGAGTCAGTCATGGGACTGGTGTGAGAACTCAAAAACAGTTGTTAACTTTGTTCAAAAATAAGGCAAATCACGGGACCACGCCACTTTCGCGGAACGGGTTTACCCCCATGAAAGCCAGTGTATAAACAACAATCAATATAGATATATGGATCTACTATGCATCAATCAACATGCAATATCCCTATCTACCCATTTAGATTAATCACCACTCTTAGATTTTCCAAATCCAATTCAATTTACAGAAATTATTCCTTTGGATTTTATTCCCGATTTCTTATTTCAAATCATTTGAAATACATATCTAACTTTCTATATCAAAGTAGATTTCACTTCGGGATCTCAAATCAAATCATTTGGAAATGTGAATTCCAAAACATAACAATGCATACAAACAAGTATGCAACCAAATATCGTGCTCCCCATCGACAAGGCAAAGGGTACGCACCTCGCAACTCGATATATATATGTGCACCTACCCCACATAGGAGTAGGCTACACCGACGATGCACCTCCCACTCATGGAGAGCATACACCGCCCTCTCACCCATACTTTTAGTCTCAGGGTTACCCGAATCTTTAGCCACATACTAAATCATTTCATATCCCGAAGTAGGGAAAATCATTTCACAACATAATAATCACAATGTAACATATAATACATTTCTAAATCACTTTAGAAATCATCGGGTTTTGGGCCTCGAAATCCTTTCTGTTTTATAAAACATTTTTATAAAACATTCCCTGTCCAAAATCGGGAATACATTTCTTTTCACTTAAGAAAAATATCATTTCACAATCATTCGTTAAATTTGAAATGAACACAACATCGCTAAACACCTTATCGTCAAATCGTGAAGTCTTTCACAAGGCGTTAGCACACAGATATTTTCAACCCAACCCAATGCTAAATGTAAAAGCATATTCTGCTCATAAACTGGTCGAGCACAATCCAAACCATCAATCAATCAAATTTAACATACGCCTCATTCCAATTCATTAGTCACTAACCGTAAATTAATCAAGAGAATAATTCCCCAAATATTAACCCCGAAGGCCGAAACCAACATCAGATCAATATCCAGAAAACCATTCTGCTTGGCTAACCGACAGTTAGTTTCTAAATTTCACGTTCAAATCTAATTAAAGATTTAACTATCGCCTGGAGCAAAACTGGTGATACTCCATTCTCGATCTTTTCAATCTAATTAAAGATTCATTAAAACTCCACTTAGTTTTAATCTGTGACTGGGTTAAAGAATCAGTGTCATCTAAAAACACGGTTCGCGATAAACCCAAAGTCACATTCCATTAATTATCGGGTTAAAGAACGAGTGTTATTTAAAAACACTGTTCACGATAAACCCAAAAATCATTCCATTAATTATCGGGTTAAAGAACGAGTGTTATTTAAAACACTGTTCACGATAAACCCAAAAATCAATATCAATTCAATTCCAATTAAATATCATTTAATTGGTACACTTCATTAAATCTAAATAAAAAGATTTAATCTTTTCTCAACTGGGTTCAAGAACAGTGTTAGTGAAGACACCATTCACGACAAACCCAAATCACATTCGATATTCAATACAAGGCTCTGAATAGAAAATATATCGGCTTATATTCAATATCGAGTTCTACGACTAACAGATGTCGTATGGGAAATAACGATATAAATATATATATCTTTCAAATTTCCATAACAACACCTGTATAATCACGAATCCCAACATCGAAATATTCCGAAGACAATTTCGATTCAAATCCACTCCAATGCAATCATTGGAATTTTGGTTATTTTTAAAACCCTTTTCGAATTCAATTTATTTATTTAAAAATAAATAGAATTATAATCCTAGTTCAAAACTAGTTCATTTCGATAAAAATCTATTTTTATCTTTTCAAATATGGAGTTTTTCATCCCAATTCTTCCCAAATCATTTCTTATGATTTTACACAAATTATTACTATTTTTAATAATTTTATCAAGGCCTGTACGGTCGATTTCCATCAATGGCCATCGAACTGCACTTACAGCGACCTTTTCCGAATTTGATTTGGACGTATCTCCAAATCCAACCGTTAGATTTCAAATTTCTAATATTCCTTAGAAAGCTCTTTTCGATACGAACCCAACGGTTCTGATTTCAGGAGAATCCGACGGTCGGATCTCCCGTAATGTCCGTTCGAAGTCAATGGTCGAAATTCGCGAACTACCGCAGCGCGGCGCGTTCTATTCAGGCCATTTATTATATATATAATATATATAATATATATTTCGTCGATTTCTATTTAAAACGAATTATATAAATAGTTTTGAATTCGTTTCAAAAACATTTTCAACTTCCTTTTCAATTCAAATCACAATTGAATTCTTCCTTATAGATTCGTTTTAAAATTCATTTCTATTCAATTCAAATTTCAATTCAATTTGAATTCGTTTTCAATTCAGTTCATTTCGAATTCGTTTTCTATTCAATTCAATTCGAATTCATTTTCTATTCAATTCAATTCGAATTCATTTTCTAGTCAATTCAATTCGAATTCGTTTTCTATTCAATTCAATTCGAATTCGTTTTCTATTCAATTCAATTCGAATTCGTTTTCTATTCAATTCAATTCGAATTCGTTTTCTAGTCAATTCAATTCGAATTCGTTTTCTAGTCAATTCAATTCGAATTCGTTTTCTATTCAATTCAATTCGAATTCGTTTTCTATTCAATTCAATTCGAATTCGTTTTCTATTCAATTCAATTCGAATTCGTTTTCTATTCAATTCGAATTCGTTTTCTATTCAATTCAATTCGAATTCGTTTTCTATTCAATTCAATTCGAATTCGTTTTCTATTCAATTCAATTCGAATTCGTTTTCTATTCAGTTCAATTCGAATATTTCATATACATCGTTTTCAATTCATATATATATTTCATATACATCGTTTTCAATTCATATATATATTTCATATACATCGTTTTCAATTCGAATATTTCATATACATTGTTTTCAATTCGAATATTTTCACTTTCAATATATTCAATATATTCATTTTCAATATATTCGATACTTTCACTTTCGATATATTCGATATTTTCACTTTCAATATATTCGATATTTTCACTTTCAATATATTCAATATATTCATTTTCAATATATTCAATATTTTCACTTTCGATATATTCGATATTTTCACTTTCAATATATTCAATATATTCATTTTCAATATATTCAATATTTTCACTTTCGATATATTCGATATTTTCACTTTCAATATATATATCGTTTTCACTTCATATATATATATATATCGTTTTCAATTCGAATATTTCATATACATTGTTTTCATTTCATACATATATATATATCGTTTTCAATTCGAATATTTCATATACATTGTTTTCAATTCGAATATTTTCACTTTCAATATATTCGATATTCACTTCCAATATATTCGATATTTTCACTTTCAATATATTCAATATATTCATTTTCAATATATTCAATATTTTCACTTTCGATATATTCGATATTTTCACTTTCAATATATTCAATATATTCATTTTCAATATATTCAATATTTTCACTTTCGATATATTCGATATTTTCACTTTCAATATATATATCGTTTTCACTTCATATATATATATATATCGTTTTCAATTCGAATATTTCATATACATTGTTTTCATTTCATACATATATATATATCGTTTTCAATTCGAATATTTCATATACATTGTTTTCAATTCGAATATTTTCACTTTCAATATATTCGATATTCACTTCGCTATATATATATAAATTTCACTCTTCATATATATGTTATTTCACTTCGCTATATATATAAATTTCACTCTTCATATATATGTTATTTCACTTTGCTATATATATAAATTTCACTTTTCATATATATGTTATTTCACTTCGCTATCAATCAATTTTCACAACAATTTCAACCAATAAATATCGTCCATGGTTTGTGGACGAGGGGCGTATATATATATATAGATATTTATATATAGCAATTCACTTCCACTTTCAACACATATATATAAAATTATAAAGAGAAATTGAAGAGTGAGAAATCCTCACCAATAGCTATCCACTCACACGATTCTTCCTTAATAGAAATCTTCGCCTTTTGTCGCTTTCACCCGTATTCTCTACATATGTAAAAATCGAATTTTTACTATGTTATTCAATATATAAAAATCTGATTTTTACTTCGACTTTCCATAAATAAAAATATGATTTTTACCTTTTAAAGAAATCAGTTTTAACTCTTTAAAAATTCTGTTTTAAAATTCTTTTTCATCTTAAAAACCCAGTTTTTAAATCTAAGAAAAACAAACCAGTTTTATGCTTTTTAAAAATTTCAGTTTTAAAATCTTTAAAATCAGTTTTATATTTTTAACAAAATCAGTTTTATATTCCTATAAAAAAAACAGTTTTTAATACTGTTTTTAAAAATTTCAGTTTTAAATTTCTTTATAAAATCAGTTTAAAAATCTCATAAAATCAGTTTAACCTTTTTATAAAATCTGTTTTTAACTTTTAAAAACCAGTTTTCAATTCTTTTTAAAAAAAATCAAAATCAGTTTTTATTTTTAAACTAAATCAGTTTTTATAATTTCTATTTAACATCAGTTTTTTTCTTTAAACCTATTAAAAGATGGATCAGTTTTACAGATAAAATAAAAAAGAAAATAAATGAAAAAAAGGAAAACGCTCACCTATGTAGCTGCGAAGGGGGTGAGGCGTCGTCGGCGGTGGCTCAGGCGGCGTTCGGAGGTTCAGGGAGGCATCGCGGCGGTGGTTTCGGGAGGGGCTTCGATTTCGTCTCGAGTCCCGTAGCCTGGAGGGAGGAAGTTGCGAGGGTGGTGGGGCGATCTGGCGTGGGTTCGTCGGCGATGGGTTCGTCGGCGGCTCGAGCTAAGGGGCGGCGGCGCGATAAGTTAGGTTTTTTTTTTTTTTTTTTTTTTTTTGTTATTTCTGATTAATGAAAAAGGGGGGGGGGGCAGGAAGATGATAAAGGAGGGAAGAGGTTTTTTTTATTTTATTATTTAATTATTAAATTTCGCAAAAAGGTTGACTTTCATCCACGACCTCGAAACGAGGCCTACTGCCTGTCGTCCATAGCGTTTAACCCCCATTCCGAACACAATGGGATATGTATCGCAAGCTGGTTTGATCGTTACAATCGGTTTCCTTTTGAATTTTCATTTAAATCACTATATTGAATTTTAAACGTACTTTTCAAATTACCGGGGCCACATACTGACTAGAAAAATTCCAGAAAAATATTTTCTAGCTTCGTATTGACGATACGGTCCTAACAAAACTAGTTTCGTCGAAATCTGAGACCGTTTGAAAAATGGCCAATTTCCAGTCGATTAAAATCAACTGAAACTGGTCAAACGCATTTTCCTTTGCCACGCTCACATATTGATTCGAAAAATTATGAAATTTGGAATCTAGTAATAACTTTACATCACGGACCCAACAAAAGTGGTTTCGTCGAAATCCGAGGTCATTTGCAAAATGTCCATTTTTAAGGGCCTGAATTCCATAGCGACTATTCAGAATTTTCAACTGGACATATCTTTTGATTCCCGATATGAAATCTTGATTTTTCGGATTCGTTGGAAAGATATTCACTATTAGATTCCATTATTTTTGGTTTCACTAAAATCCGGATTGTTTTGCACCCGGTACATTCAATTGAAGTTTGAAATCGAATTATCGAACTACCGCGCCATTTTCAATTCTATTTATAATTATATATAAATATTTATATTCTAACGACGACGCGTATAATATATACGTTCGAATTATATTCAAAATAAATTTCTCGTCGATATTATTTAAAATAATTCATGTTAAATAATCAGAATTCGCTAAAATTGCCAAAATAAAAATTTCAAAACTGGCTCGCATTTTACGGGTTGTTACAATCTCCCCCACTTAAAACTTTTCGTCCCCGAAAAGGAACAAAGTCGAAAGTGGTTTGATTATTCAACTCTATGTTCGATCTGGCTTCCATTCTCCAACTCTTTAGTTTCTGAGAATTTTCAAAACTTCAAAAATTTGGCTAACACCCTAAATTTTCGAAAAATTTCGCCATAACCTCCCCTGCACCGGGAGCATCGGGGAATTTCAAATAGCTTCCCCGGTCTTTCAGATCTCAAAAAGAAAAAGAAAAAGCCAAGCGGCTAGCCAATAGGCTCATAAAATCATCATCACCCAAACAAAACAGGAAATTATGTAGTAAACATGTACCTATTTGTCGGGCAAACAAATTTTATTCTCTGGCTCTAGCCTCCTTGCTATGACCTGTTCAATGTAAGTATATGCACATGCAAGCAAATGCGACCAATTTCAATACAATTCAATATTTGATACAATTAGGCATAAATGGTTAAAATTAGCAAACAATTAAACAAGCAACTCAAACATCAATCAATTAGTGAATTAGAGTTTCAAATTCATAATTTTTGATATATATACAGAAAATCTTGTTTTTGATGCCAATTCACAACAATGTGTTCTAATTAAATAAGTTTTGGTTCTCACACCAGTCTAATGGAAATATATCGATATCACACCTTCGTCACTCGAATATGAATACTAATGACGACTAGTCAATCATCAGAATCATCTTCGGACCACTAGAGTATGATTCTATATCTATCCAGTATATTAAAACTTCGAATATACGTTCATGACGCGTATATACAAAACCTTTATATATTGGATTGTCCATATTCAATACAAATAAATAATCAAATACGTTTTAAAATGGTTTAAATTTTCAAAACAAAAATTGTTTTCATTTGAAAAATATACTCTTCACACTCGTTCTAGGATACTACTGATCCTATCTCTAACGAGTCATTCTAATTGGATATTACTAATCCAATATCTGATGAATTCTTTCGTATGGTTCTAATGTGCCTTGTTCTCGAGCTCTGTAAACCAAAGCTCTGATACCACGTTGTAACGACACGGATTTCGCCCAGACCTAATCGATCGTTAAACCGACCAAGACCGTTCGAATCCCGCATACGCTAACTTTGGGTATACAACACATCAGAACAAATAACAGAAGACTTCAATAAACATCATAATAATGTTACATCAGAGTACAGAATATCAGAGTATATCGAAATATAATACACAGCGGAAGATAAATTTACATAAATGTAAAACAGTGCACAGCGGAAATATAAACTACACAGCGGAAGTATAAACTACACAGCGGAAGACTGTAAATGCCTGGACACAGCTTAAAGCTTCAATCCAGAATCCTGCTCAACACATCTGCAAAATAAAACTACTCGACTGCCCGTGTGGAAAATAGGGGCACCCGAGTTCGCAAGGGAAAAGCAAACTACGAGTCAGTCATGGGACTGGTGTGAGAACTCAAAAACAGTTGTTAACTTTGTTCAAAAATAAGGCAAATCACGGGACCACGCCACTTTCGCGGAACGGGTTTACCCCCATGAAAGCCAGTGTATAAACAACAATCAATATAGATATATGGATCTACTATGCATCAATCAACATGCAATATCCCTATCTACCCATTTAGATTAATCACCACTCTTAGATTTTCCAAATCCAATTCAATTTACAGAAATTATTCCTTTGGATTTTATTCCCGATTTCTTATTTCAAATCATTTGAAATACATATCTAACTTTCTATATCAAAGTAGATTTCACTTCGGGATCTCAAATCAAATCATTTGGAAATGTGAATTCCAAAACATAACAATGCATACAAACAAGTATGCAACCAAATATCGTGCTCCCCATCGACAAGGCAAAGGGTACGCACCTCGCAACTCGATATATATATGTGCACCTACCCCACATAGGAGTAGGCTACACCGACGATGCACCTCCCACTCATGGAGAGCATACACCGCCCTCTCACCCATACTTTTAGTCTCAGGGTTACCCGAATCTTTAGCCACATACTAAATCATTTCATATCCCGAAGTAGGGAAAATCATTTCACAACATAATAATCACAATGTAACATATAATACATTTCTAAATCACTTTAGAAATCATCGGGTTTTGGGCCTCGAAATCCTTTCTGTTTTATAAAACATTTTTATAAAACATTCCCTGTCCAAAATCGGGAATACATTTCTTTTCACTTAAGAAAAATATCATTTCACAATCATTCGTTAAATTTGAAATGAACACAACATCGCTAAACACCTTATCGTCAAATCGTGAAGTCTTTCACAAGGCGTTAGCACACAGATATTTTCAACCCAACCCAATGCTAAATGTAAAAGCATATTCTGCTCATAAACTGGTCGAGCACAATCCAAACCATCAATCAATCAAATTTAACATACGCCTCATTCCAATTCATTAGTCACTAACCGTAAATTAATCAAGAGAATAATTCCCCAAATATTAACCCCGAAGGCCGAAACCAACATCAGATCAATATCCAGAAAACCATTCTGCTTGGCTAACCGACAGTTAGTTTCTAAATTTCACGTTCAAATCTAATTAAAGATTTAACTATCGCCTGGAGCAAAACTGGTGATACTCCATTCTCGATCTTTTCAATCTAATTAAAGATTCATTAAAACTCCACTTAGTTTTAATCAGTGACTGGGTTAAAGAATCAGTGTCATCTAAAAACACGGTTCGCGATAAACCCAAAGTCACATTCCATTAATTATCGGGTTAAAGAACGAGTGTTATTTAAAAACACTGTTCACGATAAACCCAAAAATCATTCCATTAATTATCGGGTTAAAGAACGAGTGTTATTTAAAACACTGTTCACGATAAACCCAAAAATCAATATCAATTCAATTCCAATTAAATATCATTTAATTGGTACACTTCATTAAATCTAAATAAAAAGATTTAATCTTTTCTCAACTGGGTTCAAGAACAGTGTTAGTGAAGACACCATTCACGACAAACCCAAATCACATTCGATATTCAATACAAGGCTCTGAATAGAAAATATATCGGCTTATATTCAATATCGAGTTCTACGACTAACAGATGTCGTATGGGAAATAACGATATAAATATATATATCTTTCAAATTTCCATAACAACACCTGTATAATCACGAATCCCAACATCGAAATATTCCGAAGACAATTTCGATTCAAATCCACTCCAATGCAATCATTGGAATTTTGGTTATTTTTAAAACCCTTTTCGAATTCAATTTATTTATTTAAAAATAAATAGAATTATAATCCTAGTTCAAAACTAGTTCATTTCGATAAAAATCTATTTTTATCTTTTCAAATATGGAGTTTTTCATCCCAATTCTTCCCAAATCATTTCTTATGATTTTACACAAATTATTACTATTTTTAATAATTTTATCAAGGCCTGTACGGTCGATTTCCATCAATGGCCATCGAACTGCACTTACAGCGACCTTTTCCGAATTTGATTTGGACGTATCTCCAAATCCAACCGTTAGATTTCAAATTTCTAATATTCCTTAGAAAGCTCTTTTCGATACGAACCCAACGGTTCTGATTTCAGGAGAATCCGACGGTCGGATCTCCCGTAATGTCCGTTCGAAGTCAATGGTCGAAATTCGCGAACTACCGCAGCGCGGCGCGTTCTATTCAGGCCATTTATTATATATATAATATATATAATATATATTTCGTCGATTTCTATTTAAAACGAATTATATAAATAGTTTTGAATTCGTTTCAAAAACATTTTCAACTTCCTTTTCAATTCAAATCACAATTGAATTCTTCCTTATAGATTCGTTTTAAAATTCATTTCTATTCAATTCAAATTTCAATTCAATTTGAATTCGTTTTCAATTCAGTTCATTTCGAATTCGTTTTCTATTCAATTCAATTCGAATTCATTTTCTATTCAATTCAATTCGAATTCGTTTTCTATTCAATTCAATTCGAATTCGTTTTCTATTCAATTCAATTCGAATTCGTTTTCTATTCAATTCAATTCGAATTCGTTTTCTAGTCAATTCAATTCGAATTCGTTTTCTAGTCAATTCAATTCGAATTCGTTTTCTATTCAATTCAATTCGAAATCGTTTTCTATTCAATTCAATTCGAATTCGTTTTCTATTCAATTCAATTCGAATTCGTTTTCTATTCAATTCAATTCGAATTCGTTTTCTATTCAATTCAATTCGAATTCGTTTTCTATTCAATTCAATTCGAATTCGTTTTCTATTCAATTCAATTCGAATTCGTTTTCTATTCAGTTCAATTCGAATATTTCATATACATCGTTTTCAATTCATATATATATTTCATATACATCGTTTTCAATTCATATATATATTTCATATACATCGTTTTCAATTCGAATATTTCATATACATTGTTTTCAATTCGAATATTTTCACTTTCAATATATTCAATATATTCATTTTCAATATATTCGATACTTTCACTTTCGATATATTCGATATTTTCACTTTCAATATATTCGATATTTTCACTTTCAATATATTCAATATATTCATTTTCAATATATTCAATATTTTCACTTTCGATATATTCGATATTTTCACTTTCAATATATTCAATATATTCATTTTCAATATATTCAATATTTTCACTTTCGATATATTCGATATTTTCACTTTCAATATATATATCGTTTTCACTTCATATATATATATATATCGTTTTCAATTCGAATATTTCATATACATTGTTTTCATTTCATACATATATATATATCGTTTTCAATTCGAATATTTCATATACATTGTTTTCAATTCGAATATTTTCACTTTCAATATATTCGATATTCACTTCCAATATATTCGATATTTTCACTTTCAATATATTCAATATATTCATTTTCAATATATTCAATATTTTCACTTTCGATATATTCGATATTTTCACTTTCAATATATTCAATATATTCATTTTCAATATATTCAATATTTTCACTTTCGATATATTCGATATTTTCACTTTCAATATATATATCGTTTTCACTTCATATATATATATATATCGTTTTCAATTCGAATATTTCATATACATTGTTTTCATTTCATACATATATATATATCGTTTTCAATTCGAATATTTCATATACATTGTTTTCAATTCGAATATTTTCACTTTCAATATATTCGATATTCACTTCGCTATATATATATAAATTTCACTCTTCATATATATGTTATTTCACTTCGCTATATATATAAATTTCACTCTTCATATATATGTTATTTCACTTTGCTATATATATAAATTTCACTTTTCATATATATGTTATTTCACTTCGCTATCAATCAATTTTCACAACAATTTCAACCAATAAATATCGTCCATGGTTTGTGGACGAGGGGCGTATATATATATATAGATATTTATATATAGCAATTCACTTCCACTTTCAACACATATATATAAAATTATAAAAAGAAATTGAAGAGTGAGAAATCCTCACCAATAGCTATCCACTCACACGATTCTTCCTTAATAGAAATCTTCGCCTTTTGTCGCTTTCACCCGTATTCTCTACATATGTAAAAATCGAATTTTTACTATGTTATTCAATATATAAAAATCTGATTTTTACTTCGACTTTCCATAAATAAAAATATGATTTTTACCTTTTAAAGAAATCAGTTTTAACTCTTTAAAAATTCTGTTTTAAAATTCTTTTTCATCTTAAAAACCCAGTTTTTAAATCTAAGAAAAACAAACCAGTTTTATGCTTTTTAAAAATTTCAGTTTTAAAATCTTTAAAATCAGTTTTATATTTTTAACAAAATCAGTTTTATATTCCTATAAAAAAAACAGTTTTTAATACTGTTTTTAAAAATTTCAGTTTTAAATTTCTTTATAAAATCAGTTTAAAAATCTCATAAAATCAGTTTAACCTTTTTATAAAATCTGTTTTTAACTTTTAAAAACCAGTTTTCAATTCTTTTTAAAAAAAATCAAAATCAGTTTTTATTTTTAAACTAAATCAGTTTTTATAATTTCTATTTAACATCAGTTTTTTTCTTTAAACCTATTAAAAGATGGATCAGTTTTACAGATAAAATAAAAAAGAAAATAAATGAAAAAAAGGAAAACGCTCACCTATGTAGCTGCGAAGGGGGTGAGGCGTCGTCGGCGGTGGCTCAGGCGGCGTTCGGAGGTTCAGGGAGGCATCGCGGCGGTGGTTTCGGGAGGGGCTTCGATTTCGTCTCGAGTCCCGTAGCCTGGAGGGAGGAAGTTGCGAGGGTGGTGGGGCGATCTGGCGTGGGTTCGTCGGCGATGGGTTCGTCGGCGGCTCGAGCTAAGGGGCGGCGGCGCGATAAGTTAGGTTTTTTTTTTTTTTTTTTTTTGTTATTTCTGATTAATGAAAAAGGGGGGGGGGGGGGGCAGGAAGATGATAAAGGAGGGAAGAGGTTTTTTTTTTTTTTTATTTTATTATTTAATTATTAAATTTCGCAAAAAGGTTGACTTTCATCCACGACCTCGAAACGAGGCCTACTGCCTGTCGTCCATAGCGTTTAACCCCCATTCCGAACACAATGGGATATGTATCGCAAGCTGGTTTGATCGTTACAATCGGTTTCCTTTTGAATTTTCATTTAAATCACTATATTGAATTTTAAACGTACTTTTCAAATTACCGGGGCCACATACTGACTAGAAAAATTCCAGAAAAATATTTTCTAGCTTCGTATTGACGATACGGTCCTAACAAAACTAGTTTCGTCGAAATCTGAGACCGTTTGAAAAATGGCCAATTTCCAGTCGATTAAAATCAACTGAAACTGGTCAAACGCATTTTCCTTTGCCACGCTCACATATTGATTCGAAAAATTATGAAATTTGGAATCTAGCAATAACTTTACATCACGGACCCAACAAAAGTGGTTTCGTCGAAATCCGAGGTCATTTGCAAAATGTCCATTTTTAAGGGCCTGAATTCCATAGCGACTATTCAGAATTTTCAACTGGACATATCTTTTGATTCCCGATATGAAATCTTGATTTTTCGGATTCGTTGGAAAGATATTCACTATTAGATTCCATTATTTTTGGTTTCACTAAAATCCGGATTGTTTTGCACCCGGTACATTCAATTGAAGTTTGAAATCGAATTATCGAACTACCGCGCCATTTTCAATTCTATTTATAATTATATATAAATATTTATATTCTAACGACGACGCGTATAATATATACGTTCGAATTATATTCAAAATAAATTTCTCGTCGATATTATTTAAAATAATTCATGTTAAATAATCAGAATTCGCTAAAATTGCCAAAATAAAAATTTCAAAACTGGCTCGCATTTTACGGGTTGTTACACATGTCGTCAGGGTCAGTAGAATACATGTCACTCTTAGTCTACAATGTACCAGTCCTCTATACTTGTAAATTATTATCATATTGGACATTCGACTCTTGTAGTTGCTGGTTGGGAAGGTTAACGGGATCTTGATTCTCTATAGCATAGTCATTATTTGAATTTTTTGCTCGAGGAACCTGCTGCTTGAGGACCCAAACCTTTCTAAATTGACACATACTGACAAAATGTCAAAAACATTGACAAATTGGTCATTTTCATTCAAAATTGGAATATGTTTGGGATATGAAAAAGAAGTCGACACTTCAACAAGCACTCAAGAAAAATAAATCTTTTCGATTCCCTCTATGAACTTATCTAATTTTATAATATTACCAGGAGCAGATACAAATCCTACTTATGGCTTCTGTTGTCCAGTATTCTAATGGCAATCTAGGAAGATGAATCCGTATAGGAACAATTTTTAACATGTCCTTAGTAAGTTCCATTCCTATCGACTACCTTTTTTTACCATTAATTACCTATTATTTTAATAAGGGCCTCTATGCAATATCTTATCACAGTCCTCTTTCCTATCAAATTTAGTAATGTAGAATCCATCTTCCTGTGAATAAATACTAAATTACACAAATGACTACCAGGCCCTATGAATATATGCTTGGAAATAAGGGTAACACAGCTTGGAACCTACAATGTAAATTACTATGGAATTATCCCAAAACCTTATACCTTCTTGAACTAATTCCATCTTCAATTTATCGCAATTAATACTATTAAAATTCTTCAAATCAAAATACGTAGGCAAAATATAAACAAAAAATTGACTACCTTAAAGGACGTCCTTCCATGCTCGGCAACAGTGGAACACCAACATCACGTGCAATTGATAGCCAAAACTTGTGAACCTTGATTGGGCATGCATTTTCTACAAAGTCAACCCAATTATATGTGCATTTCCTTCCAATTGTGCATTTACGTTGGAAATAGGTCCACTTCATTTCATTTTCATTTTACATCTCCCATTTTTTGTCTTTGTGCACCATTTACTTTTGCTTATAATTTAATATTGCTTTTTTTAGAATTTTTTACTTTATTATACACACACACACACACACACACACACACATATATATATATATATATATATATATATATATATGCATGCGTTCCGTTGCACCCCAAAATGGAGCACCCCTGTTAGCCCCTCTGAATTCCATCACGAATTTATATTTAAATATGTTGAGTGGAAAGAGAGAGAATGAGTGGAAGGGGAGAGAAGGTGAGTTTGTGATGGAAAATAGGGAGGTCAGCAGGGATGCTCCATTTTGGGGTGCTGCAGAACCTAGCTCTCTCTCTCTCTCTCTCTCTCACACACACACACACACACACACACACACACACGCACATATATATATATATATATATATATATATATATATATATATGATTTTACATACTTAGTCGCTCAACTACACACACACACACACACACACACATATATATATATATATATATATATATATATGATTTTACATACTTAGTCGCTCAACTCAAAACTAGTGACAAACTACTTACACTGACAAAACTCGCTCGTATTGAGACTCGCTACAAACTAAAGATATAAAATCAACGGCATCATAAAAGTCAAACCTAGCCCAATCTATATAAAAGACTATCTAAATGACTCAGTAAGACGACATAAGACTCTTCCACCTAATGATATTCTAACACTAAGTAACAGAAGAGGAACCGGACCCAGCGTCAAGTAAATTATTCAGCTTCTTGAATTTCTTCGTCTTCTCCTTCTTTCCTTTGATTTGACTGATTAACTTCGCCCATTTCGGATTGTCAATAATTACTGCATCTACCTCTGCATATATATATATATATATATATATATATATATATATATATATATATATATATATATATATAAGTCATTCGTTGCTTCAACAGGGCTAGCTTTACGTGATGTTTTTTATCTTGTCCTTATAAGCTTTACTTGTTTGTAGTCCTTGCTGAAGCAGTTATCTGCATCCATCTCATCAACAACATCCACCGGTTGCATGTCGTCAGGGTCAGTAGAATACATGTCAATCTGGAATGTACTAGTCCTTTGTACTTGTAAATTATTATCATACTGGACATTCGGCTCTTGTAGTTGCTAGTTGGGAAAGTCAACGGGATCTTGAGTCTCTATAACTTAGTCATTATTTGAATTTTTTGCTTGAGGAACCTGCTGCTTGAGGACCTAAACCTTTCTAAATTGACATATACTGACAAGATGTCCAAAACATTGACAATTTGAGCATTGAGGAGGATTCCATTCATATTCAACTGATTGCTATACCAATTGGTCATTTTCATTCAAAATTAGGATATGTTTGGTATATGAAAAGGAAGTCGACACGTCAACAAGAACTTGAACAAAATAAATCTTTTTGATTCCCTTTGTGAACATATCTAATTTTATTGGATTACAAGAATAGATGCAACCCTACTTATGGCTTCTATTGTCCAGTATTCTAATGGCAATCTAGGAATACGAACCCATATAGGAACAATTTTTAACATGTCCTTAGTAAGTTCCATTCACATCGACCACCTTTTTTTACCATTAATTTCCTACTATTTCAATAAGGACCTCTATGCAATATCTTATCACAATCCTCTTTCCTATCAAATTTGATAATGTAGAATCCATCTTCCTGTGAATAAATACTAAAATCCCCATATAACTACTAGACCCTATGAATATATGCTTGGAAATAAGGGTAACACGGCTTGGAATCTACAACGTAAACTACTATGGAATTATCCCAAAACCTTCTACCTTGCTGAACTAATTCCATCTTCAATTTATCACATTCATACTATTAAAATTCTTCGGATCAAAATATGTAAGCGAAATATAAACCAAAATTTGACTACGTTGAACGATGTCCTTCCATGCTCGGCTGGTGTGTTGAGATTGTGTACACACACTCTGCACGCGTCGATTCTAAAACAGATGGACTTGGCAGCGGTAGGTAGGGAGCTTTTTTTGTTGTTCTTGGTAAAGCTGCAGCTTTGTCTATCTTCCTAGTTGTAACTTTACTAGCATCTTGTAACGAAGGAAATTCTTGTCTCTTTAAACCTCCATCATCTAAAGGAATGGCTGACTGTGCTTTTTGAGTCAATTTAAAAGTTATTGCCTTTGCTGTGAATTCCTGTTGGCTAGAATAATTAATCGTTTTCTTATTTCTCCTTGCAATGACCATCCGAAAGCCCTCTAAATTAAGGTTTGGGTACTGGGTCTCTGTGCTGGCATCAGGCATTTTCTGTGAAGGCAGGTTAGTTACCGATGATGCTACGCCTTCGCCATGATCATATCCAATTTCATTATGTTATCGCCTGTTGTTGGCCGCTGCGTTGTTCGTCAAATCCTAGGTGTTCTTTCTCAGGCTTTCGGTCGTGGTCGGAATTTGGTGGAGTGGCCATCTGGAGGGGCTAAGGGAATCATCAGAGGTTGCATCGGAATAGGAGGAGGCGAAACGGTGGTTAAAATGAGGGCAATGGCGCGGTTCCCGCCATGAAATTTTCTCGATATCACCATTTTTCCTAGTTCCATTTCGTTATTTTTGCAGATTCTCATAGTTGAAGTATAGTACTTTTTCTAACTGCATCGTAACAGGTGACTGTGTAACAAATGAACTTCTCAACTTCATTGCAACCTCTTTTTTGATTGCATTGTAGTCTCTAACATGGTTAGATTATGACCATATTATGTTTTTTCTTCCTCATCAAATATGTGAAACTCACATAGGACAAGTCCTTATGACCAAGCGCTTGAATATTTGGGTAGTATTCAAAGTGAAGCAAATAAACTGACAGTTACAAGAAATACTCTATGTTATTGCTCGTGTTATTGCTCATGCCTATTTATCTGAATTTGTAATTTACGCCTTTGATTATTATGCAAACTAAACCTTTCTCTGAATATTTATTTACGACCCTTATGCCTATCATGCTTTGTGTAGTTACAGACTTGAAACGTACTGTTGTGGAGTCTTCATTTGGGCCTTCTCATTTTGAGGACATGGGCAAGATTTCTACCTTTAACAATATACTTTTGACCGATTACAACTATATTGGTAAATATTTTATTTACACGTCGTTTTCATTTTTTCTTATTAAATTGACCTTATAGTTCCCTACCTCGTATGGCTTCTTAATGACACTTTGTCCATTTACATTCCACTGCAAATTAAACTTTGTGTGACATCTTTTCACATGTCCGTCAAGCGAATCAAAACTAGTTTCACATGACTTTGCATTGTGCCTGCAACATTCACCAGGGACACAAAACTTTTATTTATTTGAATTGTATTTAATCACCTCCCATACAACAACCATTAATTTTGATACCTACAGCTTGATATAATGATATTAATTTAAATTAGTTTTTTCCCAACCAACCCACTTGTTGATTTATCTTCAAACAGAAATGTTGAAACATTCTATCTTTCATCTTTCGTTATATTTGACCTACACGTGCAGTTATCACAAAATATTTATAGATAGTCCCAAATAACATTTCTTGCACACTCTATTCCCTACCAGCCGTCCTCCAATATCAAGAATTAAATTTTAGATTATAAAGTTTAGAGGCCACCGATCATGTTCCTACATAACTCCAAAACGTACTAATTTCCCACTATCGTTGTAAACTCTTTGCACCATTGTGTATATTGTTGGAAATAAACTTGGTTTTTAGGAAATAATTAATTGTGTTGACAAATTAGTATTTGTATTAATGGAAGGATTAAATTAAAAATAAAGAAAAATCTAGAATTCTCTATATATGTAATTTTAGAGAACTCTAGATAATGCTTTGCCTAGAACATTCTAGAGAATGCATTGCAATATAAAAGGATACCTATATCTCCTCTGTGTATGCAAGCAATTAATCTTGAAGAAAAATAATAAAATAAGTTTATTTCCTCCTCATACAATATTATCTCCTAAATTTCTTCTTCTTCTAAAATTTCTAACAGTGGTATCAAAGCAAGGTTGGATAATCAAGGAAGATGGCAAATGGAATACCATTTTTTCCGTCATTGAAGAAAGATAATTATGACGTTTGGAGTATCCGCATAAAGGCGCTACTTGAATTGCGAGGTTTGTGGGATATTGTAGAAAATAGGTATGAAGAACCCGTCGGTATCACCACTTTATCCCAAATTAAAAGGACAAATTGAAGAGTTTAAAGAAGAAGGATTTACAAGCATTAGTCATCATTCATTAGGGCTTGGATGATGATATATTCGTAAAGATAATGGATGCATCTACAAGTTAGAAAGCATGGGAGATCTTGGATAATGCCTTCAATGGAGTTAATAAAATGAAAAAAATTCGATAGCGTACTATGAAATGTCAGTTTGAAGCTTTACATATGAAATCATCAGAATCAATTGATGAATATTTTTATCGAGTTGTATCAATTGTAAATCAAATTAAAAAATGTAGAGAAAAACTGGAAGATCTTAGAGTTATCGAGATAATTTTATGATCTTTAGATTCCAAATTTACAACATGATTGTAGAAACTGAAGATTCTAAAGATGTAAAATCCAACATTGGTCAACTTTTAGAGATTATTCAAGTCTTTGAAGAAAGATTAAATAGAAAAGTTGAAGAAGAATCATTAACTCATGCTCGTCAAATCAAACACATGGAGGGTAGGGAAGTACAATATATTGAAGAGGACTTCTTAGATGGTAAGAAGGATGAGAAGAAAAATAATGAGTTAAGAGATGATGTTATAGAGTAAAGAGGAAGAGAAATAATAAATGAAAAATATGGTCGAGGAAATTGCAAAAGAGATCTTAGAGCTTAAAAGAAGAAATGGAAGAGAAAATTGAGAAAGTAAAAGAAAAAGCTTCCGTTAATCGATGAAGCAATTAAAGAAAGTGAAGAAGACGAGATAAAGAAGATAAAGTCAATGGAGATAATGCAAAAAATGAAAAGTGTGGTATGAGCAAATCCCCTTCTCCACCCGTTTTCCCAATCTTGCATCAGTTAACCATCTTAACCTACTTACTGTGGCATCGGCCCATGAGCTTGGCCCAATGGGCCTTTTCCCGCCTTCTTGGATGGGCCTTGAATCATTTTTTGAACTTAATTCTATTGGTCACATATTCAACTCAACTCACTTCTCATCTGAACCAGACTCATTTTTTTATGCTTTAGGCCCATCCAACTCTTTCACAGTTGCATCTTGTTATCAGTTTCTAATTCATCCTGGCAGAAGCTTCTCTTTCTCTCGCATTTGGAAATGCAACCTTCCTCCCCGATTAATTTTCTTTCAATGGCTCCTTATACACAATCGCATCAACACAAGAATCAGACTCCATCGCTTTAACAACAACATCGATCCCATTTGTGTTCTCTGTAACCTTAAAAACGAATCTCTTTCTCACCTTTTCTTTGAATGTGATTTCTCCTACGCAGTGTGGGCTGCAATCAGCTCCTTCATCCTCGGCTTCATCCCTTCCAGCAATTCCTTTTTCGATTATTGGCAGCATAACCCCCCTGACCCTCTTCTGGATTCTCTTGTGACTTTCTTCTCATGGAGTATTTGGTTAGAACGTAATGCGATCATCTTTGGCAGATCACCGAAACTTTTTTTGGGTACCTGTTATCATATCCTACATCTCTTCGACTTATGGACAGGACTAGTGAGACATGCTCGCTTCAGGCTTGCCTTTCCTAGGCCAGATTCTCCTGGATCGCATGAAAGCAACACGCTTCCCCCTCGCTGAATAAATTAAGGCTGGCTTATTCTACTTATGTTTTATTTAGACTATGTAATTATCTATGATGTGTTTACTCCCTTTTGATGTACATATTTTGCGCTATGGTTGTACTTTGTTATTGACCTGCTGGGTCTTGACTTTATTGCCACTGGTTGGGCCTGTCAACCAGCTTATTTTATTATCTAGTATATCTACTCGTAATCAGTTGTGTAGCTTCACGCTACACATCCGTCTTCCTCAACAAAAAAAAAAAAATGAAAAGTGTGAAATTAATAAAGAAAACTATGAAGTAATCATCAATCAGAATGAGAAGTTCAGGATATTGGAGGAGAAATAAAGTATGAACAAAATTTTGAAGAAATAATAAAAGAGACAAGTGATGCTTTCTACGACATTGGAAGCAAAGTGGTAAGGAAAGAATATGTCATTTCTGTAACACCCCAAAATATAATACACTATAAACATACATGAAGATAATAAATTTAGAATAACTTAATTAATTTCTCAGAATTAAGTGAAACCTGCATTACCATTGCGTTCGTCTCAAAATTCTAGTTTAGAAAAAACCCCAAGTTTGCGTAAAGCGAACAACATATGAAAAAGTTAGGAGCTTTAGAAGTTTGTATACATATAAGGGGCTTGTATGTATATATAATAATTTAATAATTCCAAAAAATCAAATGAACAAGGAAGGAAAACGGGCGGAAAACGTCCCATTATGGGATGAACCACATCCATCTTGGGTCGACCCAAGGTGGCTGGGTCGACCCTAGGGTCGAACCAATGGGTAGGTGGGTCGGCCCATCCCTGATTTGGGCAGATTCTAAACATGAACCTGGGCTGTTTTGTGCACTACATTCGTTGCTGACTTAGCATAACTTGTGCTGTTTGGATTTAAAACCTAAGATCTAAGGGTTGATGTTGACTCTGTAACTGTATAAATAAATGGCTTCCCTCATTCCCAATTCGTACAAATTATTCATATCTTCTTCTGCCTCCAAAAATTATTATGAAATTATAGACATATAATGGGGGAATGCACTAAAGATTAGATAAAACATCATGACTTGCATACATACAACTTGGTTTGGACTTGGACTTTCTACGACATAGTGTTATATAATTATCTTCACCAAGACTCACTGTGAGTTTCCGTTATTTACAGATCTGATTTCTTAGGCCTTGAACATGACAGTTAAATAAAACTTGTTAAGATTTATAGAGCTAGAAAAATAAATGTTGTACTTGTTTTCACTGTTAATCACCTACGCTGTTATGATCAGTTATGCACATGCTTGTGAATTAGATAATTAAACAATTTATACATATGCCTGTGATGTTGGAAAATTAACAAGTTATATGTATCTATCTTCCTTTTCCCATTTTTTATGTTTATTTCCAATCTTGCCTATATGCCTACGTGATTTGATTATATTATTTTTCCTTTGTTTTCCATTTTTATTTTACGTCAGGCCTAGGCCTTGGGAAGCCTAGGCTATACCCGATTAGAGTACGTGTATGTTTGGGGCAATAATGAATGATATAAAAGAAGAATTTAGGCTTGTTATTTACTTGGACTAATTTGGGAAAAAGGATAAATATACATGTTTGGACTTGCTATAATAAGCATTATGCATAAACTTGTAACTTGGGAAATAAATGATAAATAGTAGTATAAGAATTGGACATGTTAAATTTGAATAAAAACGAATATTAAGTAAATGACATGTTAAGGATAGGGTAAGTACCAGATGTAGATTAATATACAGAAATATTGTGAAATTGTATACATCTGTGCAGGGATTTTGGGGAAGGGTTGTACACACATAATAACATGTAATATTACAACCACGCTTATTAGTAAAGCCTAAACCTGCTAGGTTAAGTATAAATATTAATAATCTAAGAGGTCCCTCATCTGATGTTGTATCAGATTTAGGGGACTATTAAATCCTAGTTAATCAGGGGCACAAGCTTAGGGGGTTTGGCTTGTGTCAATCTACTCTTTGGAACCCATATCAGTCAGTATCCATGTATGTACCCTGTCAATGGGCATCCCAAACTAGGTAGGGGCCAGTGCACACTTTACTGAACTAGATAGTAAGGGGTTCAAATGAGGGTAGGTACCGGTGCGTTCCGGGGGCGTCATGAGCGTGCATGGGTCCGACTAGGGAAAATAAGACGTAGTAGCACTAGTATATAGGTCCGTGTTATATAATTTCTGGATTAGGGAGTGATACACCCTACTGTTGGGGCAGACACATAGTATTTATGTAGTAGGGAGCCGATCACATGGGTAGCAATTAAGGTACACCTAATCCTGCTGTTATGTAATTAGGTTAACACCTAATCCTATTATGTAATTAGGGTACGCCTAATTGTGTTGTTTAATCCCGCTATTTATTTATGCTGTTAATCCTACTATTATGTAATCAAGATGAACTTGTTATACTTGTGTTGGTGAAGACATTGCCTGTTTTAGGATATAAATGTGAAGCATTACCCAATCATAAGTTTCTTCTTGTTATACCTGTCGATCATGCTATTCTGTTTAGTTTAGTTTATCTTCTATGACACTATATTATTCTTACCCAGTCTTATTTACCTGTCTTGGGATTTATATTTCATGCATGTTTGTAAATAACTGGAACTCACCAGACTTTGTGTTTGAGCCTTTTTCTTTCGCCTTTTTCTTCCTTTCCTCCCTGGTCCTCAGAGTGGAAGCACTCAACAGTGACTAGGATTTCCCGTACAGCTTAGACTTGACTTGGGTTTCTTGAGATGTATTATTTTGTCTTGCTCTCTACTTTAGTATGGCTTATAGGGAGGGATATGATTTTATTTACTTTGATATTTTATTTCATGATTTGTTTTGTAAGACAGATTTGAGGCAGTTTGCTAGTTCTAACTGGTATTGATGTATTTCAGAAACTATGATTTATTTCTTTCATAATAAAGTTTAAAATTTTCCGCTGCTTATTTTATCTGTCTTGCATTTTCTCTATAATGATTACCTAGTACACTTCACAAAACTTAATGCATTCTCTTATAAGTTACATTAACGGACGTGAGGTGTCACATTTGGTATCTGAGCTGAAGGTTGCAAGATTAGAGAAAAAGTTTTTAAAATGGTTTTCAAAAAGCAAAGTATTTTCAAATAAAAAACTATTTTTGAAAAACATATCTACTCAAGCCATAGTCAATATTCTTTTGATCTCTTGTTGAATTCTTTTTCTTTTCTTTTCAGCATGTCTGGGGTACCTAATCTTCCCGAGGGCATTCCGTTACTGACATGGTTCTGTAGATATCTTGAGGCTACGACACCTACCGGAGGTCAAGGGGATGCTCCTCCCCCTGCTGCAGCCGTTGTTCCTCCACCTCCACGAGTGGATAACTTCTCTAAGTTACGCAAAATTCCAATGACTATTCGGTGCAGGTATTATGATGCTTCTAATTGTGGCGTTACATTGACAATTTCACTTACTGATCTTTGACTCAAAATTTTCTTGGAAACAGTATAATGTTTTTCATAGTTTTAGTTAGTTCATCTTAAGCATAATTTTTATGGGGTTCATTTTATTTTGCTACTAACATTTCATGTCGTCCTTATTTTTTTTAATATATTCTGGGTATATAATGTTTTAGTGAAATATAAGATACGGAGATGCAGTGAATAATTTCAGCCTATGGAAACTGTCAGCTATTTAATTATTTCATGCGTACCTTTTGGATTTCTGATGAAATTATCTGTTTCGTTGAAGCATCACTAAAATATAAAATATATTGATCATTAATACTTTATACTAAATGATGATTCGTACCGGCAAATTTAGAATCACTGGAGTGTTTGTGCGTTTGGTCAAATGATAAAAAATTATAAGTAGATTTGTACAAACTGCTTATGAAAAATGTAGGTTTTATGCTCCATACAACATATATTGTAGGTTAAATTCTGACAACTTCTCATTGCAGGTTGTTGTTGGCAAAATATGGACTGCATGGGAACTTATGAGTCATGGCTAATCGTCTTGTTTTAAATGAAGAAAGTGTCAAGAAAGGGGAGGATGACAAGTTCTCTTTTGCATTTGGTAGGGTTGAAAACCATTATTTTTGTAGTATGGGGTTTTTCCTTCTGACTCGTACCTGTTAGAGAATGGGAACTTATGACGTTTTTTGTCATATGATGTCTGCATGGGATCTCCACAAAGCATAGCCAGAGGAAGAATTAAAGGTAGTGCCAGATGCTGGTCATTCGGCTAACAAGGCGGGGATTGCTGCTGAGCGTGTTGCTGGAAATGACAAATTCAAAATGATTATGAAGATGGGCCAGTCTTGAACCTTATTCAGATGCTCAATGTTATTTCTGTAGTAAGATCATAGTGAGTGAACTTGTCAAATCTTCTATGCATAAGAAATCTTTATATGGGAATGTATAGAACATAGAATTGTGGAAATACCAAGTATAAATAAAAAATTGTTTGAATGGTATATATGAAATATTATTTAGTAATTGATATACTTATTTGTAAAAGCTTGTTATATTAATATGCATAAGAAATGTTTAAATATGTGTATATATAAAAAAAAGCTGGAATGACAATAAATAAAATCTATAATTTAATAATATATGCAATAGCGTTTTAAAAACGCTATAGAATCCAATATCACAGTAAACGCTATAAAATATACAAATTAAATGCTCTAAAAGCATACGTACAAACGCTATAGAAAGTATGTATGGTAGTACATTGCATAGCGTTTATGTTTGATAGCAAACAAAAACGCTATGTCAAATTCACTTTTTATAGCGTTTTTATTTCCGCTATTTAAAATAAAAGGTCTAACATAGCATGTTGTTACACAGCGTTCTCTGAAACACTATGTTAGAATATAATAGCGTTTTTCAAACGCTATGAAAGCCCCATTTTGTTGTAGTGAATCTCTGATATGGCGCGAATACCAATGCTAAACAACAGCTCTAATCTTGATTTGGGGAAGATCTCCTTTGATTTGATGTTGCTAAGCTTAATCCTTGATTAGAAAGTGATTTGGAGGTGATTTAGAGGTTGGAGGCCATTTTTAGGGTTTCTAAGAGGTAAGTGGAGGCTAGAAAACTGAAATGGAATGAAACACTAACTCTTTTCAGCCTCCCCATAACCCTAATCCCGAAATTGGTTATGGGTCCATTCACTAATCACCCTATTTGGCCCGGTTAAGCAGTTTTTACCTTCCAAACCTTATTTCAGCCATTTCTCTCAACAGGTAAGTCCGTTTTCCACATATGACCACTCTACGGAAAGGTAAACCATCATCTGAAGCCAATGCAAGTGGTTTCAGGTCAAAACTCGTTTCCAATCAAAAGTTATGGCCGAAACAAGATCAGCTAGGGGCAAAACGGTCATTTAAAAGGTAAGTCCGTTTTCCACTAAACAAGATCAGTTATGGGCCCATTCACTAATCACCCTATTTGGCCCGGCTAAGTAGTTTTTCACCTTCCAAACCTTATTTCAGCCATTTCTCCCAAACGGTAAGTCCGTTTTCCACATGTGACCACTCTACGGAAAGGTAAACCATCATCCGAAGCCAATGGAAGTGGTTTCAGGTCAAAACTCCTTTCCAATAAAAAGTTATGGCCGAAACAAGATCAGCCAGGGTCAAAACGGTCATTTAAAAATCGGCAAAAATCATGAATATGGGAATTGACCCCAATGGTCGTTTCCCAAAGCCACATGACCATACAACTTCATATAAGAAGGAAATAAATATTCTACGATCCTCCGATGCATAAAATGCGGGTTGTTACATTCTCCCCTCCTTAAGAAATTTCGTCCCCGAAATTCCCTAACCAAAACACACAAAGGGTCCCGCATGCCTATCAGCCATAAAACAACAATCAAACATGCTAAAAAGCAAAACAAGTCTATCCTAGCACACGGAATAACTAAATTGCAAAGTAAATCTTACCAGGCAAAGAGTTCTGGATATGTCTTCCTAATGCTCTCCTCTGTCTCCCAAGTACAGTCATTCTCATTCTCGCCCCCACTGAACCTTGACTAGCTTCACCGCCTTCCTTCGAAGTTGCTTGCGTACTCGACAATACGAATCGGCTTGCGATTCCCAACCGCCTGGGGTTCCACTTCGAAGTCCTGTAACTGATCAGGTGAAATAGTCATATCTGGGTCGTGCACGAACTTCCTTAGCTGGGAAACATGAAATACGTTGTGAAATCCTCCCATCTTCTTGGGTAAGTCAACTCTATACGCCAAATTCCCAACTTGTTCGAGAACTGGGAATGGGCCAACAAATCTTGGTGCCAACTTTCCTCTCCTGCCAAACCGTATCACGCTCTTCAACGGAGAAATCTTGGCAAACACCAAGTCACCAACGGAGAATTTTAAGTCTCTTATCCTCTTATCAGCATAACTCTTCTGCCTACCCTGGGCAGCCTTCATCCGTTGTTGAATGATCTTAATCTTATCTGAAGTTTCCCTTACCACATCTGGTCCAAGCACAAACTTCTCACCGGTCTCTATCCAACATGATTGTGAGTTGCACAGTCTTCCGTACAAAGCTTCATATGGAGCCATACCGATACTGGATTGGTAGCTATTATTATATGCAAACTCTACTAGATGCAAATGGTCATCCCATGATCCACCAAAATCCAATATACAAGCTCTCAAGAGATCTTCCAATATACTATTCACCCTCTCTGTCTGACCATCGGTTTGAGGATGATACGCGGTACTGAGATATAATTCCGACCCTAGAGCCTCTTGTAAGCTCTTCCAAAACCCACTAGTAAACAACGGGTCTCGGTCACTCACAATGCTTTTAGGTACTCCATGAAATCTCACTACCACTTCATATACAGTTTTGCTAACTTAGCTGCCGTTCTGGTCGATTTGACTGGTATAAATCTTGCACTCTTGGTCAATCGATCCACAATTACCCAAATGCTATCATGTCCCGATTTAGTCCTTGGTAAACCATCAATGAAATCCATCGAGACTTGCTCCCATTTCCATTCGGGAATTTCTGATGGTTGCAACAAACCACTAGGCTTCTTTTTCTCGGCTTTAACTAGTTGGCAATTCATGCACTTGGATATAAACTTCCCAACGTCTCTTTTCATCCCTTCCCAGTAGTAAGTATGCTTCATGTCTCGATACATCTTATCACCACCGGGGTGTATAGTCAGTTTTGAGTGATGACATTCCCTAAGCACTTCATCTCTCAAACCATTCACGTTGGGTACAACTAGTCTTCCATTCTTTCGAAGCCATCTTTCTCGATCAAGCCGTACAAATTCATCTCCTCACCGTCGATATTCATCTCTAACTTAAAGATGATTTCCAATAGATTAGGATCGTCCCTCTGACTGGAACCAATCCGCTCAATCAAAGTGGGTCTGATCGTCAAACTAGCTAACATCTCTGGATCCAATTCGCACTTTGGTCTAAAATCATACCCTGCTATATACTCTAGTTGCTTCCATTCAAGAAACAAAGCCCCTAAACTGGCATGTCTCCTACTCAAGGCATCGGCTACCGCATTGCCTTTACCAGGTGTATATGCGATATCAAAATCATACGAAGCCAAGAACTCTAATCATCTCTGTTGACGGAGATTCAGATCCTTCTAAGAGAAGAGATACTTTAACGATTTTTGATCAGTAAACAACTCAAATCTCTCTCCCAAGAGATAATGTCTCCACATCTTCAACGTGAACACGATCGCTGCCAATTCCAAATCATGGGTAGGATACCTTTTCTCATGCGGCTTTAGTTGCCGACTAGCATAAGCTACAACCCTACCTCCTTGCATCAATACAGCACCTAGTCCGGTACCACAAGCATCCGTGTATACCATCATCTCTTCATTCCCTTTAGGAATGACTAACACTAGCGCACGCGTCAACTTTTCTTTTAGAATCTTGAATGCATTCTCACACACTCCGTCCTAGACGAAGGCTTGATTCTTCTTAGTCAACTGTGTCAACGGTGCTGCTATCTTGGAGAAGTTCTGGATAAACTTACGATAATATCCAGCTAACCCCAAGAAGCTTCTCACGTCTGTTGCATTCTTGGGTGTAGACCAATCCTGTACCGTAGCCACCTTCGCAGGGTCCACGGCAATACCATTCTCTGAAACAACATGGCCCAAGAATCTCACTTCTCTCCTCCAGAAGTGACACTTAGAAAATTTCGCTTTCAATTGGTGTTTTCTCAACACCTCCATCACTATCCTCAACTGTCCTTTGTGTTCTTCCTCTGTCCTCGAGTAAACAAGGATGTCATCTACGAACACAAGAACAAACTTATTCAACTGATCTCTGAATACTCGATTCATAAGATCCACGAAGTATGCTAGTGCATTGGTCAACCCAAATGGCATGACCAACCACTCATAGAATCCAGACGGCGTCCTAAATGTCGTTTTCGGAACACACTCAGCCGCTACTCGGAGCTGATGAAATCCTGTCGCGAGGTCCAACTAGGAGAACACTCTTGCTCCTTCCAGTTGATCAAACAAATCATCTATCCGTGGTAGAGGATACTTATTCTTCCTCGTCACCTTATTCAACTCGCGATAGTCCACACACAAACGAAGGGAACCATCTTCCTTAGTGGCAAACACAACTGGTGCTCCCCACTCAAAGACACTTCTTCTAATAAACCCCTTCTTCAGAAGATCGCTTACTTGCACCTCGAGCTCTCGCTGCTCCCTTGGTGCCATACGACGAAGTGGCATCACTATAGGTATGGCATCTTTCACTAAATCAATATGGAACTCAATCTCTCAGCGTGGTGGAGGTCCGGTCACTTCCTCGAAGACGTCCGGATACTGGCCAACCACGGGCACATCTGACAACTCATCATGCGGGATGTCGAGGGAATTTATAAAACTAGCCATTACCCCATCACTAGGTAGACTACCAAACACTACCCTCCGCCCATCATCCGCCCTAACTGTCACCAAAAAGCCCTCACAGTCTACCACCACCCCGTATCTTTGGAGCCAATCGATCCCTAATATAATGCCATACCCAGTAAAGCCTAAAACAAAGCAATCACAAACAAACATATATCCATGACTCGATAAGACCAAATTTCAGCAAATCATACTAAGCTTAGTCGAACCACCAATCGGGTTCGTCACAACCAATGGTCTATCGACTATCTCAGGTTCCAGTCCCAACCTATCTACCAGGTCACTAGATATGAAGGAACGGGAAGCCCCAGTATCAAACAAAACTCGAACAGGTACAACAAGAATAGAAAGCATACCTTAAATGACGACATTCTTTCCTTTCTCCGCCGCAGTTGGGGCATTCGACGAAGAAGGAATAGCACTGATAGCATATGCTTTCATAGTCTGCTTCTCCTTAAGAGGTTGTGGACATTTATCCTTATGATGTCCCACTTGGCCACAGTTGTAGCACTTCCTATCCGCTGGCTTGGCCCGACATTCTTTGGCATAATGGCCCTTCTTACCACAGCTGAAGCACTCAACATCTTTCTTGCTCTTTTCCTAGCCATCCTTAGTTTTTTTCTGCTTCCTCTTGTTCTGAGTGTTATTCTTGCCTCCACCGCCTGTTTGCGGCTTCAGCCCTTCTGCAGATGCAACCTCAGTCTTTGACTTAGGGTAAAGACTCTCCGATCTCAAAACTTTCCGCACAATCGATTCAAAAGTCTCATCGATGTGGTTGATAAGCCTTTCCCCCAAGTATCCATCCAAACCAGTAATGAACTTCTCATTCTTCTTCTCAGGAGTATCGATAAGGGATAATCCATACTTCGACAAAGTGTCAAACTCAGCAATATAGTCCGAGACTGCCCTACCATTCTGCTTAAGCTCCAAGAACTTCCTAAACAATTCCGACTTCTGAGCAGTTGGGATAAACTTGTCGCTAAAGCGAGCATTAAACTGATCCTAAGTAACCTAATCCTCTGGAGTGTCTGTCTTAATAGCATTCCACCAATTCATCGCTCGCCCTTGCAACTGACGAGACGCTAGCCTTCTCTTCATCGCATCCTCGATACCCAAGTCGTCGAAGATACGATCACAGCTATCCAACCAATCCTGAACATCCGTGGCCGACTCCGTTCCATGGAACGACTTCCCACCAAGGTTAGTGTAACCCTTGCACAGATTGGCGAAATCGGCCCTAGGCGCCTGCACTACTCGACCACCACCATTACCGGCATTGGGAACTGCTCCCTGAACATCCCTAAGCATCTCTCTCATGAAGTCAGTGAACATCGTCCTTATGCCAGGAACATTCCCATTATTGGCCCCTCTACCAGCACCCCTCGTGTCTCGACTCATCGTTCAATCTGTAAAGAGAAAACGATTAACTATCTCCATAGTGGTTCTAGTGCAGTACGACTTCATCCTTATACTACTAATAGTATATATATATATATTGAAAACCAAAGTAATCACAAATACGCACGACGTACTATCTCTCCCTAGTGTCTTTTCCTAGGTTAACTACGCAACCTAGAGCTCTGATACCAAATGTGACGGCCCGCCCTGCACTAACCGACATTTACTCCAAAAGTGCGCTGTACATGTCCAGTTAGCATGGGACGGTCGTCAGAAGAAAAGGAAGAAGACGAAGAATCTGTAATATGTCTCACAGCGCATGGAATAAAATATAATCATAACATATACTTGACACGAAACAGGTGAGATAGTGCATAAGCTGAAAACAAACTATCATAGTAGCGGAAAATCCAAATACAGTTTATGTTCCACAACATCATTATTACAATTTTTAAAAACTGTCTCTAAAAGCAAGATAAGGAAGGTACACTACTAATGCCCAAGTAGTGACCACCAACGACACAGGGAGAATATATATATATATATATATATATATATATATATATATATATATATATATCATACGTGGAAGCCTCCTGTCCGCCTCCGGATCAGCTACTCGTGCATCACCAGCTAACCTGTCTCTAGTCTGCTCGTTTAGGATCACCCAGAGTAATAAGAAGAGACATAAAACTCTGGGTCAGATAAAAGTCTGGTATGAGCGATAAGCAGCTAAACAGAACAATAACAGATATACTAAACCATACCTGAATCTGGACCTGCAGCAAAGAGTTAGCACTACATACTGTACAACACTCTAAGGTGCCACTAACATATGGTGTACAAGCATACGGGGGTGGGGTGTGCATGTCATAGTAATGGCAAACAATCAAGCATAGCAACTATCCTCACATCTCTTACTCAGTGCGTAAAGCATACGATATCCACCACTTCGATCACCCAATACTTTGCTATGATCACTCCGCCCCATGAAGTCACAACGGCTTCACTGCACTGATCCATAGCCACTAATCCTTCGCTATGTCAACTTTGCCCCCATGGAGTCATACACGCCCCACTACACTGGCTCATAGGCTTACTAATCCTTTACTATGTCCACTCTGCCCCATGGAGTCACAATGGCTCCACTGCACTGGCTCATAGTCTTACTACGATCACTTTGCCCCTCGAGTCATGGTGACTCTACTGCACTGATACGTAGCCCATCATTCCTTTTCAGTGGTGAATCGAAGTTATGAACGTCGAAAACTCATTAGCACGCGTCCCGCAGCAAAGCCCAATCATGAAGTGAACTCATTGGTTCCCAACTGGATCTTGAGCTCTAACTTCCATTTGGACTACCTTTGCATCTCGGGTTTTTGGTCATTACCGGATCGGTTCGGATCCCCCTCTTAAGCATCGGTTCGGTTCGGCCTTCAGGTCTCCATCATCAACACGGTTTGGCTCGTGGCATCAACTTGGTGGCGGTTCGGATCATCAACACCCCCAGTGGGTCGGGTCGGGGTCTCCAAGTCCATCTCCATCTATGGGTTCGGGTCGGGGTCCTTCTGGTGGTTCGGGTCGGAGAAAGCGCTCCTCCAGGCCAAGTACAAACGGTTCGTGCTCACCATCCATGAGCGGATCGGGTCGGAGCTCCTTCTCTCGAGTGGTTCAGATCGGGTATGAGAGGCAGTTCACATTTGATGCTCGTGGACCTCACACAGACGGTTCGGTTCGGAGGAGATGGCTTGGTTCGTGATGTGGTTACACGATCCCATTGGGCGATCCGATCCGGCCCTCAATCCCCCATCCGATCTGAATTCCTGCACTTTGTCCAGCGAGCTTTTTTACGCCATTCGACGACATTTTCGACCATTTTGTCTATTCTAATCAATCACAAAGCATACCATACAGTCATAACAACATGTATAATCAACCACAAACATCAAAACAACAATATGATAGGTTAAAATGGATCAAACATAGCCAAAAACCCATATTTTCCCTTAAGCGTGCTTAAGCAAAACTAATGATATGATTAGCAAAACTTAACCAAATCAAACCCAATTTCTAACAGAGGTCTAAAACATTATTTAAGAATTTACAAATATTTTTCTAGAATTTATTAATGCATAAATTCGCTAATCTTCACTAATTACCCTTAATTGACCATAATTAGTGAGGAACTTTGCGAATCACTCACCTTAGCCACAAATAAACCTTAGATATGAAGTAAATCTCTAATATGGCGCGAATACCAATGCTAAACAGCAGCTCTATTCTTGATTTGGTGAAGATCTCTCTTGATTTAATGTTGCTAAGCTTAATCCTTGATTAGAAAGTGATTTGGAGGTGATTTAGAGGTTGGAGGCCATTTTTAGGGTTTCTAAGAGGTAAGTGGAGGCTAGAAAACTGAAATGGAATGAAACCCTAACTCTTTTCAGCCTCCCCATAACCCTAATCCCGAAATGGGTTATGGGCCCATTCACTAATCACCCTATTTTGCCCGGTTAAGCAGTTTTTCATCTTCCAAACCTTATTTCAGCCATTTCTCCCAAACGGTAAGTCCGTTTTCCACATGACCACTATACGGAAAGGTAAACCATCATCTGAAGCCAATGGAAGTGGTTTCAGATCAAAACTCCTTTCCAATCAAAAGTTATGGCTGAAACAAGATCAGCTAGGGGCAAAACGGTCATTTAAAAATCGGCAAAAATCATGAACATGGGAAATGACCCCAATGGTCGTTTCCCAAAGCCACATGACCATACGACTTCATATAAGAAGGAAATAAATATTCTACGATCCTCCGATGCGTAGAATGTGGGTTGTTACAACATCCTTATTGATTTAAAATTCAAAATCCTTTTGAAAGAAAAAGATAATCGTAAGACCAGCCATCACATAAACACAGACGGTTTTCACCTTACTACAACCCAAAATATTTTTAAATCATATCTCATCTGATATTATAACAGTGTCTAAATACAAATAAATATCAACCAAGCAGAACGCTTGCATCTCACGCTCCAAATATATAGTATACAATCAAAACCGCGAGTGCTTATTCGAGATTGGATTCCGACTATGACAAGGTATGCAACCACCTTCCGATTGTGTATCTCTAGAGGGGAATACACTTGGTTCAACAAGAACGTCTTACAACCCAGCCCACACATGACCGACCACTCATTTCGCTTAAGTGAATAGAATGTATATCACCAATGGTTGGGAGCTACCCACCGTTTTCTGAAAAGGGACAACATCGAAATAGATTAAATAATGAAATGGATTTTCTCTAGATTGGTGATTATACACCCTAACGGGAGCGACCCACATAGCTATGATGCCTGCCCGATTTTCGTCATTTCCTAGTTGATAGGGAATGAGGCTACGTTTACTTATCAGGATATCAACTTTGAATGCTACATCGTCAGATCTATCAAATCACAAATTGACGTCCTCAAAAATACACAGGGCATGTTTGAAGAAATCAACTTATGTGACCATCTGGAAATACTTTGTTAGATACTCGTCCATACAAGTCATCCAAGAACAGGATGAACCGAAGGCATCCTCCTACCGCATCCAGAGGATCAGTAGCGAGTAGTCCTTGCAATCTGAAAAAAGTCGACTGAATCATGTTAGAAAAACCTTTGGTTGCAATCCAAAGAAAATTCGATAAGTAATCCTTCCGCTTATGAAGATTCACGACCTTCAATTGCTCCATCTCGATCTGCTTCTGAATATCTTTAATGTTTACGTATTTGCTGGTCGGAATGGTTTTCGAATATAAATTGGATTCTGGTATTTCTGATGCTTGAATATTGACATGGTGTTTTTTGTGTCAATTTTCGAGGTCGAAAATACATGTTCGTTACAAAGTGTTTAAACATTATGAACTTAAATTGGTGAAAAACTGCAATTCATTTGAAGTTTAACTCTTGCTAATATTAAATGACCTGATGACTCATTATTGAAGTAGACAGCTGAGCGACACCATTTTCCAGGAAAGACACTAATAGTGATTACTGCATGGAGGAAATTTTTACTGCATGTAGCAAGGACATGGAAAATAAGTGAAGAATATTACAGTTAATTAGACCAATTTTTGATTACTACATGAAGGAAATTTTTACTGCATTTAGCACCACCCTTGTTTTTACATCGCGTATCTATTTCTAAGCTAGTTGCCTTCTTCTTTTCATTTCACGTACTAATGGTCTCCTTCTTTCACACCAAACTAAACAAAAAATTAATGGAGCTGACCTAAACTATTGTTTTCCGATGCATACCAACCCTGCTTCAACCTCTTTTCTTTTACTTTGCATACCATATTGTTCCCCACCTTCAAAGCAAAGTAAAACACCAACTTAATGGCGTGTACATCTTGTTCTTCATTTGCATCTATAAACTGAGCACAACCTTCGTTATTTTTTTCCTTCTCAAAGCCAAAAATAATCCAAGTCATTTCAACAAGAAATCGATCATCGATTAAAAAATAGAGGTCTCGATTCCATTCACAATCGAAATCGAAGATCTCGAGGTTTCCAGAAGCTCGATATAAGGCTGGTAGCACATGCGAATTGGAAAGATGGATTTGTCAGAAGTGGAAATCGGGTATCACAATTCAAGGACCCCGAACTTTCCTCAAGCTTGACACTCGCGATTGCAGGGAATATCATGGGTTCATTCGAGGAGTTACAAAAGGAGATTGCAACCATTATAGAAGTGCACGAAAAATGTGAGGGGTGTGCTACAATATCGAAGGAAGTAAGAGCTGTTATCGGAGAGATTTAAAGGGTGCGACTTCGAAGGGTTGCACCGGGAGGCGTTCAAACTGATTATGGATGGGGATATCTTGGTTCGCCTGTAGAATATTGGAGACAGATTGCCTTTGTATTTTTTGTTGGGATGGACGGGGTAAATGTGGGGAGTTCGATCTATGCTGCGTTGTTACCGGGACGAAGGCATGGTAGGGATGAACTGTCATTTGGAAATGTGCAATGTATTGAGCTAAACTAGGGGCAGTTGATGGGTGACTGGGAGTTCGACAGTGAAAAGAAAGGAGAAGCAACTGTTTGTTTGTGCAGTGGGTTTTATTTGGAGTGAGGCAATATGCTGTGATGTAGGTGGCATGACATTAGTAGTAGGGTAGTTGGCATAAGGGATAACAAAGAGAATGATAGTTGTCCGTGAAGTGTTTGGTGAAACGCCAAGGTATACGGTTTTTTTAATTTAAATTACATAGAATAAATTATTTATTTATTTTTGTAGTCGATAAAAATAAATAACAACTTAATAGACTAACGAAAATAAAATTTCATAGGTGCTTGGTAAATTTCATTCTAGTAGACTGAGTCGACAATATGGAAATTAACTGGATATTCGACAAAGGAAAATTGAGGTGAATAAACTCACTCTCTAGTTCTATTATAATTTATTATAATCGATTTTTTATTTAATAAAATATTTATATGTTGTTTGTTGATTGTTTGGATGCACTGAAATATTATTGTGGCTATTTTATATATATATATATATATATATATATATTAGTTATATTTAGGCTTGGTGGTTGAATATACATATATATACATACATACATACACACATAATTGGTGATTGGATGCTTCCCCAGTACCATTAGAGGATGATTTCCCTTTGCGCCATATAATATATATAGTGGATGACCTTCATACCGCGATATCCTGCGTTGAAGTAGGATTGGTATTATTTATGCTGACTAGCATCTGTGGATGCTACAAAATAGATTGAAGGGATCCAACTAGATTCCTCAAATTTATTTATTGTTGTTTACATATTTATCTATGTGTGATGTGTTGAACTGAATTGATGATTTGTGTATTTGGATGTTTTGAATATCACTAACCCTAGATATTGATATTTAGAAATATCACAAAAAGGAATTATGATTGAAATTCAACTATGTCGAATTTATAAATGAACTATTTCCAGAAGAGGCATTGGAATTTTTATTATAGAGACTGAGTTGTAAATAAATTTACAACTGAGTTATGAATTTAAATTTAAAAAATCAACGATTTCGGATAATCGAAGTTTTCAAGTTAGAGATTTGGCAAACTAGCTTATTTTATACTAAAATGAAGTTGGGATTGATTTAATAAACGAAATTTAAATGTTTGTATTTAATTTAATTGAAATGAACTCGCCACATCATGGTAGTTCGTAATTTGGCGATTCGAACTTCAATTGGCTATATAAAACTCAATATAAGTCAGAATTTGATGAAACAAGAAACGTCCGGACCTATTGATTAACATTTTCTAATGGAAGAGAAAAAAAAAATCTTGATTTCATCTTGTAGATTTTTAGTCATGTCAAAACATATTTCTAGAAAAAAAGCGCTATAATCAGTCATAAAACTATAACGGTTTATTTAATAAAATCAAACGATTTTAACTAAATGAAATTTGTATTTTTTAAAATAAAAATCCATATTTGGGTTATAAAATAGATATGAACTCAAGTGGAGTAAATGGATCGATTTAGAAACAAAAAAAAATCAGATTTTTAATTATCGAATGAAGTTAACAAATTTCAAAGAAATTAGTTAATAGTGTTTTGGATCGAACTTAACTAGGTTTAAGTAAATTGAATTTGTAAACTGAAATTGGGAATTCAAATACAAACTTGGATTAGAATTTGGAAGTGAGCAGATAGTTTGAGTTTGATTTGTGGTTAAGTGAATACAAATATATTTGAACGTGATATGTTCAAATTAAAAGAAGATTAAGCAAAGAAGCTAACTAGAAAATTAATTAGTGAATGGAAAGAAAAAAGTGTTGAATTAATCTGAAATCAATTGTGAATGTTTGAATATATTTTAGACAGGTATGGAATGAAGAGAATGAAGATTATATATTGAGTGCACGACAAAAAAAAATGCATGTTTGAATTCCTTTTATTAGCCTATTGGGCAAGCAGCTGGGCTTTTGATTTTCTTTTTGAGTGGAGAGGGCCTAAAGAGGCGATTTGTAGTTGTACCGATTGAGCCATACAAAGAAAACGCTGGCGAAATTTTTCGAAAATTTAAGACTCGGAATATTTTTAAGAAAGTTTGATAACTAGAAATCAATATATCGATATATAAATTCAATAAGGAAACGAACTTATAATAGAATGTTATAAATAAAAGGGAAATTTATAAATTTAAATCTGCTAAGAATAGAAAGAAAAACATATACACATTTTAAAAATGAATAATTAGTTTTATATGAGGCTGATTTTTTGAGATAAGTAGCCTTGTCGGTTTTGAATTTAAGGATGTTATTCAGTCAAGGTACAAGAGGTAATTATACCCCTATTGATTGATTTCATTATCAATCAGTAAATAGAAAGATTCAGTCTCAAAGACCAATGTTAAATATATTTAATTGAATGTAGTATTTTGGGTTGTTGTAACGATGTTTTATGCAACATTCGTTTTAACCTAAGTAAATGTAATTTGGAAACATTTTCCAAATAAAATGAAGAATATTTTCCTAAGTATAAAAATGAATGGTTCATGGAAAGGACAAGTAATTCGAAATGTTATCTGATTATAGATAAAAGATATTTTCTGAGTATAGAAAATAAAGAAGGCGGAATATGAAAGATGTCTTTCCATATAGTAAGGGGCAAAAGCGTAAGAAATTAATCTGATAAGAATATCGAAAGGAAGTTCAGAAGTGATTTAATTAATGAAATATTAATTAAAAAGGTCAGTGATTGTTTGATGTTTAGTCAATAATATTTCCAGTTGAAAATTTAGATGGATGTTTGTTTTTCTTCGATGGTAAAATAACCGACTATCAAAGTTTTAGACCATCATTGTCAATATGAAGAGACCAGTTGGTTTTATTATCCGAAAACCACTCCGTATAGGCATAGATGTTATAAATTAGATTATGCTGAAGATAATTGAAGACGAAGTAAAATGAAAGGGTTGTTCTATTTACAGGATAGTGCGTTGGGTTTGTCCAATCCTAGGATAACTTGTATAGACCAATATTTGACAGAGTATGCCTAACAGATCACATAAGACGATTTCTTCAAGATATTATGTCTAGAGGCGAAGAAGCTCATTTCTCTTAGCTTTTCATACCAATAATATTTTGGAGAAATAAACTAGTGATTTGACGGGTTTGACGATGTGACATTCAAAATGGTGTCATGTTGTTCTAAAAAGGCAATCGTGACCTCAAGCCTCACAACCGGGAAATGTCAAAAAATCGAGCAGGCAGCATGGCTAGTTGGGTTGCACTCATGCAGGGTGTATTATCACCATCTAGAGAAAATTCATTTGTTCTTCTCTTGATTTTATATCTTACAGATTACATTTGGATGGCCGACAACCGTAGGTGATAATACATTCGGTACACTCAAGCTGAATGAGTGATCGGTCATGTGTGGTCGGGTTGTAAGATGTTCTTGTTGAACCCCGGTGTATCCCCTCTAGAATACACTGATCGGAAGGTGGTCCCGTATATTGCCATAGTTGAAATGCAATCTCTAATAAGTGCACTGCTGTTTTGGATTTTATACTATGTATATGGAGCGTGAGATGCAAGCGTTATTCTAGATGGTTGTTTATTTGATTTAGACACTATTATAATATCACCGAATTTTGATATCAAAAATGTTTTGGGTTATCGTAAGGTAAAAATCATCCGTATTTATGTGTGGATCGGTCTTACGATTATCCTTTTCTTTCAAAAGAATTTTCAAAGTTAAATAATATGGCTGGAGTTTGCTTACACCAGTCCTGTGACTAACCCAGAGTTTAATTTGTTTCTTTTAACCTTAAATCTTGGGTGCCCAAATTTGTATGGGCAGTCAAGTGCTTCAGAATTTTACAGATAAACTTGGAGAAGCTTGAAAAAGGAGGCTTCACCGTTTGTTATTTAGAGTTATTTCCACTGTGATGTATATGTGGTATACTCTGATGATGTATGTAAGTACAGATACAAGCTTTGTATTTCAAGGTTATGTTATATAATATATTCTATTCATTCCGCTGTGAGATTCTGTGTTGTTTTCTGTTCTTCTATTTTTCTTCTTTAACCCATAATAACTTGTTTTTTTGTGCAATTTGGGTTTTACGTGTGTTTTTTTAGTCAACGCGGATGGTACGGATTTGCGGGCCTTTACAGTAGTGGCTATAATATATTTCATAACAAGAGGAGATATTATTTAAATTTTCATGATGATTGGAAAGATTTTATAATATTTTATGAATTAGTGCTTATTTC
The DNA here is from genome assembly GCA_030737875.1 of Allium sativum. NCBI lineage: Eukaryota > Viridiplantae > Streptophyta > Magnoliopsida > Asparagales > Amaryllidaceae > Allium > Allium sativum. Next base: position 472,285,635 of record CM060923.1, on the reverse strand, counting down.
ATTTTCATCTTGTTTTACTACCATATTTCTGGCATTTCATCATGATTTTATATAATGTGGAGAGTATAAATTGTTTTTTGGAAATAAAGAAAAATAGTTTTGAAATTATTTTGAAATAAAATTATTTTAATCCATGGTATTTAATCTCATTTAAAAGTCCTGGCAGTTATGCATAGGTGAATCACCTTAATCTCTGTATGTGCTTCCACTCTCATTTAAAAGTCCTTGCGGTTATGCATGTATGGAACTTATACAAGAGAGGATTAAGTTAAGCATTCTTCTAATCTCATTTAAAAATCCTAGTAGTTATGCATGGTTAAAAAATACTTAACAAATTTAAGTTACTCCTAACCCCATTTAAAAGTCCTATCGGTTATGCGTGGTTAGAAAGTGCTTATATCATTTGTGCTTAATTTTAAAATTTGCTTGAAAATTTTGGAATTCATATTTGTATATTTAAAGTTTTATAACTCTCTTCATTTATAAAATCAAACGTAAATCCATCATTCTGAAAAGTGAAATTAGCTTCTAGTTTGAAGAATATTATGATTTTTTTTATTAAATGAGATTTACGATAAATATTCTCTCTCTTAATTTGAATTTAATTTTTTAGTATGTGTTCATCACTATTTCGATTTCTGATATCCTTTTGATGATAACAGAAAGGGGAAGAATGGTTAAGATTTTGATAGATGAGTGAATAATTCAAGAATATTTTAATTGTGGAAATTCAGTTGAATTTAAAATCACTCATATGCATATATATATATATATATATATATATATATATATATATATATATATAGCGGGAATTCAGTTGTAGGGGGGCATATAAATAGGGTAAGTACTACATCTCACAGTCATATACATTTATCACATTCAAAACGGTGTATGTTTGACATCATCAAAAGGGGGAGATTGTTGAGTATAACAATATGATTTTTGTTTGATTATAACAAACATATATTATTATATAAATATATGTTTGTTTTTGTACTATTGTATATTACATCACATACATAAATATTTATATTGAACAAAATGCTATTGCACATAATTCAAAATTCAAACAAACAGTCTTTTTATTCAAATAAATATTTTATTTCAATATTTGGAACGGTACAAATTCCTGACTCCACTATTTACAATTCATTATTATATTACATAATCATTCACATATATAAACAATCCTCGCTACATCACTTGATTCACTCAGTTACATATATAATTTCATATACAGACTCATACACACACACACACACACACACACACACACACACACACACACACTAACACACTGAGTCTTCAATATCTTCAGATATAATATAATCACCTACATACCTATCACAGAAACACATACAATAAACTGAACAAAAATAGATTTAAATACTAGCAAATATAAATTTATTTTAAGTTTTATTTGCGTTAGATATTTGGTGTATTTCTCATCATCACTCTAAAATTGGTCAGATATATATATATTTATTTGAGTCTAGGTTACTTGTGATATTCAAAGTGATTTACTGTAAATACCACAAGGTAGACTGGGTACCAGTACTCACGGATTAGCCTCAACACAGCTATAGTGGTATGTTGATCAAGACTAGACTCGACTCACATTTGTGCCTGCTGATCTTGACTATCCATGATACAACATATAGTGGTCTGCTGATTTAAAATAGGGAAACATATATGCATATAGTGTTTTTTCAGGTGAACCGGTGCAAAACTAGGCAACATGCACAAGGTCAATGGTGTTGCATCAAGTGAGCATGATAATATGCATAGCAATGTCATGAACACGCCAAGTCAGCTCTCTGGCAAATATAGTAAAAGTGACAGTGTATATAAGAATACGAATGCAATGACCCAGCAACAATAAAATGAAAATGCACATGAAGGGCAACCAAAATAGAAGAAACATGAAAATTGAACAAGCATAGTTTAGTAATGGTCAAAGAAAAACGCGGTAGCATCAATGCTCAAGACATAAGGAATATAGCTCACAACAAACATGTGTAAATACAAATGCACATGAATTAGGAACCAATTGCACAACAGCAAGGATGGTCAAATGCACAACACTACACCAATTCATGCATAGGTTCAGGACAAACAAGCAGTGCACATGACAACGTACAAGAATGGCACTAGCATCCAACAACTTTCAAGTTCAAAGGCCATAAAGCAATATAGAAGTGAACAAAAGCAAGTTCGACCTAGCTAATAGAGGAGAGCAACCACATCAACCACATTGGCATGTCAAGTTTAGAGGAAGAAAATTGAAATGTTGGTGCAACTACAAGGAGTGACATGACAGCGGATACAACAAGTACACAATGGCAAGTGCAAATGACACATGCAAGTTCATTAACAAGTGAAGCATGACAAATCGAATACTTTAAGCATGAACAACTGCATTACAGCAGAACTGTCAAGAGAAGAAGTGGCAAGCAACAAATGCAAGAACACATGAACAAGACATGGTGCAATCATACTCACAAATGGTACGACAACACAGTAGCATGCAAACAGAGCCGCAAATACTCAAGACACGTGCCAGAACTAAAATTACATGGTCAAGAAGGAAAAATGGACTGAAATGTAAGAAAATACACAATGGCATGCATGGATGCGCTGAAATGATCAAGGAGAAAACATGTACATAGCAGTGCAAAGTGAAGAAGCACATGTACGAAGCTGAAGCACAAAGGAAAATACATACAACAACAGCCACAAAATTGGGCTGACATGCAACAAATCCCAAGGCAGCATGTACAAGCTAGAAAATATAGAAGTGTACAAGTTAACATAGAAAATGGAGATAGACCAAGTATAGTATCAGTTCTTATATAATTGCCAAAACAAAATGAAAAAAGGAATGCAAATGGCAAGACAAATTGTACAAAACCCATTTAATGCAGTGGATGCAGGAATACAAAATCTACAGTTGAATGATAGCATTAACACGTGCAAAGTGATCATGTATAACATCTATTCAAATCAGCTAAGAATCAAATAATATAGTATCGGCTCTTTTAGTAAAGCATGCATCTAGGACAAATTCTTTTATTTGAAGGAAAAATAATAAAGAGCCAAAAATATAAGGAAGCTTATTTTCTGAAAGATTTGAAAATTTCAATCTGTTATTTTTGGTAAGAAGATAATTCAAAGTTTGTAAAAATCGAATTTAAGATTATTTGGCAAGAATTTTTTTAATACATAATCTAGCATATTAGGCAAGAAGGGAATTTCTCCAAAAATTAAAATGGATTATTCGAATATTTTCAGAAATCACAAGGTTATTTTCCGTAACAAGCTAGTCAAATTTCAATTGTAGAAATCAATAGAGAGTACAAAGAATTCAATGCAGATAATATCGCAAATATCTCAACCAAGCATGAGATCAGAGGAATTTCAGGGTTTCTAAAACGCTATATAAACACCTATCCATCACTGGCATTAGGCATCGAAATTAAGATAATCAATTCAAGCATAGACGAATAAAAATCAATGAACTCACAAATCAAGTTTGTAGGGTATTGTAAGCATAGAGATTGCTTTAATACGTAGTAAAAACCTAGGAGAATGCAGCAATAGGCAGGGTTTTTTTGAAGCTGGGTAAATTCTGTGTATTTTATTTTTTCGCATTTACTCTGATTATTATCTGTGTTGTTATTATTTATTACTCAGTCAAAAACTACAATAAACACTATTCACCCCTCCTCTAAGGTTAATTTAGATCCTACAATCTGGCCGAGTTGGTCACATATTTTTGCCATGCCAATTTTTTAAAGATTTTTACTAAGTACGATATATAATTTCATATGCGAAGTCTTGAACGACTTTGCCAATCTGGGAACGCCAATTCGGGAATCGACTATATTTCCAACCTTTTCGGAACACTTCGCGACATTGATCAAATTGCTTTGTGTTTTCAGATGAATGTACTCGAGCCTCAAACACGTCCCCAGCCATCTACTTGACATGTGACAGCTTGACCAAAAAAGCGCATCAACACTTTACCCTCCAAAACATGTCTTTCTTGATAGAAAGAAGGTGTTTTTTTGCAAGAAATCTGAAAATTTAAGAATCCGTAAATTGAAAGCTAGAAGAAGTCTGAAAAGAATTCGAAAAACCAGAAAATCGGAAGAATCAAGACCGCGCCAGATTGTATTAACCATATAATCGGAGAACCAGAAAGTCGTGATCTCACTTGATCGCTCCAACTAGAAAACCACGATCCGTAGGATCGTATCAACTAGGAATTCGAAGCCTGAAATCCAATGAAAACTAACGATCGCTAGGGATCGTTTCTTGAGAGATTACCAAAACAACCGAGATAACCATAGTAACTGAAATAATTGAAGTAACCAGAATAAATGAGATAACTAAAATGATCAAATAGCCAAAAGACCGAGAAGGTTCGACATCCAAAATATCCATCAGCCAGTGGACTAAGGATATCCGAAAGTCGGAATTGCCAAAGTAGCGAATAATAAAGGGACCTCGGGGTCTGAGAACTCGAAAACTTAAGTAACCATGACCAGGAAATCTAGGAAACCCGAATCCCGGAAAACCAAAGTGGCTATAGCTAGGAGACCGGGGAAACCCCAAATCCATTAGATTAGAGTAACCGATAACCAAATAACTATATAACCAAACGAATCTTCATGCCATAAGCTAGCGAAACTATCCAAATCCAAGAGCTAGCGATCTCTCCACGTCACCGACAGAACCACTCAAATTTGACTATATGAGTTTGTCGTAAGTCGATAGAACAACCCAAAGCTAAACGGGTAAAGTCCTTACCTGCCAAAAATCAAAGCGGCCCAGCCAGGAACTGAAAAGATGACCAGGATGGCCAGATAAATCCAGGATGCCCTTGTCAATACCTGAAAAGAGGACTAAGGATACACAAAAAAGTTCAAGGCGTCCTTGCTGGGACAAGACGACCAAGAATAGCCAAAATGTGCACTTGGCGAACCAGGTCCAAAAGTCATGGACCGGTGCCCTTAAAGTTTGAAATCCAATTTCAGATTCCTTAGAAGTGGACTACGAGTAACACAATCCAAATCCGAAGAAGGGGCACCATATCGAGTAAATAGACATATAACATCCGTGATTTGAGATCTATACCAATAGCAAGCAACTGATTCAAATTATCCAAGAAGAGACCGGTGCCCCCCAGTGCTTAATTCCATGTTAGCTACTAGCTGATTTGCAACATGAACTTTTAGTTGAATCCCAACCTGAGGAGACGCAATAGGCGTAATACGAACTATCGGTACCATGGAAACTTTACGATCCAAACCTTTGCACAAAGGCGCTTGAGCCACATTACCTATGCTAGTATCTGCAACCCGACCAACCAAATCATAGCGAGCCTGAGCGACGTCAAGGTTAGGGATATTGCCTCTGAGTGTAGTGGGAAAGGTATCGATCCGAGGATCGACATCGCCCTGCTGTCGAGTTTGAGGGGTTTCCCTAAAGTCTTGAGTCGCGTTCTATACAACACTAGCACTTGTTCCGATGATATCTGTTTGACCAATTGGCCTTCTGATGCTATCTAACCTAGCCAAGAATGTATTAAGAGTTACTTCTTGCCTCTTGGTAAGTTCTTCCCATCGCTCGAAACGAGCGTCGAAACCCATATCCAAATCCTTGACAATGGAGTCCACATCCTCTCGATTACGAGATTTGATATATTCCTAATCTGAAGAAAGTTCTCGATTTCCTTCACCACCTATACCTTGAGCCTTAACAATAGCATCGAGCGTTTTCTATTTAACCAGAGTGAAAAGTGAGTGAAATATATTTCTCTAACTAAGTTGAATCTGAAATCTGAATCTAAAACCAAAGCCGAACTCAAAGTATGTTTCTGTCACTCGTGCACGCCAACACCAAAGAGGGTTGAGTTTAATCCAAATAACTAAAGTGCAAGAAATGTAAAGGGATACACAACTTTTTATAGTGGTTCGACACTAATGCCTACATCCACTTCATGGTAATCATACATCAATTTTGTTACAATAACAATGTTAATCCACTTTGAATTTACAAAGTTATATTAGAGAATAACAAAGTCCTTGTAAATTCTCCACTATGCCAAAAATGCCCTTCTTGCTCTTACTAAGGGCAAAATGTGCAGGAATGTTCAAAAGTGTCCAAAAATGCTCTAATGCCCAAGTAGCAAGTCCAAAGTTAATCCAAATGCCAAAATGTTGAGAGTAAACAGCCAATAAAAAATTTATGGATCCAAAAGACTTTCCAAAGCCATAAAAACCACACAGAAGCCATTAACAAGATTTAAGAAGAGAATTCCCACCTGCAGAAATGAAGCAAAAAAAAGGTCCCCCAAAACAGCCAAGTACCAGGGATTTTTATAGGAAATAATTCCAGCTAAAGTCCATGAATTTTGTATCCTGAGAGTTATGTCGATTCTGAGATCGGAACATATCCCGGGATCGATAAGTATCCTAGATTTATCCAAATTCTAAGCTGAATTCAGAAACTCGAATCTCAAGCCAAAAAACAAAAACTAAGCTAAAATCAAATGTTTATTATTGAAAAATAAGTGATCACATTGTTCATGGCATGCCCAGAAGTTACCAAATCAAAGTGGGAAATTTCGTATCCCACTTTAATATCGATCCCTGACCAAATTTCGTATCAAGAAACGTATGTCAGATATGTAACAATCCCATGAAAATAGTAGATAAGCTCATGTCCAAAAGCTTGCCAAAGTCATTATGATAAATCTAAAGTACCATGCCAACCCCGTAATTTTCTACCCAGAACCTTGCCCGGGACAAATCTCCGGACCTTTTAAATACAAAGTGACAACTTTGTACTCCCAATTACCGACTACAATGTTCATGAGTCCCGTAAGTGTTTAAGGGATATGCATGGTGCACATCGTCCAATTTTTTTTTATCTAAGTTCAAGCCAATCCCAGGATCGGGATTTCTAGGAACCATGCCATAGCCGATGCGCAACCCTGTTTTTTCTACCCCAACCGAGGTAATCACGTAATTTTGAGTGATCTGACTTGAGGTTTGCCAAAGCCAAGATTTTTGCCCGATTCGAGTTATTCTATGTGATCGACCAGAAGTGCTCAAGGATTTTGAGATGATCTGGCTGAGTTTGTCACACATTTTTTTCCACGCTAATTTTCCGAAACTTTTACCAAGTACGAAATATAATTTTGTATGTGAAGTCTTAAAAGACTTTGCCAATCCGAGAATGCCAATCTGAGAACGGACTATATTTCCAATCTTTCTGAAAAATTCACGACTTCGACCAAATTGATTTTTATTTTTAGATGAAAATACTCGAGTCTCAAACATGTCACTAACCATAAACTTGATGTGTCAATGCTTTGCTTGTTAGCCCACTTTGTGAACTGGGCAACACAAAGTCGAGATGTGAAACATTGAAGAACTTAGAGAGCATTATAGCGGGTCGGGTCGGAGGAATGTAGCGGTTCAGATAGGAAATACGTTGCTGATCGGATCGGAGTGCTGCTACTATTTGGTTCAAGGAGACACTGCTATCCGGATCGGAATGTTGCTTACAGTTAATCGGAGCGGAGGGCCACCCAATTGCTACAGAGATAGATCGGAACGGAGCGGAGCAGAGTAAAAAGAAAAAAAAGAAGAAGAGAATTAGTCCTAAGTTAATCCGGGTCGGATCGGGTATTCCGATCCGAACACCTTGTGCACACTCTTCCGATCCGAACCCATCTTCCACGTCACTCCCCTGCATGAGCGCCTGGTTATTCGGAGCGGCTATGACCAGTTCCTACCCATAACGTCCACTGCTCTGATGCGTTGTCAACATAGAAATCCATCCGAACCCGAGGCTGATGGGATGGATGACACGTGGCTCCGATCCGGATCGGGTTCTGAGCAAATTCTCACCTATAAATACCCTGTTTGGAGACAATAAAAAGGATCTTTTTGGGCACTTTGAGAGTTCAACCACTTTCATAACTCAAGTTTCAGCACTCCCGGATAATCCAAATCGTCTTTCAATATTTTCTTTTAGACAATTGAGTGAATGTATGTGAGTTGTGAGAGAAATTGAGTGAATATCTCATTGTAACTCCAACAATATTATTGAGAATAGTGATTAACAAGTGGACGTAGGCCTTTCTTTGCCGAACCACTATGAATTCTGTGCCTCTATTTTACTTCTGATCTTATTTCATTCTGTTTTTTTAGTCAATTTGGGTGTTAGAACCACTTTTTGGTCTAACATTTTGGTGCTTTCACAGGGAACCATCTGAATTCTCCGTTTTTCGGGATTATCGTTCTACTTTTTGGACCGTTGAGTTCAAAGAAGTTAATCCTCAAGTTTTGACGCTCTTTGATATTTGTTGAATTGATTGTTGAAGAACCATAGCCAAAGGAAAAGGCAAAGAAGTTCAACCTAGTCGAGGAAATGGAGTTGGCGAAGATCAGCAAAATGCGGTCGTGACAAGATCTCGTGGGCAGAGCTCAGCAGCAGGACGAACCGATACAGGAAACCCGAACCGCCTTCAGGGGGAGAGCTTCGATCCGATCCGGGTAGGATATTCTGAAGCAGTGCATTCCCCAAACCTGAACCGACCCGAGCAGCTTGCCCTACACCGACCCGACCTGGCTTTCCAGCTCCGACCCGAACAAGCTTCCCAGCTCCGACCCGACCCGATTTTCCATCTCCGAACCGATCCAACACTTGGTGATGTTGGAACCTCTACTCAAGCCCCTACAAATGCTCCGATTCCAGCCACCAGGGTCAATGATGAGGTCAATCCATCCGCGCCCCTTACTCAAGAAGATTTATCGCGCCTACTTGATATGCTTGAGAGTACTAGAGAGGCTATGAAAATCCACGAGCGCACTAATCTCATGATGCAAGAAAATATGAGACTCATGAGCAGGGAAATTAGCGAACTCCATAGACAGAGAACCCCATCCCCGGTTCGTCACACACCAGTGGATCAGTCTTCTTCTTCCGAGGAAGAGCGACCCCGTGAACGAAGGCCGCTCGAACGACCTCAGAATTTGGAGCAGCTGACATTCGGATCTTTGGGGTCTCGCGAGGATATTGCACGAGCACTAGGAAACAATGATCCCACTCAGGGGCAAAGGCTCCAGTCCCCTCCTCCTGAGATCGACTGGGAGCGTAGGGAACTGAGTAGAGCAGAAGCAGCTCAAAGAAGAAGGGCATCTACTGAACAAGAGCCCAGAAGGATCCCGGATACCAGGGCCAGGGAACCTGAACGACCCCTAACTAATGCTGATGTACAGGCAATGGTACGCCAGATTATGTCCGAGAGCCGGAACTATACTAATGAAGATTATGGCATTGAGCGAAGCCATGCTCCTTTCACTGACGACATCCTCGACTTTCAGTTTCCCTGGCGTTTTAACCTGCCACATATGGACAAGTACAATGGGAGAGCTGATCCAGGACAGCATTTGATGCGATATTCGTGGCTCATGAATGCTGCTGCTGCTCCTCATGCAGTGAAGTGTAAGGCATTCCCGATCTATTTAGAAGATGTGGCGCTGTTATGGTTTACCCGACTTCCCCCTCGTTCGGTGTCGAATTATAAGGAATTGAGCGAACGTTTTATGAATCAGTTCCGACTCCATACCCGAAAGTCCAAAAGTGTTATTGAATTATCAAGAATTAAGCAGGCGCCAGGAGAGTCTTTGAGGTTATATCTTGACCGTTTTAACTTAGCTGTGACTGAAGTTAGTGACCCGCATGAGCCCACCATCTTGATGGAATTAAAGGAAGGAGTCGATCCTGAATCCGAGTTTGGAGATTACCTTTCTGGGAAGACACCCTCCACAAGAGAGATATTCTATGAAAAGGCCGATATTTATTTAAGACGAGAGGAGGCCAGGGCAAACCGAAAGAGAAAGTCTGAAGCGGCTTCAAAAGAAAATGTTCAGAGTAACGTCGCCGTGAAGCAGTCTGGGGAAAGTTCCGGAAAAGTTGAAGTTAATGTGGGAAACAAGAGTGGAAACGACAATTATGGAAATGGGGACAACAACAATAACCGTAATGCGAACGGTAACAGAAGAAATAGAAATAGGGGAAGTGATCCTAGCAAAAGGCCCCGATTCCAGACTTATGAGAATTATACACCGTTGAACGACACTCTGGAGAACATTTACCTGGATACATACAATGTTTTGCAATATAAAAGACCGCCACCTCGTGACTCGACAGAGAAAGAAATGGCAACCGGGAAGTTTTGTTTGTTTCATGGAACTCATGGGCATTCAACCAATGAATGTCGGCATTTGAGAGATGTGATTGAGAAGCTGCTGCACGAAGGGAAACTGGATGAATATAAGGTTGCCCCAAGGGATAGGGGGCAGGGAGAGCAGGCTCCAAAACAGATTCAATCTGCTCCCAAGCCTACAGCGCAGCAGAAAGGCAAGGGAATTGTTATCAACTCCATAGTGGGTGGACCTCACCCGGAAATCCGTAGTTTTAGAGCAATGGATCAATATGTAAATGCTTCCAAGCACGTAGATGTGAATGAAGGTGATGATTTGGAAGATATCGCCCCCATAAAACAACAGAAGACAATCTTTGACGATGTGGTATTCCGCAGCAGAGATAATACTGGGATCCAATCACCTACTGATGATCCGTTGGTCATTACTACCACCATTGGGCCGACCTTGGTTCATAAGGTGTTAGTAGACAACGGAAGTTCTGTTAATATTTTATTTAAAAAGTCATTCGATCATATGAAGCTTGAATCTGAAGATTTGAAGCCATGTGAAGGATGAATCAGAGGCTTCAACGGGGCGTCAACAGCTCCCATGGGGTACATAGAATTGCCCGTGACCTTGGGGCAAGGAGAACGCCGAAGAGTGCGGATGCTTCAGTTTGTAGTATTGGACGTAGATTCGCCTTATAATGCATTTTTGGGGAGGCCTGCCCTTGCTGAGTTCAGGGCTTGCATCGCCCCTTGGTGTTTATTGCTTAAGTTCCCAACTGAAGCCGGAACTGGAGTAATGAGAGGGGATCAAGTTTCCGGACGGGCCTGCTATGTTGCCGAATTAAAGATGTTGATGAAAGGACTTAACATCGAGAGTAAAGATGGCTCGCCTCCCCCAAAGGGGGGCTTGGCATAGCAATTAGAGAGATCAACCCCGAAGGAGTTGCCCAAAGGAACACCTGAAGACCTGGATCCCAGAAAAGACGAGGAGCCAGAGACTAGAAATGCAACTCCTAATGAAACGACAGTGGAAATTCCCATTGATGAAGCTGATCCAACAAGAGTTTTGAAGATTGGATCTCAATTGGATCCACGTCGGGCCAAAGAACTAATGGACTTCTTGAAGGCGAACTTGGACGTGTTTGCCTGGACCCACGCTGACATGTGTGGGATATCGCCATCCATCATAAGTCACACACTAAATGTAAACCCGAAACATCCGCCTGTGAAGCAAAAGAGACGTATGCTGGGCCCAGAGAGGTTGGCTGCTCTCAAAGAAGAAGTGGAGAAGCTGAAACAGAACGGATTTATTCGAGATTCGACATATCCCGGCTGGATATCGAATCCCGTCTTAGTAAAGAAGCCGAATGGAAAGTGGCGGACTTGCATTGATTTTTCATATTTGAACAAAGCTTGCCCAAAAGATAGTTTCCCACTTCCCAGGATTGACCAGCTTGTAGATTCGACAGCGGGTCATGAGCTTCTCTCTTTCATGGACGCATATTCTGGGTACAACCAAATTCCTATGCACGTGCCGGATCAAGAACATACGAGCTTCATTACAAATTTGGGGTTATATTGTTATGTTGTAATGCCATTCGGATTCAAAAACGCCAGAGCCACTTATCAATGCTTGATGAACAGAATGTTTTATAATCAAATAGGGAATACTATGGAAGTTTATGTGGATGATATGCTTGTCAAATCGAAACAATCCTCCAGTCATACGCAAGACTTGGCAGAAATGTTTGGCATCCTGCGAAAGTATCGGATGAAGTTGAATCCTTTGAAATGTTCATTTGGAGTGGCATCAGGAAAATTTCTAGGCTTCATTGTGAGTTCCCGAGGTATTGAAATCAATCCTAGCCAAATAGCAGCGATTAGAAACATTGAAGAGCCGAAGAGAATTAAAGACGTCCAAAGTCTTGCAGGGAAAGTAGCCGCGTTGAGTAGGTTTATCTCTAAAGCCACGGACAAATGCGTCCCGTTTTTTGATTTGATTAAAAGGGGAAAGAAGAACTTCGAGTGGACTCCGGACTGTGTTGAGGCCTTTCGAAATTTATTGGAATTGCTAGAAAAACCACCGATTTTGTCAAAACCGGTGGATCACGAAGAGTTATTTGTTTACTTGGCAGTTTCGGCTCACGCTGTTAGCACAGCCTTGGTTCTAGAAGAGGACAAAGTGCAAAGGCCAGTATATTATGTAAGCAAGTAATTGGCAGCGGCAGAACGCAACTACCCAAAGATTGAGAAGCTCGCTTACAGCCTCCTAATCGCATCCCGAAAACTTCGCCACTATTTCCAAGCTCATCCAATAACCATATACACTGACCGGCCCCTGAGGCTGGTGTTGCAGAGACCCGAAGCATCGGGAAGGTTGATCAAATGGAATATAGAATTAAGTCAGTTTGATTTAAATTTTCAACCACGAAGGTCGATCAGGGGGCAGGCTCTGGTAGACTTCATAGCAGAGTTCACTATCCCAGAGGAGGAAGTGGTCAACGAAAAAGTGGTCAAGTCCGAAGATGAGTTAAAGATAGATCCATGGAAGCTATACACAGATGGAGCCAAGAACGACCGAAGGTCCGGAGCTGGAATCGTCTTAGTCACTCCTGAAGGACGGTCATTATATTACGCTCTACGATTAGAATTTTCGGCGACTAACAATGACTCTGAATACGAAGCCCTGATTGCCAGGCTGAAGCTTGCTAAAGACCTCGGAATAAAAATGTTGGACATATTCTGTGACTCCAAAATCGTTGTTTGCCAAGTGCGAGAAGAATATGTGGCTCGGGGACCTCGACTTATCGCCTACCTCGGGAAAGTGAGAGAGCTATTGAGCAACCTGGAGCGGTACAATATAACACATATCCCAAGAGCCGAAAACCAGAAGGCGGACAGGCTGGCAAAGCTAGCTAGTTCCGACAATCCAAAAGAGACTGAAATAATTCCAATTGAAACGTTGGAATCGCCAAGCTTTGAGTCGATGGAAATTGAGCTCGCTTTCGAAGCGGAACTGGAGAAAGAGTCGTGGATGACCCCAATTAAGAACTTCCTTAAGAATGGGACACTCCCATCAAAGAAGAGTGAGAAAAGGGCTATAGTTCGCAAGGCTACCAGATATGTCATACAAGATGATACTCTTTATAGGCAAGGATTTTCTATGCCCCTGTTACGATGTATAGCACACGACGACATCAAACGTGTACTAAGAGAAGTGCACGAAGGTGAGTGTGGAGATCATACAGGAGGTCAGACTTTAGCGAAAAATATATTGCGATATGGATACTTCTGGCCCACGATTAATAAAGATGCAGCTGATTATTCACGACGCTGTGATAAGTGCCAGAGATTCGCGAAAATCCCCAGAGCACCGTCGACCCAACTCAAATCAATGGTGAGTCCTTGGCCATTTGCCATGTGGGGAATTGATATCATCGGAGTTCTACCGATTGCTAAAGGAGGAGCAAAATATGCAATAGTCGCTGTGGACTATTTTACGAAGTGGGTGGAAGCTGAGCCCCTAACCAAAATCACGGCGAGAAAGGTGATAAGTTTCGTGGTTAGAAATATTATATGCCGATTCGGGATCCCTAGGACCATTATAACTGACAACGGAACCCAGTTTGACGGTACTGAATTCAGAAATTTCTGCCAGAAGTATAAGATCGACAAACGATACACCGCGGTTGCTTATCCGTAGTCGAACGGGCAAGTTGAAGCAATAAACAAAGTAATAAAATCCATCCTCAAGAAACGGTTAGAGCGCGCAAAGGCAAAATGGGTTGACGAATTGCCCTTAGCTTTGTGGGCATATCGGACAACATTTAAGACGGCTACTGGTCATACCCCTTTCTCTCTCTCTTTTGGCTCAGAAGCAGTAATTCCAGTAGAGCTTGAAGTCCCTTCCCACCGGGTGACATATTATGACCCGATGACGAATCGGGCACTCTTACTCGAGTCTCTTGATAAAATCGAAGAAAAAAGGGACGAGGCGGACTTGCGTGCGGCAAGACATCGACGTCAGATGGCACGCTATCACGACAAAAAAGTTCGCCTTAGGACTTTTGAACCAGGAGATTTGGTGCTAAAGAGAGTCTTTCCATCCCTTCCTCACCTCGGTCCAAAGAGGGAAGGACCCTTTGTCATCCAACGGAAACTTGAAAAGGGAACCTTCAAGTTAACGACCGTAGATGGCGAAGAAGTCCCTAGGACATGGAATGCCAAACACTTGATGCGATATTTGGATTAGAAATGTTGTACTCTTTGTTATTTCTCTTATGAACTCTGTAAAAAGGCACGACTTGCCTTAGGAAAATCTGATGATATGAATAAAGGACTATAAAGTGGATGTAGGCTACGACTTAGCTGAACCACTATAAAAATATCGTGTGTTATTTACTTTTATGCATTGTATATATACATTCATCGACTATTCTGTTGTGACTATGGAATATAAGATGATTCAAAACCTGAAAAGATTGAAAACAGTTTGAACATAAGAAAAAGCACAACGACTATTTGTGCGACAAGACATAAAAGAATGAGAAAACGACATTCTTAACTCTAACTCTCCAGAGAGAGAGAGAGTATAAAAGCGTCTCCGACTAAGAGCTGAGAAAGAAATCATTCCCCGCTGAAGGATAGGGGAGTGAATAAATTGCTGAGCTCGAACTCTAACTCTCCAGAGAGAGAGAGAGAGAGTATAAAAGGACGGAAGACAATGTCCTCTGAGGCATGAAGGTGCATCCAGACAAGAGACCGCCTCAGTAAGAACTCTAACCTGAGTATAAGACAGGAGAGTATAAAAGAAATGCCAGAAAAAACGACAGGCGTTGACAACACAGAAAATGCAATCCCATCAGAAAATCGGGAGCATTCAGATTGCTTGATTAAGCCTTAATTTTTTTTTTTTTAGATTGACTGGGGGCATATATGTATACACATATTTCCTCCCTCCGTAACCTCATTTCATAACTATAGTATGACATGCATTTTTACATAAGTGCAGAACTACTGACAGACAAGCATTGCAAAAAACGAATTATTTTTTATTTACGAATGAATTTGTACAGGAAAACATCCAAAAAGAAGGTGCAAGAGCCACCCTTACAGCAGCAATTATTGATCTACCAAATACTAAAACAATGCAAGACAACCCACTATTTAGATTTCGAGTGAGTCTTGGACTTCTTGGCGGCTTTCTCCGCATCCTTTGCTTCTTTCTCGGCCTCCGTCAAGATTCGTTTTGATTTTTTCTTTCCCGAAGATGCGGCACTGGAATCGGTTGACTTCTTCCCGGAGGGCGAAGCGCTGGAATCAAGAGAAGATTTTTTAGCGAGTTCCTCTGTAATAGATCTAGTTGAAAGCTTAACAACTAACCTTGATCCCGCATCCACAACTGCGAGAGGCTTGAGGACTTCAGGGTCTAAGTCTTCAGCTTTTAGCTACAAGCGTTTATCTTGATCAGCTTTCATTGCAGCCAGAGTAACATCATCTGCGCTTTCCGACTCCCCGACTATTGCTACTTCTGGATCTTCCTCATGCCCTCCGTCGCCGCCATCATCCTGTAAGGCTGCTATCATTTCTTCATCATGGGGAGTTTCAGCCTTAGAAGGTTCGCTTCCTTCTCCCAAATCTATAGGAGTAGCTTTGTCCTTCCCCTCTTTTGCCTTCTCCGTAGGTTCTGCCCTAGACGCGGCTCCCTGAGTCACCTCTGTCTTTCCGGATGGCTCAATACCTACAGAGTGAGAAGCAACAGTTATCAACTCAGGAGAAAATAATGGGTTTTTCATCAATTGCTCAATCACGTGGTGAAAGGTAGAAATAGCCTTGACGAATTGAGGAGAAAAGGTAGGGATACCTTCCGAAGACTTCTCGGCAGGGGTAACTGCTGTCTCTGATGCCGTTTCGAGGATAGGGGATAGCAGAGTTGTTCGAGGGATTCCCGGGTGTTCAAGATCATACCCCTCTACTTCAGGAGTTGCAGGGGTAGTAGAAGAGGAACCAGCCTCGGGAATGTTCTTCTGTTTAATTCTCCGCCTCTCTTCTTCCATAGCATCAGCAATGAGGCGGCGCCCTTCAGCTAGGCGATCTGGCTCATCATCCCTCAAGTATTTCTCCATCAGCTTGTCTTCATCGATGGAATCGACCTTGAGCTCCTCTTTTTCCCACTCAACAATCTGACTCCATACTTGGACTAGAGTAGATGGATAATCCTCAATCCAAGAAATGTTTTGGCGACGGATGATATGTGCAAAGAATTCAATCATTAATTCGCCGAAACCCTGAATCTCTGCCTCCGCCTCTGACAATTATTTATGGGCCTCCTCCGCAGATTTAATAGCACACTCAACGTTGCCCTCCGCCAGGGCAGCTCTGTTCTCTGCCTCCAGTAGCTTTGAAGCCAAGTCAGCATTTTTCTTTTCTAGCTCAGCACTCCTCCTTGCCAACTCGGCATTTTTCCGTTCAAGATCAGTGTAAGCAAGGCGCGTCTTAGCGGCTTCTGACTTAGCATCATCAGCTTGCTTTTTTAGCTCAGAACGCTCTTGAGTGTGAGATTCAAGCAAATCATGATAACGTTTTCGCATGTCTTCAAATTGTTGTTTGAAATTAGAAGCGTCCCTTTGAGCAACAGCGAGCTGGGCCTGTGTGTCCTCTAAATCTTTTCCTAGATTCTTTAAGGCCTTTGCATCTTCTTCTGCGGTTTTTTGCATTGAATCAGCATTCGTGATTAGAGTACGGATAATTCTAGAAAGGTTGCGTGAATATTTGAACATTTCAGAATACTGTTTCTCAACCGCGTCTATCTTTACTTTGGCCTCGTCTGCCCACCTGGAAGAAATAGGTTCGAGGGCAGGTAAAAAAGTCAAAGTCTCGAAGTAATGTTCGGGAAATTGCTCCTCCAAATACGCCCGCTTGATTGCAGTTTCCGCATCTAGTGGTGGAGGAGCGGGGATCGTCAATTCAGTGTCCCTGTGTATGGAGGATTCAATAGTTTCTTTATCTGTCCTAGGCCGTTTAGTAGCAGGGACCTTGCGTTTACTTCGAGACTCAGTATCTTTTGGAGGACTTCTCTCTCTGCTGTACTTTTCGTGGGAAGAGGTGGAGTCTTTCGATTGTGGCCTGTCCTCTTCCCTACGACTTTGGTAACCTCTATATTTCTCTTGGTCTGACCGAACGGGAGAACGAGAGCATGAGGTTCGAGAGCGATAGGGTTCATAAGGCCTTCTCTCCTCCCTACCGCGATCGTCGCGGCGATCATACTCGATATCCTGAGGTGGATTAGACATGCTGCGGCGGAGCTTCCTGATATCATAGTAAGATCAGGACATCGTGCCTGCACAATAAGACAAATGAAATTCAGAATCAATAGTATCACAGAGAGAGAGGTGCGATGAGTGGTAATGTTATTGTGTAAAGTGTGTCCTAAGTGGTGTGTTTCCCCCCAACCAACCCGAGTCCGGAGCTAGACTAGTACGGGCAGGCTCTTTGGCCTTGGCAGGAGTGGTCTCTTCAGATGAGGTGAAGACCAAAGGATCCTTCCTAAAATCCTCTGAGGTGTATATAGTTTCAGGTAAAGGGAGATCCCCCAAACCCTGAAACAATAGGTCATCAGTACTAGGGATGTCTCCCTCGGAAGCATCAATTGGCGACTCTTTAGAAGACGTTGACTTTTCTGGAGAAATGGTATCCTCAGGAGCAGTATACCCTTCACGATGCTTTTCGGCCAAGTTAGCCAATTCGTCGTCTTGAGTAGAAGATGGAGAAGGTGACGTTTGAAGAGGCACTGTAGGAGCTCCTGAACCTTCTCCTGTTTCTGGGACTACATCCACTGGAGGAATATATACGTATGGAGCCGTCCCATGGCCGATACTATGAAAAACGGATAGCAGCCCATGAAAATGAAGATATTCGTCCTTAAGGACTTCATCAATAGTCAGGAACTTTTGATCGCCATTGAGGAGCTGGTGCATCCGGTCAAAGAACACCTGATCGGATATTTGTTTTGGATTGTCGACTGCAAACAAAAAGAAAAACGAGTTAAGGCGATGACTTGAATGTATGGAGCCAAGATTTAGAAAATCAGTTCTTTACTTGATTTCGTCCATCTCCTGGAACACCCAGGTTGTCGCTTCACGTAAAACCATTCCAATCTGGAATCTCCAGCTTTACTACTGAATGGCGTTGAAATTATCTTCCTCTTAGGAACAGACACAAAATAGCAAAAAGAAGGAGTCTTTCGAGTCCGATGCTTGAAGTTGTAGAAGAAATGAACGTCATCGAAAGTGAGCTCTAAGCCTAAGATCTCACGGTATGCTATATATAAAGTGTGTAAGTAGGCATAAGAATTGGGATGCAGCTGCATGGTGGCAATCCACATTTGTCTAAGAAAATCTACAATGAAGGGAGAAAATGGAGGGATAGCACCGACCATGCACATCAGCCGAGTGATTGCCATGTATCCTTCTGGAGGGTTGTGGGGACGGTCAGATCTCGAAGGCACTAGAGTGTCCCTTTTCATTATCCCGTATTTTAAACAAATTCGGATAAGCCGGTCGTTGTCGATTGTTGATTCAACGGAATCTTGGGGTGATTCCAATATGACAGCCGATTCAAATTCATCAGGAGCCCGGTCGTCGCCTATCCCTCCTTCCTCTTCAAAACCTAGAGAAACTTCATTCTCCGAAGACACATCGTCACTTTCACGATTTCCGACCTCGTAGTCTGAACCCTCATTGTCCCATTCTGGATCCGACGGAGAAGATATGTCCTCGAGAGTAATTTTGTTGGAGGTTTCCGGGGCCTCTTTTCTCTCAGCTAGTCTAGAAGAGCGTCTGGGTCTCATGATCATAAAACTATTGAAGAAGCAATAGCACAAATTAGAGTAAATTAGCCCGTATTCCCCCGTGCATGTGTGCAAACTAAAGTGTAAACGGTGTATGCAGAAAGTGTAAAGTAAATGTCTAAAAGTGCGACGCAATATTTTGGCAAAGTATGAAGGATTGAAGTAGATGCTGATGTCCAGTTACGTTCGCAAGGCACTATCCTAACTGTCCATTAAGTTGAAGATTATGCCAAAAGTTGATTGGGCCAGTTAAACAAGTTTTTATGAATTAAGATGGACTGATCTTCGGATCGGCTCGGGCGCGTTCATTGGGATCGGATCGGGGATGCGGCCTTGACTTGGGCTCGGATAAACCTTGAAACTCAGAAATCAAAATCGGATCGGCTCGGAGGTAGAGTTCCCTAACGGTTCAGATTGGATCACGTAGTTATACTTCTCCTCCTTCATCTTACGGTCCGATCCGGTTAGGTAAGCTCCCTTTCCCCCTTCTTTAACTGCTTGCTCTGACCTGATCCGATCTCTTGGACTTCTTTTCTTTTTCCCTTTCTCTACTTGCCCCGACCCGATCCGACTTCCTGAACCTCTTTGCTTTTCCCTCTCATCCATCTTCTATACTCCAACCCGAACCGATCCCCTCAATCCTATTCTTCTTCTTCCCCTTCCTCAACCACAGTCAAATCCACATCCCTCTCCAAAGCTCCAGTTAACGACGGTGCACGCTTCATTTAACCTCTCAGCGCCTCGAGACGGTGGTAGAACCACCCACGACGACGGCAGGGGAGGAGAGAGACACGATGTCGAAGCGAGAGAGGAGTCATGTTCAAATCATTAAAAATTAACCGTAAATTTCCATTGAAGCCTATTGTTACAGAATTAATCGACGGATTCAAACCTACCAGGGTATGTAGCTTGAAAATTTGCATGAAAAAAGTAAAAAGTTCTTATTTCTTTTTCCTGGAGTTCCGAAGCAAAAGCGGTAAACAATAAAAGGAAATGAGAGAAGGAAGAAGACTTGGTTTATATAGAGAAGTAGAGTGTCTATTCGTCTCCCCATTCGGATCGGACCAACAGCCCAGTAGCAGAGCCCCCGTTCGGATCGGATAGACAGTCCAGAAGCAACGCTTGGCCCAATAGTCCAATGAAAGATAGAAAGAAGAAGGGGTCTGTTCGGATCGGAATCCGAACCGAACCGAATTCTTTAGCTCAGCAACGAATTAAATTGAAATTTGAAGAAGAAGATGAAAACACAAGGAAAATCAAAAGAAAAATTACCTCGAAGAACGCTGTGCAATGATAGTCAAAGCATGCTCCGTCTACAACAGAAGCATCCTTTGAGGGGCAAAATGTTAGCCCACTTTGTGAACTGGGAAACACAAAGTCGAGACGTGAAACATTGAAGAACTTAGAGAGCATTATAGCGGGTCGGGTCGGAGGAATGTAGCGGTTCGGATAGGAAATACGTTGCTGATCGGATCGGAGTGCTGCTACTATTTGGTTCAAGGAGACACTGCTATCCGGATCGGAATGTTGCTTACAGTTAATCGGAGCGGAGGGCCACCCAATTGCTACAGAGATAGATCGGAACGGAGCGGAGCAGAGTAAAAAAAAAAAAAAAAGAATTAGTCCTAAGTTAATCCGGGTCGGATCGGGTATTCCGATCCGAACCCCTTGTGCACACTCTTCCGATCCGAACCCATCTTCCACATCACTCCCCTGCATGAGCGCCTGGTTATTCGGAGCGGCTATGACCAGTTCCTACCCACAACGTCCACTGCTCTGATGCGTTGTCAACATAGAAATCTATCCGAACCAGAGGCTGATGGGATGGATGACACGTGGCTCCGATCTGGATCGGGTTCTGAGCAAATTCTCACCTATAAATACCCTGTTTGGAGACAATAAAAAGGATCTTTTTGGGCACTTTTAGAGTTCAACCACTTTCATAACTCAAGTTTCAGCACTCCCGGATAATCCAAATCGTCTTTCAATATTTTCTTTTAGACAATTGAGTGAATGTATGTGAGTTGTGAGAGAAATTGAGTGAATATCTCATTGTAACTCCAACAATATTATTGAGAATAGTGATTAACAAGTGGACGTAGGCCTTTCTTTGCCGAACCACTATAAATTCTGTGCCTCTATTTTACTTCTGATCTTATTTCATTCTATTTTTTAGTCAATTTGGGTGTTAGAACCACTTTTTGGTCTAACATTTCTAAAAAAACGCGTCAATGGGATGAGGCTCCCAAAGTCCACCGTAATTTGTTGGAGGCCTTGGATAGAACATTGCATGACTTAGTGGATTGTACCTTGACAAAGATGTTGATAAAATAATTGGTGGCAAAATTATGCTTTTTGGAGGGGAATTTCATCAAGTTTTTCCTATAGTACCCAAAGGAAGTCGAAGTCAGAAAGTTCAGTCTTCCTTTAGTAAATTTTCATTGTAGAAAAATTGCACTGTTTTTAAACTAACAACGAAAATGCAGTTCAGAATAACATCCAGCACGTCATCTGAAAGAAACAATGTAAAACGATTTGCTAAATGGGTTCTTTACACTGGTTATGGAGATGAGCTAGCAACATCAGTGGATCAAATAGCTCAATCAACATGGATAAATCAAAATGGATAAAAGCACCATAAGAGTTCATGATTAAGGAAACATTTGATACAGCATAGAAAATTATCGAGAGTACTTATCCTAATTTATCAACCCGCCTTCCTGAACTAGACTAAATAAAAATTAGATGCATATTAGCACCAACTAATGAGTGTGTGGATGAAATTAATAATAATGTTACACCATTATTAGCCGGCAACCTCCAGACATACTATTAACATGCTTTTTCATTAATGCTGTCACATGCCAAGTTCCTGGTTAGCAACGCACTCAAGCATCAAGAACATCATCAGAAAACACAAAGCAGTTTGGTAAATGTTGCGTTGCAAACATAAAAAAGGCCGGAACTCCTTTCAGATGACAACTTTTGGGCCCGAGAACGTCTGTCACGATGATTTTCATGAAAATTCTTATAGAAGGTGAAAATGTGTGCATGTACTTGTCAAGTATAGTACACTCACAAGGGTCGTGTAATATGACAAACAATATTCAAGTATAAAGTAATAGCTAATCACAAAACAGTAGTATAGTAAATGCAGTAAAAATGGAAAAATCACACCAGGGATTTTTATACTGGTTCGGAGCACTATCCTACGTCCAATCCCAGACCTCTCTCTGGATTTTCACTAACAACCTCACTTCACCCGGAGGAACAGGTATACAACACTACTTGATTTACGGGCCACAAGCTTACACACTTGATTTCACGGGCTACAAGCTTACCCACTTGATTTCACGGGCTACAAGCTTACCCACACAGGACTTTACCCAAGTAGCTGAACGGGATTTCACGCCTCTAACAACACCGAGGACTTCAACACTTGCCTGATCACACACAGAACTTCAACCAAGATGAATAATCTTGTAGTTTGACAATGTGTGTTCTTAATAACACGAATTTGTCACTTGTAGTACACCCTTCCTATAATTTTATCCTCAAGTATGTAATGTGTATGTAAAGATTGAAGGAAGTATATTACTTATTGAATCAAGAGATATGAAATAATTTCAATGATTCAATAAGCAATTGAAATATTTGAGAGCTTTTAGAATGCAAGAGTATTTAGAAAGTAAGATCAGAAATTAGAGCAAGAATCGGTGATTTGAAAGTATGATTTCAAGTCTATTTATAGTGTAGAATAGTTGCATTCCTTCATGAAGAGTTTCTACAAAAGATTGCAAGAGAAAACTCTTGATGAATGGAAGCAACCCTTCATAAAAAATCTTGTTGTTCGGAACCGGTCGGCTGGTTGAAAATCACCGGTCGACTGGTTAAGTTTCTGGAAATTTAAAGAATCAAAAAATAGTCGTTATGTGCAAAGACAGTAAAACCGGTCGACCGGTCCTTGTCTGGGCGGTCGACCATTTTCTGGCTATGGACCGGAGGACCTTGGTCCATAGTCTATATCACTCTGCACTCTTTCCCGGTCGGATCCTGGACCATTTGGGCTTTTTCTGTGACTTTTCAATTACTCAAATATACAGATTTCAGCAACGAAGATATGATATTGTTTTGTGCATTCGTGTTATACTTTGAGGATAGATTTTAACATATTTCTAACACGAATCAAAGTAAAAAACCTTGTCTCTATGAAATGATCTTCTATGCACCTTTATATGTTTGCATCGATCAAAATCTTGTCTCAACATTCTCCCCCTTTTTGATTGATGACAACACCTTGGATTTTCTCCCTCTAAATATAAGCTCCCCCTGAATTTCTACAACATTTGTTAGTTCATAATATAAATAATCTTACCTTTTGATTCGTGCATTAACAAATGTTAGATCACATATACTATTACCATGTTAAGCACGTAATTTTAAATGATAGTATATGTAACATGAATGATATGAATAATCATAAGACAAAATATTTCTCCCCCTTTGTCGTCGATTAAAAAGAATAAATACCATAATAAGCACAGTAATCGAGAGTCGTAGAGAATACAAATGATTATAGCACCTTTAGGGGATATTGAATCATGTGATTTTTTTTGATAAGCTGAGTTTTCAACGATATTCAGAGATGTCAAATAACCTTCTCTTTATTGTGGTGTACCTGCAAAAAGTATAACATATATAGTTTTGGTACCCACTTGCTTTGTTTGGGTCCGTGGGTTAGATGGAAGGTAACCATACCCAAGAGGGATTAATGGAACCTTTAAAGATAAAAAAATTCATTATTAACCACTGAATCAAAATAATCATCGATATATTTTTCTCTGTTTTTCCAACTTACGGGAACCCAAATACTTAAGTAATCTCTAGTGATATTCCTATTCGTACTTCTATATTTATTATAAATACCGCTAGACATAGAAGTATTCGAATTTCTGTAATAATTGGGTTTTGGATGTGCATTAGTACTAGCAGTATATATTTTTATTGTACATAAAAGCATAGCAAGTACTATTTCTATGATTATTATATCCTATACCACTTTTGTCATGTAAAGGTCGGGATCTAAAAATCATGTTTAAATCATTTTGACCTTTATTAAATTTCGCGAATTTATTTGTACATTTGATTCCACAGTCGCGATTGATATTTTCAAAAGAAACTTTGCTATTAATACCCTTATTTAATTCAGAATTCTTCCTTTTTAAAGTTCTATTCTCATTTTTGAGACAACTAATTTGAGATTCTGAATTATATAAAGGTGATTGTAATTTTTCAACATTTTCTTTTGATTCAGAAATTGCTTTTTGCAAAATATTATTATTAACTTTTAAAGTCTCACATTCTTTAGATAATTCCAAATTCTTTTCAGTTAGAGCTCCATTCTCTTTTTTAAGAGACGAAATTAAAGAACTAGAATTATTTAAAGAATCTTCTAATGATATATTTCTATTTTGCAAAAGATCGATTTCCTTTAAAAGAACATTGTTTTTATATTCTAGTCGCTCATTTTCTTTTTGAAGGAAATCTTTTTAAGAAACAAGCTCTTCTAAGGTATTTTCAAAACATTTGGCTTGTTTTACCAAATGATTGTTTTCTTCTTTTAATTAGGAATTTTCTTGCTCGCAATTTTTAGCCTTGGCTACAATGATTACATTAAGTTTACTCAAACTTTTAAAATCTTTCAACAATTTTTCATGGTTTAACAAAAGATCTTTATATAAAGAATCTATATATACCGATTGTGATCTGACTTTAGCCATGAGACATTTGTTTCCTTGCTCTCCTGATCCTGTTTTGTTGCTCTTCCATTTTCTCATTCCCTGACTAGATTTCTTTATTGCCATTTGTTCTAGGATGTTGTTACGATTTCTAGAACACCAGGCTCTGATACCAATTGAAAATGTGTGCGTGTACTTGTCAAGTATAGTACACTCACAAGGATCGTGTAATATGACAAACAATATTCATGTATAAAGTAATATCTAATCACAGAACAGTAGTAAAGTAAATGCAGTAAAAATGGAAAAATCATACCAGGGATTTTTATACTGGTTCGGAGCACCGTCCTACGTCCAGTCCCAGACCTCTCTCTGGATTTTCACTAACAACCTCACTTCACCTGGAGGAACAGGTATACAAAAGTACTTGATTTACGGGCCACAAGCTTACCCACTTGATTTCACGGGCTACAAGCTTACCCACTTGATTTCACGGGCTACAAGCTTACCCACACAGGATTTTACCCGAGCAGCCGAATGGGATTTCACGCCTCTAACAACACCGAGGACTTCAACACTTGCCTGATCACACACAGGACTTCAACCAAGATGAATAATCTTGTAGTTTGACAATGTGTGTTCTTGATAACACGAATTTGTCACTTGTAGTACACCCTTCCTATAATCTTATCCTCAAGTATGTAATGTGTATGTGAACATTGAAGGAAGTATATTACTTATTGAATCAAGAGATATGAATTAATTTCAATGATTCAATAAGCAATTGAAATATTTGAGAGCTTTTAGAATGCAAAAGTATTTAGAAAGTAAGATCGAAAATTAGAGCAAGAATCAGTGATTTGAAAGTATGATTTCAAGTCTATTTATAGTGTAGAATAGTTGCATTCCTTCAGGAAGAGTTTATACAAAAGATTGCATCCGTTTCCATTGAAAATTGAAGAGAAAACTCTTGATAAATGGAAGAAACCCTTCATAAAAAAGCTTGCTGTTCCGAACCGGTCGACTGATTGAAAATCACCGGTCGGCTGGTTAAGTTTCTGGAAATTTAAAGAATCAAAAAATAGTCGTTATGTGCAAAGACAGTAAAACCGGTCGACCGGTCCTTTTCTGGGCGGTCGACCGTTTTCTGGCTATGGACCGGAGGACCTTGGTCCATAGTCTATATCGCTCTGCACTCTTTCCCGGTCGGATCCTGGACCGTTTGGGCTTTTTCTGTGACTTTTCAATTCCTGAAATATACAGATTTCAAAAACGAAGATATATATTGTTTTGTGCATTCGTGTTATACTTTGAGGATAGATTTTAACATATTTCTAACACGACTCAAAGTAAAAAACCTTATCTATATGAAATGATCTTCTATGCACCTTTATATGTTGGCATCGATCAAAATCTTGTCTCAACAGAAGGCGAGCTGTCAACCAAGCCATCAGCTGATCTGAAGGCAAGCCGTCAGCAGATCAGGGAGCAGTGCGAGTGGGGCTCCAGGGCCCCACAGCCCCGATAGCGATCGACCTAGCCAATTAGGTCGAACATGTGGGCATCGCCCAATTCAGTCGATTTTCCTCTGAGTCGAAAGCACGGATCCCTCCAGATCGAACTAGCGATAACTCGAGTCCTCCCATTTCGTGTTCAAGAACCTCGACTCCTTCAACAACAAGATTTTGCATATCTTCACCTCGCCACACAACATGCCACATCGGGACCCCCCATCATCTCACATCCTCCCTTCATTCTGCGTCTCACATCTCTCGATGCGAAATTCGCTTCCTACTGGATGCGATGTTCGCATCACCCAGGATGCGAAATTCGCATCCCTTGGGAGGGATGCGAAAATTTATTGAGGCATGGGGGTTGATGCATTTTTCGGACTTGGCGGGTGTGTCATGCAATTTTTTGCCATGTAGTCCCCTAAATTTCACCTACTCCACTACCCGGCTTGGCCTTCATTTGGATTTTTTTTTTCCCAGGGAATTTTTTGCCTTCTAGAGCTCCAAGAGCCTCATTAATGGAAATCACCTTCTTCTCCGTCGCCATTGGATATCGCATGGACAATTAAAACGTGGCATACACGTTTTCCATCAACGTTTGGACATTCACAAGTATAATTATGCTACTTTTGGACTATTTTGGACTTCTTGGACATTAAGAATAAATTTGGACGTAGTTGACCAAGTCAACTCACTCAACGAAGAAGGAGAAGGACATTTTAGTCAAAATGTAGAATAAACATACATTTTTTTAATCTATTGTAACAATTTGTACTCGAATATTGTCTAACTTGTACAACATTATAATCGGATATCATATGATGAATTATCATTATAAAGTGGACGTAGGCGTTAGTGCTGGACCATTATAAAAGTTGTGTCTCCCCGCATTTACTTTACTTTATTACACCTTTGGATTATTGTGTTGCTATTTCACTTGCATGCACATTTGGTGTTGGCGTACAATAATTTTCCACGTCAACACATATTGTAGTGCTGAAATAGTAATCCCCGCGTCGTAAGGACTGGAAAACCAAGATATACCTTTCCCAATAGAGTTTCTGAACAATCTTCAAGTTTTTGGATTACCTAACCATGAATTCAGTTTGAAGATAGGTATTCTAATCACATTTCTATGCAACCTAAACCAAAATATTGAGCTCTGCAATGGTACACGTTTGATTATATGCCAATTGACTCCAAGAGTGGTTGGAGTAGAGTTCATCCTTGGGACAAACATAAGGACAACAATTTTACTGCCACGAGTCGTTCATACTACAACAAATACATGGTCGTTTATTCTCCATTGTGTTCAATTTCCAATCAAAATGTGTTTTGCAATGGCTACTAATAAGAGTCAAGGCCAAACTTTAAACAAGGTAGGGGTCTATCTACCGCGACCAGTTTTCCAACATGGATAACTATATGTTGCCATCTCAAGAACGACATCACCGACGAGTTTGAAGATGTTACTTAAACGAAAAGGAATAAAAAATGAAGGACATACAAAGAACGTCATATATAAAGAAATATTTGAAGGGTTGTGATACACCATTACACGTTATGTTTCCCACTTTTTACACGGTCTTTCATGTATTATTCTCAGTCATGCATTTTAGTCATTTTCTACTTCACGCTATTATCATTTATTAAAAGTAAATAGTTTAAGTAGCATTTTTTTTAATTTTTACTCATTAACTATATATTGATTTTGTGTCACATTAAATATTATACTTATTGGTACTGTTGACGTACGGAATTGTCGCCGATTCAACACATGCCAACCCTCGAATGTATGTGTAGTAGGAACATAGTAATCCTAATCCAAAATAATGAATGCAGGGAGAACACAGCTTTTTATGGTGGTTCAGCACTAACGCCTACGTTCACTTTATAATAATCATTCATCATATAATTGTTGATTACAAGAGTTGTTCTAATTCAGACAGTTGTGTACAAAGTGTTACAACAGAACAACAAAACAACTATTAATTCTAAACTTTGACCAGAATATCCTTCTTATTTTATGTTGGCGAAAAATATGTTGACTTGATCAACAGTGTCCAAATTGTAGCTTCAGTGTCCAAGAAATCCAAAAATATCCCAAATTGTCCAAAAGCAGTGCAAATGTCCTTCTGAATGTCCAAAAGTTAATGGAAAACGTTTGTGCAACGTTTTAGTGGTTCAAGTTATGTCCAGTAGTCATGGAGAAAAGATAGAAGCCATTAGTGATGCTTGAGAGCTTCCAAAGTATTAAAAATCCAACCAAAATCCAACCTTTGAAGAATGAGGTAGGGATTATTTATGGGTAGTGGGTTATGTAGGAGTAGGTGAGATTTAGGGACCACAGTACGAAATTTGGTATCCCTAGGAGGCAGGATACAAAATTTTGTATCCCTCACATCGCATCCCACAAAATCGCATCACTTTTCCATTTAAATCTCGCATCATTGAAAACTAGTGAAAAATCACAACGGATCAGCTAAAAATCAAGGATTTGCACGACAAATCTTTTTGCCAGAAAACTTGGCATTTGTCACTTAGCCAACATCGCTTCATGAATTTTGCATTGCTTTTTCTCGTATTTGCGCCAGTGAAAAAGTTGAATCCCATGCTACGCACACGTGAAATCCACTTGATAGGAAGTCAAATCCGTCTTCCTTCGCATTGCCAAGAATTTGCTAGGAAGTCGGATCCGTCTTCCTTCTCATTGCCAAGCCACAATCTCGCATCATTGGGATGCGATGTGTGCCCGTAGGAAACTCGCATCCTACCGACGTGTTCACCATTTTTTCGCATCCCTTCCTAGTCTCGGTTCGAATCAGTCAAGCCAAGCCAGAAATCCACATCTCTCAATGTCGTGTGCGCATCGAGGATTACTCAAATCACCCCGAGCCAATTAGGCAAAAACTCATACTCAACATCTCTTATCACTTAGATGCAATTTTTCCTAGTCCAATCCGAGTCTCTGAAACGATTTTTTGAGTGATCTTGCCGTTGCAGGTACGTGAATCTCCACGATTTTTCTTTGTATATCAGGCCTTTTTGAATGTGCCAAATCCAATTTTGCAAAGTTGTTAAGGTTATCAACCAAGGTTTTACAGATAGTTCTTCGTGATTTTCCTGTGTCGATCAGGCATTTTAGACATGCCAGGTCATTTTTTGCCAATTTACCAGATTTCAATGTCATGAGTCGCGCAAGCCATTTTCATGATCCTGCCATGCCAATCAGTTGTTTTTGAGTGCACAACACTTTTTTTTATACCAAAATCATATATTTTCCACGACGAGTTTTGCTACGTGATCGGACTGACACGCTCAAGCATTCTGAGCTGATCGGGCCGTGTCGATCACGTATTTCTACTATGCCATTTTTTTCCAAGTCCATCAAAGATGATTTTACGTATTGACGTCATTTCCAATCCTTTTCCAAACACGTCACGACTTCGAATGAATTGCTTTGTGTTTCCTAACAACATTATTGATGCTTGAGCACGTTGTTAACTGGAACCTTGACGTGTGACAACTTTACCAAAAAGCTTGTCAACACTTTGCTCTCAAAACATGTCTTGCTTCATCGAAGGAAAATGTGTTTTACGAGAAAACCAGAAATCCAAAGCCAGGAAAAGTCCGAAAAGAACTTCTATAACCAGAAAACTGAAGAGTCGTGATCACGCTGAATCATATTAATCCAAAAATCCAAAGCCAATAAACCAGAAACCTACGATATCTCCGGACATATTACCCGTTAACAAGAAAATGAAAAAGTCCGAGATTCGATGAAAGCCGAAGATTACTCTGAATCGTTTAGGTAACCAGAATACCAGAATAACCAGAGGAGTGCAGGGTCCCAATAACCTGAATAACCATAAGATTCATAGCAAGGGAATTGGGGAATCTCGAAGTCCGTAAATCCGGAATATCGAACAACCATATAGCCAGATATCTATATGAGCTCGAGGCGGACTTGCTGAGGCAAGACGATTAAGAACATGTCAGAAAATTCCAAGGCGGCATTATTAGAGAATGTCGATCGAGGATAAGCCAGAGGGGTACGAGGCGAACTTATCGGAGTAAGACGACAAAGGGAAGCCAAAAAGTCCAAGGCGGCCTTACCAGAGTAAGACGACCAAGGAAAGCCAAAAAGTCCAAGGTGGCCTTACCGGAGTAAGACGACCAAGGAAAGCCAAAAAGCCTAAGGAGGCCTTACCGGAGTAAGACAACCAAGGAATGCCAAATTGTCCAAGGTGGCCTTGTCGGAGTAAGATGACCAAGGAATGTCAAATTGTCTAAGGCGGCCATGCCCGAGTAAGATGAATAAGGAAAGCCATGGACCTGAGTCCTTAGAGTTCATAATCCAGTTTCAAGTTTCATACTTTAATAAAAACGTCCTTACTCTACAAAGTAATCTTATTACATTTATCAGACTGTGGAGCTTTAGTAAAACCAAAAAGAAAACTTATTGTTTTTTCGTCCGTAAAGAGCATGCCTAGGGATGCTTATTCCCATACATGGGTATGAGGACATAGCCTTTTTTGATTTCAAATTCATTCATTAAGGGAGCTGAATGTTTTATTGTCTTCCAAGAATGCCAAGGATCTCGTCGGTTCCCGTTATGGGTAAGCGGGCTTAGCCGCTCAGGTCCAAAATTAGAGTAATCTCGAGCGTTCAAATCATTAGCCAAGTTCTTAACCATTCCATCGACATCTTCATGAGTGACGTAATTCGAGGGAACTCCCGTCGAAGAAAGTTCTTGACGTCCTCCTTCTATCTCTTGGGCTTCAACAATAGCATTGAGTTTCTCGAGCTTTAATATGGTGAAAAGCGAGTAACAAAGTCGAAGTCTAAAATTGAAATCAAAGTCAAAATCTAAAGACAAGTCCGAGAATACAATGCAAAGAAGAAGTCAAAGTTAGACGCCCCCTACCTGGCACGCCAAAGTGTTGACGTGGTAAATTGTCGCCGATTTAGCACATGTCAACCCTCACGTGCATATCTAGTAGGAATACAGTAATCCAAATCTAAAATAATGGAAAAGGGGAAACACAACTTTTTATGGTGGTCCAATACAAACACCTACATCCACTTTATAGTAATCATTCATCATATAATTCCTGATTACAAGAGTTATACAAGTTCAGACAATGTTTGGGTACAAAGTATCACAATAGAACAACAAAATAATTATTAATTCTAAACTTTGACCAGAATGTCCTTCTTTTTTTTGTTGGGTGAAAAATATGTTGACATGGTCAATAGTGTCCTTATTGTAGATTCAATGTCTAAGAAATCCAAAAACAACGAAAATTGTCCAAAAGTAGTGTAAATGTCCTTTTGAATGTCCAAGACTTGATGGAAAACGTTTGTGCGACGTTTTAGTGGTCCAAGCTATGTCCAATAGTCATGGAGAAGAAGATGGAGGTCATTAACGATGCTTGAGAGCTTCCAAAGTTTCAAAATTCCAACATCATTGAAGAATGAGGTAAGTGTATTTATAGGTAGCGGGTTAGGCAGGACTAGGTGTGATTTGAGGACTACAGTACGAAATCGCAGAACTTTCGCATCCCTGGGAGGCGGGATACGAAAATTTGTATCCCTCACATCGCATCCTAGAAGATCGTGTTACTTTTCTATCAAAATTTTGCATCACTGAAAATTAGTGAAAAATCAAGTGCGGATCAGCTAAAAACCAAGGATCTGCACGACAGATCCTTTGCACTAGAGAACTTGGCATTTGCCACTTTGCCAATGTCACTTTAAGAATTTGGAATTGCTTTTTCTTGTATCCGCGCTCGGGAAAAATTCGAATTCCACGTTGCATACACATGAAATCCACTTGCCAGGAAGTCGGATCCGCCTTCCTTCGCATTGCCAAGAATTTGTCAAGGCATAATCCTGCATCTTTGGGATGCAATGCGCCCATGGAAAACTCGCATCCTACTGATGCGTTCACCATGATCTCGCATCCCTTGCTTGCCCTATCTGAATCCCTCGAGCCAAGCCAAAAACCTGCATCACTCAATGTCGTGTGCGCATCGAGGATTACTCGAATCACCCAAGCTGATCAGGAAAAAACCCACATCCAACATTTCGCATCACTTGGATGCGATTTTCCCAAAAGTCCGATCTGAGTTTCTAAATTGATTTTTTGAGTGATCTGGCTGATGTGGGTACGTGAATTTCCCCTTTTTTGCTATGCCGATCAAGGGTTTTCGAGTGTGCCAAATCCAATTTTGCCAGGGTGATTAGCCAAGGTTTTACACATGGTTTTTCATGATTTTTCAGCGACGATTAGGCGTTTTAGACATGCCAGATCATTTTTTGCCAATCTACCAGATTTTAATGCCCTGAGTTGTGCAAGCCATTTTCCGTGATCATGCCACGCTGATCAACTGTTTTTGAGTGTGCGACAATATTTCTTACCAAAACCATATATTTTTCCATGACGAGGTTTTCCACGTGATAAGACCGATGCACTTAAGCATTTTTAGCTGACCAGACTGTGTTGATCACGTATTTCTAGTGCTCTAGTTTTTCCAAGTCCATCGATGATGATTTTACGAATCGACACAATTTCCAGACTTCAACTAAATCACTTTATGTTTTTTGATGACATTATTGATGCTTGAGCTAGTTTCTAATTAGAATCTTGATGTGTGATAGCTTTATCGAAAAGTGTATCAATAGGTACTACAATATTATTCATTTACAAAATGTTATTTATAAATGCCAAAGAAATGTAAATAGTTTATTTATTGGTACTACAATATTATTATTTTATTCAGATGAAGTACTAACATTAAATATTTCGTGATTAATGAATTGGTAAGTTATATTGAAGCAATTCCCTCGGTGCTTCATACACATTGAGAATTTGTTTAACTCTTTTTTCATTCAGAAGGTTCAATGTGATCGCATTTGTTTATATCATAACTATTCTCTGCCACCGGCAGTTTTGATGTTTAGCATTATATGTTTTATGTAACATGGCTAATTTCCTTCGGTTGTTCCACCATGCTGTTGAATAAGTATACATTGGAAAATCATTATTAATGAAAATATTCTCTTTCGACTTTATTTTGGTGAAGCTACCTGTATATTGAAAACAACACATGTTTTGATTCAACCCATGTTCCTTGGGATTAGCCATTTTAAATTAGAACATTGATGTTTGATTGTGCTATATTTTTAATAAATATACCTCTTCAAGGTGTTGGAGGTCTCTTTCTTAAATGGGTTGATTTATTATCAAAACGACTAAATTTTGAGTCATCGTCTTGCTGCAATGTTAGAATTTGACCGTTGTCTTTATACTTATGAGTATATAGGCACCCCAGGTGGGCTTACATTAAGTGGGCTTGCATCTAGTCATAATATGTATGCGTTAACTCAACCATGTGTGGACTATCTATAGTAAACATACATGATGTGATATAAAAAAAATCAAATCAAACTCCAATTATTTCCAAGCAAACATCTTTTTTGTAACTACATGTATATCTCCAAACATTTTATGTGTAGTTTTTGAGTGTAATAAATGCTGATTATTTCCAAGCATACCTACTGGTTATGCAGGTTTCTAAAACTTAGAGGTTATGTTATTTTATGTATTGTATAAATTTAAAAAAATCATTTTTTGATGAAAAAGCAAGACATTTATTGCATACCCATTTGTGAGGACATTTTATAATGGGAGGAGGAAACTTGATCCATAAAATTATACATTTGTTAGGACATTTTATTTCTATATTAAATTCAGAAAACAATTGGCTATGGCAAAACAGTAATATATATTCTGAATTTATCCCACGGTAAGCGACCAAAAGTAGAAAAATGTATATCCAACAAAGATACAACATATCCAATTTATTTGTTCTTCTGATGCAATCATCATATGTAATAAAGGAATAAATATTTTGAATGGATTGTTGTAGTTATACAGTAATATTTTATCAAGATCAGCCATAATAAACACAACCATTGCTTTGGAAGTACTGCATTAATCAAACAAAGGATATATAAGTAATAGATGTACATGCACCAAAGTAACAAAACGAAATAGATGTCCCTTCAGTTGCAATAAAAATTCAACAGACTATAGATTAATAGACAAAAGAACTGTGCACACAACTGAAAAGTAGCATGATATGCGAAGACATTCCTAACCGTCTTCAGTTTCAATGTTGTTGCAACCGAGCTTAAATGCTATTGGAACATAGTCGTCATCCGTGGCCACGTAAAATTTGATAAGTTCAGGATGAACAACGTTATTCCCTTATTTAAGAAAAAATAAGTGCTATTTTCTGATGTTACAACTGCTGTTACAGAATATTGATTAGTGTTAAGAATTGATAATGAATTATGTGATCATATTAACCTTATTATATGGATGAATGTGATGAATAAGGTATTTATATTCATGTTTTACCATGTTTAAATCAATCTTTATGATTCCTCTATAAATTTACATTTATGGGTAACAGAAATTGAAATTTCTAAACCCATGAAATATATATTTTATATTTTATGTTCATACCTTACGGATGGTGTTGCTTGTAAATAAATTTAGAATATTTTACCACAGAATATTTAATGAGTGGATGAATGTGGAGTTGTTTGACGTTAAATTGTTTCATTATTGCCTATTATAGTTTATTAACTATTGTTCATCATTCATTCGACCATTGAAATTTGTTTCATAAACCATTCATTCACAAAGCTAAACCAAGCTTCATAAGAATCATTTCTAATTAATAACTCATACAAATATCAAATGCACTACGGAAGAAGAAGAGAAAGATTAAAACACTTAAAAGATAATACCTTAGAGGCAAATGCTTTTTTCCCTTTGGTAACATCAACCATTGCTACATTATGATCATCAAATATCATGTAGAATCATTTGTAAAACTCATGCCTGCATTTAAATTTATAGCAACATCTCATTAAATATTCTTATCCTAATAATTTTTTTTACTAAAAAACTTAGATGAGCATGGCGTGTAATTTTATAGAAAATAAATAAATTTTAGTTTGGTATAAAAATTAAACTAACAAAAATTATCAACGGGATAAACAAAAATTTAACCCATACACCCAAATACATAAAAAATAACATGCATACTAGGATAAATTCTCATTCATGCTTGACCCTCTATGCTATTAAAATTGGTTTTTGTTTCTAATGTTGTAAACTATACACCCAAATCTAAATGTTGGTTAATATTGAATCTTGCATTAAATGTATGTAACAATAATAACAGGTACCTTGTACAAAGCTAGAAGAGTTAGTGGTGTCATTCCAGAAGTTGTGTCCATGGCCAGCCCGTTAATGCTAGCATTTGCCATAAACACGCCAGTAGCCATGCTAACAATGTGGATTCCATGCTCATATGGAAATGAAATGATGACATATGCACACCCATATAGAAACACAACACATAAATGGTACTCACTGCTCGTAATAGAATAATATATGTACCTTAACACTTTGAGTTCCTTAAACATAATGATACATACTTCGTAAACCTGGCATGCAATGAAATTTGACTTTGCCTCAGGATAAAGAAAATCTTCACTAGTCACACACAGGCAGACTTAAATCAGGTATATGGTGAAAAATGAACAGATGAGTTCTTTTTCAAAATAATCGACTGATTAAGAACACATCATTGATCATCATAATAAATACATATAGACAGATATGGTCGTAATTAACACATAAATAGTCACTTTTGCAAAGACTTTTTCCACTGCATTTGGTCAACTTTGCAAAAAAAATTGAAACTTTTTTTTTCATAAAAAATAAAACATTTGAAACTTTCAAACCATCAAGCTTAGAAGACATAATATACAAAAATAAACAACCTTTAATACTGCAACAAATTTGAGACAACTATTTTGTAAACTAGACATTAATACATACCAATGACTAACGTTGACAACAATCATTTAAGAAATAATTAGGAGAATGATCCTTTTAGAATCCACGTAACTCTCTCTAGTAATTTGACCACACCTAGCAAGAAGACTAACATTTACGTAAAAATATCATAGGACAGAGTACGAATGGATTTGGGGGCATTTCAACTTCTGTTGTTGATGTTTGACTGGAACGAACGTAAGCGTATGATTTGTTGTGCATGGTATTTGTACACCTTCAATGCCCTGGATGTGCTTTTATCGCTGAATTAATGTAGCGACTTGGATTTTCTTAGTGGAAATAATTATGATAATACTAAATGTTTTTTACAAACTTGACATTTATAGTTGGAAATAATTATGATAATACATATCTAAAATTCTAACTAGAATATTTTGTAGTTGGAAATAATTATGATAATATTAAATGTTTTTGCAACAAATTCAAGCGAGTGGGTTGAAAATGCATAACATGGAACACATTGTTTAGAGACACACAAGCTAAACAGGTATGTCATCATAATCATAGTGGTAACATTTAATTT
The DNA here is from genome assembly GCA_030737875.1 of Allium sativum. Classification (NCBI taxonomy): domain Eukaryota; kingdom Viridiplantae; phylum Streptophyta; class Magnoliopsida; order Asparagales; family Amaryllidaceae; genus Allium; species Allium sativum. The sequence goes on along the minus strand of CM060923.1, from coordinate 472,248,838 downwards.
AACATTTTTAAGGCTATTGCATATAGATAATATTTTTTTCTAGAAACAGTGCCAATATTGATTAATCAGTTGGTAAAAAAAACATGTCAATACCCTTAGAATTGGTTGTGTCATGAGTGTTTAGAAAAAACATGTTATTTCTTAGCTTTGGTGAAACTTAGAAGGCTCTAATTGATAGTTCATGTCTATGTAACGACTCAGTATACCATCTACGGTGTGTAATTGTTCAATAAAATAGACCATGATATGTTTCTTTTATGGCATGTCCCCTTTGAGATTCTACATAGAAGTTGCCAGTATATTATTGTTCATGCAATGGCTCCATGCATGTTCACAATTTAAAGCTTGTCGTCACTGTTGATATGCAGATAACATCAGATGTATTAGCGAAAAGCTGATAAGTTCATGAGACTAACAGTTGTTGTCAGTGAACACATTGGTAAAACAATAATTTTCAAGAGATTCTGGAAGAGGAAAACATACTTTATTATACCATTTTTTTGCATTAGCATAATCTAAAGCAATATGACAATTTATTTTGTACAAATAAAAATATTTCCCAATGGCACTATAATAGTAGCCTGGGAAATGCCCACGTCAATTATCACAATGATATTTCTAAGAAAAAAAACAAAGAGTAAACATTGAGTGCAAAAAAAATATCATCCATAATGTTTTTTTGACAGTTTCATATGCCAAAATAAGGAAACCACAACCATATATGCATAAAGTTGTTGGAAATGAACGAGCAAAGAAAGAGGAAATTGGGAAGAAGAAAAGATAGCAACATTTATGTCCCACATCATGGAATACTAACACAATCTCTGCTAATATATTAGAAGCCATTAGGCTTATGTAAAATAGAAAAGAGAGATATTATATGAGGATATGAGCTTGGCCCTGACATAATAATACATTAGAAATGCCAAACATATGGCTTTGGGTCTCTTGATTGAATATGGTTAAAGGGTCGCAATCTTTCCAATTCTGACGGTTACTAATGCATTATAAACACAGTTTGACATGGCAATTGTTGCATAATTATTGAGCAACATTGATCGTTGTTAGTGTCTAATTTGCAATACAATCATGTATTGACAGAAGATCTAACTTTGTAATACGATCGTGTATTGACAAAAGTTCAAACAATCTTGAAACATTAATATTTTACTTGTTTGAACGTATGCTAATTTGGAAGATTATAACAATATCTTCTCTTCATAAAATTATTATAGACTCAGGTACGTTTTGCTGTTGATTCAGATTAAATCGACCTGAATTTCATGTTCACATCTAAACATTGTATTTCCAACAAGTGGTATCAAAGCCACTCATGATTAATTCTATTGAGAAATCTTTGTTTTTATTTAAGACGTGAATTATTGAAACAGTTGAATCTTGAGATACATTGGATTTTTTTGGATCTGTATTGATATTCTTAAAATTCATTTTTTTTCTTCTATGAATCAGTGGTTGCAAAGATCTTCGAGTATCAAACGATTCATTTATATTCAAACACATCATCATTTAAAGGTCACACATACATTATCAGACTTTTCTTCTTCTGAAATTCAAAACTTGTGTGAATTAAATATGAAATTCTTATGTTGCTAGCTGACATTTGACTTTTCATGTTCAAAATGATTTATGCTTTAAAAGTCTATTTAATAAATCATTTTGGCTTGTAACGCATGATATGTTCAGCATATGCCAATCTTAGTGTGAATTGTATGAATTATATTATGAAATTGCTTTTTTGGCTTGCTTTCCAAGGTTTGACTTTTCAATATTGCCATGTAGGTTGCAATTTTTTTTTTTGCGTAATGTTAGCATTTGATGTGTTTAAACAATACAAAACAGAAGTTGAGACTTAACTTAATAAGAAAATGAAAAGCAAAATGGAATGAGGAAAGCAAACAAAAGTCTCACATTATAAAATATGAGCACCCACTTCTCTATAGGCTTATATAAATAAAGGAGAAGGGGACTTGTAAACAGGTGTGGCTAAGCCAAGACACAATATTATATTAATGTCAAATTGGGCTTAGTGCCTTGGGACTCTTGGAGTCCATGACACAATATTTTATTGATGTCAAAATGGGCCTAGTGCCTTGGGACTCTTGGAGCCCATGACACAATATTTTATTGATATCAAATTGGGCTTACTGCTTTAGGACTTTTGGGGTCCATGACACAATATTATATTAGTGTCATAAATTGGGGCTCTCAAATGTATACTTTACTGTTAGTTTCTGGCTTGCCAGATAACTTTGGGGATGAACTATTCTTTCAAGTTTTAAATACAATACCCTGAAAGAAAACTTCTAAGTCTCCTCATGAACTTTGGAAAAACATACTACCATCCTACAAATACTTAAAAGTGTGGGGCTGTCTTGCCAAAGTAGAAAAACCAAAGAAGGTCAAGATTGGACCAAAAACAGTTGATTATGTATTCATTGGATATATGCACTAAATAGTGCTGTATACTGAATTTTGGTACGCAAATATGAAATTGATGGTATTCATGAAAATACCATCACTGAGTCAATAAATGCTAGATTTTTCGAACAGTTATTCCCCTTGAAACAAAAAGACCAAGGGAAGATAGAGTTCTTTATTCTCTTGAGTATATTGAGAGAAAAAAAACTCAGCAAACTAGTGTTGAGCAGCAAGTGGAGGAATCAAGAAAAAGTAAAACGTCAAGGACCTTAAAAACCTTTGGACCAAACTTCTACCTTTATGTTAGAAGATGATACACTAACATATAAACAAGATGTGTCTTCCAGCGATGTCCCTCATTGAAAAGAGGCAATGAACAATAATATTACATCCATTATGTCCAATCATATATGGGAATTGGTTGATTTACCTCCAGGGTGTAAGACCTTAGGTAATAAATGGGTATTTAAAATGAAATTGACACCTGATGGTTTAACAGACAAGTACAAAACTGCAAATGTTGATTAACAAACATTTATGGGACATTCATCTACTTCAAAGGTGGAAGGGAAAGGAATAGTTGTGTTGAAACTGACTTCTAGAAGGGAACTAATGATGTATCCGTGTTCCAGAAATTCGCAAGAACCTGATTTCAGGATCATCACTGAGCAAACATGGTTTTAAATTAATCTTTGAAGCTGATAAATTTGTACTTTCTGATAATGGAGTGCATGTTGGAAGAGTATACGTGTGTGATGGTTTGTTTAAAACAAATGTAATCACTACTGTACCACACACTGATATAAATAAAAGGGAATCTTCTTCTTATATTGTTGAATCTTTTAGCATATGACATTCTAGATTAGAGCATGTAAACTTTGATACATTGCGAAAATTGATCTAGAATTTATACCAAAACGCAATATAAATTCCAACTATAAATGTCAAGTTTGTGCAGAAGCAAAATTGACAAGAACCTCGTTTCATCATGTTGAATGAGAGACCGAACCACTAGACTTAATACATACTGATGTATGCGATTTGAAAATGTGTCAAACTAGAGGTGGAAAAATATACTTTATTACATTCATTGACAGATAATGTCATTAAGAATGCTTATTGCAACTGCATCCATACATGACTTAGAAATAAATCAAATGGATGTTAAAACTGCACCTTTGAATGGTGAATTAGAGGAAGAAATCTATATGAAACAACCTGAAGGATTTCTGAGCTCAGAAAATGAGAATAAAGTTTGCAAATAGGTAAAATCACTTTATAGTCTTAAGCAAGCTCCGAAACAATGGCACGAGAAGTTTTATAAAACTATGTTATCAAATGGATTCACGATAAATGAATCAGACAAATGTGTATACATAAAACACACACATATTGGATATGTCATTGTTTGTCTCTATGTTGATGCCATGTTGCTCCTAGGCAATAACAAGGCCATAATAACATCTATAAAGGATATGTTATCCTCTAGATTGGATATGAAAGATCTAGGACTGGCTGATGTGATATTGGGTTAAAAAAAATCAAAGAACATTACAGGGAAATGCATTATCCCAATCGCAATACATCATCAAAACACTTGAAAAAATTCAAGCAATATAATATAACTATTGCAAAATCACCAGTAGATATGAACCAAAGTTGGATAAAGAACACTGGCGATGGTATCTACCAATTAGAATACTCTCATATATATTAGGAAATATCATATATGTTATGAACTGTACTAGGCCTGATACCGCATATGCTATAAGCAAACTAAGTAGATTTACCAGCAATCCGGGTATACATCATTGGGAAGCGATAATCAGAGCTTTAGGATGTCTAAAGTATACACAAAGCTATGGTCTATACTATATAAAATATCCTTCAATAGTGGAAGGATACAATGATGCAAATTGGATCACTAGATTACATGGTACAAAGTCTAAATATGGATATATGTTTACATTAGGAAATGGAGCAATTTTATAGAAATCATCCGAACAGTCTTGTATCACTAGATCTATGATGTAATTGGAGTTAATTGCACTGGATACGACTGAAGAATAAGCATAATGGATTTGAATCTTCTTAGAGAACATTCCTAATTAGAGCAAACATATGCCTCCAACATGTATACATTGTGATAGTCAATCAACTATTGGAAGAGCTAATAGTACACTATACAATGGTAAATCTAGGCATACTAATGGAGGTGATCACAATAGATTACATTCAATCTAAAGATAACTTAGCGGATCCACTTACAAAAGGTTTTCCAAGAGAGAAAGTTCAAACGTTATTGATGGGAATGGGGCTAAGGCCTATAGACTAAAGGTTTTTCTAAAATGGAAACCCTACCTAGTTAATTGGAGATCCCAAGATCTAGGTTCAAAGGGACAACGAAGTTTAAGAGAAACTTGATGACACTGTTATACACCAACCATTCCTATGATAAGTCAGTTATATGTTGAATAAGGCTAAGTATTTGTACTTTTAATGATGTCTGTATTTGAGGAATTAGAGAATACTCTTTACATAATCACCTACGTAAGTGCAAAGGCGCCGCTTCAAAGAGAATTATGAGGCCAAATTCTCTAAAGCACTTATGAGACCAGGCAGGTGTCCCTACACCAGAAAAGACCTTTAGTAGCATTTAAAAAACGCTACCAAAGCCTTTGGTAGCGTTTTAAAGAACGCTACTACAGGTCACGCAACTAAAAGTCTATTTATTTTTTGTTGCGTTTTAATAAACGCTACCAAATGTTTCATATAGCTGCGTTTTTCACCCGCTGCCAAAACTTTTCGTTACATTTATTTTATGTCACTATAAATTTTGATAGTATGTTTGCATCTTTTTCTGTAGCGTTTCTAAAACGCTACTAAAAGGTATTGACTGTTTTATAGCATATTTTAGATGCTACTATATATTGTTAATGGCTTATATGATTTCCCACATTCAATTATGCAATAGCCATATCAAAATCAGCACCAATCGTATAATTACCATATTCAAACCAATAATCAACCAATCATATAATCATTATATTCAAATAATTAAGAACACATTAGTCACATAAGTATTATCTATAACTATTTATGGTTGTTTGACCAATTAAGCAAAAATTCACATACCACAAGCATTCACAAAAAGTTTTACACAAAAATTAACTAAGTTTAAAAAAAACAAGTTTATAAAATCAACTATATTTAATAAATGATTGTATTATTATTAACTAAGTTTATGTTTATGTTTATAGATAAAAGGTTTACTACAAACATTAACTAAGTTTAAACAAACATAAACTTATATTACAAACATTTCATTATGGTGTTTTGTAAAAGATAACAAAGTTTATAATAATAATATAATTAAGCTAACTGAGTTTTAATAAATATAGATGATGAACATACCACAACATCACTTTTCGAAATTTGAGTGTTCCTGGTTCTTTATTCTTCCCTGACACTTCATAAGACTCTTTCAGCCATATTTTGATGTTTACGTTAGCTTACAATGGAGAGATTAGTGTAGTCTGCAAAGCATTCGCAAATCTTGACCACTGAGTTGCAACTATTTTATAAAGTAAGCAAATTAAAGCAAGAGAAAACAGCAAACAAAGCCAAGTTGCAAGTATAAAAAGGTTATACCCATGAGGAAGGAATAAAAATTTATACATCTTATAGATGAAGAAACAAATAAGTATTATCTCTATTGTAAATCTGGTTTATATTATAATGAGGAAAAGTGTTGATGTTCCTATTCATAAAGGATGCATAAACAAAATTTGCATTAGTTTTCTTTTTCTATTTTCACACTTATCGTGTATTGCTGCTACAAAACACCATAATGAAATGTGAAGAAAGCATGTTACACAAGAAATATTTTTAACTTAAGCGAGGTTGCACGATACCTTTAAAGCGCTTAAACTGCTAAACCTTGAGCCATTGTTTGGTAAGGAGTTATAGCAAATCAATGCAGTGATATTTCTTGGGATGAACTTTATCCCTTCATAATATATTACATTAGCATATAAGGTCCTGATATTGCTTGATACGTTGATGCTGTCGCATTAACTAGAAGCCATCAACGTCATAAGTCTGCCCCCCAGTGACCGAGGATGATATGCAGTTCATGCTATTTTTATTAGTTGTTCCAAGCAATTCAGAACCCTATAGATAACAAAGTTGTTGAATAAGCAGAATAAATATGAAGCCAAGAACTGTTTCAGAAATGCACAATATCGTAAAAATAGCAATAGTGAAAAATGCCTGTGTATTGTTATAAATTGAATTTGGAATTAAAAAATTCAACTGTATTGCTGTTAACTGAAGAAAAAAAGTGAACAAATCTTTTTTTCCACAAAAACTAGAAGATAGAAAATATGAAGCATTTAATCAAAACATAGTTTTGGAGAAGATAAACTAGCAATTGAGTATAACAATGGGTTGCCAGTTACGGTCTGACAAATGAATTAATAAATGACATTACTGCCTGAGTGGTGGCTTGCAGCACATTCTCTTCAGCCGAACCTTTTCCTCACTGTGATCATGATCGAATCGAATTAAAAAGTGACATTTACAAGATTTTTCCTCATGTTCCACTTTTTCTATTTCAATTACATGTGCATCGAAAATTCTAAATGCATAACATGATCACTCGTTTCCTAGGTAATAAAGAACAAGACAACGTGCTTACAGTCAAAGGCTTCAAGGGGAATGGATCGCTCACGAATGTATTTTTTGACATTCAGCCACTCACCATGGTCAGAATCAAAACCAAGAAACCTAACTTTTACTTCAGATTCTCCAGTACTCAGAACTCTGTATGACAGAAACTTAGCAACATCATACCATGCATTGTCCCGTAATGATTTGGCCTCAAATTCCATATCCCCCTGTTCAGGATTATCCCGCACTCAGAACTCTGTATGACAGAAATGTTGCAATACACACAATTAAATATAGGAGCTAATAAAATAGAACATCAAGTACAACCAAACATACTTACATATCACTCACGCATGAGCTTTTCAATGCAAAACATCATACACACAATTTTTTTTCTTGATGCAATACTAGTATGTCACTCATGCATGAACTTTTTGATGCAAAATAATTTTTTTTAACAAATTTGTTTTAAAGGGATGAAACAATTAAATATAGGAGCTAATAAAACAGAACATCAATTACAACCAAACATACTTGTCTGTCACTCACGCATGAACTTTTTGATGCAAAATATCATACACACATTTTTTTTTCTTTTGTATTTTTATTTCATAACACATTGAATTCCACAGTTCTAACTGTTTGATGCCTTAACTCGTGTAAATATATATGTGTAGTTTATGCTAATGAAAATATGAAGTATAATAAAGATAAGTGAATTTACACAAATAAGGATACATCATTCTTTTCAGCAAAAAAAACACGAGACAAAAATATGACGGCAAATGCACACAACAAAATGAGTAGTTAAAATGCATGCAAATGAAAATAGAACACGCATGAAAACAAGATGTAGCAACAATATAGTTAGAAGCAAAAACAAGTAATGAAAAGGTAGAAAGAAAACATAGAAAAATCACTGATGGTGAATAGACATAGATTTAATTTGTGAGCTGTTTAACTCGCCACTATGTTGACTGCCACCACTTTACTCTAGACACATGCTCAAAAACTCATCTTTAGCATTACGAAATACTGGTTGCTTCTCGCTGTAGATACTCACAATTAAAAAAATGAATATAGTCCAATTTGAAGATTTTCCTAGTAATTTATTGTATTTAATGTAGACTTGAAACAAAAGAGAGACTCGTACCTCCTCCTTGCAGTATTCCGCAGAGTTTTGATCCATATAACTACCTAGGATGCTTTGTCTTGACACTTTCCTGATTAAAATTTATTGGTAAATCACAACTAGAAAAGTTGATTAATCTTCTTTATATAATAACATCTCTTATGCATGTCGAGCTTAACAATCATTTAATTTTTGTTTATTTCCTTAGCTTTTGTAAGGATGAACCGAGACTGGGTTTTATCAGATTATAGAAAGAGATCAATACCTCAAACGTTGAGAAGATTATGGGCCGAAGAAGCTTCACATCAAAGTAGGAACCACAACATCTGTTAGAGTTTGATGTAGCATTGTGTCTCCAAGCGTCTTTTGTATTTTAGAATGCAAATATTTTCCATCATATTTTGGACCAGTGAGCATGCTAATTAAGCTGAGGACAGGTGATAATATCCCAGTACAATAATAACAAAACATTATAAAATAAAGAAAAAAAACGCATACACATACACAAAACTGGATAGCATTTCTGAGGAAATCTATCCAGACAGTTCTATAAATATAAACCATTATAGCTATACCTTTGTTTATGATTAAATCTAGTAACATATAATAATTTCATGTAAAGGACGTAAGAGAAAACTATTGCAATTGAAACTAATTAACCTTTAGACATTACAACGAGAGAACGCCCGTTATATGCACCAGCAATGGCGCTAATGTAATAATTTTTCTCCCATTGCTCGGTAATCCAATCCTGAAAAGAAAGGGAAATGAGCCATATCAAATTAAAATTCTATGAAAAAAGCAGGTTATATATATTATTACTATACAGACTTTGTGAAGAAAGAATATAGAGAGAACATAAACTTGAGAATTAAATCCGGTTCCTGCATCCATTATGACGGCCCACAAATTTCCACATGACGAGACACAACTTATACACAAATCATCATCAATTAGGAATGGCAATGGGGCGGGTTGGGGCAGGTTTCTCGTGCCCCAGACCCGACCCGGGCTTTTTAAACCTCGCCCCAGACCCGCCCCGTAGACCCGGTGCGGGTCTGGAATTTCGCCCCGTACCCGAAACCCGTACGGGTCAGGGTAGACCCGACCCTCCCCGCGACCCGGTGATATTATGTTCTAGTGTACACAAATTTATATATTTATATTTTTTATCACTAAATGATAAATTATATGCATATTATAATGTGTTCACAATGACAAGAGAATATTATAATTGAGTTGTAAGATAATAGTTCAAAATGTATGCATTTGTTATTGTATAATTATCATTGATGCCACTTAATACAATGAAAATTTTATAGTTTGTCAATTGAAAGAATATAATATTCAAGATATAACCATGTAAATCTAAGAAGATTAACAAGTAATAGTTATAGTTATAAGTTGTTTGAATGATGTTTCGATCATGCGGGTCGGGTTGGGGCGGGTTTAGCCATGCCCCAGACCCGACCCTAGACCCGGACCTCCAAAAGCGGGTCGCGGGTCTACCTGCCCCGAAGACCCTATGGGGCGGGTCTAAATGGGTCAAAACAGGGGCGGTTCAAGCGGGTTTGGACCCTAGACCCGCCCCATTGCCATCCCTATCATCAATTCCTTTTTGAACATTCTGCCCCCAAGCGTGAATCTGCCACATTATAGTGGTACCTGATATGAATAAAATAAATCAAAATTAATCAGTAATGCTATTATTTCTTTCTGAAAAGAAAAAGGGGGAGAATACTCTTGTAAGTGATGAAAATAAAAATATTGCTGGGCAATGAATATAATCCCTCATTTTACGCATTGAAAATGGCTGGAATTGATCAAGAGAAGCTTTGTACATCCAATTTAAGTATGAGAAAATGATAATAAAACAAAATTTCTCAATGCATATAGCTGGAACAAGTACCGACTGTACTGGATTTTTTTTTAATGTTGGTGACAACTAGTTACATACCAATACCCCCTACCTAAATAATTAGTAGCACACTAACTATAATTGATCTCTCTACTGAACAATGCTAGATTAAGCATGGAAGAACACTAAACAGACACAAACCTCTGTTTCATAGGAAGTCTTGTATTATACACAAATATCCATTGTTGTGCAGGCACACCCAATCGGATCTTCTTCCTTGCTTGTCCATCATCTTCTTCTTCTATAGTCAACCTACCTCTTTTTTGTCCAACTTGATAAATTATTTGAAATAGTAACATTAATTTTATTTTTATTTTTCAAAAAAGGTAACTGCAAATAAATAAATATATATACGTATTTAACATGAAACAAGGTCTTACCTTTTGAGCCCCATCGGTATTGAGAGGCCTTATTGCTGGACTAGGTCCTATCTACCCCTCAAAAAGAGATGCTAACTTAGAGTAGTTTGGTTCCTCATTATACTTCATATTTACCACAATCTCAAGGAAGTGCCTAAAGGGCAGAGGACAGTAATTACATAGCGATTCAGGGGAAGTTGCCGTCTTTTTTTGGCACACTAGATAGGATTTATTGTCACCCTATAACATAAGGAATACGGACCGTCAGAATAAAACTTCTCCAGCAACTATTAAAAGCTCAATATATAGAAACTTTTTAGCTTTTTTGTGCAATAGAACTGCAACAACATGCCCTCTCACATTAACAATTATTCTAAGTAATGCGATTGTTTATGCAGCTACTAACGAGATATTACAGACCCTGGCTTCTAGGACAATTCAAATGAACTACTATTCCAACTTTAACCCAATATGCAATGGAAGGAACAGTCTCTTCATATGTACATACACTAGAATTTTTTTATTTTCCCCATTCCGGAGAATAGTCTCAGCAAGACGCTTGTATATTCGCAATTATGCATAGCTCTATATTAGATTTGATATCAACCTTTCTGATGTGATGATAAATTCTTAGAAGACCACAAACAAATATCATCCAAATGTACTAGACAGTCAAATCTTATTCTTACCAATATGAAAATATAAAACACTTCGAACAACGAAAATATGAGCAATAGTTTACCTGAAAACCCTGCCAAGGTAACTTTCCGTTGTGAAGAAATATAAGAGTATATGCAAGAGACTCAAGATCGTCTCCTCGACTTGCACTTCTTCCCAAATGTGCATGAACACTAGCATACCTAACAGTTCCCTTGGTAGAAGAATATAATCAGTAAGTGGAACAAAAATAAAAGTTGCATGCTCATGCCACCAAAAAACAATAATTAATTAACTAATTGAGCATACCTGAATACATCTGGGCGCTGATCATATTCTATATGTCGACCACTAGCATAATCTTTCCATTTTGTTGCTGCATTTTCACTGTTTGATATATGAGTACAAACTCTTAACAAAGTACAATTTTGGAACTGTACTAAACAAATTCTCACTTAAACCAAGGTCAACAAGAAATAATGTTTTTCTCCTGAGGTGTTAATGGTTGACCGAGTAAGAAGTTCTCAGGTTTTATATCACTGTGTACATATCTAACCAAAGAAACACATTGAAAATAATAAGTACATGGTAAAAATATACCCAAAACAATTGCCTGCAATATCTATAATTAACACGCTTACCCCTTGGCATGCATATCTTCAAGGATTGAGAAAGATTCAGCGGCTATGCGGGAGACCATCTCCAGAGTCATCCTAAAAACCACACAATTTTGAAAACATTCAAATGAATCATTATAGCGATTGCAAAAAAAATTAATGGTTATAAAGCACATACTATTTTGTACTTGCTACTTCCCATCTAATGATATATTAAATAGTTGCTTTTACACACTTAATACGGGAATAAAGCTTCACTTGATGATATCAAACATGAAATGGAAAGATGGAAGGTCTGATCCTACCCTATGATTCAGTTATCACATAACAAATGAGGATTGCAAAACGATACTCCTTAAAGATCATTTTGCAAATATTCAGTTTTTATATTTCTTTGATGTTTCTGTTACAGAACTAAGATGAATGAATAATGGTATTCATGCTATATTGCTATGACATGATAAATGATATAAAGCATGTTACTCACGATTGACCAGCAAAATATCATATCTTTACCTCTCCAATATCCTCAAAATCACCCCTTCTCACGAATCACCCAACACCAAAACACACCCCTTTAACTCACCCAAAATTCTCCTGCTCCTGAAACCAATTTGCAAAGTAACAAATCTTCACCTGCCTCCAGCTTCATAACTCGCAACTGCAATCGCTGCTTTATATTTTGATTCAGAATTTTGATTTCTATATTAAGATTCGGAATTTTGACTTGTGGAAATCGTTTAGCTTATGTGATTTAGGCAAAGTCGATTTGTGCTGAAACCAGAAGTTTCGAAGTAATTAATTATGAAAAGATGGAGTTTGGTTGTATGGCAGACGCGAGAAGACAGAAGGAGGAAAGTATTCAGGGGAGGATGAGGAGGAAAGTAAAATAGGTTTAGAGGGAAAAATGGGAGGGAACCGAAATGTAATGGGAGGGAACCGAAATGTAATGGGAGGGAAGCGGGCAAGCGTAACCAATATTTTAGTAATTGTTAAATAAATGTAACTAAAACCTCTAAATACAAAATTAAAAATCAAATTGGTTGCATTTACATACCAAACGCAACCAATAACTCTTTACAGAATCACCTACGTAAGTGCAAAGGCGCCGCTTCAAAGAGAATTATGAGGCCAAATTCTCTAAAGCACTTATGAGACCAGGCAGGTGTTCAAGGCAAAAACGAACACATACAGAGAACGAAGGGTTATAAGAAACATTTATCGAGTGATATCTACTTTGGAATTACAAAAAAACAGTTCAAGGACAATTTATGTCTACTGATTCGCCTATGATTCAAATAGGTAATCACTAGGAAAGTTCAAGGCCCATGTGCTACTTTAACCGATGCGATAAATGGTTCATGAAACTAAGATCGACTGCTCATTCATGTGGGGGATTGCTGGAAATGAATGAGCAAAGAAAGAGGAAATTGGGAAGAAGAAAAGATATCAACATTTAAGTCCCACATCATGGAAATACTAACACAATCTCTCCTAATATATTAAAAGCCAATAGGCTTATGTAAAATAGAAAAGAGAGGGATTATATGAGGATGTGGGCTTAGCCATGACATAATAATACATTAAAAATGCCAAAAATGGGGCCTTGGGACTTTGATTGAATATGGTCGACGGTTGCTGATTGGGCTAGTGCACTGACATGAGAAAAAAAATTCTCAGAGTTTTAAAGGTGTGTCCGTTCAGTCCAGAATTCGAAAGGAATGTCTATTAGCTGAATAAGTACAACCATTTGAATTCTCAATGTGCGCATATTAATAACCGGGTGGTTAAAGGGTCGCAACCTTTCCAATTCTGATGATTACTAATGCATGCGAACATGCACTCGTCCTTGCCTATAAATAGATTGTCCAAAACAAGACAGGAAATACCTTTCTGCTCTCATTACTTCTTCAAAGTAATCCCCTGATCTAGTTTCTGTAATCTACTTCAGTTCGTCAGGAATTCATTTGCTAACACTACGCTGCAGAGTTGGTCCATTTTATCCTGGGAAACAAATTGCAACTACGTAAAAACAGTGCATATGACAGCAATACTATTTCAAGGAAACAGAATATTTCTGGACTTGGACATTACCGGAAAAAGAATACTTTTTGTATATCTTTAATCTATTGCACAATCGGTTGCGCTTTTTGCGATTATTGTAAACACAATTTGACGCGACAATTGTTGCATAATTATTGAGCAACATTGATTGTTGTTAATGTCTAATTTGAAATACAATCATGTATTGATAAAAGATCTAACTTTGTAATACAATCGTGTATTGACAAAAGTTCTAACAACAGTTTCCATATCAAGCATTGGTTCTTATAAGGAATTTTTATTGTTATTTGTCTTCTACCAAGAGGGCTTCAAGATTTCAAGAAAAAGTTTAATTGTTGTCTTTTAATCATCTTTAAAAAAATTCAAATAGTAAATATGGATGGACATTGCGTGCAAAGAATGCAAAGGCTACTAAACATCAAAAAATCAAATGTAAGATAAAAATATGCAAATGCAAAAGATATATAACATAATTAATATAATAGCCATTTGCAAACACAAGTGATTAGTATTTTTGTATTCAATAGTAATGCCATAAAAGGAGACCAGTTCTTCTGTCCCTATTTCCCTCGTCCCTTATGTCCCTCCAATCAAATCTCCCTATTTCCTCTTTTTTGCATTTAAGTCCGAGAACAATTAAGGGCTTTAGCTGCAGAAGGTGGAAATCAAGGGGCTGTGATTGGGTGGAACACGGGAAGACAGTGGAAATGTGGACAGAACAATTGGTGGTCAAAATCTTTCTCATTCTAGTGATATTTCAAACGCCATCTAGAATTCCATTTAAACTTTTGCAATAGCTCTATTTGAAATAAAGCCAGTTTAAAATTAAAAGAATTACACATAAGTCATTTATAATAGTGAGTATATTCTACTCAACTCAACGCTGAGTTGAACAACCAAGTGCCCTTTTTTTTTTATTAATTTTGTCTTTTCGAATTTGTTAAGAAGTGAAACCAACCGGAGTCATAAAACCCTCCCTAGTGCACCTAGCCTGATTCGCGATCATGACATAAGTGGATGTCATTTTAGGTTTCGAACCCGTGCCACTGTTACCATAACCCAAAGCCCTTAACCGCAGTTCTATTGCTGCGGATAGTCTAATATGTTTACAACTAAATACGAAATTATCTTCAGTTAATATATCATGTTTATTATATTATCTTAAAGTCTTAGATTTTAATTAGTGGTTTTAGCATGGTAAATTCATACGAATGCGGTTGTATGTCACTGACAACGTGCCAATATGAGTTTGCTTTCTTTGCATTTAGTTTATAATTTGTCTACGCATAAAATAGTTCCTAACTACGTACGTTCTTATAAGTGGGTTTTTAACTATTGAATTAGCTTTACATGGTTTGAGATTCTGAATATTCTTCATGCTCATCTTTGCATCAGTCCCCATGTATGCTGATTTACTATAACTTGAAATTCCGATTTTGAACAGTGGCCATCACAATCAAATATATCTGTGGATTCTTTGTCTCCTTGCAATTTGTTGTTAATGACGTAACATTTTCAATAATGTTTTTTTTTCTTCTCTTTGGATGGATGACAGTTAATTAAGACTGTATACAAGTTTGTGACAACACATGCAAGGGCGGAAGCAACCGTATGCTCAGCTGGGCTTTAGCCCAGTGCACAAAAGGAATGCAAAATATTTAAAAAAAATGTAAAACGCTACCCAGCCCAACCCAGCCCAAAACCTAAAGGAGGAAGGGCAAAAACAAGACTAGGTAGAATTTCTTCTTTTCCTGTGCAAGAATACGTGATTCCACGGTCTCCACTTTTAGTTCTCTAATTTTCCTATGCAAGGAGAAAACTCAGGAAAGAAAGAAAACCAGACGCTCGTGATTTTCAAACCTTCGATTCAGCGAAATTGAAGCTGTAATTTAGCTCGATAGATTAATCAAATCAGGTGATTTTTTCACTCTATTTCAAATTATTAGATTGGAAATTGTCCGATTACTTGAAGGAAACCCTAAATTTTTGGGTTGCAATTTGCATTATTGCTCATAGTTATATAGGTATTACTGATTTGTTCTTCATTTGTGATTGTTAAACCAATTGGTATTTGCTTGATGATTAAAATGAGAACACAATTTTGAAGTGTTAGATAATCTGTGCTTTTGTCTAAAGTAGTTTTAAAAAAAATTGAAAAACTAAAACGATTGATAGTATTCAAAGAGGAAAATCAATTACCTTATTGTTGAGTTCATTTGTCTAATTGTCTTTAAATAAAAATATTACATTAGTACTTTAGTTTGTTTGTTATTCCATCTATTGAATCTGATAATGTTGAACTTTGCTAATTACTTCATGTAATGTTTAATAGGTTGTATTAAAATGTTAAACAAACAACCAAGCAAGAAACCCAAAACTCTTCTATCTTTTTCAAAAAGAGCAATGATGATGGATCATCAGCTGAACATTTAATATTGGAAGCTGATACACCTCAATTCAACTCCCAATCTTATGTTCAACCTCCTTCAGTCACATTCGCTTAGTCCAATTCAACAACACTTGAATGGGATCCAGCATTACGATCGCCAATTTGTGAAATTGAATCTCTTACTAAAAGAGATGAGTTTCGACGAGCTTATATTAATTTTGGGCCATATCGGCTTAAATTGGCTGAATATCCTAAAACGCTAATTGGAAAGCAAAATCGTTGTTAGCTTGTTTTGTGACCAAGCTACCCAAAGCTTAAGGGATCAACGATCACTTGAATGAAGTAATAAAGGCTTGGAAAAAACTTGGTTCATATATACATGGAGGCCCCGGGGTCAGATTCTTTCCTCGGATCGGCCCTTGCCTCGGTTCGGATCTAACTATGTGGCTCAAAGCAATAGCCCCAGGTCGGAGCTTGGGGTCGGATTGGTTCGAGGTACTTCTACCTCTCCTTCAGTGGAAAAGGATTCGGATCGGATAGGAACAATAACACCGGTTCGGGTCGGATTAACTCACATCCGATCCACCTGTACAAATGAATATGACATGATTCTCTGGCATACATCTCTGGATCGGATGGGACCATTCAGGTCGGATGGCTTCACTGCTTCATTATTTGCCGATTGCTTTCGGTTCGGATTGAATAAAGGCTGACCTGATCCCATGTCCACACAGCAGAAGCGGTTACCAAGTCTCCACTCACTCCACTACTTTCGAGATTTACTCTGAAGCTGCCACGTGGCCACCACTACTACAAAAGTGGGCATATTCGACACTATTTTACTGTGGCCGTAGATCAAAAAAGCGTTGCAGTAGCCCCTTTTTTCAAATAGGAAACACCAGGGGGGCGTGGCATCCGCGGCCGTTGCATTAGCCATCTAAGGCAACGCTTTAGCACATCTACTGCCACTGAAAGAAAGTGTTGCGTTATAGATGTAATGCAACACTAATTGTACATAATGCAACATTATTCAGCGTTGCTTGAAAATTAGTTAGATCCTGGGTACCAGGTCACGATAGCGGCGGCCACGTCAGCTTTCCATGTCAGCTGCCACCGTGTCACACGACACGTCAGATCTCCACGTCAGCTGCACACGTGTCACATGCCATGTCAGTTGTGGCGTTTACGTGCCACGTGGAATTACTACTATTTTACGTAATGCAACATCACTGTATTATGGAATGCGACACCATTATCTTGAAACACGACATCAGGAAAAAAGCAAATGCAACAGTAAAAGAAGGCAAATACAACGCTTTAATTATAAATTTTGCTATCAGTTTTTTACATAGAAGAAACACATCCGTTACATTCATCATCACATTCAAACCTTCAATACATACCGCCTTCAATACGTCCGATCAAATATATAACACATACGATCAAATACATAATTTAAAAGTAGTAAAAGTGCCAACACATACCACCTTCAATACAAGTGCCAATAAATACGATTAGTGTGCATTCTACAAAGTAGCAATGCCATGAACCAGAAACTGTATCTCTATGTCATTTCAGGTCCTCCACTTGTCGGCTGTATCTCCCCTCGTCATTTCAGATCCTGCAATTTGAATTTACAAGTTATTAATTTGATAAGTGCATATGTGCTGTGTGCATGCATCTGTGCATTTGGCCATCTAATTAACTTATAAATCTTAGTGAGTTACGCATACAATTATAACAGTTGACCAATCAGCATTGGTCACTACGTGCCACCTCATCAGAAATAGAATTGAGTATGCTTCGTCTTCTGTGCAAGCATTTCCAGTTCACATGTCTGCCTGACACCATCCATTGGGTCCCTCGCACATCCTTTCCAGCGTCAGAACATCATCTCCTCCATATCCCCTAAACCCCAATCTTCGAAATTTTAAAAAGAAACAAAAACAATGGACTCGTCTCTATACATCACAGCCACTGTTATTAAGGGACATTGGAATCTCGAAGCTGTGCAAGACGTTCTTAAGGTGGCTCTCAATCATAATTCGTGGCCTATACGGTTAATACCCAACAACTCTTTTCTAGTATCATGCCCATCGTACAGAATTCGTGATCATGCCCTAATGTTGAAAGTTTTTACAAAACCTGGTGGTGCTATTTACCTGCAATCATGGTCTGATGAAGAATTTGAGCCCTCACCAGCGTTAGAAGTGGAATCATGGGCTAAAGTTGATGGCTTTCCCGAGTTCCTAAAGAGTAATGTTCCTGCTGTTGAAGAAGTAATGAAGCCAATGGGACGTGTGCTTGCAATTGACGACTGTTACTGGTCTCAGTATGACCATACATCTTTCTACCTGAAAATGCAATTTTATGAAGGCATTGGCAATATAAATACTTTTGCTGCTCAAACCAATAACAAGGTTTACTTCATTAAGGTTCAGCGCTGTACCCATGCTCATCCTGGGACAAGGCCTGAACTTCTTTTTGTGAGCAATAGGGAGGAAGAGGTGGTTCCATGTTTGCATCATTACGGATGGGAATGGGAAATGGATTCAGATGAAAGATTTAATGCAATGATACAAGAAGCTGCTGAGCTACCCCCCTTGCCAAGCTTATTTCCGGAAGCCGCCCGTAACATACATGTTGATAACCAAGCCCCAATGAACCAGAGGAATGATCAGTGGGTAGATATAGAAGTTGATCAGGAATTTGACTGGCCAAACTACCTCACCCCTTGTCCTGATGCTGCGGATCCATCACATGCGGCTGCTCACTTCGGACCGGCTCTCCCACAGCCGCAAAGCCCTAACGAATCAGTTGGAAGTTTCACTGCCCCGCAACCCTGATCTGGTATGAATTGATGCTGCTATAATTTCGTTTTTTGGATGTGTATATATTAAGTTAACTTTATGATACTTTTGGATGTGGATGTGTATGTTATTTTTTGGATGTGTATGGTATGAACTGATCAATGCTGCCTTATTATACTTGTGCGTGTGTATATACTTGTGTGTGTATGGTATGAACTGATCGATGCTGCCTTATGATACTTGTGCTGTGTGTATACTTGTGCGTGTATGGTATGAACTAATGTGTATTGTATGGACTGATGCTGCCTTATAATACTTGTGCGTGCGTGTTAGATACGGGTATTTGTATAACAAAACCGCAGTGTGATACATGTATTTGTATCACAAAACCTCAAGCATACAGTTGTATGTCATTTTTTGGATGTGTATGGTATGAACTGATGCAAAACTGAGCATATGTTTCCAAAATCGAAACATTGAAATTGGTAGTTTCCAAAATCAAATGGAAAATACCTGTGCGTGTTATAAGATACGGGTGAACGACTCGTCCGGATCGGGAAATTGTTAGCCTCAAGCACACCGCAGTGCAAACACACCGCATTACTACACATGTATATGTATCACAAAACCTCAAGCATACAATTATATGTCAGTGTAAATGAACGCAAAGTGCAAATCACTTTCGACTGTACAGTCCCCATTCCTTAACTAGCTCGATCTCTATAATAAACCAATGTCTTTTTCATGCCAATAGCCAGGTTCTCATGGTTTATTGCTGGGTACAATTTTCGAATAAACCTCAGCATAATCCCAAATCCCAAATCAATGGTCAAAGCGCAACTAATTACTCATAATCTAATATTTCACCGACTAATCACTCATAAGCGAACGGGTTTCCCTAAGTTTGGGATGTCCAAGCAACCAATTACTCATAAGCGAATGGGTTTTCCAAAGTGTAACAAATGAACTACTTACTAATTACTCATAATCCAATCTATAATAAGCGTAACTAATTCACAGTGCTATACAAACTGAACCTGAGTGAAAAAACTGGCGATGTCAATGCCCTGAGCAATCGAAGCTAGAAAGCATTTCAAAGCTTCAACCTTTTCAGAATAGAATTTGCTGTCGAGGAGAGGAGTGATACTATCGTGAATTTAGGTTTAAATTTTTGTCAATAGTAAAAAGGGGGAAAACGATTAGATGACAGAGAAGAAAACAATTTCGTGAAGGGAGAAGATCGCGCCAAAATTTCGTCAAAATAATGCAATGACGTGGCTATCAATGATTGGATGATGGCTATTGTTAAGATCATCAGACCAACAGATGGTTTGAACCGTTGGATTAATCTTGCATCTACGGTTGGGGTTTTAATATATTGATAAGGTGGATCGCTGAGCTGGATTATATATATGTAATGCTACGCTTTTAACTGGTGTTGCACGTCAAAACACTAGAATTCCCACCGCAACAGTGCATTCACATATAATGCAACAACATATGAATATTGTTGCAGAAGATCAAAGAAAGCATAGCTTTCGCCACACTTTTCATGCAACGCACACAAATTAGTGTCGAATATGCCCACTTTTGTAGTAGTGCACTCAGCCCTAACCGAATTTCTTCCTATAAATACATGAATTCGCAGCCATTTTAGGGGGCTTTTTGGCAGTTATCTTCTTCATGGCTTCTATGGCCAAATTCTTCTACTGAAAATGACCAACTTCTTCAATAGATTCACTGAATTCAGAGAGAATTATTCGTTGAATTTGAGCGATTGAGTGATTAAATTCATTGTAATTGTAATCCACAAATGAAATGAGAAACTATGAAGTGGATGTAGGCTTGTTAACGCCGAACCACTATAAATCTCGTGTCTCTACTTGATTTTTTACGTTTTAGATTATTATTCCTCACAAATCCTAGACAATTGGGTGTTAGTGCCATTTTTTGGTCTAACATTTTGGTGCTTTCACTGAGAAATGAAGATTCTCAACATATAGGGATTCTCCACTCTACTATTGGATCGCCAAGTCCGATGAGGAAATCCTGCAAACTCAACATTTTTAATGACTTTCCAGTTCGAAGTAGTCTCTGGATCGGATGCGGGTGACCAGCAGATCGGATTGAGTTGATGCAGAATCGCATGGCTTCAGTTCGGATAGCCCCACTCAGTTCGGGTCGGGTCCGACCCGACCCCACGAAGTTATACACTGAGACGCTGGAACTAGTAATAGCAACATCGGTAAGCCAATTTGAGGAGATATTGATCAAGATTCGGCTTATTATTAAGGACAGTATACAAGACAATGATTGTCTCATAGCATCTTTGTCTTCCTTAGTTCTGAGGGTGTATATATGTCACCAATGCAACCGATGTTGCTCGCTAACGAGTAGTGACCATCTTATTTATGCGACTTGAACTTGTCCAATCGGCGGGGCATCGGATGATGGTTACATGGAACGGTCCGAGCACTACTCCGAAGATAATTCCTATGATCTTAGTGACCATGATTGTCAATAAGGGGATACTAGAAAGTAGCTAAGGATCTTAATGTCCCAAAGATACACTTTAATTGTATGATGTGATGAATGAAATATATCCTGCGGTTAGCCTTCTGAAGAACTTGGCGAACCTTTGCAATTGCTGTTTGCTGTCAACTGCATCGAGGAAGACTGATTTCCATTGAATAAGGGTTAAGTCAACATACTTTGGAACCCATAGTTAGGTACTAGTTGAACCACCACATGCCACGATTGGACCTATGGATCCTTTCCTGGATTATGGCAACTTGACTGCTCACCAGCCACCATACGACCTTGGTCAAATGATGAGAGCTCGAGATTAAAGAAAATATGAATCAACCATTAGCTCTCTACTTCTTATTTAAGTTGGGACATAACACATGAATATCACTTAAAGTCTCGCAAGTTGTGCTATCATACTCAAGTTTATCTGATTAAGGTCTAGACCGACCAGCTCCAGCAGAATTCAGAGCTTACATTTCACCCTAGTGTCTACTGCTCAATTCCCAAACATTAGCCGAATCCATCGCTAAATTTACCATTCCCGAAGAGGATATGTTAAATGAAGAAGATGGACCTTCAAAATGAAAAATGAATACAAGCACCCATTACTGTATACCGACGGTGCAATGAATGATCGATGACCCGGTGTTGGAGATGTATTGATTCGAAGGAAATTCCAGATGAAGGGACTATAACTCGTAGCTTTCCTAAAACAGGTAGAAGAGCTATTGGATGGATTAGAAAGTTACAGCATATCTTACATCCTACGAATAGAAAATTAAAAGGTCAATAATCCGGCCAAGTTAGACAGTTCTGACAACTCAGAAGAGAGTCATAGACAACTCCATGATGAACTTCCTGCCGCACGGAATGCATTTAGCAAGGAGAAGTGAAAGGCATGCCATTGCTCTTTATGCCTCAATATATGACATGTAAGGCGACAATGCTTATTTCCCTTGGAAGGTTGTCCCAAGACAGACACCAACGAGACTCGTTGCTGAATTCACCGCCCTGAATGATTGGACAAAATCACTAATCAGCCTTCCGCTAGATGGGAGATGAACGCGAATGAAACTTTTGACAAATGACATTTTGGAGTTAGAAAGTGAAGATTTACAATTTCACTCCCTTCATCGAGGATTAGTCAAGTAACTCGTGTCCCAGACATTGGGTGCAACCGGAGATTCGAACGTCGATTGCTCATGATTACATCATCTAATTCAATGCTGATACATGATAGGCTTGCATGACTCCCTGACATTCAACCCTTGCCCTTAGCATGGGGGAAAAAAGGCGATTTAAAGGAGACATGACCTTGTCATTCGCTTACAGTATTTTCCTAGTTGTCTTTGTCACTCCAAGACCACAATCAAGCCATCCCTGGCAGAGATTGGGCAAGGCAAAATGGACATGCAGATAGCATGCAATGCCATTTTCACACAGAATCATATTCATTCCTTTAACAGGACTACTCTTTAACCATGACTCTTATATTTGCATCCTTTATGAGTTGTTGATGTAATTAACTCAGATGAAATAATATGTGGATGGTGTAGGTACCTAGGATTTGATACCGATCATACTTCTAACACCCACATATAGAGTTATGGAGCAATATCATGACAATCTTGACTGAACCGCTCGTTTAAAAGGTCACACTCTCCGCCTAAAAGAGATTGTATAGCTGAAGGTGGATCTGAGATGACATCCATTCCTAGAATCATACGTGGAAGAGCTAAAGATAATTATGCATTGACTTTTGCATTTTAAAGTTGGAATTCGATTTCAGAGAGATGCAATTCGACCGTCTACATGACTCAGTCCTATGTCTGACACCATCAGATTACATGAATCCAAATAAAGGAGGCAACATTGCCCCTTGATATGCTTACTTTTTAATCATGCAAGTTACTCTTACATGCTTCCTGAATTATTGACATGACTAATTCATACGATATGAATGATGCAGGTACCCGAAGGTCAGTGCTAATCACTCCTCCCATAGATTGATCGGAGGAACGCAAAGCTTCTGCAAACATTTTCCGACTGTTTGCCAGGCTAACTCTTACCCTCAGAGATTGAATAGAAGTACCCATCTAGGATGAATGCGATGGGCGCGCAATGATTAAAGACCACTCGATCCATGGCTCTGGCTTTCATGATTTGAGAGAACATTTGAAGGACGATATTGCAGTGTCCAACCTAACTCCATCCCATAAGTCGACGGGACGAGAGAGACTTGATTATTGCAAATCGCCACCTCTACCCATGAATCAGGGATTATGAGGTAGCGCCTCGGCGAGTGTGATCCGACCGCTTGCCCGAAAAAACTCCATCCACCAGAGTGAAGTGCGGAGTAAGGACTAAAACCGAGTTTGAGAACGACACTCGACACGGTGGTCTCACGCTCTTGGAAATAGAGTGTAGAAGGAGCGCCGGGGCGAATGATATGCCTGTTCGCCTAAATAACTCTAACCCCATGACTTGAGGAAGAGTATAAAGGACGGGAAGACGACGTCCACAGGGCGTGACGGTGCACCGCGACTAAAGACCGCCTTGATTCCACTCTACCCTTGGTATTCGACGGGAGAGTATAAAAGCGCCAAGGACTGAGCGCTGCAAATGAACTCCTACCCCACTGAAGGATTGGGGGGCAGACTGAAAGCTGAGTTCGAACTCTATCCTGGGCGTACGACAGGAGAGTATAAAGGCATTGCGATTAAATGCCATGGAAGGGCTCCTTCCCCGCTGCAAGATAGGGGGCAAGAATGAAAGCTGAGCCCGAACCCCTTATTTCTAGACATGGGGGGCAATAAATTGTCGATCCTAATCAATCCCAAAAGCCCTGGCCAGGCACTTATTCACTATTGATCGGGGACATACACATACATCACACCCCTATGATGGCCGCAATATGATATGCTATTTATTTGCAGGGATACTGAATTGATACCCTTATCTGATTTGTGATGTGATTTATTGCTTGCTACTCAATGTAGTAATGCTATGTCTACAAGTATATTTGATTGAAATATATATAACAAGCTTGCAAATGTATGATATTGCAGGAATACCGCTTTATTTTCTTTTGGTATATTTACAGAGGATAACTAGTCAAGAACACTAGCCCGCACTCGCAACAATAGCAGGCTAGTAGAAAACAAGTAAAGGGCCATGTCCAGAAGGCTAACGCTGATGCCCAATGCTAAACTTCTCACGCGACTCAAGGCGACAACCAAAAGGAGGCCTTGAGAGTGAGTTGTTTAATGACATGTCACACAACTTAAGGCAACGACCGAAAGGAAACCCTAAGAGTGATATATCAAACCAACATAAACTGGCCATAGTCCAAGTGCAACGACAAGTGCCACCACGCAAATACACTAAATGGAAAGCCCGATGACTCGAGCACTTGGATAACTCAACCACTTAAGTTTTGAAAGCAATGTCTCTTTTCCATGCATCCACGTCCAAATTTGAAAGGGATGTGATACGACTACCGACCTTTCGCCATTACCCCTGAACTGGGGGCATAACTACTGAAAGTACTTACAAATGCATAACTTGTTGGTCTTTGTCTAATTTATGTTTTAATCCTGACAAGCTGCTTAAGAACCACAAAGCGGATGCAGAGTGAACGTCCATTTGCTAAGTCCCGACCGCCTTCCCGATTGGACGGCTTTGGACAAGGGGGCACGCCATTGCTTCAACTTCTAGTTTGCAAGGAAAAAGATTCCTTGATACTTCGACTCAAGGGTTAAAAGGAAGGAAGATAGAACCTTCTTCCATGCTGAGGATGTTGGCGCAAGAGGTGCTACGAATGAAGGAGGTCAGAAGATTTCCTCTCGCGGTGATCCCTCAGCATATTAGACTAGATATGAAACAGATGAAGCCATTGCTGAGTTGAGAACCCAGAGGGTTCGGCAAAATGAACTTCTCCGAAAGTGACAAAAAATGATGGATAACTTAGCTCGATCATTACCTGTTCAGCTGTGCAGATCGCATGAGGCCCTAGGATGAGCCGACAACGTCGTCTTGAATAAAACAATATGCAATCAACCTCCTCCCAGACATGTGCAGCATGCAATTTCCGACAATAAGATTTTGGATGAGAACGATGACAAACAAGGGTCAATGGAAACTTAAACGAAGTCCGACCAATCCTTGCTTCGAATCAGATGAATGCTTCAAATCCAACTCAACTTCAACATGAAGTTCCCCATTCCTTAATGAAGGGGGGCAAGTGGAAGCATTTGAAGAGACTATAATTTGACCTTATCACCACCCAACTCCGATCCTTAGAACTTGGATGGGAGACCAAACACTAACATGAGCTGGACACGTACAAAACATTTTGTATGAAACTTTAACTCATGACTTGATGAGGGAGTATAAATTAAGGGAAGACATGGATTTAATGCTTACCACTTAACAAAACTCCCGTGGATGGGAAGCATGGGATGTGAGCTTCGAGCAACGTAATTTGACTATCTGTCGTCTTTATGCACATTTACTATCATCAGAGTGCTGCAAGATCCAAGACTGTAACCAAAGGAATAACTCGTTAAGCCTAACCCACATACGTCCTAGCAGCGGATCACCATCTAGAATAAAAGGACGGAAGCCTGATTGACGACTGTTAAGTGTGCGGAACCAAGAAGCCAGAGACCGGCTTCCACCCGCATCAAGACTTCATGCTAGGGATGCCAACCCTAAATTGGACAATTGGCGACAACTTCTCAAAGACGAAGGCTAGAATGCCGATGTTAATTGATGCTTCGCCGAAGGTGGCACACCTCAAAGCCGGCGTGAGCCACGTCAATTAAAACTCTTTCACACGAGACATCAGGGATTTCAGCAATCACCCACACTTCAAGCCATTATTTATAACTCTTGACTTATATTGTTGCTAAACTGTTTTGGTGGCATGCACCTGAATCGATCAACCGCTGAAACGCCTTGGTCACCCACTTCATCGAACAGTCAGTTGTCCACATATATCGACCCAAGAATGTTGGGTTACTCATTTCAGTTAAACAGTGACCTGACGGGACCCTGCATTCATTCCGAGAAAGATTCAACGCCGTAGTGGAATCGAAAGATCGACTTGAACTGTCTACGGTGTTGATGGCGGCAGTACCCAGTATTCTGGATAACTCTAACTTCGAAGTCTCTCTGTATCGAGACTCACCAGGAGGCCTTGGCGAATCCACCTCTGACACAGACAGATTCGTGCAACCAGAGGATACTAACGTGGAGATGGATGGTCTCAATGTTATCATTACAAAGGATGGAGGACCATCTGACTCTTGAAATGATAAAGACAAAAGAAAAGCCCTGAAAAAGACTAACATGAATGTGTAATTCCAGGAAGGACCAATTTCATTGATCGAGCCCCCGATCTTGATTGTTAAGCTCAATGGAACCAAGCATGAGAAATAGACTCAACAAGATAATGATGGCTATTTCATATTATGCAAAGATGAACGAAAGAGCTCGAATATCTCCCTAACAATGTTCACTCGATTGCATGATTGACGAGCTTACTTAACTCTGTGGCTAATGCAAGGACAGTATCTAAGTTCACTGACACTCGATGAGGCAATACTTGCTTTCTAACTAAAGAAATGGGATGACACCGAAGCGAATGTGATTCAACTATTAATGTATACAATTCCAACCCTTGAAGAATTGAGAAAGAGAACAGAATGACATAGGTTGGCTAAGATTGTTGAACCTGCAGCTCTAACCCGATGTGAAGAAAGAAAGTTTAAAGGCTAGAAGACTGGATGTCCGATTGACTTTGTCCAACCCCAAACTACGATGGGAGCATAAGCGCTAACTTCGCTCGTCCTCCATTGATGCTGGGAGCATGAGCTTCAACTGATAGACAAATTTTGAACAAGATCCTTACTCGACGCTTGATTCAGAACATATAAACTGTATTTCTGGAATATGATATGATTCGTCTTGACCGTTAAAGAAAGACTGATTCAGTAATACACTTGACTTACATAGGAAGACAACGTCGTTCGGTATTAACTTGTACACGTATGATCTCACACGGAAGCCAACGATCCTACTTGACTTATGATGAAGGAATTCAATCTCTTGATTTGACGAGATCTAGATAATTACTTGATCATCTTAACCACTTTGGCCATGGAATTTGGTCCGGTAAGCATCAACGGAAGTAGTGCGATATATGACAAGCCATTTATATAGGAAAAAATCCATATGATGGGACTACTCAATAGGACACAACAATCTGGTAAAGCTTCCTCAATAGTGGATGAAGTTTCAAAAAGATTCAGCTCAAAGAATACAAAGTACATCTCATCTACAATAAGATGTACTTTGGGGGGCAAAATGTTAGCTTACTTTGTGAACAAGCTACCCAAAGCTTAAGGGATCAACGATCACTTGAATGAAGTAATAAAGGCTTGGAAAAAACTTGGTTCATATATACATGGAGGCCCCGGGGTCAGATTCTTTCCTCGGATCGGCCCTTGCCTCGGTTCGGATCTAACTGTGTGGCTCAAAGCAATAGCCCCAGGTCGGAGCTTGGGGTCAGATTGGTTCGAGGTACTTCTACCTCTCCTTCAGTGGAAAAGAATTCAGATCGGATAGGAACAATAACACCGGTTCGGGTCGGATTAACTCACATCTGATCCACCTGTACAAATGAATATGACATGATTCTCTGGCATACATCTCCGGATCAGATTGGACCATTCAGGTCGGATGGCTTCACTGCTTCATTATTTGCCGATTGCTTTCGGTTCGGATTGAATAAAGGCTGACCTGATCCAGTGTCCACACAGCAGAAGCGGTTACCAAGTCTCTACTCACTCCACTACATTCGAGATTTACTCTGAAGCTGCCACGTGGCCACTCAGCCCTAACCGAATTTCTGCCTATAAATACATGAATTCGCAGCCATTTTAGGGGGCTTTTTGGCAGTTATCTTCTTCATAGCTTCTATGGACGAATTCTTCTACTGAAAATGACCAACTTCTTCAATAGATTCAATGAATTCAGAGAGAATTATTCGTTGAATTTGAGCGATTGAGTGATTAAATTCATTTTAATTGTAATCCACAAATGAAATGAGAAACTATGAAGTGGATGTAGGCTTGTTAACGCCGAACCACTATAAATCTCGTGTCTCTACTTGATTTTTTACGTTTTAGATTATTATTCCTCACAAATCCTAGACAATTGGGCGTTAGTGCCATTTTTTGGTCTAACAATCGTCGATTTCAAGCTATGTGGTTCCAACAATTTCCTTGGTTGGAGTATTCTTCATCTAATGATAGAGCATATGTTTTCCTTGTTATCTTTTTGGAGAGAAAAGTAGATCATCTGGGGTACAGTCCGCCCTAACTTTAGATGGGTTTAACTCATGGAAGAGGGTTAATGGTGGAACAAAATGCGCATTTCTACAACATGTTGGTCTTACTACTTCATCGCATAGTAAATGTGAGGAGTGCGTAAGAAATTTAAAAAACACTCCCCAACATGTCGATAGAGTGATTAATTCTCAATTGAGGGAGGAAATTTTAAAGAACCAAATGCGGCTTAAAACAAGCATTCAAGTTGTTCGTTACCTTGCTTTTCAGGCTGTTGGTTTTAGGGACATGATGAAAGCCCAAGTTCGTTAAACCGAGGAAATTTCATTGTATTATTAAATTTTAAAGCAGAAGGAAATGATTGCCTTGCAAGAAATATATTGGATAATGCACCTCAAAATGCTAAATACATTTCTCCTAAAATTCAAAACGAGATCCTACATATCTTGGCTAATCGAGTAAGAAACATGATCCGTGATGAACTTGGGATAACAAGTTTTGTATTCTTGTTGATGAATCTCAGGATGAAGCTAAAAGGGAACAAATGGCTCTTGTATTGAGATATGTCACATATGATGGTTTAATAGCAGAACGTTTTCTAGATATTATTAGCGTTTAGAGTACATCAGCAATAAGTCTTAAGACTGAGATATCTAAAATGCTTGGAAGATTTAATCTAACAATTCAAAATTTGAGAGGTCAAGCTTTCGGTATATTCAAAACATTAATAAGCTTTAGTTTTCTATTTATTTTGCACTTGATGGATAAAATAATGGGCATCACTAATGTACTTTGCCAAGCATTACAACGCAAACCTCAAGATATTTTGAATGCGATGAAATTAGTTTCAACAACAAAAATTCTTCTTCAAAATTTAAGATTGGTGCAATGGGATACATTTTCAAAGACTTAGTTAACTTTTTGTCATCGTCATGATATTGTAGTTCCTAATGTGATTTCTCCATATAAAGAGGGTACAAGTCATAGTTGTCAACAACGGGATGCCATCTTGTTTGAACATCATTATCATTATGACATTTTTAACTCTACGGTTGATTTCCAATTAATGGAGTTAGAAAATAGATTCAATGGTGCGGTGGTTGAACTTCTTACTCTTAGTTCATCCGTAGATCCTAGTGATTCCTTTAAGTCTTTTAATGCAGAAATTATATGCAAGCTTGCCGAGAAATTTCACTTTATGGATTTTAGTGGACAAGACATTCATGCTTTGCAATGTCAGTTGATGCATTATGAGTTTGATGTTAAAAGTGATCCTCGATTTAAAAATCTACCTACACTTGTTGGTCTATGTCGATTATTGTTAGTGAGGAGAAAGTTTGAAAACTATTATTTGATTGATAAGTTGATCCGTCTTGTGCTAACTCTTCTTGTCACTACCGCAACTACCGAAAGAGAATTTTCAGGTATGAAACATGTGAAAATTGCGATCCACAATGCTATGGGGGATGAATTTCTTGCTGATTGCATGTCTCTTTATTTAAGGCGTGATTTTGCTTGGAAGTTTGATTTGGATTCTGTAGTTAAGGAATTTGACTCTGCGAAGACCCGCCGTGCACAATTAAGCTAAATGTTATGTATTAAAAGTGAAATTTGAATTTAATTCTTATTATTTTGAATCTTTCCTTGCAATTATTGTTTTTTAGTAGCAATCGGAATTGCATTATAATTTAAAAAAACTTTAAAGTTAGCTCATCGTAGTCTTGATTCTTGGGTCCGCCCTTGAACACATGTAATAGTTCATCGTACTATGGACAATAAAGAGATGGAGAATACGAGAGGCCATTTTTGCATCTAAATAATCAATTTTAGATGGAAAATTTGCCAGTTTAAACCTCTTTTTAGAACTTATAACTAAAATAGGCCAGTATTCGAACTAATTACAAACTGAGATTAGTTTTTGTATACAAGTGTTATCTCTGATAATGCTAGTTCACATTTTCATTGTTTTATGTTAGCATTATCTCAGATAATGCCCAGAAGGGTATAAACACTTTCAGGCGTTTCTTTCTCTCTTCATTTCTACTTTACTTCCATTTTTTCCGTCGACGAAAAATTTCGCCCTCCTTTCAGATCTGGGCCAAAAATTGAATTTTTCCTTTCAATTTTACTTCCATGGCCTCCTCTTATTCTCTACCACCTCCTATTTGTAATTTTTCCTTCCTTTATTTATTAATTTTTTTAATTTCTGAAATTTAGGGGTTTAATGCTTAGGGATTTGCAGTCTAATCCATTATTTTGTGCAATAGATGTGTTTTTAAGTTCCTATAGTGTACAAGTTATAGTTTACATCAATAATTTCATGTTTTGTGGTTTAGTATGTGTGTTTAAAGTTAAATTAGTGAATAAGGTTCGACTTTTACTGCAGTTGTTTTCTTGGATAATGCTCTGTCAAATTGTTTACTGCAGGTGTTTTCATCTACTTTTCCGCTCGCTTTCATATTTCCTTTCAGTCTTGTGCTTTCCCAAAACTCAAGAAATGGAAACCTAGTTTTCATCATCTTCTCTACTTCAAAACCAACCAATTTGTGGTTAAGTATTTGTGATTAAGTTGTAAATCAGGTTAGATTTTACATTCAAGTTCTTTGATTTGATAGGTTAAAGTTTTTTTTTTTTTTTTTTTTGACTTTATTATTCTCTATACTTCTACAATGTAGCAATTACACCTTTGTTGTGGGTAAAAAAATGGATAATTCGGAAATTGATGATGAGACCTGGAATAAAATTTTCGATGAGTTTCAGAAAAATCAAATTGGTGGGGAGGTGGAAGTTGGTTTAACGAACAACTTTGCTTTTGTTCTTGAGAAACAACTTGCAGTTGTTCAGCAGGATCCGTAGATACGAAATTTAGACGACGCAATGATTGAGGTTCGTCCAAGACGGAGGTTACTGGGTAGAGTGATAGATACAATAATGTCGTATCGCAGCATACACACGCTTAATAGTTTACAACCTTCTCGAGTGTATTGTTATTGTGGTATAGAATGCGATATAGTTGTTAATAGAAATGACAAGAACGCAGGACGTCGTGTCTACCGTTGCGAATATTACGAGGATCATAAAATTCGTCCTGAACAAATTAAATGTTGCATTTTTTTTCAAATGGTTAAATCCTAAGATGTGTTCTAGAGGGGTTGAATACGCATTGAAGATACAAGCGGAGAACAAATGATTGCAGAAATAAAATTTAGAGTATCGGAATGCGTTGACGAATCGAGGATATAACTTTACAAAGTACATTCTTAGTGGATCCGGCGCTGCACCGAGTAATAGGATGTAACTGTAATATGCATGTATTGTAACTTTATTAATTATGAACTTTACGTAATGTGCTGAAGATTTATGTACCGACTTATGTTGTTTGGTTATAAATGTAACTCAAATGATTTATATTATACTGAAAAGTTACAAGTACTACAAAGATAATACAATTACATGAATTATGTAGCTTAAGTACAACGGGTCTTCTTATTACCAATAACCTCGTATTTACAACACCTGCTTTTTTTGAAGTCTGACCTTCATCGTTGTATCGAACATTTTGTTGGTAGCTTGTACCCGGTGGAAATCCTAAGGATGTAAAATTAAAGCTCGACAATACATTTCGATGAGCAACTCTATCATCAACATTTTGACATTCAATGTTATCATCCATGGGAGCAGTTTATTTTGCTACTTGAACCATTTTGCTTTTTAAAACATACAGCTCTATGGATTTGGTTGTTGCTGAAAACATTACATCCACATCATCATCATCGGCTATTTTAATGGCTTTCGATCCAGCATCTGTAGGCTAGTTACATACTAAATCAATGTCAAATTCATTGATTTAATCTTAGTCGATATATAAACTAAATCTTTCAACTGAACCAAGTCACATCCACGAAATACATTTGCAGGTTTATGCGTCCCTCCAACATATTTGCCAAAGTTATCATCGTCTATCACCAATTCACCATCATAATATGGTAGGAATACATTCAGGAACTATTCTACATACAAACCAGCAACGATTTAACTATCTATAACGAACTAAAAATTAAAAGGTCAATACACATACCTTCAACACAAGATGAGATGAATAACTTGTCGACTGATGATGAGATCTTCAAAAAAAGTATGATTCTAATATCGTATGCTAGTTATAGAATTAAGTGAAAACTTTTTTTCTTCAAATGAGGCTATGAAGTAATAAAGGAAGGAGGAAATGAGAAAGGGTGGAAGGGGTTTATTGGCTTTTGGGTGTTATCACAGATAACGCTTTCAAAAAAATTATAATAAAAAAAGGGCTCACAGGTTATCAACCTATACGCGTTATTTGGGATAACGCATTTAGGAAAAAAATTGAACTAGCGTTATCTTGGATAACGCTAGTACAAATAAAAGTGGACTATTTCTGTAATTAGTTTTGAAACTGGCTTATTCTTGTTATACGTTTTCAAAAATGGCCCAAATCAAAATAAATTCCATTTTAGATAGGTACATATAGAAGATAATCGATCTTCTTTACATGTAAATAATCAACTTTAGAGAGGCACACATACAAGATAACAGTAGCTTCTCACTTATTTGCCATTTAAAGGTTACAGTAATTAAAATGAACTGCTAATTACAAGTCACAGATGATAATCTAAGTGCATATTTATGATCCCCTTTAATTTACAAAAATCAACTACAATTTGACAGGCATGTAAATAAAAAGTTATTATTCCAGCATTTTGCAAGGATAAAAAAGAGTTAAAATACAAAAGTTCACTTCTTTGCCTTTTAAAGGATGCATTAATTAAAATCAACTGCTAATTACAAGCCATGCATAATAACTTATGTGTCTATTTATGACCCCATTTAATTTACAAAAATTAGTTACAAATTGATAAGCATGTAAACGATAAGTTATTATTCCAAAAACTTGCAAAGATAAAAAACTTAGAATACAACAGGTAATTAGCTCATTAAACTATAATTTAGTAGGAGAGGGAATGCGTTCACGTACCCTTTTCTCCTATATAAGGAATTGAGAAGAAAACATCAGAAAACAACAATCACTTTCCCTACCTCTTGTTGTGTCTCTGTCATACAAATCAATTTTGCATTCCTCCACCCTTTCTCACCATTCTTTCATACCTGGTACAATCTTATTACATTTTTTTCTTCTTCTAGTTTTACATTCAATGACAGCATTCAACTATGATCTTCTACCCTCACTCCTAGATGCAAATGTAATACTGTCATCGTTCGAGTTGCCCGGGTATGGGATTCCATCAAGTTGAGAACTAGAGAGGTCTTTATCTCACATTTCTAATTAATTAACTTGCAGATATATTTTAAATGTTATTTATCTCTCAAATCTTAAAATATTAACCAACAAAACCTAGTTCTTCCTTGATTGTAATGTCTTTACCATTATGCTATGTATTCTCGTATGTATTTTGGTTATTTATTTACAATGCTCCAACATTTTATCTCTACCTTCTGCTTTACTCCGATAAGGACGTCGTGGTTCAAACTTTTTTTCTGGTCAGACCGAAATACTTGTTTCTTTTCAACGAGTGAAAAATAGTCATTTTCCCTTGCACTATTTATTTATTATCATAACTTCCTATTTCCTTGCACCTTGCTAATAATATCTAAACCAAAGTGTACACACGTATTTAATCCAAAATAGCAATCATACACTCATTAAATGCTATATGTATTTCTGAAACTATCCTGCTAATAGGACATACAATATAATGCTATCATAGAAAACAAATTTCTTACCTTTTTCACAATCTGGTAGAAGAGAGAAAATTTTATCACCTCAGTGGATACGAAGTAATCAACGCAACTAAAGGTTTTCAAGTGGTCTCAAAAGACATTTAGATTAATGTCTTAGGTTGCACAAAGTTTGACGTGTCCGACAACTATATCCCAGTCAGCAAATGAGAAGCAGTGTTGTGGAATTGAAATCCCCTAGTCATCGAACACATCAAACTTTGTGCAACCCAAGATGTAACCTGAATGTCCTTTGAGACTGCTCGAAAACCCTTAATTCTGTTGATTAATTCATATCCGATAAGGTGGTAAAATTTTCCCTCTTCTACCAAACCAAGGAATAAGGTATGAAATTTATTACCTATGACAGCCTCCAATTGTATGCCTTATTGGCAGGATAGTTTCAGAAATTGATGTACCATTTAATGAGTGTATGATTGCTATTTTGGACTTATCCATGTTTAGACTTTGGTTTATATATTTTTAGAAAGATGCAAGGAAGTAGCAAGTTATGATAGTAAATAGTACTTGGGGAAATGGCCATTTTTCATTATTTGAAAAGAAACATGTTTTCCAGTCTGACCAGAAAGAAAGCTTGTACCATGGCGCCCTTTCTGATGTAAAGTGAAAGGTAGAAATAAAAGTTGGAGCACTATAAATGAAGTAACCAAAATATAGACGAAGAATGCGTAGTGTAATTGTAAAGACATTACAATGGAGGAAGGGTTAGATTTTGCTGGTTAATACTGTAAGATTTGAGGGACTAATAACATTTAAAATATACCTACAAGTCAATTAATTGGAAATTCAAGCCAAAAACCTCTCCAATCCTCATGTTGTTGCAATCCCATACCCGAGCAATTCGAACGGTGATTGTACAGCATTTGCATTCGAAAGTGATGGTAGAAAGGTCTGAGTTGAATGCTATCATTGATTGTAAGCCTAGAAGAAGAATAAAAAAATTGTAATAAGATTGTACCACGTATGAAAACATGGTGAGAAAGGGAGGAAATTAAAATTGATTTGTATGACAAAGACATGGCGCAAGGCATGGAAAGTGACTATTTTTTTCTGATGTTTGCTTTTCAATTCCTTATATAGGCGAAAATGGTATGTGCACGCATTTCTCCACCTACTAAATTGTAGTTATAATAGCTCATTACCTGTTGTATTCTATCTAAGTCTTTTTTTATTCTTGCATGTTTCTGGAATAATAACTTTTTATTTACATGCCTATCAATTTGTAACTAATTTTTGTAAGTTAAATGGGGTTATAAACAGACAAATAAATCATGATTCACAACTTGTAACTTAGCAGTTAATTTTAACCAATGCAACCTTTAAAAGGCAAAGAAGTAGGAATCTATTGTTATCCTCTATGCGTGCCTCTCTGTAATTGATTATTAAGGTCCAAGGATGACATCAGGTATCCTCCATTTCCTTGTCGTCTGTAGTACGAAGAACCATTGTGCTTTAAGCCTTTTTATCCTTGTAGGATGCTTGAATAATAAATTTCATTTACATGCCTATCAAATTATAACCGATTTTTGTAAATTAAATGGGGTCATAAACAAGAACTTAAATTATTATGCGTGGCTTTTAATCAGTAGTTAATTTTAAATAATGCAGCCCTTAAAAGGCAAAGAAGCGGGAATCTACCATTATATTTTATGTGTGCCTCTCTAAAGTTGATTATTTAGGTGTAAAGAAAACTTGTTATATTCTATGTGTGCCTCTCTAAAGTTGGTTATTTAGGTGTAAAAAAGACCTTTGGTATTCGCTGTTTCCTTATCGTCCATTGTATGATGAACTTGTTAGAGTTTCTATATACTTTAAGATTGTCGAATCATGAAATTCCATATTTGAATAGATGGCCCATACTGATTTAATCGAGAAGAAATCATAGAAAGTAAAATGAATTAGCGGAAGCCATACCTGAATCCATAGATGTTTACAAAGAGAAGATTAATCTAATTAAGACATGGTTTTGATTATCAAACCCGACACAAGCTTTAGATCTAAATCGATAGTTGCTTCTTTCATCAACTTAATCCATGAGCATTTGTTAAAGAGGATCGACTTGGTTTTGTATTTTCCAAATTGACACAAGTTCAGATGTAAATGTATTCTTCATAGGGGATAAAGTAAATACGCTGAAAACTTGTGTAATTTAGAGACAATAACCCCTAATTTATAAGAGTGTAATATTTTTAGTTCGGACCTTCAACAAACTGAGAAATATTCTGGTCTTTACGCATTCCTTTCATAATAGCTGAGTATTTTTTCCAATAAAAATTATTACTCTATTTGACCAGTTTAATTAGCATTCACACCTAAATAGCGCTACACATTATATTTAAATGTGTAACCCACATAATTGAAATATTCTAGCAATCTCCCCCTAGGCCACATATTTAATAATCTTAAATGTGTTTAACTTTATGAGCTCCAAATTCTGCTATTTATGCCATAGATTGTTTTCTGAAACAATCTCGTCCATTAACTATGCTGACAAAGGATCAAAGAGGCTTTCGATATTTTTAATGTAACTAAACCCATCAATAGTCACATATACCAACACAATCATATAATATAGATCAATCATGGATGCATAACATGAAATTACATGAGATGTGATCATTACATGTCTATTCCCAACTGGTCCAAGTTTAGTGAGATCAAAATGTTCAATATTTGAACAACTTAGAATGCAAATAATACTTTATTACTTTATTTCTGATCAGAAAAAGAACTTGATATATATAAATATAACCGAAGTATAGAGCAATGAGTCATACGACAATACCAAATACAAACTCACCCTGAACGAAAATATCCTTACATAAAAAATTACATCGATTGAGCTACGTGCTCATGAAAGACCAAAGGTGAAAATATTTTGGTAAGCAGATCCGCCATATTGGAGTTTATCAAAGTATACTCTATGAATTACAATATATGTTGCACGGTTCCCTTATTGGAAAATAATATATTCTTTACTGTCACAATGTTACTTGAATGGTGTTTCAATTCTTTAATGATAACCCACATTCTTGTGACACAATTTTACAATTATTTTCCATAGTTGGATGTCCTGTAATTAAATATAAACAATATTTCCATAGTAGTGGAAGCTATAAGTGTTTGCATGACACTTTCCTTATATAGTTCCACTTTATATTATCATTACCTTAAGTGGATCTTTTGCAGTAATGACATCCAAAAAAGAAAATCGAATCGTAGTTCTTAATGATCTCCAACTGATTCGATATTTTATCTATCAGCATATAACTTTTCTTTCGTTCCTTAAAGATACTTCATAAACAATTTGGTTACTAACATGTGATCCACTTTCAATATCAATAAGGTATATGTCAAATAATATACACGACACTCATATGTGCACATACTTTAGTATGCATTAGAATCCGTATTGCAAATGCATGAGGAATCATTTGAATTTCTTTAGTTTCAATGATGGTAGCAGTTATCTGTTTTGGTATGTAAAAAAAAAAAGAATCAACCGAATCACAGTTTACATACAAATCTTTTAAGCACTTATCTTCCTAATTAATTTGTAATAATACAAATATCACCCCATGAACAACAATGGTGTATATGAATCCCAAATACAAAAGATTAATCCATAAGTTGATTTTTTTTAAGTAGTTTCCGCAATGTCTACATAGAGAAACATGACTTTAATCTCTATCAGATAGTGCTCAAAAGTACATGGTGCAATATGCTCCAAAGTGATTCTAAAAAGTCATCTACTGAGTTCAAAAGAAACATTATTTAAAGAAAACAAATTTCCTTTTAAGAATATTGTTTACATAAAGTGCCTAATAAGATTCCATATTACCCACTTATTCCCTTTTGGTTTTGAGTAGTTATTCATAACCAATGATCTTGTTACTTAAGTTAGAGGGAAATTTCAAATCTTATTATCCATATAGATTTATATATGTTCGTATCTTAAATCCACATTTTAAATTAGTATCTCAAATGGATTGATGTAAGTCCATAGAATCATTTTTACCGATCCATTATTTATATTTATGGAAAAATAGAACATAATAATACAAATAGCATTTCTTCCCTTTGAAATGGATTCCCTTATTGATCTTGCATTTTGAGGTTGTTGTGTTTGTTTTCCTGAAACAGTTTACCTTAACTTAAAGGAAAATTTCTTAAGCATTGTCTTATTATGCTTCCTAATTTACTTCTTGTTAATGAAAGGATACAAACCGTATACATTATTGGAAGATGTAACTATAGCTGAATCAAAAACAATGTTTTCTTAAAAAATAGTGTTTCATACTTTATTGAAAATCTGTTTAATGCTGTTTAATTATAGTTCTTAATTCTTCTCTTTTTAATGAAATGAAACAAATCATACACATTATCCAAAGAAGTAACTGTAGTCGAACCATAGATGATTCTCTTTAAATACAACGACTATACTTTATTTCTCCCCCAAATTTAACATCCTTAAGAAATTGTTGCATTTCCTATTGTTAATTTTTTCTTTAATGTGGGTTCATAAAATTATACCTTTAAAGTTTCTCAGAATATCAAAAAAGTATTTTCCACCTTTTCGATATCTCAATCTACAATTCATTAATATGCTAGAACATATAATTATATCAGTCATTAGTAGACATAACATATATATTAGGCATTAGGAGCTTTAATTACATAAATGTTTGAATTTATTCATAAATCAACATTATTATTTCTTAATGAATGATAATAACCAATTTAGTTCATATTAGAAATAGAAAACCGAAATCTGTCTAAATGTCAACATAAAAAAACCAAATAAATTCAAACAATTCAACTGAAATCTCATTTATTACTTGAAAAAAAATCTAATATACTTTACCTTATATATCTGCATATTTCATTAAAGAAACAACTATAAATACATATGTATGTTATTTCATTTCTTCTAGATTCTTAACGACTTCATTATCTTCATTTATACTTTTGTGTACAACGCATGCCAAATGATTACTTCTAACATTATCATGCTTTATGCTTCTTATTCTTATCATAAACCGAAATAAACTCAATAACATAACAGTTTATTCTTAAATTATTATTTTACAATAATAATATTCTTAAAATACCTATTCTACCAAAAAATTAATAATAACTTAAATGCTTATAACTTTTGAAGCAAAAATTTTCTATATAGTACTCATTTATGTTTCTATTGCCGTGACTTTATGGAATCAAGCACAACAAATTGTGCTTGTTTCTCCTTATTGTTTCCATGAAGTGCTTTCCACTCTTAACAAATAACTTATCGAAATTAGTTATCCTTACATATAGCACATCCTTGAAAAACTTCTAAAATACTTTAACCATATAATCCTTATACTCTTGCTATTTGAATTATACTACCTTACAACAAGGTTTATAATATTAAAGAATATTCAACTGTAATAGGGCTAAATAAGATCCCCTTAAGTACAAGAACTAGATCATGAAGTCAAGAGAAGACAACGTGTTATAGATAGTCCCATAGAAGATGAGAATGTTATTATTGACAGACACTAAGTCAAGTTAGTTGAAAAATGAACAAATATAAAGACTGACTTTTTATGCTCATAGCCAAATTACATCCATAATAAATTCAAATAATTGGTTAGTCTTATATCAAGATGCCTAATACACATTAATATAAAGTCTTTGGACAATAATGTCAATTGCAAGTGGCATTCATGTTGTAAAACAATCAAACACCAACAATAAATTCAAGTCAAACAACAATCTTCCCTTGGGCCGATTAATTATTCGCTTGTAAAAAAACCTTTAGAATTGTCATGTATTTATTATCATACATGTGTAATTGATTCTTTCAAACATCAGCCTTCCTTTGGTCCGACTAATACTCGCATGAATCGCTAATCATAAATATCAAACATTTTCATGAACAACCCAAATAAGAGATGACACTTTGGTGATATGTTATTCCAATCAGATTACTATGAATATAGGATATTTACAGCTATAAAGAGACACCAAAATTATATTTGAACTTATTTATTACTGTATGTACAATGTACCTCAAGTGCTATAAAACACTAGAAAATGATTTACTCTATGTAACAGTTAATTTTTTTTATGAAACAAAACTCTTACTGTGGCATAAAATGTTTTAGTCATAGTTACACTAATTTTTTTTGTTTAGGCATGAAGACATATTCATGACATTCCCTTGATAAATATGATGCTATTCATCATAAATATATTACATAATAAATGTCACAAATTAATGCCAGAATTATTGCCACATAAAAATGACATATAAATGACACAGTAAATGTCATGTTAAATAACATTAGTGAACATAATAGCTATGGTGTATATCTGACCATAGTATTGCTACATAAAATGCTACTATTTCATTTTTTCTTTTGTTTATTATTGGAATACTTAACTAAGGCATAAATGATGCAGTTTAAATAAACAAACAACTATTGCTCCTTTTATTTTATGTTCACCGAAATATGAAAGTGCAACATATCTTCCACACGCACCATACATATAAAATATATGTGTCTATTAAACATAAATGGATAAAAAAAGTCTTTTCTTGTTCCTAATAGAGACAATCTGGTTTATTTAGTTTTCATAACCGAAGCATTTAATGCATTTATAAAAAATGCAATGGAACGTTATGTGGTCAAAAATGTAAACCAATATTGCAACAAATTGATTTAGTTACAAATACCTAAATCAAACAAATAATGTAATTTCTTCTCAGATCTAGGTGTGCATAAATATCTCAAAAGAAGCATACAAGATTCAAAACTTCTAAAATATACCGAATACTATATATATATAATGTATGTCCAAATTACTTAAATCAAGAAGTCAAATTCATATTTTCATGCATAAATGGTTCTAGATTATTCAAAACATTGTATACCATCAATAAACAATAGAGAAAAACAGCTATACATAACACATTCAAAATGTTCTTTCATATTAAAATTCATAACTAATTCAGAATAATATGCAATAACTTGTGATGTTATAACTAACAAAATTTCTCCAAATTTAGAGTTCCATATTATTTTCTAAAAAAAATTAATGACTTTAAAATTTTAATCATTTAGATCTATCTTTCGAAACCAAAAGAGTTCACAAATCTATCTCTAATTGTTGATATCAAAAAAGATATTAAATCAAATCCAAATCTTCACCAAAAAAAGGTAATTTTTCCATTGAAATCTATAATGGGTGACTTCAATATCACTTGTTGGAATTTCTATATACTTTAAGATTGACAAATTATGAAATTACATATTTGAATAGATGATCCATATTGATTTAAATGACAAGAAATCAGATAAAGTAAAATGAATTAGCGAAAGCCAAACCTGGATCCATAGATGTTTACAGAGAGAAGATTAATCTAAATAAGACATTGTTTTGATTATCAAATCTGACACAAGATTTATATCTGAAACGATAGTTGCAGTTTTCATCAACTAAATCCATGAGCGTTTGTTAAAGAGGATCACCTTGGTTTTGGATCTTCCAAATTGACACAAATTCAAATGTAAACGTATTTCTTCAAAGGGAATAAGGATAATAAGCTGAAAACATGTGTAATTTAGGGACCATAATCCCTAATTATAACAATGTAATATTTTCAGTTCGACCCTTGAATAAACTGAAAAACATTCCGGCCTCTATGTATTCCTTCCATAATAGCCGAATATTTATGCCAATAAATATTATTATCCTATTTGGCCACTTTAATTGGTATTCACACCTAAATAGCGCTGCACATTATATCTAAATGTGTCGCCCGCATAATTGAAATGTTTTAACAGAACCGTTACATATATTTTCCATTTAATTGGTAGTAGTTATATGTAATCTATTTTGAATGTGACAAGTCACAAAACTATTATGTAACTGGTGTGTGGAATGACAAAACACAAATCGTATTCAATTTTGACTTACTGTGATCCATCCAAAGCTAAGAGAAAAAACATAATTGAAAATGCTACGTCATTAACAACGAATTGCAAGAAGATAAAGAATCCAATGATATATTTGATTGTGATGGCCACTATTCAAAATCAGAATTTCAAGTTATAGTAAATAAACATACATGGGTAGCGATGCAAATATGAGCAGAAAGAATAATTAGAATCCCAAATCATGTATAGCTAATTTATATAGTTAAAAAACCGCTTATAAGAACGTACATAGCTAGGAAGTATTTTATGTGTAGACCAATTATAAACTACATACAAAGAAAGCAAACTCATGTTGACACGTTGTCAGTGATATACGACCGCATTTGTATGAATTTTTCACACTAAAACTGCTAACTAAAATCTATAACTTTAAGACAATATAAACATGGTAATATGGCATTAATGAAAGATTTTTTTTTCGTATTTAGTTGTAAACATATTAGACTTTTTGACTTATTTCCGAACTAATTACAAAACCATACTTTGTTGGTCAGCTCAGTATTGAGTTGGGTAGAATGCATTGTCCCTATTTGAAATGGCTTTGGTGTAATTCTTTTTTATTTTACATTGACGTTATTTCGAATAGAGCTATTGTCAGTGATATAACGCTACAGTGGGAAAGATTTTGACTTTTGTGGTATTACTATTGAATACAAAATACTAATCATTTGTGCTTGTGAATAACTATTATATTAATTTATGTTATATATCCTTTGCCTTTACATTTTTTTATTACCTTACATTTGATTTTTTGATGTTAAGTAGCCTTTGCGTTCTTTACACGACATGTGCATCCATATTTAATTATTTCTTGAAATTTTCTAAAGATGTTCAAAAGATAGTAATTAAACTTTTGGTTGAAATCTTGAAGCCCTCTTAGTAGAGACAAAAAATAATAAAATTTCCTTATAATAACCAATGCTTGATTTAGAAACTCTATGCACATGGTTGAGGTTTCCTTATTTTTGCATACGAAACCATTAAAATAACACTGAGGATGATATTTTTTGTACTTAATGTTTAGTCTTTGTTTTTTCTCAGAAATATCATTATAATAAGGTAATTTTTGTTCTAATCCACAATTTTAGTAAGTTAATCCACCCTATAAAATAAGATCACCGACTTCTACTAAAGTTTAAATTTTAATCAGTATATCCACCTTAAAAACGTACATTTTTTCTTCTTCTTTTTGTTTTGCGTCGTATTTTTGTTTCTAAAATCCTACACCTAAATCCAAGTTTAAGTGGAGTAATTCAACGTAATAACAGTAAGTATTTGTTTATTTTTTGTATGAAGTTGATTAATTGTTTTTTTTAATACCACCAACATCACATAGAATTGTTGTTAGCTATTTACTGAAATCTTGAAAAATTGATAGAAACGGATCTGGTTTCCTTCTTTTGTATATGTTTGATGCATTCGATTGTCTATTAGAATGAGGCGTTTTGTAATGTCATGGTAAAATAAGAAGCACAAAAATTGATTGTAAGAAATATGATAGGGTGAAATCTTTAAGTTAATCCACTTGTGGATTAACTTACAAAATAGTTGTGGATTAACTTATTAAAGTAAAATGGTGAATTAACTTATTAAAATTGTGGGTTAAAATAAAAATTACCTTATAATAATTGTCATAGGCATTTTCCAGGCCACTGTTATAACGCCACTAGAAAACATTTTTCTTCTTTGAACAAAATAAATTGTCAAATTGCTATATAATACACTCATGAAAAAATTGGATTAAAATATGTTTTCCTCTTCTAGAATCTCTAAAAAATATTGGTTTATCAATGTGTTTTCTGACAAGGGAAGTTAGCCTGATGAACTTTATCTACTTTTTGCCAGTACAGCT
Source organism: Allium sativum (assembly GCA_030737875.1). Lineage (NCBI taxonomy): Eukaryota > Viridiplantae > Streptophyta > Magnoliopsida > Asparagales > Amaryllidaceae > Allium > Allium sativum. Next base: position 472,204,271 of record CM060923.1, on the reverse strand, counting down.
GATGTTTTCTACATATCAACAACGACGACAAGCTTTAAATCGTGAGCGTTGACCCATTGCATGAACAATGATGTACCTACAACTTCTATATATGTAGAATCTCAAGGATAACATGCTATACAAAAAATATATCATGATCCATTTTACTGAACAATTACACGCCATAGATAGTATATTGAGTCGTTACATAAACATGAACTATCAATTGAAGAATTTTAAGTTTCATCAAAGCTTGATCCATCTCAGCCTGGTTTAACCCCTAAAATTAGGGGTGGGCGCGATTCGGTTCGGTGTGGTTTGAAGCTCAAACCGCTTCCGCACTACATCAAACGGTTGATCAAAAATACAAACCATTATACTAACCGTTCAAACGGTTCGATTTTGGTTCGGTTTCGATGTAATACGGTTCGGTTTTGGTTCGGTTCGGTTTGAACCCATATTAAATATGAAACAAGAAAATTACTTTCATCAACAAATAATTTACGATTTTATGACGTTGTGTCATCTGAAGGTTAAAGCACATAGTGTTATCTTTAATTAATATAACTATATAATACATTGAAAATAGAATATATAGCGTTAAATTAAAAGTTAGATAGGAATTTGTTAACTTTTTTTTATCGTAATATTGTCGGTGTAGCTGTGCGGTTCGGTTCGGTTTAATACGGTTTGGTAAAAGTTCAAACCGCAACCGAACTATATCATGCGAGGCGGTTCGGTTTGGGTTGTTTGCTTTAGAGAGAGAATCAGTGTGGTTTTCCGCACCGTTTTTGCGGTTCGGTCTGGACGGTTTCCGCATTGCGGTGCGGTTTATGCTCACCCCTACCTAAAATGACCACTGCATGGATCTCGTGGTATGCTTAACGTATGTTGCGCTCTACTACTTCTTATCCCCTATCGACCAACATCAGTAATTCTTGCCTTCAAGACTATGTAACATTTTGCCTTCAAGCCTATGTAACATTTGCAAACTCATGCCTCTCCAAATCTTTCTGACCTATATGATCACATATAACTTAACTCTCCAAGAACTGTCAATTTTACCAAGTTTTTCTCACGTCGGTGATCATGTTAATCATGATCCTAAGTAGTTATACTATGCAAGCTAAATAGTTGTACTATGCAAGCTAAATGTGCAATAAATTAAAAGTTGCCACTGTGCAAGTTAAATATGCAATGATATATATAATTAAAAAAAATAAACAGAAGAATAGAAGTTAATAAATGGTACATTATAAAAAATCAGAAAAAATATGTGCACAATGCGCGTTTGAATTTGAAAGTAACAAAAGATTACTAATGTTAACATGTTTACAGACTTAACCAATTAATAAAATAGGAAAACATCTGTGTGATAGAAAATAATTAATATTGAAATGGAAACATTTCCTTTGAATTTACAATGCACGTCATAAAGGACAATAAAAGAGGAATAATGGACATATTGTTAAAATTTGAAAGCATAATTAATTTTGGATTGTGAATACATACATATAGATATATTTAAAAAAAATATTTAAAAAAAGTACAAAACAAAATCGAAAAATAAATGCTTGTCATAAATGGTATAAAACGACGAAATAAAAGCAAGAATAAATGATGCTAATTAAGTAACGTTTCAATTTAATTTGAATATGCGCATATTATAGTGCACATTTGAAATCAGAATTAAACGCATGTTAAAAATGGTAAGAGATTGAATAAAACTGGGAATGAGAGTAAACGTTAAAAATAATATTCACGAAATTAAAAGAATTAAACACGCAAGAATTTAAAAAGGAAGAAAAATGGATGCATGCATTGATTACGGATTCGAAATTTAAATGCATGTTAAAAATAGAAATAAAATTTAGAAAATTATTGAAAATAGTTGAAAAGTTATAAAACATTAATAATACATGCAAATACAATCGCAATACGACTTGAATATACGATTTCAAAAATCGTATATAGGTCGACCCATGCCTGAAGTTGGTCGACCTAGAGGCCGACACACTTCAGAGTTGGCTCCACCTAGGGGTCGATCCAAGTAAACCGTGGGTCGACCCATTTCAAGCTATTTTATCGTGTGTTTTGTTTGTGTGAGCAGCTCAGAATTAGTTCTTTTAAATCGGACAGACGTGATTCTTCTGGGCAGCCATAAATAACCTGCAGGGCTTAGCTTTTAACTCATATTTTCTTAGAAGGCGCTAGAGCTTTGCCTTTCTTTTCTCCTCCAAACTCTTTAGAAACAAATTATATTTTAGAATTAGGATTTCTGATCCAAGAGTTGGAGGAAATATAGCAAATTGAAGATGTAGACGCCTAGATTCCATGGAATTGTAAATTTATATTAAAAAGTAAACAAAAAGAACGCAGATCCAAATCAAATCCAAACATAGAGCGCAAATCTTATATTAGTGGATCTAAATTATATTTTCTTATAATAGTATATTATATTGTTTAATTCCTAAAAAATTTATAATATGTTCTCTTCTTCCTCTTTTACCACTTTTTTGCGTCGGAACATATATATATATATATATATATATATATATATATATATATTGTTGAATTTTGGTTATGTGCAAAATATACATGAACTTGAAATGTTGGCATATATATTTGAATTGTGTACCTAATTTATTCAACCGATTATAATCCTTTTTGTTTGCAAGTAAGTTGGAAAACATAATTTAATTGGAATTATGAACAAAAGAGAATTTGATAATTGCGGTCGTGACAAAATTAATATTGTAGATAGAAAATTAGCAGTTAAATGGTAAGTCTGAAAACTTCTATGTTAGTTGAAAAGATTTCCTTTTAAATTTAGAATGAAATGAATATAGAAAATGTTGGAACTGAAAAGGAGGCATAACCTAATTGTATCCAAATTTACTGTAATTATGAAAAAAGGGAAAAATAAGTTGAAAACATGAATTAATGTATAGCAATTAAAATAGAAAGTCAGAAATAGCCTAGATTGATTGGTTGGGAAAAATGGAGTACATTTTCATAGTTTAGTTTGAAAAAGAAGTTGAAAACATAATTGCAAGTTTAAAAATAAATAAAGGCGTGGATTAGTGCGAAACAGGAATTTGCCTTATTACGCACTATTCAATAGCCTAAAATAATAATAAGTAAAAGAGATGTTTTGCAATGATGTGTGTCTATGATGGTCTTTACCTTAATATATGGAAATAGATTTTATATAATTTTGGTAACCAGTCAATTGAGAATTCACCTAACTTCCTAAAAGAATAAATTGTAAAGATAGAAAAAGAAAAGGTAACATAAGTGAAGAGGTTACAAAAAGATGAAGGCTTAATGTAAACTTATAACTGGAATATAAGAAGCACAGTTCGGTGGGAATAATATATAAGAAAGATTATAACATAAAGATTATAATTTGGAAGGTGAAAAGGAAGAAATAAAGCTCGTTGTAAATAAATAGGAGTTTCGCAATTAAGTTTGATAAGCTTAAAGATATCATATGTTAGCCTTGCGATTAGGTGGTTCTATGGTAACCAGTAAAGTTGATTTATAAATAAATAATATTTGATTAAATTAATGAATATTGTGAATCAACAAAAAAGAAAAAAGTGAAACGCATAATGATAAATTAGACTTAGGGTCTAATTAATATAACTATATGCATTTGGACTAGTCTGTGGGGATGAAGAGCCCAACGAGGCACATCATTATAGGTGTTCGTAGACGCGGTGGGAGCACGCCCAGCTTATTCGACGAAACTAGAAGGAAGTGCAAGACTTCGATAGGACATAAGGATACTCCATAATTGCCCTTTCCGGGAGGCTTAACAAAGCTATACCCACACATGCATGGTCTGGATGATACCATCTGATGAGTATGTCTTAGCTACATCTATCGTTGTGGGTGCCTAAAGACTAATTGAGATAACTTCTAGGATGATTCGATAGCAAACTCAAGGTAGGAGGCATCATGGTCAGGAATCAACAAAGGATAGTAGGTCGTTGGACACCTGTCATCGTTAGTCGGAATGATAACAGTAAAGGCTGAAGCTAAACCAAGGGCCCAATGATATTTACTATTGGGTCAATGGATGAGGGACCACATGGATGTTTAGGTTGGTTGTTATTGCGGTCACTTATCTCTTTGAAAGGTATTTCATTAGTTAGGGGGTTGGGTGGGACCATAACCACCGAAAGAGACAGAACAATATTCGATATCTGTATTGTGGGCCTAACAAAGTCGTTCTTGACAGATATAGAAAGCCCCGACCGAGTTCCGTGAAAGAACTCAGCTTTTGGTCACCTTAAGGCACAAATGTAGGAGCCTATTTGTGTTCATAACAAAACTCACTTTTGTGGCATAGCGATGGAGACATAGTGCCCTTTCACAGCATGGTAAAGTACGCTTTCATAGCGTGGTAATGGAGGTCTTGTATGTTTTCATAGTACGACGATGGAGACCACTCAAGGAGGGTACCATATGGGAGTATCTTGATATATTAGGTATATAATTACATACATATGATTTATTAGGTTAATATACTTAGGAGTAGATAGATACGATTTACGTGTGAAATCGGAAGTGTAATGTGTAATAAACCAAATAAATTAATAAAGGTAAAACAATGATAGAACGATATATGTTGTGTTATTTATAGAAAGTATAATTTGTCTATTTATCAGAAATTTTGTTCGGACTCCCTCCTAAGAATAAACTATCAGGTTAGACAGGTGGAAGAGATTATACAGCTTAGAGACACTTATTAGATAGTGTCACTTTTTAGGTATGTATTTACTTACTATTATATTTTATTCGTTCCACTGTGAGATATTTTGTTGTGAGACCTAGTATATTTTATCTTTGTCTTTTGGCAGGATACCAGACAAACCAACTCGGATTTTGGTGGAGTAGAATTTTTAGCATTTTGCAAAATATTCGGACCTGTTAAAATTTTGATTGTTATAGGAAGTTCCTTCAGAAATCAAATGTGATGCCTCGACTTTCAGGTTTGGTGCTATCGTTGGGCAACACATCAACAAAATCCTTCTTGTTATATGCTAGCTAATATGACATTTAATGAAACTCAGCTTAACTACACAACCACTAAAAGGCTTTTGGCTGTAATGTTCGCTTTCAGGAAGTTTCAATCCTATGTGACCGGCTCTCACATCACAATTTATACCTACTATTTAGCTTTTACGTACATTTTCGCTAAAAAGGATGCTGAGTCACTCTTAATTCGATTTATCCTTTTACTTCAAGAATTTGATCTTACAATTAAATATTAAAAAAGACCTGATAACGTCATAGTCGATCGCTTGTCTCGTCTTCCAACTAAGGCTGTATTTTTTTTACGAATGTCCGACGTTCGATTGTGTCCGTGACCCAAATATGTCTGTCCAAGTCCGTCTAGTTCTTATTTAGGACACAAGTTAGGACAACAGAATTTATATGATAAAAAATCACGTCCAGTCGTTTTCATTTGAATTCATCCAAATTCCTTGTAAGTCAGCATACAGTTGTGAGAAAATCTACTAAAAACTATAAAATGTGATATAAATAGCCATGTCTGACTGGATTCGTTCGTGTCTGAAAAATATGTGTCCATGTTCGAATAATTTTATTTATGGCACTAATTAGGACAACAAAATTTGTCCGAGAAAAGATTTTGTTTGGTCCGTGTTCAATCCCCTTTTTTTAGGACATAAACTAAAAACACCTCTGTCTAGTTCGGTTTGACCGATTTACATCTTTTTTCTAAATGTAAATCTTCTTTGTTGATCAATGAAAACTTTCTTGAACTTTCCTGATGACAAAGACCAATAAGTTATGCATTTGAAAGTATTTTCATTAGTTATGCCCCCAGTTCAGGGGTAATGGTCATTGGTTCGCCTACATAGTGAACTATTTAGTCACTAAACAAACACTATCGTTTTGGTCCAAGGAGCGTAACTACAAATTTCTATCCTAAGTGAAGTATTTTTACGGGCATGCTCCTTACTTGTTTAAGTACTTTCCTGACCAAACAGTTCATAATGCATTCGTGAGAGTGAAATTAGGAGTGCTTTATCATCCTGTCATTGTCAATTGTGAAGGGGACATTTTGATCCTAGGAAACCACTGAAAAGTTGCTTCAATGTGGATTTTATTGGCCAACTCTTTTCAAAGACGCATTTGAATTTTGTAAATCATGCAATCATTGCCAAATGATTTGCAAAATTTCTCATTGAAACATGATGCATCTTAGCTTTATCCTTACGATCAAAATCTTTGATGCAAAAGGAATCAATTTTATGGCCCCATTTCCCAACTCCTTTAGAAACTTGTATATTCTTCTTGCTATCACTACGTTTCCAAAAGGGTAGTGTAGTTCCATGTAAAATCAGTGATCATAAAATTACTATGAAATTTTTAAAGAAAACATCTTTCCGAGATTTGGCACATGCCGCCCAATAACAAGCTATAATAGAACTGATTTCTTTAACCAGTCTTTTGAAACATTGATAAAAAAATTCTCGATAACCCATAATTTATCCACTCAATATCATCCTCAAACATCAAGACAAGTTGAACTTTCAAATCAATAAATAAAATAAATCTTGGAGAAAACTTTCAATAAAAAATCGAAAGGAATGGTCATAGAAATTAATTGATGCACTTTTGGCTTGCCATACCACTTTCAAAACAACATATGTAATGTCCCTTTTTTGTTTAATTTATGGTAAAGCTTGTTATTTACCTGTTGAACTTGAACATAAAGCACTTCATGCAATAAAGAAGTTAAACTTTGATCTTGAACAAGTTGGCAAAAACCAAAATTACAACTCAATGAGTTAGAAGGAATTAGGAATGATGCATATGAAAACTCTAAAATTTACAAGGAAAAAACTGAAAATTTCCATGATAAGTCAACCCTAAGAAAAACAATTTTTCCAAACCAAAAAGTTCAGTTTATGACCCACGACTTCATTTATTCCGTGAGAAGTTAAAATTGAGATGGATCGGACCTTATGTTGTTCAAAGTATTTTTCCACATGGTGCCTAGAGATACTAAACCCTAGGGACGGACCGATTTTCAAAGTTAATGGTCAGAGTCTAAAATCATTCTTGGAACTTCCCAATGATTAAGAGCAAGAGCTCATGGTTCTTCATGAGTGATGCTAGGTCTAGTAACAAAATTTAACCCTTCTTTGTAAATATGTAGATATTTTTCTCTTACTTACTCATTATGTCGTGAATTGACTATGGGGTCACATTCAAAATCAAATGTGGAGGGAAGTCTCATTTTCATTTTATTTTGCATAGTTTTGGTTTATATTTTATTCTTTCCTTTAAAAAATTGCAATTTGTTTTATTTTTAAAAAGGCATGATGGAGTAAGCATATGATTTTAGTTGTTAAATTAATTAGAAAATTACTTTTCTTAATGGATAACAAAAGAAAAGTTTGAATTATGAGCAGCTGTAGCGTAACTGGTATGTAGGAATATTTGTAGGTGATGATCACGAGGTGCTTTTTAAATTGTAATCTTCGATTAAAAGAGTGGTTGATTTAAAGTACTTGCATAACATTTTTGAACTATTAAGTTAATATGTGCTAAGATATTCTCACTTAACACTCTCTATCTCTCTATTTTAGAAAAAGAAAAAAATGTATATGTATATATCGTTTAATGGTATAATAAAGCCTAGAGTCCTGATGGTTATGTATTCACTCTCATTTTAAAGTCCTTGTGGTTATGTATTTGTGAATAACATTAACCTCTCTTGTATGTTCTTGCATTCTCATTAAAAGTCCTCATGGTTATGTATGGATGAAACTCATATAAGGGAAGAATAAAAGTCTAAGTACTTTCCTGATCTCCTTTAAAAGTCCTCATGGTTATGCATGGTTAGAAAATAATTGATAATTTCCTCGGTTTACCTGAAATAGGCGTGTATTAATGTTAATAATTTTTGTAAATAATAGTGAGAGAGTAAGAAATTGAAATCCAAGCTCTATCTTCACTTATTTGATATAACTTGTTATTCAAAAGGAAATAAAAATGCCACTTTGCAAACATTGATAATCAATTATGGAATTCATTTCATGATTGCACTATGTTTCCAATTGAAGTAACTAGCCAGACTAGAGGAAATTGTAAAGATATCTTAGCTTTTATTTGGAGTTTTGATAAGAAAATAATTGAAATTTCATGGTGATGGCCTAAACTTTTATCTAGCTTACTAATGTTAATCTCTCTTTGTAAATTTTGTTTTTGAAAAGTAGCATTCGTTTTGAAAACAAACTTGCATTTAAGAACATTTTGCATTGCATTTGGATTTTGTAGGTAGTATCCTCTGAAAATCCCCATGAGACAATGCTCATCCTACTGGGGACACCTAGAGGTTTAACGGCTTGTTGCATACGCTCAGATGTAATCATGCTTCCTACGAAAGTGCATTTATCTTCGTGATTTTCCTTTATTTGAGGACGAATAAAAAGATAAGTATAAGGGTATTCGATATGCACATAAGTGGGCATATTTATACTGGCATATTTAATATATTTGATTAAATAAATGAACATATTATGGCATTTACTTGATTAAACCACGATTTGATTGTTTTCAAATCATTATTTATTTATGGGGTAAAATGGTCACTTGTTCATATGCTAATTTTTGATTAAAATTTTTGGTAAAGCCAACCGGTTTTTTAAAGTAGACCGTGCCACTTTCAATATAACTAGTAATGATTACATGAAAATATAGATGATAGGTAGTTGGCCTATCAGCTACATGCGATTTTGAAGTGGACCGACCACCATATCTAATAGGATTACAGAACTAGAGTCGTGCAGAATTGCACGAACTACAAAAAATACATTCTACAAAGTAGAGAATACAAAATTGTTTACAAGATACAAAATTAACCAAGTGCAGAACCAAATATAAAAAGTACAAAGCAAGGACCAAGTAGCATTAAGTAGTATAACTGTAAATTCATGTAGAGGAGGCCATGACCATAGCACACAAGAATAGAAAAGACGATAGCTTCAAACAGTAGCGGCCAGCCTTGTTTCTTGAGCTCCGCAAACATGCACTAGTTCCAATGTGCGCACAGGTGGCATGGTAAGAACTAACATTGTGGCTAAAATGATAAAAGTCGTGGGAGTAGAAGGATTCAAGGATAACCAAAACAGGCAGCAAGCTCGAGATCCAAAGCTTCACCAATGCCACTGCATACTGGTGACCAGCATAAGCAAAGCCGGAACGCCACAATATACAACTCACCGCTACAACAACAGTAACGTACTTGCTCAGCCAAAAAATACAAACCAAAAGAAGGACGACAAGGATCAACGCGTTAGCGTCTCATGTTATGTTGTGATTCACTGATGATGATCCTCCCGTACAAAAAATAGATATACCGCTATCAGTCGTCTTGTTCGTGAAAAGAGCAAAGTACAAATATATACCAAAAAAATGAGCTGCAAACTCCATGTTAACAACCAAACACGCCAAATAACAATAGAAACCAAGATTCCCAGATTCAACGTCGAGAAACTACCAACAAGACACAAACTTGGTTATCACTAAATACCCAAAACCACAATTTTTCCTCTCACAGAAGTGAAGAAACAAATAAAGGAAATAGGCATTGCTGCTCGCCAAAAGTTCTACATTACTAGTCGGAAACCAACCATTATTGTCACCATCAGTCGAATAACGAGCTTCAGGAAAACCTAGAAGTTCATGGTTGCCTGTGATAGTCACCAACAACAGTTAGATTCGACGATAGAGCGAGATCCAGTGGGATCTGAGGATTTGAGATGAGATTGAGGATATCTGGAAGATGTAGTTCAAAATCGATTTCGTGGGGTAGCTTAGATCTAGAATCGAGAATAGGTTACTGAAAAAAGGCTCACGCATGTCGAAAGCATAGTTGGGTAGAGAAAAGTTAGAGGAGACGAAAGGAAAGAATTGAGAGGAGAAGAAGAAGTGATTTCGACATAAATGGTAACTATGTCGCCATCAATGTGTTTTTCAGTAACGAAGCTCGTCGCTGTATTATTGTTCAAATCCACTATTGAATTTTTGATAAAATTTATTTGTTCCTTTAAATTTTTGTTGTTGTAGGAGACGAAAAGAAAACATGAAGAACGTCTATGATATGCATGCACAGATGAAAATATACAAAGAGAAGAGGAAATAATTTATCTCATGGATAATGGGAAACCCATTTACCCACCAAACCCTCTTTCCTTAAGGCTACGATTAGCAGATAAGGAAAAGATAATGGAGATTAAAGTGTCATGCATATTGAATGACAGATTATTTACTAATGATAAGAAGCTTCTACCCATGAAGATGGTTTTCTGGGTAGTTCCAAAAAAAAAAAGGATTAGAGTTTAGTCATGTTTAAATACCCTTATGGTTCATGTAGAAAAAACTTTGACTTTTGATCATTATCTATATATGCAAATGTAAGATCAAGTGAAATAAAATTAACCTCTTAAGCCTTATTTTTTATGCCCTCTTTTGTTTTCATTTCTATTTACATGCCTTTTGTTATTGTTAGTATATCAGATTTACTTCCATGTAAATATTTTAGCCTTCTTATTGTGCAATTTATTTAGTAGTCAATCTTCTTTCTTTGTTTACTCTCTACTTCTTTTGTTTTTCAATATTGAAATCTCTATATGTTGAAATGATAAAATAAATGCGAAGTTAAATCCCTACAATTTAGGGGTAATGAAGCTTTCCCTTATTTATAGAATCAACATAATTGAATATTTATGATCTCTTTTGTGCTTTATAAGAATAGATGTGTACGTTTATTTGTGTTTCATGTTGCATTTGCTAGCCTATTTTGTTCATAACAAATAGGCTATGCTTATCTTATGAATGACAAATTGCCTCCTCATCTAAAATATGATGATGGCAATGAAATGAAGTTCTAATCAAAATTTGATGATCTATGTGACTAATTGATAGAAAATAGATCATGCTTAAACAAGATTTTTGATTCATTTTCCATAACATGTTTCATGAATGCGAAAAAAGTAGTGATTAAATGTGTATAGTAGTTTGATTGCTTACTTTGCATTAAATAATAAAAAAACAGGCAATGCTTTTGATATTTACATTACTAATCTTATTTAGATTTAAAAAAGATCATCATTCGATTTTATGTTGATCTATGTGAAAGAAGAGGAATGTGGATTTGCCTATAGATTGGCTTTTAACTACATATTGTCTCAACTTTTTATTACTTTAGTTCTAATTTTTAGCTAATCACAATCTAAAATTGGTTTAATTTGATTGAGTAAGATTTTTAAAATAAACTCATACACTAGATCGATTCGTACTTGCCATGTGCTGAAATTGTATGCCATGCGTTTGCTGCTGTTATTTCGATATTTAATTGATGAATTTCTAATCGATAGAAATTTCGTGAAGTGCACCTCAATAGCACCATTAAATTTTCTTATGGATCATACTAAAGAAGACAAGTGTAAATCATAATTAGAAATAAATTCCACACTATCAAATTTTGTTAAGGAGTATATAAAGTAAAAAAGTTGAAACTTGTAGTAAATAATAGATCACATTAAGTGCAACTTAAAAGAATCACCAAAAAATGGTTATGGATTGTGTAAAAGGAAAGAACCCTAAAATCATATTAAATGGTAAAACTCGTCAAACATGTCTTAAAAACACTGGTCATACATAATAAAAGTGCTATAAAACCCGGATATGTGTAATATAATATAATCCATCATATGCATCTCAAAGTACCCTAAAAAATTGATTATGTTTTGTATAAAATGTAAAAAGCAAAAAATGACATCAAATGGGAAAATCCATCAAGTGTATCTCAAAAACACTACCAAATTGGCTAGACGTAATAAAAGTAGCAAAGCTCATTCTCATACAAAGCAATAAAATCCATCAAATGTGTAATGACTCATATTTTTGAATCATCAAAGTTGTCTATTTAATTTATTTAAATGTCCTAACTTGAATTTAAATTATATTAAATTTCATATTTCATTTTCTCACTTGATTTTTGATATCTTATTTTGAATTTAATTTGTAGAATATTTCCATAAATTTTAATTTGGAAACTAGTTGATTTTTTTGAGTTTAGCATTTTCAAAGTTTAATATAATAAGTAAACGTGTTCATTTTATTATTGTCTTATGATCGTGGCCCATTGTTATGCACAATAGTATTTTAAATTCTATCAATTGCAGTTCATACACGGGTATGATATTGTGTTAGTCGTATAGGAGTGAAGGGGAATGGAGAAACTGAACGGGTTGTGAGGAGTATTCGTATATGGACGATTTTCTAAAAAAGTTATTCAACACAACTCGAATTGAGTTTGCAAAAGAGTTTAAGCAAATACTTTCCCATGTTACAACAAAGCACAAAGGAAAATTGCAGTTAGTAATTCTGAATTCCTTTTAAAGAACTTCTCTATAGTGGAGAGTGGTGTATGTTTGGTAGGTAGATGGTGAAATACATATAGAAGACCAGGTGTCCTTTCATATAGTCGCGACTGTTGAAAACGAGAAATTGTATTATTTCAAATTTCAAAATCAAAAAAACAGTAGTCATGTCAAATTGAAATAGTCATGATCATTGCAACAACCAAGACACCACTCAAAAACTAAGGCTGTGTGGATGCCTTCGACGTGCATGATAAGTGCATTTGGAAATTCATGCGCTTTCCCGACCTAGCCCACGCTACCCATTTCTTGTCACTAATTCAAATAATAAGTATGTTACCTATTTTTATATAATCCCTATACATGATATAACCTTAGGGGATGTGGGACTAAGATCAAATTGATTTTTCTCTTTAAACAATGAAGTGCCCAACAATCCTCCATTTCAATTATACAATTGCTCCTTTTAATTTTATCTTAGTCTCAAGATTGTGCCAGATCTCAAATACTTCAATATCACATGGATATGAGGAGGTGTTTACGACTTTTACCTTTAATTAATATAAATATGTTAAGGTTTTATCAAAGTAATATACAGTCCTGGATTTTAACATATTATGCTTTATAATAATACGGGACATATTAAATACAAGTGATATTTATACACTAAAATAATTTCTCGATTTTTCTTAGCACCATTATAACCATGTGATTTCTTCGGGTTTTCGTGAATGATCCAAAGAGTAAATCAAAAAACTCTCGTGTAAAGCGGCACCGCTCCTGCAAGGCATTGTATATGCTCTTACTACTTAGACACTTGTTATATTCATTTAGGGTGTTTTTTAACCTCCTAACCATAGTGTGTTTTATGCTAATTTAGTCTTGGTAGTGACATAATATGATTGACCACCGTACACTATCAGTGCTCATATAACCCAATAATTTGTTGTACATGCACCAAATCAATGAAAACCGATTGCCAAAGGGAGAAATACGAGAAATGAAGAGAAACGGAAAGAAAGGAAAGAAAAGGATAAGACAAGAAGTAAAGAAAGAACAAACACAAAAATTATCATATGTCTCATAACACATCTGATAAAATATGATAAATAGAATAGATACAAAACATGTGAGTATATTAACTATATAATTAGTGTGTATCGGCTCATATAGTATCATAAATAAAGTATATACAAGGGATAGATAAACTCACTATTAACTGCGTCAAATAGATAGTCAATATTGTCATGGCACCATAACAAATTAAACAATACTACAAGTATAAATATGAGAAGACATCACCTCAAGCTAATCCACCTATGCACCTCTAAATAATGCTTACACATGTTACCTAGCCTAAGCATCAGCATTGTCAGTGAGTACCCAAGTTAATAGGAGTAAACATAAAATATTAGATTGGATAACAGTATTGTGTGTGCGATAAACAAATCTCAAAATACCATGAAAATCGTAATAGTATAAGGCATGGAGGGCATGCAGAATCATACGTGACATGTCCTTACGTCTACAGAGTTAGAACATACAAAGATATACTATTGTAGGATGATCATCAATCGTGTATTCTAAGGGTATCTATATATCAAAATCAATGATATCCATATCGCATGAAGCCCTTAAGCTGACAAATGATTAAGAAAACATATCATCCATCATTCATCCTCACATTTACTCACTCGGTGCATCAAGTATATCGTATCTAGCACTCTGTGTAACACACCGACTCTGGTACACTAATCTAGAAGCGGCGATGCTACATACAAGCCATAGTGCTAGTAGAACAGTATCACTACTTAACAAAAGCATATCAGAATATAAAATCATTTATAGTACATGATTTTAAAAGGAAGAGTTATTATACAATCATCCCATCATATAACATGGTTACAAAGATCCACGAGTCTAATAGTTAAATAATTGTACATATAAGTACTTAAAGAGATGATTTATAATATACATAATAGAAGTCTTCACTTCAAAGCAGCCAACTAACCATCTAAACCTGAAATGTTTTAGGTGTAGCATCATAAGCAACACAGACCCAGCGAGATAGCTATTTAATCTTAGTTTTCAATTCATGTCTTATTGGGTTGTATTATAGTTTCATTATAAATCTCTTCTTCAGAGATTTCATCAATCCAAATTTTAAAATAATAATCAAGGAATACTTCGAGATATTAAATCATGCAATTTTGTAATAACATCATTCCATTAAAACCCATAATTTATCAAAATATATGTTTATGAATCTAAACCACACCTTGATTTAGTTTAGATTTTAGGATATTTTATCCTATTGCGGTCGTCATCCCGTCACTAAGTAGGGACGTACTTTACTCGGCTCAGTACCAACATTGAGTAATAGTGCACTATCCAAGATCTATTGTCTTATACTGCTCCCCACTAAAGAAATATAATTAGGAAAATGTTTCTCAAAAGTAATCTTAAATTACTTTTCTAATTCATATTTTTAAGGGTTTAAGATAAACCCAAAATCACCTCAAAAATATTCCAATCTATATTTAAGAAGGACATCAAAGTAAGTGGTTACATTTATAATTAATTCATAAAGGTTTTTAAATCGAAAGAAAACATTTGAAAACGTGCTATAAAAAGTTTCGACATTAATAAGAATAGAAATATAGTGTTTATAAAGCAATATGAAAAGATCCATGGTAACTCATAATGGTTTTAGACTCAAAACAACTACTACAGCGTTTCTGGTTCGCTGTGAAAAGTTATGTGCAGTTTATAAGACTCAAAGTAGATATTACAGCATTTCTGGCGCGATGTGCAAAATTCTGGGTAGTTTATATTAGTTTTAGGCTCAAAATAGCTATTACAGCATTTCTAGTGCACTATGCAAACTTCTGGACTTGTTAGAGTGCTTTATAAACAATTAAGAGAAAAAAGAGTGCTTCAGGAATGCTACAGAAAGTTCTAGTTTGAGATACTTTAGTGTAAGAAACATTTATAAAGCGTTTCAGATTCTAGAAGTATTTCAAATTTCAGAAATTCAGCTTTTTGACCAGTTTTTTGGCAAAATGTTTGATTTTGTTTCTCTATGATAAATATAATTTTTGAGTCCAAATTTTCTACAGTAAGAAGCTTTCTTAGTTTACTTAATTATCATGAAAAGAAATCCTTTAACTTATTTGTGGATTTTATATATAAAATTCGACAACATGAGGCATTTTCAACATGTCCATTTCGGGCAGATATTTTCAGGACTTTGCATCTAGTTTTTAGGTACATAAACAATCGAATTAGAAAAAGTAGCCAACATTAAAGTTGTAGGCCTTTGAGTTAGATATCCAGATTGATAAAAAATCGCAAATTCATTCACAATTGAGGAAGTTATGGTCAAAATACCTCATGTCATTTTCATAGGTTCGAGACCTACCATTTATTCTTAATTTTCACATCTTTTCTTCAAAGTATGAAATGAATGCATGCACTTAAATAGTTTTTCTCGCCTTACAATTGTAGCTTGAACTTGTATTCATTCTCTAGGTTTCTCCTAAACTTCTCATTTTTATTTTACTTTGGTTTTGTTTAATGAATGTATGAAAAGAAGGAACATTTCCACCATTTTTATGGCACTCTTTAAGGCTAGTTTAGTAATTTGGTTTGGGACACTTGTCCACCTTATCTTCATGCAAGCTTTAGGATGTAGACACATGCCCCCTTAGGTGTATTTAGATGTTTCTACACATGGACACCTAATGTGTTTATGTGTCCTTATCTTATTTATTCTCAAGACATGTGTACCGTTTATTTGATGATGCATGTCCTTATCATTTCGTGCCACTTATCATATACACATATAACATTTATTTTTAGTTATAAGCTATGTAATATGTGTTATATATATATATATATTATATGTATGCGTTCATTATACTTAAATGTTTGAATCAGATCAAATTAGTATATTCAAAATTTCTAGAAACTTTTTCATACCCGGATTTATGAGTTAGGCTGTTACACTCTGCCACCCTTAGAAAAAGGTTTCGTCCTCGAAATCTCGGTTTCAAATTTTTTTGGACAATCTCTACGAATTCTGACTCCACCACCCATGATGCTTGTCATCATTGTGATGGTTCCAATGAACTTTCACTAAGGGAAATTATTTTTTTCTTAGTTTCTTAATTTTTTTGTCACGAATTCGAACAAGGTCTTTTAATGTACTTAGTCCCTTTTTTAAATTCAATGCCGCTTAAATCAATCACATGAGATGGGACAGAAATATACTTTCGTGGCATTGATATATGAAATGCATTATGAATATCTGATACTTTCTCAGGTAAATCAAGCTGGTATGCAACTTTTCCAAGTTTCTTGGTAATATGAAATGATCCGATATATCTTGGTGATAGTTTTGCCTTCTTCTTTCCAAATCGCATTACCTCTCATACCAGATAAACCTTAAGAAGGACTTGATCTCGAACTTCGAATTCCAAATCCTTTCTTCTATGGTCTGCATAACTCTTTTTCCTACATTGGGCTGTTCGCAATCTTTCTCTTATGATAGAAATCTTCTCAGTTGTTTCCTTTAATAGGTTTGGACCAAGAAGATCACGATCTCCAACTTCTTCCCAGCATACTGGTGAATGACAAGGCCTTCCATACAAAGGTTCATATGAGGCCATACCAATACTTGCATGATATGTTATATGCAAATTTGATTAATGGTATGTGAGTTTCCCGTGTGATTTCAAATTCCATTTTACAAGACCTTAACATATCTTCTATGATTTTGTTCACACTTTACATTTGTTCATCTGTTTAAGGATGAAAGGTTATACTCAGATTCAGTGATGTACCAAGTGCTTTTTGAAGACTTCTCCCGAACCTTGAAGGGAATCATGAGTCTCTATCTGAAACTATAGTAATTGGTATACCATGTAGTCGAACAATTTTTCTCAAATAGAGTCTACTCAATTTCTCCATTCAGTTGGCCATGTTGTAAGGTATGAAATGTACTGACTTTGTCAAGTTGTCCACCACTACCCATATTGTGTCATGACCTTGTTTTGTCATTGGTAATCTTGTGATAAATCCATTGTTTTATGCTCCCATTTCCATTCAGCAATAGGAAGAGATTGCAGAAGTCCTGCTGTTCGTTGCTGCTCAGCTTTAATTTGTTGGCACGTAAAATATTTTGCCACAAATTTAGCAACATCCTTCTTCATTCCATTCCACCAAAACCGACGCTTAAGATCCTTAAACATTTTTGTGCTTCCTAGATGCACTGCAAGCCTTGAGCGATGTGCTTCACTAAGAATTTCGTTCTTTAATTCATTTTGATTTGGAACACAAAGTCGGTATATGAATCTAAAACCTCTATCTTTACCGATGTTCCAATATGTAGGTTCTTTATCCTTCATTTCCATAAATAACTCTTTTAATTCATCATCTTCAGCTTGCGATTTCAATACTCTACTTACTAGAGTTGGATAAATAATAAGATTACATAGAAGTGCTTCTTTGTTAATTATGGCTCCATTAATTTTCTTTTAATTATGACAAATTAGGCTATCCAGAAAACTAGCAATACTAAAATTGTGATTCCTCTCGAACCGCTCAACCAAATCTTTAATGTGACCACTCTACGGAATTGGAAACACCATTTTCGATCCAATGAGATCGATCCCAGTTCCTGATTTGATTTCATTCAGAACTTATCCCCTAAAAAACAATAGGGGAAAAATGGTCACAAACAAAATTGGTAAAAAATCATGGACATGTCCTACACTCCCATGAACAGCATATCAAAAGATGAGAATGATCCGACCCTTAGGGAATTAAATAAAAATATATTTTACGATCCTCTAATATATAAAATGCTTGTCATTACATCTATCCTCCACCAACAGTCAGCTTAATATGATCCCGTGTCATCGTCTATGCATCTTGGAGAAAAGCCATCCATCGCAAAAGCCTTGCCTTCCTATCATGGAATCACCATTGTTGAATGATTAATTACCTCATCGAAGAATCACATCCTTGCCTTAAGTCAAAACCAATAGTCGAAGAGCAATCGTGCCAGAACCTCCATCGACGAACCATCATATCTTTCTCCTTGAAGATGCACCATTGTCCACATCAACTTGGTCAAAATATCCAATCAATAGTATTTGATATCGATTGCTCCATAATAATTAGTAACAGTCAGTTTGATCATTTATTCAACCAAAGTTGGTCAAATACGGACAAGTGAAAGTTTTCGGCATATGTCGTGAAGTTTAAGTCATCAAGTCCATCCTCCATATTCAGATTTGTCACCAAACCCAAACATTTCTATATTATTGAATCAGTCGGTATGGCTCGGTGCTCCTCCTCCATCTTCAAATCAGCCTATAATCTCTGATGCTTGTTCGTCGCTTTCCTATGAATTAGAAAAGCGCGAATTTTAAATTAAATACTACAAGCGCACAGGTCGCGTAATATGCAGGTCGAATCACAAGGAGGTGTTTAAATCTTATTATTTATCTATTCTTAGGCAAGTTAGAAAATTTTTGGAGAAGTTTTTGTTGAATTATTGTTTTTGAAACTACTACGAATCTGAATCTAATCAGACCGATGTCAAATTCAACAACTGAAAAGAAGGGAATCAATTACTAGAAAAAGACAATAATAACTAGAACAATAACAGAAAATTAAAAGCAGAATGTACCATTGAATCTAATCAAATGGACATTCGCTAACATGCAGTAATAAAAGAAAATAACAATATGTGTTCTATCAAAACTAATTGAGTAGACACACAAATCGTTATAGAAGAAAAAGACAGTCAACAAACATGAAGAAAACTTTTTATTAATAAACGAGAATACAAACTAGTGGAGAGAAAAATGGAATATTTTTTACAATGATACAATGGTCCTTTTATACAGGATGTAGCCTTCTCCTTTTATTTGAATACAAGGCCCACAAAATAAATATATGAAAATATCCTTCCCAAAGATGAAGGAATAACCCTTTCATGACGCTTGATTGGCGACCTGTAATCAATGTCCTTCCTTTTGATGCATTGCACGGTCAGTGAGAAGATAATGAAGTGTTTAATTGAAGATGTGTAATTAAAACTTTCCCCTTCTCTTTGCATGATAATCAAATGTGATTTATTGGATTTCAATTTTTGAGAGGATTACGCCAAAATTCAAAAAATCCTCATTAAGTGCATATTATATATATATATAAAGATAGATGCATTATTATGACTATATATAATATCACTTAGTTCATTTATTCCTAAAAACACATAAGGCAGGGTGAGAATGCATTCATGTTCCTTTCTTCAAAAAAATACAGCACTTGCCAAGGATCGAACTCAGGCTACTTTGTACACATTTTTATGTCTTTACCAGTGGGCTACAACTTCTTTTGCAATTGAGATGGATTTGATATAGGGAAGTAGCTTTTTTCTTTGTAGTCGGCCTTTAATTTGATACGAAGGAGGCATCAGTTGAAATCTGTAAAAACACATAAAAATACCCAAAGTATCATTTATTTATTTACAAAAGATAAAATATAAGAGCATAAAATAAACACATTTCTATGTTAATCAAATACCCCCACACTTATCTTTTACTCGTCCTCGAGTAAAACAAAAATAAAAGATTAATCTAGATGGATCACACTTTCGTAGGAAACACGATTGCATTGAGCGTATGCAACAAGCCGTTAAACCTCTAGGTGTCCCTAGTAGGATGAGTGGTGTCTCGTGAGGGTTTTCAGTGGATATTACCCACAAAATCCAAATGCAGTATGTGGATCTAATGCAACTACATGAATGCAATGGATATATACAATAAAAAACAAAAATTATAACACGGCTTGTTTCAGAAAAGTGGTACAACAAATTAAGTTAATAATTTCTAATCAGTTGATTTTATTTTAGATACCTCAATTTGTCACAAATTTTCAACATAAATCAAGTTTTCAAATGTTAAATTCCAGTTTGGCCAGTTGGTTCGGTCGATACATAGTGCAGCCATGATGTAATGACCCGCACTGGCAGGGGTGTTATGATTAATTTATTTAATTGTATATATGGTAGGTTAGTGAATTTAATGGTCGTGGAATTAAATATTGGTGAATATTTAATTGAAATAATAATTAAATAATATATTTAATTCTGAATATAATCAGAATTGGCTGAAATAGCGATATGGTGTGAACCAGATCATCTGTGATATTTAATTCAGCTTGGAATTGAATTTGAATAACGAATATATTCAGTCGATGTCAGTTTGAACGTATAATTATAATATAATTAAAATAGAGCTTGAAATAGCACTGCAGTTCGCAATTTGGCGATTTGAACTTCAACTGAATGTACAGGATTCGTTTTAAACCGGAATTCTGTGAAACAAGAAACGTGTGGAGCTGGTGGAGTATATCTTTCTAGTGGAAGAGAAAAATCGAGATTTCGTCATATAGATTTTGATTTACGTCCAAATCAAATTTCAGAAAAAGTCGCTGTGGAATTCCATTTTAATTTGCAACGCTTTATTTATGTTATAAAAGGATTTTCAAAATAACTAGATATCGTGTGTGAATTCAGACAAGGTTCTTTTGGGACATAATGATAATTTAATTTTTAGAATTTTACTGTAATTTTTAATTAATTAAATACGCGACTTGTTATTTGGAGTATTTTGCACCCTGTAATCAACATTTTGAGGTTTCACAATACGAGTTAATCTACCGGTATTTTTATATTTTTAAAATCGTGGTACCTTACGGGTTACAATGGTATTTATATATCTGTCTATAACAACTCGTATGTAAATGAAATACTATGTAATGGGATACGCTATTTCTTAGCTGAGAGAAAAGAGTTTATTTTTCCGATTTAAAAGGGGGCACGCCCTAAATTCTCTCAGCCACAAACAAGGGAAGGCGTGGCATTCTATAAATCACAAACAAGAGGGGAACGTGGCCTTCAAAGGATCCACTCATCCAACTAAATATATATAAATACCACTGCCTTTATACTTTTAACCTAATTTCATCAGTTCTGGTCAACAACTCAAACATCTCAGCCGTCATCAAATTCGTTCTCCACTAAAACAAACGCTTCTTTTAAAAATCACAGAAAATCAAAAAGCAAATATATAAATCAAGATATATATACATATGCATTCGCGATGGCATTAGCTACAATTTCCCGTATGTTTTAGGCAACTCGCAGCAGGGTCTCGAGTTCAGAAAATAGACACTGCGTTCTAGGGTTTCGATGTTCTTGTTTTTGAGGCATTTGTTGTTTGAATTTGAGGCTCGTTTTGTGTTTATGGTTGAATACGGCTTTGTCTGTGAAAAGTTTGAACAATTCCGTGATAAAAGAGTTCGGATGTTGCTGTCTGGGATGCGCGCATTTCTGAGAACCACGATGGAGGAATGATGATTGAGTGATGTGGCGTTGGTCTGGTTTGAATCGAATTTGAAGGAGAGTGGGATGGTGTGTACAGTTTTGTTGTTGATGAAATAGAGACGAAGATTTTGTTCGATACTGTGACTTGTAGTATGCAACAACAATAGAGACGCGTTTTGAACGGGGCACCCGAGATGAGTAAATCTGATACGAAGTGGAAGAGGAAGTCCAGAGTCGGTTAACGTCAGATTTTTCTAGTGATTATGTGGAAAAAAAGGTTCAGCAGTTTTAGTGTGTGGTTCACGTATGAAAACTGTTCACCATGAGGAACATGGAGGAATCGAGTTCACCATTTTGTTTATAGAGAAGTGGAGACTTCAATAAGAAGAAAGGTGCTATTCTCGGATTTAGTTGTAATGAAGTAGAGGAAGAGAGAGCTGAGGAGGATACTCGGAAATGGTGCGTTACATTAACTGGAACGGGATGTTTTTCGGTAGAGAAGGAGTTTGGAGCAGATGGGCTTTACTGGGTAACGGGGTAACGGGCCGATAGAAAATGTGAGGCCCAACTCTATTTAATCCAAGTTTATTTTATTTTAAATCATGTACTAATTGGTAAATACCATAACTCATTCATACGTGATCGAAACTCAGCGAAACAAGATCCGACAGGATTGTATGGACGGACACTACCCAATGGAACTGACTGGGAGGGAATTCGACATCGTTACAATTTATAGCAAAATAAATTGTCCAATCTGAATCAATGACAATTATCGTTATTAACGATGGTAGTCCAATGTGAGTAAATATCACTAACTCTGAACAGTTTATAAATTCATGTTGTATTTTTAGAACTGTTAGATATTGGCTGATTGACTGTATGTTGACTGTTTGATTGAACTGCTAGTCAGTTAGTTGAATTTTCTATATCGATTCTGTTTAACAGAATATATCATATAGAACTGAAAGTGATGTTATCTATATTGTTTAACATCTGTGATGCAGGGAAACAGGTTGGAGGAATCCAACTGGATTCCTCAACATTTATTTTACTGTTTTCATATATTGTGATATATGATGTGTTATATAATCTGTTATGGATTATGGGTGTTGGAATGATATTGATCATTGTTATTCGATATTTTAAATATCATAAGAAACCCTAGGATGTAAAAAAAGAAGTATTTCAATGTATATTGAAATAAAGGAATTTTATAAAATCACAGGATTTTATAAAAGGAAATATTTATAAAACGAACACGGTTTTATAAAAGGGATATTTATTTAGAAAATAAATAGAAATAGAAAAGGAATATTTATTTAGAAAATAAATAGAAGATATAAATAAGAAATATTTGTAACGGTAAATAGAAGTTATAAATAAGAAATATTTGTAACGGTAAATAGAAGTATAAATAGGAAATATTTGTAACGGTAAATAGAAGTTAAATAGGAAATATTTGTAACAGTAAGTAAACGTTATAAAAAGGAAATAGTTGTAACGGAAAACGTAGTTTATAAAAAGGAGCTAATCGATGTTAGTTAATCGATTAGAGAAAGTAAAAGGAGTTAATCGATGTTAGTTAATCGATTAGAGTTAAAGAAAAATTAGTTAATCGATGTTAGTTTAATCGAATAGAGTTAAGTGAAAAGAGTAAATCGAATATAGTTATTCGAATAGAAAGAAAAGGAGTAAATCGAATATAGTTATTCGAATAGAAGCAAATGAGTAAATCGAATATAGTTATTCGAATAGAAGCAAATGAGTTAATCGAATATAGTTTATTCGAAGAAAGAAAAGGAGTTATCGAATATAGTTTATTCGAAAGGAGTTAAGTCAAATAGAGTTAATCCAATAGTGGTAGTCGAATAGAGTTAATTGATAAGGGTTAATCGAATAGAGTTAAGTGAAAAGAGTAAATCGAATATAGCTATTCGAAGGAGGGTTAAGTAAGGAAGTTAGTAAAAGGAATATAAAGTGAACTTTGCCTATTTCAAAGTTAGAAATGTTGTTCAGTTAAGGTCTGAGAGGTAGTTCTACCCCAACTTGATTGGCTTCGTTTTTAACTAAGGAATAGTTAAGGTTCGGCAGTAAAGGAAATGGTTTGAGTTGGCATAGCGATTTTTGTTTAAAACATCTGTCTAAGACCAATGAAGAAGCTTTGGAAATGTTTTCCAAATAAGAAACCAGAAATGTTTTCTAATAAAGAAAACAAGAAATGGAAATGTTTTCCATTGTTAATAACGTATATTTTCCAAATTTAGAGAATAAGAAATATTGAATATAGGGAAACAGGAGATAAGTAAATTTATGAACTAAGGAGAGGAATGTTAAATGATGTTTGATCGATATAATTTCCATTTGGAAATAATATCATTGTTTGCACACCTGTTTTCTTCGATAGTTAAATCACAGACTATCGAAGTTTTGACCATTTTAACGTTGTTAATATGGATAAACCGGTTGGATTATTATCCAAAGAACCACTCTGTATTGGCATAAGCGTTGCGAATCATATATGCCAAAGGAAATTGAAGACAGAGTTATGCAAGGGCTATCCTGTTTACAGAATAGTGCCTTCGAATCATCCTGTTCCTGGATGACTTGTATGGACGGATGTCTGACAGAGTATTTCCAGACGATAACGTATATTGATTTCTCCAACCGTACCAAGAGTGGAAGCGAAGAAGGAAACTTCTTTTAGCCAACACATAATGTATGGTTGAGGATGTCAATCGGTGATTTGATGGATTTGATGATGTGGCATTCAAAGTGAATCTGATGTGATGTTAAAGCGTAGCTTCTAGCCTCATCAAATCGTTAAATGACAGAAATCGGGCAGGCAGCATGGCTACGTCGGTCACACCGAAGTAGGGTGTATAATCACCTGATCTAGAGTTTCATTTACTTCTAAAAATCTATTGTTGATGCTGTCCCATTCGAGAAACGGTTGCTGATCCCAACTGTTGGTGATGTACATTCGATACACTCAAGCGAAATGAGTGGTCGGTCATGTGTGGCCGGGTTGCAAGATGTTCTTGTTGAACCCAGTGTATTCCTCTCTAGAGGTACATTAGCGAAAGGTGGTTCCATACCTTGTCATAGTTGGAAATCCATTACCCAATACGTGCTTGCGGTTTTGATTGCATACTATATATGTAGAACGTGAGATGAAAGCGTTTCTGCTAGATGATTATATATATATTATGCTTGATAGACATTATTATAATATCAAAAGGTTTTTGATATAAAGATATTTTGGATTCTCAAAAGGGAAAAAACCCGTTCCGTTATGCGGCGTGGTCTTATGAGATATCGTTTACTCGTTCGAACTGTTTTTAAACTGTTTTACCCACACCAGTCCCATGACTGACCCGGAGTTTATTTGTTTTGTTTCCCTAAACTCTTGGGTGCCTAAATTTGTATGGGCAGTCAAGTTGTCGGGATTTACAGATATACTGGAAGAGCTTGGAGAAGGAGGCTTCAGGATCATATAGCTATAGTTATTTCCGCTGTGTTGTAAGTGCTGTACTTTGATAATGATATGTATATTCAAGTACAGATTTGTATTTCAAAGTTATATATATATTATATGTTATTCATTCCGCTGTGAGATTCGTGTTACTCTGATGTTGTGTTCTTCTTCTTCTTCTATTCTAAGTTTCTATCTTATCTTTCCTCACCCTCTAATTTATTTCACTAATTACCAGGATTTTTCGATGTTTTGGTTATCGACATCGTGCTTATGTCGATAACCAAAGTCGCTCGAAATCCGGGTCGTTACAGTTGGTATCAGAGCTTAGGTTAAGTGAATTATCTTGGCTCTGTGGCGTGACTCGGTAGAGATAGGGTTAGTAATGCCCTAGATTGAGTTGAGTGTATAGATACGAGTGAGCGTATTTGTTATTGATATTTTTTTTTTATATTGTGGAGATTTATTGGTTGAGTTGTTTATGGGTTCTGGTCGATTAGTTTGATCCACTGTATCGGTAGGGATTTTGTAAACACTTGAATACGATGAACCATCATGGTATGTTTTGAAAAGAGGGTAAATAAAAATAAGTTTACCCAAGGTATATATTGATATAGAGAAGATATATATATATCAAAATTTTAATATAGTGGATATATTGGTTGTTAATATAATTGTGAAAACCCGTAACTTCCCCGTAAAGGAAAGCGCGGATAGTTCGAGAACAAGCCACAACAGAACGCATACAAAAGAACATTTCATTGTATATTACAACAATGCATCAGATTACAAGAATGTACAGAGTATAAATGAATATTACACAGAAATATCAGATATTTAAATTACATTTAAATACATAGCAGCAGAAAATAATACAATACACAACTAGAAGAGATATACGGATACAAAGCTTTCCGGATATCGTTCCAGCTGTAAACCAGGATCCTGTGAATATAAATCTGCAAAACCAAAACTACTAGCTGCCCGTGTCAAAATAAGGGCACCCAGAGTTTAGGTTAAAACAATAAACTCCAGGTCAGTCATGTGACTGGTGTGAGAACTAAAACAGTTATTATTTTTAAAGTTAGGTAAATCAAGGGACCACGCCGTATAACACGGAACGGGTTTCCTCCCAAGAATACCAGTGCATAAAACAAACAGCGCAATGCTAAATAAAGAAAAATGAAGCTGTTATAAGACCCAGGTCCCATCACACAATGCAACGCAGCCGAGGATAGGGTTTTCCCTTATAGCAGCCAAAGAATGCTTGATACGTTTAAAACAAATCGTTTGATACTATTATAAGTGCATAGTGTATAAATCAACTTTAAATCATAAGTATCAATCATAGGCGGCATGAGCGCCCCATCCCACTATGTCGCCATACTAGGCTCTACAAATAAAACCGCAAAGTCACGTATTTGGAAATGGGATTTCCGTCTATGAACCGAGGCAAAAGATAGTCCTCAACCGATTTGAGACAATCTAGCCCATGTCTCAGGATCAGAGCTCGAGTGACCCTTGGATCCTCAGGGCCAGTCCACCGATGTGGGTTAAACTTAAACCCTGAACATGCGTTTCCCCGCCCTATGGGGCATAAATGAGCCAACTAAATGAGTCCATCGGTTCGAGAACGACCGATCAATCCGAGGCGCCTCGCAACAGCAACAACCACATAAGTCAAACTCGTCAGGGCGTGTAAAACCACTGACGCCACTTCTAGCTAGAAAGAAACGCATGCCCTCCCTGATGTCCTCTCCCGTTTTTGGTTCATACCGGGTGTGAAACTCGCGAAGCAAACGTTACACAAAGCTACGCCACAAAGGCCTTGCTTTGATCATCACCACAAGACTTTGCTTTGCAACAGAAGCCTCGATCAATTGCCACTTAGGCATGCCACACAGGCAATTCACTCCATGCGTTTGATATCCATCAATATATAACCCCTGAGCTCGTATGTCTCAGAGAAGGGCGTTAAGCAAGAGAATAAATTCTCTGCCGCCAAACAGATATATATTTAATAGAGATCAATCACACGGACTAAAATCCAATGTCAGACACACAGTCCCTTTACAAGTCCGTTCTGGGGCTGAACGAAACCGGAGGCACCTAGTACCCCGCATATCCATCGATCTCCAAGTACGTCTGGACGATCGCCAACTGTTTCCATCTTCTTGGGTGTACAGCCCAATCAAGATCATCAGTAATCACCCAAACGACGTGAAGACTTCCGGTCTTCGACCATCGTCTTCATCTTCGACTTATCGTCGTATCAGTTATCCAGAATGGGATAAACCCGGTCTTTCCGAATAACTCGCGTATATTTTAAATAAGTGTTACACAAACACAACATACGCCTCATTCCAATTCATCAGTCACTAACCGTAAATTAATCAAGAGAATAATTCCCCAAATATTAACCCTGAAGGCCGAAACCAACATCAGGTCAATATCCAGAAAACCATTCTGCTTAGCTAACCGACAGTTAGTTTCTGATTTCACATTCATAGGGAAACGTTCCCATTAATTTTATCCAAGATAATTTCTTGAATTTATTCTCTAATCTTCCTTTGAATTTCGATTCAACTAGTCGGAATTAGCGAACCTCACCGTAGTAATCATTGGTTTTAATTTCCCAATCCCAACCTATTCATCCCATGAAGTAAAACTGGTAATACTTCATATCTAACACCACGGTGTTATCGGTAAATTCAATTACCATTTCACGTTCAAATCTAATTAAAGATTTAACTATCGCCTGGAGCAAAACTGGTGGTACTCCATTTTCGATCTTTTCAATCTAATTAAAGATTCATTAAAACTCCACTTAGTTTTAATCTTTAACTGGGTTAAAGAATCAGCGTCATTTAAAAACACCGTTCACGATAAACCCAAAATCACATTCATTAATTATCGGGTTAAAGAACGAGTGTTGTTTAAAACACTGTTCACGATAAACCCAAAAATCAATACCAATTCAATTTCAATTAAATATCATTTAATTGGTACACTTCATTAAATCTAAATAAAAAGATTTAATCTTTTCTCAACTGGGTTCAAGAACAGTGTTAGTGAAGACACCATTCACGACAAACCCAAATCACATTTGATATTCAATACAAGGCTCTGAATAGAAAATATATCGGCTTATATTCAATATCAAATTCTACGATTAACAAATGTCATATTGGAAATAACGATATAAATATATATCTTTCAAATTTCCATAACAACATCTGTATAATCCCGAATTCCAACATCGAAATATTCCGAAGACAATTTCGATTCAAATCCACTCCAATGCAATCATTCGAAATTCTGGTTATTTTTAAAACCCTTTTCAAATTCAATTTATTTATTTAAAAATAAATAGAATTATATTTCTAGTTCAAAACTAGTTCATTTCGATAAAAATCTATTTTTATCTTTTCAAATATGGAGATTTTCATCCCAATTCTTCACAAATCATTTCTTATGATTTTACACAAATTATTACTATTTTTAATAATTTTATCAAGGCCCGTACAGTCGATTTCCATCAACGGCCATCGAACTGCACTTACAGCGACCTTTTTCAAATTTGATTTGGACGTAACTCCAAATCCAATCGTTAGATTTCAAATTTCTAATATTCGTTAGAAAGCCCTTTTCGATACGAACCCAACGGTTCCGGTTTTAGGAGAATCCGACGGTCGGATCTCCCGTAATGTCCGTTTGAAATAAATGGTCGAAATTCACGAACTACCGCGGCGCGGCGCGTTCTATTCAGGCCATTATATTATATATATAATATATATAATATATACTTCGTCGATTTCTATTTAAAACGAATTATATAAATAGTTTTAAAATCGTTTCAAAAGCAATTTCAACTTTCTTTTCAATTCAAATCAAAATTGAATTCTTCTTTATAAATTCGTTTTAAAATTCATTTCTATTCAATTCAAATTTCAATTCAATTTGAATTCATTTCAATTCACTTTCAATTCAATTTGAATTCGTTTTCAATTCAATTCATTTCGAAATCGTTTTCAATTCAATTCATTTCGAAATCGTTTTCAATTCAATTCATTTCGAAATCGTTTTCAATTCAATTCATTTCGAAATCGTTTTCAATTCAATTCATTTAGAAATCGTTTTCAATTCAATTCATTTCGAAATCGTTTTCAATTCAATTCATTTCGAAATCGTTTTCAATTCAATTCATTTCGAAATCGTTTTCAATTCAATTCATTTAGAAATCGTTTTCAATTTGAATTCGTTTTCTATTCAATTTGATTCAAATTTCATTTCAAAATATGCGTTTTCGAAATCACTTTTCGATATTCGTTTTAAAATGAATAAAATCGATATAGATATCGTTCACGTTAAAATGGCGTCAATCTAACCAACACGGCTTCATATATTTCTATTTTCAAATATTATATTCAACAAATGAATATTTACTTTCGTCAACACACGACTAATCTCAACGAATGAGTACTGTCCACGTGTGACTATTTTTGTTAAATTATTTCGTTCAACACATGACTAATCTCAACGGATGAGTACAGTCAACACACGAACCTTTATTTTATATTGATAAAGATGTAAATTTTATTATTAAAATATTTCGTTCAACACATGACTAATCTCAACGGATGAGTACAGTCAACACATGAACCTTTATTTTATAATATTCTTTATTTTTCAAATTGGAATGAGGCCCAATAAATTACCATATAAAGTTAATTATATGGATTTTCATACAACACATGTATAATAGCATTGAAAAATAATCAACCATCAACCAAAGTGCACTTCACTGTATAAGCATCAAACATAGATTTCTAACGCTTATAACAGCCTGTCAATCAATCGATCGACATATTTAATCAATCAGGATGAGTGAACTTCAAATTTCATCCCAACACCCGTGTGGGGTTTCAAACAATCAAACACAGATTTTATTTGTGCAGTTGGGCGATGTGTGAAATTTATCGTCCCAATCAATGTCCTTCAAATAGGTGTACATAAACAAACCGTCCGGTTTGTAAATGAATATTTTATTTTATTCACTTCACGTTAAAAATTATATTTTTAATGATAAAACATTTTATTTTAACATATGAATTTCTATTCAGTTCATTCTTTAAATAAAATGGTATTTTTATTTTCTAACTTATTTTAGAAAATTTCGGCGGCATAACGGCACGATACTAGAAACGGGACGAGGCCTAGCCTTATCCCCGGTCTAGTGAAGGCCCACGCCATTCACACATCAATCAAAATCACCAAACAATTCAAACCAATCAAATAATCTAACTAATTTATGCAACCAAACAAACAAGTCCATGGTCTGTGGACGATTGTGTCGGGTGCTACTAAGCACCGTCTGCATCCTAGTATATATATATCAAAAATGAAATTGAAAGGTGAGAAATTCTCACCAATAGCTATCCTAGCTCCACAGCTCTTCATTTGCAGAAGTCTTCGTCGTTTCGCCTTTTTGTCACCTTCGTTGACCGTAGCCACTACATATATAAAAATCGAATTTTTACTTCGCTATTCAATATATAAAAATCGAATTTTTATCTAGTTAAAGATCGAATTTTTATATAAGTAAAGATCGTATTCTTATCTTTTTATAACTATGCTATTTTTATTTTCAAAAATAATGCTATTTATATTTTCAAAAATATTGTTATTTCTATTTGAAAACAAATGATATATATATATATTTTCTCAATGTCTCTTCATATTTACAAATCAATGATAATTTATAT
Organism: Allium sativum; assembly: GCA_030737875.1. Taxonomy (NCBI): domain Eukaryota; kingdom Viridiplantae; phylum Streptophyta; class Magnoliopsida; order Asparagales; family Amaryllidaceae; genus Allium; species Allium sativum. The sequence goes on along the minus strand of CM060923.1, from coordinate 472,173,221 downwards.
TTTCAAAAAAAAAAAGAATGCTATTTTATATTTTCAAACAAAGTATTGTATATCTTCCAATCAAAGGAAATTTATATTCCAAATCAAAGGAAATTTATATTTCAAAGCAAAGAAAATTTATATTTTTAAAACTGAAAATAAAACAATGCTAATTCTATTCTAAAACCAATGCCAATTTTATTTTATTTTAAAACACTTGCTATTTTTATATTTTCAAAACATATTGCTATCTATATATATATTCTTTTTTTTAAAAACCATATTTTTAATTTACAAAGATATTTTATATTTTAAAAACCAATGTTGTTTATATTTTTAATTTCTGTTTTAAACAGAATAATTAGCTTAAGTTAAAATAAATAAATAAAAAAAGGGGGCAGAACCTTTCTTCCATTATCTGACTGTCGTTCCTTTCTAGACTACGCTTCAACAATACCGACCCTAATGCGCTGACTAGGGTTCCAATCTGGCCGATCACCGAGGCGTCGGTCAGCGATCTGACTCCATGACGACGTCCGCCTGCACCTTCTTACCCTACACCCTGGTCCTTAGCCAATTCGAAGGCCTCTTCCTTCCTGAAAACGGGTGCGAGCGAACCCCGTTTCAGCTCGAAAATGGAGCAAATCGTTCAATGGATTTTCATCTCTGCCGATGATAATGAAGTTCATGAGGAGCTGAACAAAATGGTAGAAGAAATTTTCTACAAACATCAACCAATTTCGAGATTTTTGAGGAAGTCCATTCAAAATTTCTGGTCGTTAGTTTTGAGGTCGGCGGCTTCAAAGGGGGTTGACCGCGCTACATTGAAGAATAGGGTTTTGACCAAGTTTTAAGGGTATTTGTATAAATTTGTATTATTATTAAATTCATTAATTTCTAACCGTTGCAATTTTTCCATTCGAACTCTAAATCAAACCCAACGACTATCGCCCCTAGCTAAATACCGCCATTCCGAACACAATGAGATATGTTTCGTGGACCAATTCGCTTGTTACGATCAGTTTTCATCAAAATCAAAATATAAATCAGTATATTCAATTTTTAAACGTACATTTCAATTTATCGGGGTCACATACTAACTCTAAAAATTCTCGAAAAATATTTTCCAGCTTCGTATTGACGATACGGTCCTAACAAAACTAGTTTCGTCGAATTCTGAGACCGTTAGAAAAATGGCCATTTTCCAGTCGATTAAAATCAACCGAAACTGATCAAACGCGTTTTCCTATGCCACGCTCACATATTGATTCGAAAAATTATGAAATTTAAAACCTAGCAATAATTTGACATCACGGACCCAACAAAACTGGTTTCGTCGAAATCCGAGGTCATTTGCAAAATGTCCATTTTTAAGGGTCTGAATTCCATAGCGACTATTCAGAATTTTCAACTGGACATATCTTTTGATTCCCGCTATGAAATTTCGATTCTTCGGATTCGCTGGAAAGATATTATCAATTAGATCCTAATGTTTTTGGTTTCACTAAAATCTGGATTGTTTTGCACCCGGTACATTCAATTGAAGTTTGAAATCGAATTATCGAACTACCGCGCCATTTTCAATTCTATTTATAATTATATATAATTATTTATATTCTAACGACGACGTATATAATATATATGTCGAATTTCAATTCCAAAATAAATTTCTCGTCGATATTATTTAAAATAATTCATTTTTAAATATTCAAAATTCGCTATAATCGCCAAAATAAAAATTTTAAACTGGCCCAGATTTTCGGGTTGTTACAATCTCCCCCACTTAAAACTCTTCGTCCCCGAAAAGGAACAAAGTCGAAAGTGGTTTGATTAATCAACTCTACGTTCGATCTGGCTTCCATTCTCCAACTTTTCAGTTTTTGAGAATTTTCAAAAATTTCAAAAATTTGGATAACACCCTAAATTTTCGAAAAATTTCGCCATAACCTCCCCTGCAATGGGAGCATCGGGAAATCTCAAATAGCTTCCCCGGTCCTTCAGATCTCAAAAAGAAAAAGAAAAAGCCAAGCGGCTAGCCAATAGGCTCATAAAATCATCATCACCCAAACAAAACAGTAAATTATGTAGTAAACATGTACCTATTTGTCGGGCAAACAAATTTTATTCTTCGGCTCTAGCCTCCTTGCTATGACCTGTTCAATATAAGTATATGTATATGCAAGCAAATGCGACCAAATTTTCAATACAGTCAATATGTGATTCAATTAGGCTAAATGGCTAAAAATTAGCAAACAACTAAACAAACAACACAAACATCAATCAATTAGTGGATTAGAGTTTTCAAATTGATAACTTTGATACATATACAGAAAATCAGATTTTTGATGCCAAATCTCAACAATAGGCCCTATCTAATTTTTGGTTCTCACACCGGTCAATAGGAAATATATAGAAAGTCCACCTTCGTCACACGAACATAAATTCTAATGATGGAGCTCCATCATCAAAATCATCTCCGGGCGATTAGAGTGTAATTCTATATCTATCCAATATATTAAAACTTCAAATACACGTTCGCAAGGCGTATATGCAAAATCTTTATATATTGGATTGTCCCGATCAATTAATATAAATAATCAAATACGAATAATTGATTTTAAATTTTCAAAACAAAAATTGTTTTCATTTGAAAAATATACTCTCCACCCTCGTTCTAGGATACTACTGATCCCATCTCTAACGAGTCATTCTCATTGGATATTACTAATCCAATATCTGATTAATTCTTTCGTATGGTTCTAATGTGCCTTGTTCTCTGCTTTGTAAACCAAAGCTCTGATACCAACTGTGAAAACCCGTAACTTCCCCGTAAAGGAAAGCGCGGATAGTTCGAGAACAAGCCACAACAGAACGCATACAAAAGAACATTTCGTTGTATATTACAACAATGCATCAGATTACAAGAATATACAGAGTATAAATGAATATTACATAGAAATATCAGAGATTTAAATTACATTTAAATACATAGCAGCGGAAAATAATACAATACACAACTAGAAGAGATATACGGATACAAAGCTTTCCGGATATCGTTCCAGCTGTAAACCAGGATCCTGTGAATATAAATCTGCAAAACCAAAACTACTAGCTGCCCGTGTCAAAATAAGGGCACCTAGAGTTTAGGTTAAAACAATAAACTCCAGGTCAGTCATGTGACTGGTGTGAGAACTAAAACAGTTATTATTTTTAAAGTTAGGTAAATCAAGGGACCACGCCGTATAACACGGAACGGGTTTCCTCCCAAGAATACCAGTGCATAAAACAAACAGCGCAATGCTAAATAAAGAAAAATGAAGCTGTTATAAGACCCAGGTCCCATCACACAATGCAACGCAGCCGAGGATAGGGTTTTCCCTTATAGCAGCCAAAGAATGCTTGATACGTTTAAAACAAATCGTTTGATACTATTATAAGTGCATAGTGTATAAATCAACTTCAAATCATAAGTATCAATCATAGGCGGCATGAGCGCCCCATCCCACTATGTCGCCATACTAGGCTCTACAAATAAAACCGCAAAGTCACGTATTTGGAAATTGGATTTCCGTCTATGAACCGAGGCAAAAGATAGTCCTCAACCGATTCGAGACAATCTAGCCCATGTCTCAGGATCAGAGCTCGAGTTACCCTTGGATCCTCAGGGCCAGTCCACCGATGTGGATTAAACTTAAACCCTGAACATGCATTTCCCCGCCCTATGGGGCATAAATGAGCCAACTAAATGACTCCATCGGTTCGAGAACGACCGATCAATCCGAGGCGCCTCGCAACAGCAACAACCACATAAGTCAAACTCGTCAGGGCGTGTAAAACCACTGACGCCACTTCTAGCTAGAAAGAAACGCATGCCCTCCCTGACGTCCTCTCCCGTTTTTGGTTCATACCGGGTGTGAAACTCGCGAAGCAAACGTTACACAAAGCTACGCCACAAAGGCCTTGCTTTGATCATCACCACAAGACTTTGCTTTTCAACAGAAGCCTCGATCAATTGCCACTTAGGCATGCCACACAGGCAATTCACTCCATGCGTTTGATATCCATCAATATATAACCCCTGAGCTCGTACGTCTCAGAGAAGGGCATTAAGCAAGAGAATAAATTCTCCGCCGCCAAACAGATATATATTTAATAGAGATCAATCACACGGACTAAAATCCAATGTCAGACACACAGTCCCTTTACAAGTCCGTTCTGGGGCTGAACGAAACCGGAGGCACCTAGTACCCCGCATATCCATCGATCTCCAAGTACGTCTGGACGATCGCCAACTGTTTCCATCTTCTTGGGTGTACAGCCCAATCAAGATCATTAGTAATCACCCAAACGACGTGAAGACTTCCAGTCTTCGACCATCGTCTTCATCTTCGACTTATCGTCGTATTAGTTATCCAGAATGGGATAAACCCGGTCTTTCCGAATAACTCGCGTATATTTTAAATAAGTGTTACACAAACACAACATACGCCTCATTCCAATTCATCAGTCACTAACCGTAAATTAATCAAGAGAATAATTCCCCAAATATTAACCCCGAAGGCCGAAACCAACATCAGATCAATATCCAGAAAACCATTCTGCTTAGCTAACCGACAGTTAGTTTCTGATTTCACATTCATAGGGAAACGTTCCCATTAATTTTATCCAAGATAATTTCTTGAATTTATTCTCTAATCTTCCTTTGAATTTCGATTCAACTAGTCGGAATTAGCGAACCTCACCGTAGTAATCATTGGTTTTAATTTCCCAATCCCAACCTATTCATCCCATGAAGTAAAACTGGTAATACTTCATATCTAACACCACGGTGTTATCGGTAAATTCAATTACCATTTCACGTTCAAATCTAATTAAAGATTTAACTATCGCCTGGAGCAAAACTGGTGGTACTCCATTTTCGATCTTTTCAATCTAATTAAAGATTCATTAAAACTCCACTTAGTTTTAATCTTTAACTGGGTTAAAGAATCAGCGTCATTTAAAAACACCGTTCACGATAAACCCAAAGTCACATTCATTAATTATCGGGTTAAAGAACGAGTGTTGTTTAAAACACTGTTCACGATAAACCCAAAAATCAATACCAATTCAATTTCAATTAAATATCATTTAATTGGTATACTTCATTAAATCTAAATAAAAAGATTTAATCTTTTCTCAACTGGGTTCAAGAACAGTGTTAGTGAAGACACCATTCACGACAAACCCAAATCACATTTGATATTCAATACAAGGCTCTGAATAGAAAATATATCGGCTTATATTCAATATCAAATTCTACGATTAACAAATGTCATATTGGAAATAACGATATAAATATATATCTTCAAATTTCCATAACAACATCTGTATAATCCCGAATTCCAACATCGAAATATTCCGAAGACAATTTCGATTCAAATCCACTCCAATGCAATCATTGGAAATTCTGGTTATTTTTAAACCCCTTTTCAAATTCAATTTATTTATTTAAAAATAAATAGAATTATATTTCTAGTTCAAAACTAGTTCATTTCGATAAAAATCTATTTTTATCTTTTCAAATATGGAGTTTTTCATCCCAATTCTTCACAAATCATTTCTTATGATTTTACACAAATTATTACTATTTTTAATAATTTTATCAAGGCCCGTACAGTCGATTTCCATCAACGGCCATCGAACTGCACTTACAGCGACCTTTTTCAAATTTGATTTGGACGTAACTCCAAATCCAACCGTTAGATTTCAAATTTCTAATATTCGTTAGAAAGCTCTTTTCGATACGAACCCAACGGTTCCGGTTTTAGGAGAATCCGACGGTCGGATCTCCCGTAATGTCCGTTTGAAATAAATGGTCGAAATTCACGAACTACCGCAGCGCGTTCTATTCAGGCCATTATATTATATATAATATATATAATATATACTTCGTCGATTTCTATTTAAAACGAATTATATAAATAGTTTTAAAATCGTTTCAAAAGCAATTTCAACTTTCTTTTCAATTCAAATCAAAATTGAATTCTTCTTTATAAATTCGTTTTAAAATTCATTTCTATTCAATTCAAATTTCAATTCAATTTGAATTCATTTCAATTCACTTTCAATTCAATTCGAAATCGTTTTCAATTCAATTCATTTCGAAATCGTTTTCAATTCAATTCATTTCGAAATCGTTTTCAATTCAATTCATTTCGAAATCGTTTCCAATTCAATTCATTTCGAAATCGTTTTCAATTCAATTCATTTAGAAATCGTTTTCAATTCAATTCATTTCGAAATCGTTTTCAATTCAATTCATTTCGAAATCGTTTTCAATTCAATTCATTTCGAAATCGTTTTCAATTCAATTCATTTAGAAATCGTTTTCAATTTGAATTCGTTTTCTATTCAATTTGATTCAAATTTCATTTCAAAATATGCGTTTTCGAAATCACTTTTCGATATTTGTTTTAAAATGAATAAAATCGATATAGATATCGTTCACGTCAAAATGGCGTCAATCTAACCAACACGGCTTCATATATTTCTATTTTCAAATATTCTATTCAACAAATGAATATTTACTTTCGTCAACACACGACTAATCTCAACGAATGAGTACTGTCCACGTGTGACTATTTTTGTTAAATTATTTCGTTCAACACATGACTAATCTCAACGGATGAGTACAGTCAACACACGAACCTTTATTTTATATTGATAAAGATGTAAATTTTATTATTAAAATATTTCGTTCAACACATGACTAATCTCAACGGATGAGTACAGTCAACACATGGACCTTTATTTTATAATATTCTTTATTTTTCAAATTGGAATGAGGCCCAATCAATTACCATATAAAGTTAATTATATGGATTTTCATACAACACATGTATAATAGCATTGAAAAATAATCAACCATCAACCAAAGTGCACTTCACTGTATAAGCATCAAACATAGATATCTAACGCTTATAACAGCCTGTCAATCAATCGATCGACATATTTAATCAATCAGGATGAGTGAACTTCAAATTTCATCCCAACACCCGTGTGGGGTTTCAAACAATCAAACACAGATTTTATTTGTGCAGTTGGGCGATGTGTGAAATTTATCGTCCCAATCAATGTCCTTCAAATAGGTGTACATAAACAAACCGTCCGGTTTGTAAATGAATATTTTATTTTATTCACTTCACGTTAAAAATTATATTTTTAACGATAAAACATTTTATTTTAACATATGAATTTCTATTCAGTTCATTCTTTAAATAAAATGGTATTTTTATTTTCTAACTTATTTTAGAAAATTTCGGCGGCATAACGGCACGATACTAGAAACGGGACGAGGCCTAGCCTTATCCCCGGTCTAGTGAAGGCCCACGCCATTCACACATCAATCAAAATCACCAAACAATTCAAACTAATCAAATAATCTAACTAATTTATGCAACCAAACAAACAAGTCCATGGTCTGTGGACGATTGTGTCGGGTGCTACTAAGCACCGTCTGCATCCTAGTATATATATATATATCAAAAATGAAATTGAAAGGTGAGAAATTCTCACCAATAGCTATCCTAGCTCCACGGCTCTTCATTTGCAGAAGTCTTCGTCGTTTCGCCTTTTTGTCACCTTCGTTGACCGTAGCCACTACATATATAAAAATCGAATTTTTACTTCGCTATTCAATATATAAAAATCGAATTTTTATCTAGTTAAAGATCGAATTTTTATATAAGTAAAGATCGTATTCTTATCTTTTTATAACTATGCTATTTTTATTTTCAAAAATAATGCTATTTATATTTTCAAAAATATTGTTATTTCTATTTGAAAACAAATGATATATATATATATTTTCTCAATGTCTCTTCATATTTACAAATCAATGATAATTTATATTTTCAAAAAAAAAGAATGCTATTTTATATTTTCAAACAAAGTATTGTATATCTTCCAATCAAAGGAAATTTATATTCCAAATCAAAGGAAATTTATATTTCAAAGCAAAGAAAAATTATATTTTTAAAACTGAAAATAAAACAATGCTAATTCTATTCTAAAACCAATGCCAATTTTATTTTATTTTAAAAAACTTGCTATTTTTATATTTTCAAAACATATTGCTATCTATATATATTCTTTTTTTTTTTTAAACCATATTTTTAATTTACAAAGATATTTTATATTTTAAAAACCAATGTTGTTTATATTTTTAATTTCTGTTTTAAATAGAATAATTAGCTTAAGTTAAAATAAAAATAAAAATAAAAGGGGGCAGAACCTTTCTTCCATTATCTGACTGTCGTTCCTTTCTAGACTACGCTTCAACAATACCGACCCTAATGCGCTGACTAGGGTTCCAATCTGGCCGATCACCGAGGTGTCGGTCAGCGATCTGACTCCATGACGACGTCCGCCTGCACCTTCTTCCCCTGCACCTTGGTCCTTAGCCAATTCGAAGGCCTCTACCTTCCTGAAAACGGGTGCGAGCGAACCCCGTTTCAGCTCGAAAATGGAGCAAATCGGTCAATGGATTTTCATCTCTGCCGATGATAATGAAGTTCATGAGGAGCTGAACAAAATGGTAGAAGAAATTTTCTACAAACATCAACCAATTTCGAGATTTTTGAGGAAGTCCATTCAAAATTTCTGGTCGTTAGTTTTGAGGTCGGCGGCTTCAAAGGGGGTTGACCGCGCTACATTGAAGAATAGGGTTTTGACCAAGTTTTAAGGGTATTTGTATAAATTTGTATTATTATTAAATTCATTAATTTCTAACCGTTGCAATTTTTCCATTCGAACTCTAAATTAAACCCAATGACTATCACCTCTAACTAAATACCCCCATTCTGAACACAATGAGATATGTTTCGTGGACCAATTCGCTTGTTACGATCAGTTTTCATCAAAATCAAAATATAAATCAGTATATTCAATTTTTAAACGTACATTTCAATTTATCGGGGTCACATACTAACTCTAAAAATTCTCGAAAAATATTTTCTAGCTTCGTATTGACGATACGGTCCTAACAAAACTAGTTTCGTCGAATTCTGAGACCATTAGAAAAATGGCCATTTTCCAGTCGATTAAAATCAACCGAAACTGATCAAACGCGTTTTCCTATGCCACGCTCACATATTGATTCGAAAAATTATGAAATTTAAAACCTAGCAATAATTTGAGATCACAGACCCAAAAAACTGGTTTCGTCGAAATCCGAGGTCATTTGCAAAATGTCCATTTTTAAGGGTCTGAATTCCATAGCGACTATTCAGAATTTTCAACTGGACATATCTTTTGATTCCCGCTATGAAATTTCGATTCTTCGGATTCGCTGGAAAGATATTATCAATTAGATCCTAATGTTTTTGGTTTCACTAAAATCCGGATTGTTTTGCACCCGGTACATTCAATTGAAGTTTGAAATCGAATTATCGAACTACCGCGCCATTTTCAATTCTATTTATAATTATATATAATTATTTATATTCCAATGACGACGTATATAATATATACGTCGAATTTCAATTCCAAAATAAATTTCTCGTCGATATTATTTAAAATAATTCATTTTAAATATTCAAAATTCGCTATAATCGCCAAAATAAAAATTTTAAACTGGCCCAGATTTTCGGGTTGTTACAATAATCGAGTAAGATTATAAATTAAATAGTTATGTAAATAACCAATCAGAATTCATATAAGCGAAATACGTGAAATCAGATGAGTTAAATCTGAAATTTAAAACAGAAATTGAGTTAAAACTCTGGAGAATTAGATAAGTGTTTGTAAATGGATTTGGATTAAGAATAAGGAAAATTTAAGATCCTGGGAGATTTTAAATTGTTTTACAAGCAGTGTGAATTATATTTTGAAATGAATTTCAAAGTGGAAAAGGTTAAAAAAAATGGTTTTATAGTATTGAACTCACTTCGATCGCTGGAAAATAGATTCTGATGATGACAGCTGCATCATCAGTATCCATTTTCGAGTTGTAAGTGACGAATTACTACCAGAGATACTGTTTTGAATTTGTTTTGGGAAAGACAAGTTGTGTTGAATTTCAAAATGGGATTTAAAATATAGAATTTGAACTTTTAAATAGATTTGAAATATTAACTCGTTTTAAAAGAAATAAAACGAGAAGTTCCTTTATAAACGAAGTTTAAAATGAAGTGAAAAGAGTTATCATTGGATAATTCAGAAATAAAAATACAAGTGTGAAGTTGAAAGGGGAACCTATTTTCCAAAGGTAGTAATATCGATTTCAAAAGGAATTGAAATCGAGACTTATGTAAAGAATGAATAAAGAAAGTTTGAAAAGGAATTTGAAGAAAGGAAGTTCAAACATAGAATTTGAATATAGAAAATTCAAAGGGGATTTGAATATAAAAATTCAAATGAGATTTGAATAAAGAAGATTTAAATAATGGAATATTGAATATAGAATTCATATAGAGTAATAATGAAATTTGAATATAGAATTCAAATAGTTTGAAATGGAATTTGAATATAGAATTCAAATAGTTTAAAATGGAATTTGAATATAGAATCCAAATAGAGTTGAAATGGAAATTGGAATATATAATTCAATGGAGTTTGAATATAGGATTTGAATAAAGAAAGTTTGAAATAGAAATTGAATATAGAAATTCAAAGGGAGTTTGAATATATGAAATTCAATGGAAGTGATATAGAATTTGAATATAGAAATTCAAATGGAATTCAAATATAGAATTTGAATAAGGAAATTGAAACAAAATTCAAATATAAAATTTGAATAAGTGGTTTGAAATGAAATTCAAATATAAAATTTGAATAAGAGGATTGAATTTGAAATTTGAATATAGAAGATTCAAATAGAATTGAAATGGAATTCAATTAGTTGATAAACAAGTTAAAAATATATTTGAACATGTCATGTTCAAATATAAAAGTGAAATAGACTAAAGAGTTAATTAACAAATTTATTAACGAATTGAGTTAAAACGATCGTGTATAGTTGAATTAAATTGGACAAGTATAGACATACATGAGACAGGTTTCGAATAAAGTGTTAGAAGGTATATAAATAGAATGCTCGACGAAAGGTATGTATTTAATTCATATATGACATTTTATGCGCCGTATCGGCTAACCGCTTGGCTTTTTCTTTTTCTTCTGGATTGGTGAGGGCCATGGGAGGCTATTTGAAATATCCCGATGCTCCTAGTACAAAGGAGGTTATGGCGAATTTTTTCGGGAATTTAAGGAGTTAGAATATTTTTAAGAAGTTTGATAGTTAGAAATCAACGTATCGATAAATATATAGAAGTCGATAAGAAAACGAACTTGGAAATAGAATAGTATAATCAAAAAGGAAGACTAAGAAAAAAATCTAGTAAGAATAGAAAGAGAAAGTGTATATGTATTTAAAGGTGAATAATCAGTTGTATGGTATTGATTATTCGAGTAAGTAGTCATATCTGTTTTGACGTTATAAACGTTATTCAGTCAAGGTCTGAGAGGTAGTTATACCCCAACTTTGTTGATTTCATTATTAACAAATAAATAGTAAGATTTCAGGCTCGAATATCAATGTTGAATAAGAGTTAGTTGAATATAGTATTTGGGTTGTCGTAACGTTGTTTTACACAACATCTGTTTTAACCCAAATAAGTGTAAACTTGGAAATAGAAATAAAGGATATTTCCTAAGTATAGAAATAAACGAAATCGAAAAGAGATAAGTAATTGGAATATTTTCCAATTATAAATAGCATGTATTTTCTAAAGTTTAGAAAATAAAGGAAGGTGATATTCGGAAATGTTTTCCGAATAACATAAAAGGCCAATATGGTTATTGAAAATATTTGGTTAACAAATATTGATAAAGAGATAGAGAAGTGATTTAACTAATGGAATATTGATTTTGGGCTCAGTTGAGTTTCAAAAAGGAAAATTTGTTTTTTGAAAAGAGTAAACTGTTTGAAAACTCCCTGGAAAAGACTGTTGAATTAAAAACAAATTTAACAGAAATTTGTGAAATCAGATTTGAATTAAAGTAAAGTCAGTTAAGTGGTAACTGAAGTTGAATTGAAATCGAATAAATTGGATTTGTGAAATTAGAATCCGAAATGGTATTGGATTGAGGAGTTAAGGAATTGAAAATCAAGAATTGAACTTGAATTTGAAATAAAATTCGACTTAGGATATAAGCGAATGGTTGTGTCGTGGATAAAAGCAGATGGGGATTTGATTGGGATAACCCTTGTATCCGCTGAATTTAATATCAGGTGGAAAGGATATAATGATATGCCGACAAAAAGGGTATCAGTTTATATTTCTATTAGAGATGAGATTTCGATGAGCCGAATTGGCAAGCCGCTTGGCTGTTTGGTTTTCTTTTGGGATGGAGATGGCCCAGAGAAGCGAGTTGGAGTTTGACCGATTAAGCAGTACAAAGGAGGTGCCGGCGAAATTTTTCGAAGAGTTAAGGCGTTAGAAAATTTTCGTTGATAAGAATTAATTAATATTTAATTGAAATTAAGTTGGTTCAGTTGAAACTGAAGTTAAGAAGTGAACAAATATGTTCTAACCAGTCGATAGGGTCGTCCTCTACCTTTTAGCAATTTCAAGGACGAAATTATTTTAAGTGGGGAAGATTGTAATGACCCGCACTGGCAGGGGTATTATGATTAATTTATTTAATTGTATATATGGTAGGTTAGTGAATTTAATGGTCGTAGAATTAAATAATGGTGAATATTTAATTGAAATAATAATTAAATAAAATATTTAATCCTGAATATAATCAGAATTGGCTGAAATAGCGATATGGTGTGAACCAGATCATCTGTGATATTTAATTCAGCTTGGAATTGAATTTGAATAACGAATATATTCAGTCGATGTCAGTTTGAACGTATAATTATAATATAATTAAAATAGAGCTTGAAATAGCGCTGCAGTTCGCTATTTGGCGATTTGAACTTCAACTAAATGTACAAGATTCGTTTTAAACCGGATTTCTGTGAAACAAGAAACGTGTGGAGCTGGTGGAGTATATCTTTCTAGTGGAAGAGAAAAATCGAGATTTCGTCATATAGATTTTGATTTACGTCCAAATCAAATTTCAGAAAAAGTCGCTGTGGAATTCCATTTTAATTTGCAACGCTTTATTTATGTTATAAAAGAATTTTCAAAATAACTAGATATCGTGTGTGAATTTAGACAAGGTTCTTTTGGGACATAACGATAATTTAATTTTTAGAATTTAACTGTAATTTTTAATTAATTAAATACGCGACTTTTTTATTTGGAGTATTTTGCACCCTGTAATCAACATTTTGAGGTTTCACAATACGAGTTAATCTACCGGTATTTTTATATTTTTAAAATCGTGGTACCTTACGGGTTACAATGGTATTTATATATCTGTCTATAACAACTCGTATGTAAATGAAATACTATGTAATGGGATACGCTATTTCTTAGCTGAGAGAAAAGAGTTTATTTTTCCAATTTAAAAGGGGGCACGCCCTAAATTCTCTCAGCCACAAACAAGGGAAGGCGTGGCATTCTATAAATCACAAACAAGAGGGGAACGTGGCCTTCAAAGGATCCACTCATCCAACTAAATATATATAAATACCACTGCCTTGATACTTTTAACCTAATTTCATCAGTTCTGGTCAACAACTCAAACATCTCAGCCGTCATCAAATTCGTTCTCCACTAAAACAAACCTTCTTTTAAAAATCACAGAAAATCAAAAAGCAAATATATAAATCAAGATATATATACATATGCATTCGCGATGGCATTGGCTACAATTTCCCGTATGTTTTAGGCAACTCGCAGCAGGGTCTCGAGTTCAGAAAATAGACACTGCGTTCTAGGGTTTCGATGTTCTTGTTTTTGAGGCATTTGTTGTTTGAATTTGAGGGTCGTTTTGTGTTTATGGTTGAATACGGCTTTGTCTGTGAAAAGTTTGAACAATTCCGTGATAAAAGAGTTCGGATGTTGCTGTCTGGGATGCGCGCGTTTCTGAGAACCACGATGGAGGAATGATGATTGAGTGATGTGGCGTTGGTCTGGTTTGAATCGAATTTGAAGGAGAGTGGGATGGTGTGTACAGTTTTGTTGTTGATGAAATAGAGACGAAGATTTTGTTTGATACTGTGACTTGTAGTATGCAACAACAATAGAGACGCGTTTTGAACGGGGCACCCGAGATGAGTAAATCTGATACGAAGTGGAAGAGGAAGTCCAGAGTCGGTTAACGTCAGATTTTTCTAGTGATTATGTGGAAAAAAAGGTTTAGCAGTTTTAGTGTGTGGTTCACGTATGAAAACTGTTCACCGTGAGGAACATGGAGGAATCGAGTTCACCATTTTGTTTATAGAGAAGCGGAGACTTCAATAAGAAGAAAGGTGCTATTCTCGGATTTAGTTGTAATGAAGTAGAGGAAGAGAGAGCTGAGGAGGATACTCGGAAATGGTGCGTTACATTAACTGGAACGGGATGTTTTTCGGTAGAGAAGAAGGAGTTTGGAGCAGATGGGCTTTACTGGGTAACGGGGTAACGGGCCGATAGAAAATGTGAGGCCCAACTCTATTTAATCCAAGTTTATTTTATTTTAAATCATGTACTAATTGGTAAATACCATAACTCATTCATACGTGATCGAAACTCAGCGAAACAAGATCCGACAGGATTGTATGGACGGACACTACCCAATGGAACTGACTGGGAGGGAATTCGACATCGTTACAATTTATAGCAAAATAAATTGTCCAATCTGAATCAACGACAATTATCGTTATTAACGATGGTAGTCCAATGTGAGTAAATCTCACTAACTCTGAACAGTTTATAAATTCATGTTGTATTTTTAGAACTGTTAGATATTGGCTGATTGACTGTATGTTGACTGTTTGATTGAACTGCTAGTCAGTTAGTTGAATTTTCTATATCGATTCTGTTTAACAGAATATATCATATAGAACTGAAAGTGATGTTATCTATATTGTTTAACATCTGTGATGCAGGGAAACAGGTTGGAGGAATCCAACTGGATTCCTCAACATTTATTTTACTGTTTTCATATATTGTGATATATGATGTGTTATATAATCTGTTATGGATTATGGGTGTTGGAATGATATTGATCATTGTTATTCGATATTTTAAATATCATAAGAAACCCTAGGATGTAAAAAAAGAAGTATTTCAATGTATATTGAAATAAAGGAATTTTATAAAATCACAGGATTTTATAAAAGGAAATATTTATAAAACGAACACGGTTTTATAAAAGGGATATTTATTTAGAAAATAAATAGAAATAGAAAAGGAATATTTATTTAGAAAATAAATAGAAGTTATAAATAAGAAATATTTGTAACGGTAAATAGAAGTTATAAATAAGAAATATTTGTAACGGTAAATAGAAGTATAAATAGGAAATATTTGTAACGGTAAATAGAAGTTAAATAGGAAATATTTGTAACGGTAAGTAAACGTTATAAAAAGGAAATAGTTGTAACGGAAAACGTAGTTTATAAAAAGGAGCTAATCGATGTTAGTTAATCGATTAGAGAAAGTAAAAGGAGTTGATCGATGTTAGTTAATCGATTAGAGTTAAAGAAAAGTTAGTTAATCGATGTTAGTTTAATCGAATAGAGTTAAGTGAAAAGAGTAAATCGAATATAGTTATTCGAATAGAAAGAAAAGGAGTAAATCGAATATAGTTATTCGAATAAAAGCAAATGAGTAAATCGAATATAGTTATTCGAATAGAAGCAAATGAGTTAATCGAATATAGTTTATTCGAAGAAAGAAAAGGAGTTATCGAATATAGTTTATTCGAAAGGAGTTAAGTCAAATAGAGTTAATCCAATAGTGGTAGTCGAATAGAGTTAATTGATAAGGGTTAATCGAATAGAGTTAAGTGAAAAGAGTAAATCGAATATAGCTATTCGAAGGAGGGTTAAGTAAGGAAGTTAGTAAAAGGAATATAAAGTGAACTTTGCCTATTTCAAAGTTAGAAATGTTGTTCAGTTAAGGTCTGAGAGGTAGTTCTACCCCAACTTGATTGGCTTCGTTTTTAACTAAGGAATAGTTAAGGTTCGGCAGTAAAGGAAATGGTTTGTGTTGGCACAGCGATGTTTGTTTAAAACATCTGTCTAAGACCAATGAAGAAGCTTTGGAAATGTTTTCCAAATAAGAAACCAGAAATGTTTTCTAATAAAGAAAACAAGAAATGGAAATGTTTTCCATTGTTAATAACGTATATTTTCCAAATTTAGAGAATAAGAAATATTGAATATAGGGAAACAGGAGATAAGTAAATTTATGAACTAAGGAGAGGAATGTTAAATGATGTTTGATCGATATAATTTCCATTTGGAAATAATATAGTTGTTTGCACACCTGTTTTCTTCGATAGTTAAATCACAGACTATCGAAGTTTTGACCATTTTAACGTTGTTAATATGGAGAGACCCATTGGATTATTATCCAAAGAACCACTCTGTATTGGCATAAGCGTTGCGAATCATATATGCCAAAGGAAATTGAAGACGGAGTTATGCAAGGGCTATCCTGTTTACAGAATAGTGCCTTCGGTTCATCCTGTTCCTGGATGACTTGTATGGACGGATGTCTGACAGAGTATTTCCAGACGATCACGTATATTGATTTCTCCAACCGTACCAAGAGTGGAAGCGAAGAAGGAAACTTCTTTTAGCTAACACATAATGTATGGTTGAGGATGTCAATCGGTGATTTGATGGATTTGATGATGTGGCATTCAAAGTGAATCTGATGTGATGTTAAAGCGTAGCTTCTAGCCTCATCAAATCGGTAAATGACAGAAATCGGGCGGGCAGCATGGCTAAGTCGGTCGCACCGAAGTAGGGTGTATAATCACCTGATCTAGAGTTTCATTTACTTCTAAAAATCTATTGTTGATGCTGTCCCATTCGGGAAACGGTTGCTGATCCCAACTGTTGGTGATGTACATTCGATACACTCAAGCGAAATGAGTGGTCGGTCATGTGTGGCCGGGTTGCAAGATGTTCTTGTTGAACCCAGTGTATTCCTCTCTAGAGGTACATTAGCGAAAGGTGGTTCCATACCTTGTCATAGTTGGAAATCCATTACCCAATATGTGCTTGCGGTTTTGATTGCATACTATATATGTAGAACGTGAGATGAAAGCGTTTCTGCTAGATGATTATATATATATTATGGTTGATAGACATTATTATAATATCAAAAGGTTTTTGATATAAAGATATTTTGGATTCTCAAAAGGGAAAAACCCGTTCCGTTATGCGGCGTGGTCTTATGAGATATCGTTTACTCGTTCGAACTGTTTTTAAACTGTTTTACTCACACCAGTCCCATGACTGACCCGGAGTTTATTTGTTTTGTTTCCCTAAACTCTTGGGTGCCTAAATTTGTATGGGCAGTCAAGTTGTCGGGATTTACAGATATACTGGAAGAGCTTGGAGAAGGAGGCTTCAGGATCATATAGCTATAGTTATTTCCACTGTGTTATAAGTGTTGTACTTTGATAATGATATGTATATTCAAGTACAGATTTGTATTTCAAAGTTATATATATATTATATGTTATTCATTCCGCTGTGAGATTCGTGTTACTCTGATGTTGTGTTCTTCTTCTTCTTCTTCTATTCTAAGTTTCTATCTTATCTTTCCTCACCCTCTAATTTCTTTCACTAATTACCAGGATTTTTCGATGTTTTGGTTATCGGCATCATGCTTATGTCGATAACCAAAGTCGCTCGAAATCCGGGTCGTTACACATGAAATAAATTCTTAGTTTGCTTGTCACAGTTTGTAAAGTGGTATTCTAATTTCCTTGTGTATGACTAGTCAAATCAATAAGGTCAAGAAATGATTGGGCATCATCACTTATTCTCTATTTATAAAAGCTAAAATTTATGATTAATTACATACACCTAACTTAAAAAACCAAGGTATACCACCCGTACACTGCCTTACGGACTGACGGAGAGTTGGGATAGAGCTTGGCGGATTGTGCAGACCGACGCTGACTTTGTCAACAAAGTGTCTGTAATCCTTAGGTGTTCAATCTCATAAAATGAGACCAAGATATTCCAACGCTGACTTTGTCAACAAAGTGTCGGATAGACCTTGGCGGGTTTGCACAACAACGCTAGATATACAAGCAATATTGGATACCCTTGGATTACTATTATTATTATTGACAATATAAGCACAAAAGAGAGTTACGCGAATTCAACTTAACATAACTTAGTTTTAAAGATTCGAAAAGCCAATATAAGTATTTTAAGTCCTCCACTTATTTAAACAAAGACTACAATATAGAATAGATTTCATGGCCATCACCTAAGAATCTCCCTATGCACCGGTTACACTATTATTCCTCAAAATTAAACTTTTCATTATATTTCTTATTCGATCAAAGTTGAGAGAAAAAATACTATCAACTGACTTAAAATTGTAAACTTATTTTCCAGTATCATTCTAAAATGAGTCGTGTCTGTATGTGTGTTCTTTTTTAAAAAAAAATGGAGAAGAGAAAATATGTAGTAAAAATGATTATTTTTTTGATGTAATGCAGACTTGACTCCCCCACATTAGATTGAGACAGTGTCCCAACTGTCTAAGGTGTGCAGACCAAAATGGAAGGAAAAAAAATGAAAAATAAAAGAAAAACATATACCACCTGATTTCATGGTGGATGATCAGGCTCATGGAGATCGATAAGCTCATCGTCTTCGTATTTCTCGAATTCCAAAAATGGTTTCAGTCGTTGACCATTCACTTTGAAGACTTTTCCATCCTTAGGATTTTAAATTTCGACTGCTCCATGAGGATATATTGTTTTCACAACATAAGGTCCAGCCCATCGAGATCTAAGTTTTCCTGGAAACAAGTGAAGTCTAGAGTCGTATAAAAGAACTTTTTGACCTACGTTGAATTCCTTACGAAGTATGTTCTTATCGTGTTGGGCTTTGGTTCTTTCTTTATAGATTTTCGCATTTTCATATGCTTCATTTCTTATTTCCTCTAATTCTGAAATCTGTAACTTCCTATGTGAACCGGCTTTCTCTAAGTCAAAATTCAAAAATTTTATAGCCTAAAGAGCACGATGCTCCAATTCAAGAGGTAAGTGACAGGACTTTCCAAAGACTAATCGATATGGTGACATCCCTAGATTGGTCTTGTAAGCAGTGCGAAATGCCCAAAGTGCATCAACCAGTTTTATGGACCAATCTTTTCTATTGGAATTCACGGTTTTTTCAAGGATTTGTTTGATTTGTCTATTAGAAACTTCAACTTGCCCACAAGTTTGTGGATGGTAAGGGCTAGACAGCTTGTGTGTGATTGAGTACTTCTTGAGCAAGGATTCAAAAGCACGATTACAGAAGTGAGTACCATTACCGCTATTGATCGCTCGAGGTGTGCCAAAGCGAGAAAAGATGTTTTGAGGAATTTGATAACAACCTTGTTATCGTTGGTTTTGGTTGGGATGGCTTCAACCCATTTTGAGACATAGTCTACCGCAAGCAAGATGTAAAGATTCCCAAACGAGTTAGGGAAAGGTCCCATGAAATTGATGCCCCAAACATCAAATAATTCAATTACTAAAATGGGGTTGAGAGGCATCATGTTTCGTTTAGTTATTCGACTCGTTCTTTGACATCGATCGCATCTAGAGCAAAATTCGAAAGCGTCATGGAAGAAAGTAGGCCAATAAAAATCGCTTTGCAATACTTTTGCAGCAGTTTTTCTTGCTCCAAAATGACAGCCACAAGCATGGTCATGTGAGAAAGAGAGAATACTTTGGTGTTCATGATCAGGCACACACCTTTGAATGATTTAGTCTGGACAGTATTTGAAAAGATATGGGTCGTCCCAATAGAAGTTTCGAACTTTCGAGAGAAATTTTTGTTTATCTTGTTTCGACCATTCAGCGAGTGTTTGCTGTGTGACAAGATAATTCACAATGTCAGCGTACCAAGGAGTGTTAGAGATCGAAAGGATTCGTTCATCAGGAAAATAGTCATCGATTTGGGTGTCATCAATATTTTCGTGCATAATTCGAGAGAGATGATCAGCTACAACATTCTCAGATCCCTTTTTATCTCGTATTTCTATATCGAATTCTTGAAGAAGAAGAATCCAACGAATCAAGCGGGCCTTGGCATCCTTTTTAGAAAGAAAATATTGTAAGGTAGCATGGTCAGTGTAAACTATGACTTTGGATCCGATGAGATATGGTCTGAATTCCTCAAGAGCAAAGACAACTGCCAAAAATTCCTTTTCAATAGTTGAGTAAGTCAATTGGGCCTCGTTTAAGGTTTTGCTAGAGTAATAAATGACTCTAGGGAGTTTATCGATTCGATGACCCAAGATGGCTCCAATTGCAAAGTCAGAAGCGTCGCACATAAGTTCGAAGGGTTGAGTCCAATCAGGAGGTTGAATGATGGGAGTTGTGGTCAAGATTAACTTAAGAGTTTCAAAAGATGTTTTGCAGTCATTGGAGAATTCGAACTTGACGTCTTTGGCAAGTAAGTTCGAGAGAGGTTTTGAAATTTTTGAGAAGTCCTTAATGAATCTTCTATGGAATCCCGCATGGCCAAGAAATGAACGAACATCCTTAATAGATTTAGGAAGAGGTAGATTAGCGATCAAATCGATTTTGGATTTATCAACTTCAAGGCCATCTTTTGAGACGACATGACCTAGAACTATCCCTCTTTTTACCATGAAATGACCATTTTCCCAATAAAGCACGAGTGATTTCTCCTCATAACGTTTTAGGACGAGTTCTAAATGAGTGAGACATTGGGAAAAAGATGATCCATAGATTGAAAAATCATCCATAAATATTTCCAAGAATTCTTCCACCATATCAGAAAAGATACTCATCATACACCTTTGGAAAGTCGCGGGTGCATTACAAAGACCAAAAGGCATGCAACGATAAGCAAATGTTCCAAAGGAACAAGTAAAAGTGGCCTTATGTTGATCTTCTAAAGCAACAGGGATTTGGTTATAGCCAGAGTATCCATCGAGAAAACAATAGTACTCATGTCCCGCTAAGCGTTCGAGCATTTGGTCAATAAAAGGTAAGGGAAAATGGTCTTTTTGTGTTGCTGAGTTGAGCTTTCGATAGTCGATACACACACGCCATTTTGTTTTGATTTTTGTTGGGATTAGTTCATTACTTTCATTTTTGATCACCGTGACTCCGGACTTCTTTGGTACAACTTGTACCGGACTCACCCAAGTACTATCAGAGATGGGATAGATGATGTTATTGTCTAGACATTTGATTATCTCCTCCTTGACCACTTCTCTCATGTTTGGGTTTAATCACCTTTGAAACTCACGTGTAGGTTTAGCCTCATCAACTAAATGTATGCGATGTTCTACGATTGATGGGCTAATACCTTTTATATCGCTAATTTCCCACCCCAACGCGTCTTTATTTTCCCGTAAAATTTCCAAAAGTTTTTCTTCTTGGTCCTTGGTAAGATCAGAGGCCAAGATTACGGGAAAAGTTTGTGATGGGTCCTTAAGGTCTTGTGGCAATGGTTTGAGGTCCAACTTGGGATGTTCGTATGTGTCCACATTGGTCAACATTCTTTGGTCAGATTCGGATGGAGAAAGTGTGGATTCAAGAAATTCATTTAGTTCAGAAACGTATTCGAGCTCATCGAAATCGTTGTTGAAATGGTCAAGACACATTTTCATGGCTTCAGAAGTGTCACTAAAGGATTCATCAACGATGGTTTGAATCATGTCAATTTCATTGATCTCAAAATCCCTAGGTTGTTTGTTGAGATTAAAGATGTTCAGCTCAATTGTTAGATGCCCGAAGGAAAGTCGAAGTTGACCGTTCCTACAATTAATGATAGCATTTGAGGTTGCTAAAAAGGGGCGTCCTAATATCAACGGGATTTGAACATTGGGATTTGAGACAGGATCGGTTTCTAGAACAATGAAATCGACATGGAAGTAAAACTGTTCGATCTGTATTAAGACGTCTTCGATTATTCCTAATGGCTTTTTGACAGATCGGTCAGCTAGCTGAAGAGTGATGTTTGTTGGTTTAATCTCCCCAAGTCCAAGTTGACGATAAACAGTATAAGGAAGAAGATTGACACTGGCACCAAGATCGAGTAGGTCACGAGAGATGTGAGTGTTTCCTATTTTACAACCAATCGTAGGGCATCCAGGGTCTTTGTACTTGACTGGGGCAAGATTCAAAAGAACAGAGCTTGTATTCGCAGTCAGAAAGGCGGTTTTTGGGACATTAGTTGCACGTTTTTGTGTGCACAATTCCTTAAGACATTTAGCATATTGAGGAATTTGTTGAATGGTGTCTAAAAGAGGAATGTTCACACAGACTTGTTTGAAAATTTCCAAAATTTTATCGAAATTTGCCGCTTTCTTCTTATTAATGAGTCTATGGGGAAATGGAGCTATGGGTTTTTCGACTCTACGATCAGTTTTATCATTCGTTGATGAAGATTTAGCCATGGAAGAAGAAGGTGGTAAAGGTGTAGAAGATGAAATGTTCGTATTACCAACATCGATTTCAGAAGGTGAGTCGGGTTTGCCAACACTAGGAGAAAAACTGTTGGGATTGCCAACATTTAAGGAAGATTGAGGTTTAGAAGAACTGGCATTTGTAGCCATTAAGTGATCATCAAACTTTTGTATTTGGGTTGAGTTCGAAGGTTTGTCAGGGTTGCCAACATTATTATCAATCCCCTTTTCAGATCGAAGGGTTGTAACAACATTGACCGGATTGTGGTTTTCATCCTCACAAGAATTGAGAGCGCGAGAGTTATATTTTGGATTCACCTTGGGTTGACTAGGAAACTTTCCTCGCTCATTACTTTTCATTAGTTCATCATATTCATCATTTGTTCAAGTTTAACATCTTGATTATTTATTTGTTTTTATAATCGAACAATATCTTATGACGGTTGAGAAGATTGGGAGGATTGGTTTGATGATTGAAAGTTGGGATAAGGTTG
This sequence comes from Allium sativum, assembly GCA_030737875.1. Classification (NCBI taxonomy): domain Eukaryota; kingdom Viridiplantae; phylum Streptophyta; class Magnoliopsida; order Asparagales; family Amaryllidaceae; genus Allium; species Allium sativum. The sequence goes on along the minus strand of CM060923.1, from coordinate 472,150,192 downwards.
TTTGGATTGAGGTGCAGCTTGAGAGGTTTGAGAATTGGGAGATGGAGCTTGATAATTCGGATTTGGAATAAAGGGTTGCACGTGAGATGGGTTTGCCGAATTATTAGGGTTTGACCAAGAAAAATTTGGGTGGTTCCTCCAACCAGGATTGTACGTGGATGAGTAAGGATTATTTTGAGCTATAGCATTGGCTTGGTCTTGAGAGTAATAGTGGGGTTGCCCTTCTCCGGCTTGAAGAGTTTGATTTTCTAAGGAAATTTGACTTGGGTCCACGACATGCACTCCTCTAGTGGAAGTACAAGTGGGAACACAAATTGATTCCCATTGCATGTCCTTTTCAGAATAATCTTCTAAGAATTGCCAAGCTTCATCGGCCGTCTTAGACATAAAGTCTCCTCCACGCATTGATTCTAGTTGAGTTCTAGTCTGATAGTTTAGCCCTTCGTATGCAATTTGACATAAGTGATCTTTGGGAAATGCATGATGAGGACAACTATATAATAGTTGGTTGAATCTCTCAAAGTATTTTGAAAATGTTTCACCCTCATTTTGACAAAATTGATTTATCTCGGTTCAAATTTTGAGAGTTTTATGGAAAGGGAAAAACTTTTTCAAAAATATAGTGACAAATTCATCCAAACTTCTTATGGAATGTCTAGGAAGAGAATTTAGCCATCTTTTAGCGCTTTCAAGTAATGCAAATGGAATTAGCCTTAGCTTGATTGATTCATTAGATAACTGTTGCATTTTTGTTGTGGACGCATATAATTCAAATTCACTTAGAAATTCATAAGCATTTTCAGACCCAGTAAATTTTGGTACCCCTTGAATAAAAGAATTTTAAGCTCAAAATTGTTTCCTTCAGCTGGTGGGAATATGATGACAGAGGGTTGAACGGTCCTAGTTGGATAACATCGATCACGAAGAGATAAGGGTTTATCCATATTGAGATTATGCAAGTTTTGATTTGTTTGATTTTGATCCATCTCGTTTTGAAAGTTTTGGTTTACTTGAGAACCTCTAGGAGAATTGTGTTGGCTAACACTTTTTTCACTCATTGTTGTTAAATGAAAACAAAAGAATTCCTAGACTTAAGGTTGACACAAGAAGCTTGTAACAATCCGAATTTTAATAACATGCTAAAATAAGAAATCAAGGCAGAATTAAATTCTAAAATCAGAATCAAGGGAAACGGGCTGTGCCATTGCGTTCGTCTTGGAAAAATACGCGAAATAGAGTCTGAGTTTTCGAAAATCGGAGTCCGTATGACCGAGATATGGCCTCGCGAAGTTTCACGAAAAATTCAAATTCAAAACAGATTTCAAATTTTCAGAAATCAGGCTAGGCGGGAAAAATCCCGCCAGAACCAGGTCGACCTGGGAGTCGACCTGGGAGGGGGGCCAGGTCGACTGGGGAGTCGACCCCAGGGTCGACCTGGGGGTCGACCTGCCTGGTCCGGCCATCCTGGCCTGGTGCACCTGCATGACTTCCTGACCCTGTTTTCTGACCCTATGACGAAATTTGATGGCCTAGATCTAAACTAGGGTTAATCCTATGGCTAGAGACATTCCTAAATATCTATAAAAAGACCCCTAGACCTAGCCTAAACCAAAAATCATTCTAGCAACCAGATTATGCCAAAACTCCTCTTGAACATAGCCTCCACCTTCATAGCAATGGCCTCCATCTCCTTCATGAAAGCTTGAGTGTTCTAATTTAATCTAGGGCATAAAGGAACCATCTTTCTTAATCTAAGGAGCTATTCTTTCTTGTTCTCAAGTCTTGAAGTGGAGCTTATTGTCTTTTTGTTTGCGGATTTGCTAGTGGCTTCGTCTCAATCTTTATTTCATATTAATTCTAGTCTTCATAGCAATTGTAAGCCCTACTCTACTCTTAGATTTAAACTATGAATTTAACATGAACATGTTGTAAATTGAAATTGGGCTTAAGTATAATATTTGCCTTTGATCTATCGTGTTATGCCTATATCTATTCATGACTCTTCTGGATCTATGACTATGAGCCTATCACTTTGATTCCTATGACTTTTGTTTGGAACTTATGCATAAAACGACATAGAATCCACCATGACCTTCATGTTAATTTACCTATGATGTTAGGCTATATGCTAATCATCTTATTTGCTAAGTTTAATGTTATACATATGTAGATTGGAATTGGACCTAAGCGCAATATTTGCCTTGAACCTATCATTTTACGCATAGATCTAATTATGACTCCTTTGATCTATGATTCGTGGAATTATCATGAACCTAGAACCATTCATATTGACTTTTTGGGTATAAAGCTATGATCTTTATTTTGGGATTATGCATAAATGCAACATAGAACCCTCTTGACCTTGATGTTAACTTGCCTATAGAACTATATGAATTATGACTTATGCATGTTAACAAATCTTTACCTTTCATGTCCCTTAACATGCATACGATGACCTTGAACCTATTAGGACTATCACCTTTATGCTAGATTCATGTTTATGGCCAAATCACCTTATGCTAGTCTCATGTTTGTGGCCAAAATCATCTTTATGCTATCATGCATGCTTTAAAACCAATATGTCTTATGCAAGTCATGATGAACACCTTTGCCCCAAATATCACCATGTGCAACTTGTGATTAATTTGCCATCTTATGCCCACCTTGTCATATTGTTATGTTCCCTCTTAGGCCTATTTATGTTAATGCGAATTTACGTGCGTGGGGAATACGTTATGGGTAGTTAGGCAAACTTAAACAACATGAAACATGACTTGAGAATATGACATAAAAGTTGGCATGTGATTATGCTTGAAAACATGAATGTGGACATGACACTTAGAAAATATGAGGTGACCAACTCGAGGTTGGGTTGAGTTTGTAGCGTAAATCTGCCCGGAACCGACCGGCAAATCCAGTGGCTACAAACAATAGGATCCAATGTGAGTAGTTGGTCACACCGCGCTTGAAACCCGAGTTTAGACTGAGTTGTGGCGTAAGACTGCCCGGAACCGACCGGCATACCGGCAGCCACGACATTACCTGTCTAATGTGAGAGGTTGGGTGCATTAAAATAAATTAATGCCACATGATAGGGTTAAGTCATGGACCGCTTGAATATACTTAACCAATTGAACATGATGTCTTGATAGGGTTAAGTCATGAAACACTTGAATATACTTAACCGACTTGATACTTGATTTGATAGGGTTAGGTCTTGAATCTTAGACACACTTAACCCATTAGGAAAACCTAGTTGCGGGGTCCCTTTCAGGGCAGTAACCCACTAGATGTATCATTGTACCCTAGAGACTAGGCTAGGGTGGGCACGATTACTGGCTGAATGTAAGTGACCAAAAGGGACGGCTTAGTTGGTGTACCAGTTCAGGCGGACCATGGCCGTGCACATGAGTCTGAGCTTGAAATGGACATCAGTAGGTTTACTTGTGTGTCTTGAATTGTGTCAGTGGTTGTCACCCTAGGGTTTGATACACCTCTGGGGTGGACCTAGCACAAGTAACTACATTCGCGATAGGGCCGTATGACACCGAAACACGACGAGTTAGGCTTATAAGGAGCCGATCGACTAGACCGTTTAGTTGGCCTTGACTTGGATCAACTCTTGATTATTGGGCTAGGTGATCCCTTCTTGAATATACTTGACTTGGGCCAACTCTTGATTATTGGGTCTTATTTACCCAAGGGATTCTCTCTTGATTATACTTGACATTACTTGAATATACTCGACATTAGGTCAACTCTTGATTATTGGACCAGTGGATCCTTTCTTGATTTTACTTGATATGGGTTAGAATACTAGAACACTTGATGCAACTTAGCCTTGTATAGGAGATGACACACTTGATCTATCTTGTTACCCTGCCATCATGCTAGTCCAGTTATTATCCTTATGTGTCATTTCAGTTTCTCATGTCCAGTTAACTTTATTAGTTTTTAGACTAATAGTAGGTAAGGCTTACCAGTCTTTATGACTGACCTGTTTCCTTTCGCCTCTTTTTCTTTTGTTTCCCCCCCCCCTCAGGTTCTCAGGGAGGAAACACTAGCATCTACCTCGGATATCACCTGCTTAAGCTCAGCATGTACGGTTTGCTATGGCTGCTTCTTTTTACTGCACTTGGGGAATAAGCTGTTTTTCTGTTTTTTTTAGTTATTGCTTCTTTGGCTATTATTACAAGACAGTTGTAATGAAGTTGTTATTTGAAATGTTTGTAAGAGACATGGTTTATTTTGGAATGAAATAAAGTTCTGCTTAGCTCTTAAATTCTTATGCTGTTTACTTAATTATTTATTTATTTTCTGTCTTGTGATATCTCTATGCATGATTACCTAGATAATATCCCTCCAAAACCAGTGCATTCCTTTGTGAGTGACCCTGGCGGAGGTGGGGTGTTACATTTGGTATCGGAGCAGAAGGTTACCAGACTGGGCAAAAGTTTTCAAAAACCTTCTGAAATTAGTTTTCAAAACGTTTACAAAGAAGCAAAATTTTCAAGAAAAGTTTATTTTGAAAAGGCTATTCCCCAAAATCCATTAGCACTTTCCTTTGTTTCCTCGTTTGAATCTTTTCTTTTTTCGTTTTCAGCTTATCATGGCCGACGGTCTTAATCTTCCCATGGGTATCAATATACCCACTTGGTTCCGTCGTTTCCTCGAGGCTCGGGCCAACGCTGCAGGCCCAGCCGATGTCCCTCCTCCTCCTCCTCAACCTCCGCGAGAAACTGCTTTTTCGAAGATATGCAAGGACTTTAAAGCGATGGGTGGAAAATACTTCATTGGAACCGAAAGCTTCGTTGAAGCACGAAATTGGCTAAAGGAGACGGAAGTCCTCTTTGCTATCTTTGATGTGGAGGATTGTAGAAAAGTTCAACTGGCGGTATGGCTACTAAAAGGTGAAGCTGCATTTTGGTGGGAAGTCGCCAACGCTACTAGGCCAATTGAGACATGGGCTGACTTTAGAGAGAGGTTTGGGCTTAAGTTTTTATCACCAGCAGAAGAGAGTCTGCAAATGGAGAAATTCCTAGCACTTAAGCAAGGGGATATGACCGTTAGGGAGTACATGAATAAGTTTAACGAGCTTGCTAGGTTTGGATAAGAATTGGTCAACACAGCTCGGAAGAAGGCTCTACGCTTTGCTCGGGGACTGAACGAGCCACTATGAGGAGTAGTTATGACTCATATACCCACAGGAGAAACTTATGAAAGTTTGGCAGAGATGGCTCTACTTCATGTGGAAGACGAGAATGAAAGGAAAGAGGTTAAGCCTAGTGAGACTCAAACCAAGAAGATAGATCCCGAGAAAGGGGGCAAGAACAACAAGGGCAACAATGACAAAAAGCCACGTGAGAAAAGGAAATGCCACTTCTGTGGTAAGGATGGACATATAGCTCCAGATTGTAGGAAGAAGAAGATGAAGTTAGGAGCATGCTTTAATTGCGGTGATATTGGACATATTAGCAAGAACTGCCCTAAGAAAGGCACACCAGCAGAACCTTCTAGGGGTACATCTTTAACTTCTTTTCCTAGATACCCTGTTTTATCTTATATATCTTTTCGATCCTGTCATGAGAACCTTAGGTAGAAAACTTTATGGATGTAAACATGTACTTGAAACATGTTATGCTTGATGTTTGCAAATGGTTGCAAGTGGTTACTCGTGGATGCATGATGCACATTAGGCACTAAGATCGGCTCACACACTTTCATATTGCATATGCATGAGTGTTTATGCTTATTCATGGATGAAACTTGGATGCTATCACATGGATGTTGCGTATGGATGGATGTTATGTGCACTCATGTAGAAATTATAAATTATGTTAGGAATTTGCATACATATGGACTCATTTCACTAACATACTTTGCATTAAGGAGATTTCGCATTAGATAAGTACATATACACACACCTTTTGCATATGTTCATACAGCATTAGAAATCTTTTAAGGACAATGATTGCTCGTGAATGATATTTTGAGTAGATGGATGATGGATGGTAGGATACGTTCTTCCTAACTTAGAGATTTCGGGGACGAAATCCTTTAAGGAGGGAGAATGTAACAACCCCAATTTTAATAACATGCTAAAACAAGAAATAAAGGCAGAATTAAATTCTAAAATCAGAATCAAGGGAAACAGGCTGTGCCATTGCGTTCGTCTCGGAAAAATACGCGAAATAGAGTCTGAGTTTTCGAAAATAGGAGTCTGTATGACTGAGATATGGCCTCGCGAAGTTTCACAAAAAATTCAAATTCAAAACAGATTTCAAATTTTCAGAAATCAGGCTAGGCGGGAAAAATCCCGCCAGAACCAGGTCGACCTGGGGGTCGACCTGGGAGTCGAACTCGGAGGGGGCCAGGTCGACTGGGGAGTCGACCCCAGGGTCGATCTAGGGGTCGACCTGCCTGGTCCGGCCATCCTGGCCTGGTGCACCTGCATGACTTCCTGACCCTGTTTTCTGACCCTGTGACGAAATTTGATGGCCTAGATCTAAACTAGGGTTAATTCTATGGCTAGAAACATTCCTAAATCTCTATAAAAAGACCCCTAGACCTAGCTTAAACCAAAAATCATTCTAGCAACCAGATTATGCCAAAACTCCTCTTGAACATAGCCTCCACCTTCATAGCAATGGCCTCCATCTCCTTCATGAAAGCATGAGTGTTCTAATTTAATCTAGGGCATAAAGGAACCATCTTTCTTAATCTAAGGAGCTATTCTTTCTTGTTCTCAAGTCTTGAAGTGGAGCTTATTGTCTTTTTGTTTGCGGATTTGCTAGTGGCTTCGTCTCAATCTTTATTTCATATTAATTCTAGTCTTCATAGCAACTGTAAGCCCTACTCTACTCTTAGATTTAAACTATGAATTTAACATGAACATGTTGTAAATTGAAATTGGGCTTAAGTATAATATTTGCCTTTGATCTATCATGTTATGCCTAGATCTATTCATGACTCTTCTGGATCTATGACTATGAGCCTATCACTTTGATTCCTATGACTTTTGTTTGGAACTTATGCATAAAACGACATAGAATCCACCATGACCTTCATGTTAATTTACCTATGATGTTAGGCTATATGCTAATCATCTTATTTGCTAAGTTTAATGTTATACATATGTAGATTGGAATTGAACCTAAGCGCAATATTTGCCTTGAACCTATCATTTTACGCATAGATCTAATTATGACTCCTTTGATCTATGATTCATGGAATTATCATGAACCTAGAACCATTCATAGTGACATTTTGGGTATAAAGCTATGATCTTTATTTTGGGATTATGCATAAATGCAACATAGAACCCTCTTGACCTTGATGTTAACTTGCCTATAGAACTATATGAATTATGACTTATGCATGTTAACAAATCTTTACCTTTCATGTCCCTTAACATGCATACGATGACCTTGAACCTATTAGGACTATCACCTTTATGCTAGATTCATGTTTATGGCCAAATCACCTTATGCTAGTCTCATGTTTGTGGCCAAAATCGTCTTTATGCTATCATGCATGCTTTAAAACCAATATGTCTTATGCAAGTCATGATGAACACCTTTGCCCCAAATATCACCATGTTCAACTCGTGATTAATTTGCCATCTTATGCCCACCTTGTCATATTGTTATGTTCCCTCTTAGGCCTATTTATGTTAATGCGAATTTACGTGCGTGGGGAATACGTTATGGGTAGTTAGGCAAACTTAAACAACATGAAACATGACTTGAGAATATGACATAAAAGTTGGCATGTGATTATGCTTGAAAACATGAATGTGGACATGACACTTAGAAAATATGAGGTGACCAACTCGAGGTTGGGTTGAGTTTGTAGCGTAAATCTGCCCGGAGCCGACCGGCAAATCCAGTGGCTACAAACAATAGGATCCAATGTGAGTAGTTAGTCACACCGCGCTTGAAACCCGAGGTTAGACTGAGTTGTGGCGTAAGACTGCCCGGAACCGACCGGCATACCGGCAGCCACAACATTACCTGTCTAATGTGAGAGGTTGGGTGCATTAAAATAAATTAATGCCACATGATAGGGTTAAGTCATGGACCGCTTGAATATACTTAACCAATTGAACATGATGTCTTGATAGGGTTAAGTCATGAAACACTTGAATATACTTAACCGACTTGATACTTGATTTGATAGGGTTAGGTCTTGAATCTTGGACACACTTAACCCATTAGGAAAACCTAGTTGCGGGGTCCCTTTCAGGGCAGTAACCCACTAGATGTATCATTGTACCCTAGAGACTAGGTTAGGGTGGGGCACGATTACTGGCTGAATGTAAGTGACCAAAAGGGACGGCTTAGTTGGTGTACCAGTTCAGGCGGACCATGGTCGTGCACATGAGTCTGAGCTTGAAATGGACATCAGTAGGTTTACTTGTGTGTCTTGAATTGTGTCAGTGGTTGTCACCCTAGGGTTTGATACACCTCTGGGGTGGACCAAGCACAAGTAACTACATTCGCGATAGGGCCGTATGACACCGAAACACGACGAGTTAGGCTTATAGGGAGCCGATCGACTAGACCGTTTAGTTGGCCTTGACTTGGATCAACTCTTGATTATTGGGCTAGGTGATCCCTTCTTGAATATACTTGACTTGGGCCAACTCTTGATTATTGGGTCTTATTTACCCAAGGGATTCTCTCTTGATTATACTTGACATTGCTTGAATAAACTCGACATTAGGTCAACTCTTGATTATTGGACCAGTGGATCCTTTCTTGATTTTACTTGATATGGGTTAGAATACTAGAACACTTGATGCAACTTAGCCTTGTATAGGAGATGACGCACTTGATCTATCTTGTTACCCTGCCATCATGCTAGCCCAGTTATTATCCTTATGTGTCATTTCAGTTTCTCATGTCCAGTTAACTTTATTAGTTTTTAGACTAATAGTAGGTAAGGCTTACCAGTCTTTATGACTGACTTGTTTCCTTTCGCCTCTTTTTCTTTCGTTCCCCCCCCCCCAGGTTCTCAGGGAGGAAACACTAGCATCTACCTCGGATATCACCTGCTTAAGCTCAGCATGTACGGTTTGCTATGGCTGCTTCTTTTTACTGCACTTAGGGAATAAGCTGTTTTTCTGTTTTTTTTTAGTTATTGCTTCTTTGGCTATTATTACAAGACAGTTGTAATGAAGTTGTTATTTGAAATGTTTGTAAGAGACATGGTTTATTTTGGAATGAAATAAAATTCTGCTTTGCTCTTAAATTCTTCCGATGTTTACTTAATTATTTATTTATGTTCTGTCTTGTGATATCTCTATGCATGATTACCTAGATAATATCCCTCCAAAACCACTGCATTCCTTTGTGAGTGACCCTGGCGGAGGTGGGGTGTTACAAAGCTCCTAATCAAAATAAATAACAAACTCAAGTGTATCTTATTAATTGACAATCTCGATTTGAAGGGGGAAGAGGGTCATATGGCCGTTCACGTATAGTAAAAATACTAAGGGATACGACCAATGTTTTACGGGTAGTATGCAACCTCTTTTGCTAGAAGTTCAACAAATTGAACTAATATATATCCGCGATCAAATCCTTGAGAAGATCAATTTCACAAAATACACTCTTGCAGTTAAATATTTTGCAAATCAAATTAAATAAATAGATTGAAAAAGTTAATTTGCTAGAATGTCGAAAAATTCCTGATGTAATACGTATCACCGTCCTTTACAAAAGGAATAGAAAGAATTCCACACAGTAAAATAAATTTTTAAATCTAAGCTATTTAACCCAATTTGTTTGTCCTATTGAGCTTGAGTTTTTCTCCTAAGGCCAACGTCTAATCAATTTTTATTTAAGTCCAGGGAGGATGCAAATGACAGATTTTAATTCTTTTGGAGCCAAGGAAAGGTAATGACTTCCTCACCTTATGTTTGTTAGGGTTGTGCTCGTAACTAGATTTATTTCAGAATGCAGCCAAAAACAACAATCACACAAAAATAATTGCATAATTTGAAAAATTGTATAAGCAAGTCGTTGCCCCTGCAGAAATTTTTTACAAGCAATGTCTATACATTTTTTTTATTTGCAGCAGAGCACCTGTAAAGTTTAGAAATTTCTCACCTAGATTGGCAGTCCTCCAGTGAAATTGGGTAGCGCTAGCCTGTTCACACCCCACTTGGTGTACAACCGCTCCAACAATTCAAATCCTGTTTGCCTTGCTCGAAATCTTTCTTCCGATCCTTTGATTTGTCCTCCTTTTCTTTCCTTTTTTTTAAGAAAGCAAATAAACAAGAAAATAAAATAAAATTTAAATCCCAAAATAAATAAAAAATTCAAAAGGAAAAGACTAACTAAACCGACGACAAAACAAAATTAAATTTAAGCTAAATGATGCTCGACAAAAAGAAACAAACCAAGAGACATAAAAACTAATCTAACCAAAATTAAAATCAAAAGCTAACTGTGAACAATCTAACACGTCTCCAATTCCTGACTTGCCAATACAAAACACAGAGAGAAATTCAATGCGGTCCTTCTTGGCTAAACTTGCTCAAAACTCCACAATTAAAGTCAGGAAACAAAAATCTTACACTTGCAATTCAAAAGGAAACATATCAAAAGGCAGACAATCCTTTCTCTTTTAATATCCTCACGCCAATCCTTTTTTTTTAACTTCTCAAAACACGCTGAACCCCAAACAAAAATTCACGCGGGGAGAAGAGTGGATGGTTTCAATGTGACGTTGGGTGAATATGGGTGATGGAGTTGTTTGCTGTAGTTGAGAATGAATGGGGGGCGGTGCAGGGTTTAGGTGGTGTAAAAATTGCGGTGGCTGAGATGTTGTGATAAATGGACAGGGGGGTACTGTTGTGAAATGAACGGTATGGAAAAGGATGTGGTATAGGCTGAAGAATTGGTGCGTTAGTTTATGGTAGGAAGATTATGATGTTGAATTGTGGTAGGGGGTGGGAGCGAGCACAGTTTGCTGAAAAAGTTGGAGATAAACGGCAAAGAAATATGAAGAGAAAAGGAAAGAAAATTTGGAAAGAAATATTCTCACTTTTTTTCTTATTATCTAGAAATTGTAAAAGAAGAGAGTATGAGAGATATTAGGAGGAAAATTTGTAAAGAGAGAGAAATGAAAGGAAAAAAGTGCAGGACAGAAGAAATAAATAGAAAAAAAAATGATTGACTTTTTTTTTTTTTGAGTTGTATAAGAAGAAGAAAGGCTATGTAATTAATTTTTTTTTCAGAATTGTTGAAAACAGGGAGAATTGTAAAAGAATTAGAAAGGGAATAAGAAAAGAGGAAGGGAACTGAAAGGAAAAGGCAAGAAATTCAATGACAAACGACAATTTTTTTTAAACAAGAAAACAAAAACTAAGGAAAGAAATAAAAGAAAAATTAGCATTTTTTTTTTGAAGATTGACGGCAGAAGTATAAAAAGGAAAAACAATTTAGAAAGGGAAGAAAATCAAGGCAGGCCAGAAACAACAATAGAGAATTGTCTTTTTTTAATTAAATTATTGAAAAGAGAGAAAGAATTGTGAGAAGGAATGAAACAAAAGAAAATTGGCAACTTTTTTTTCTCTCATGTGTAGAAGATTACATGAACAATCAATACCAAATCATCTAATTGAGAATATTTTCTATATATAAAAGAAAACAAAAATGAGAAAAAAAAATGAAAACTAACACGAATCAGAAATTAAATAAATAATAAAATGTAATCGTTACCTCCCTGGCAACGGCGCCAAAAACTTGTTCGTCGCTTTCCTATGAATTAGAAAAGCGCGAATTTTAAATTAAATACTACAAGCGCACAGGTCGCGTAATATGCAGGTCGAATCACAGGGAGGTGTTTAAATTTTATTATTTATCTATTCTTAGGCAAGTTAGAAAAATTTTGGAGAAGTTTTTGTTGAATTAATGTTATTGAAACTACTACGAATCGAATCTAATCAGACGATGTCAAATTCAACAACTGAAAAGAAGGGAATCAATTACTAGAAAAAGACAAAGCAGAATGTACCGTTGAATCTAATCAAATGGACATTCGCTAACATGCAGTAATAAAAGAAAATAACAATATGTGTTCTATAAAAACTAATTGAGTAAACACACAAATCGTTATAGAAGAAAAAGACATTCAACTAACATGAAGAAAAACTTTTTATTAATAAACGAGAATACAAACTAGTGGAGAGAAAAATGGAATATTTTTTACAATGATACAATGGTCCTTTTATACAGGATGTAGCCTTCTCTTTTTATTTGAATACAAGGCCCACAAAATAAATATATGAAAATATCCTTCCCAAAGATGAAGGAATAATCCTTTCATGACGCTTGATTGGTGACCTGTAATCAATGTCCTTCCTTTTGATGCATTGCACGGTCAGTGAGAAGATAAGGATGTGTTTAATTGAAGATGTGTAATTAAAACTTCCCCCTTCTCTTTGCATGATAATCAAATGTGATTTATTAGATTTCAATTCTTGAGAGGATTACACCAAAATTCAGAAAATCCTCATTAAGTGCATATTATATACATATAAAGATAGATGCATTATTATGACTATATATATATAATATCACTTAGTTCATTTATTCTTCAAAACACATAAGGCAGGGTGTGAATGCATTCATGTTCCTTTCTTCAAAAAAATACAGCACTTGCCAAGGATCGAACTCAGGCTACTTTGTACACATTTTTATGTCTTCACGAGTGGGCTACAACTTCTTTTCCAATTGAGATGGCTTTGATATGGGGAAGTAGCTTTTTTTCTTTGTAGTTGGCCTTTAATTTGAAACTAAGGAGGCATCAGTTGAAATCTATAAAAACACATAAAAATACCCAAAGTATCATTTATTTATTTACAAAAGATAAAATATAAGAGCATAAAATAAACACATTTCTATGTTAATCAATGCTCATCTGTGAATCTGCCTCATTTATTAAAGTCTATTGTTATTTGTACCCTCAATCAATATACACATTGTGTGTGTTTTATTGGTATATACCAAACTCTAATAGATGGGTTTTGCTAATCCTATGTCGCCTACGAACGATGTTTTCTACCAAATACGTAAAAAAGCAAGCATGCAACCAATAATGCATAATTACCTAAAATAACATACAAATATCCATAACAGCATCCATAAATCAAGTAAAAGCCATGTAAATAATTTGGTGTGATTTTGATGTTAAGATAGTCCAAATATGGTGGTAGTGTCAAAATAGCATGTAAAAGCACACACAAGAGTAAAAAGGTGATAATCATATTTAAAATGTCCAAATTACTTTTTAATTCTTTTATTTATTGTTAACTTAGTATAAACTATCCTAGAAATTATTTTTTTAGATTAAATGTAAGCAGAAATGTCAATTATATGTTGTACAAATAATTATAGTTCAGTGATAGACCACATCACTTGCCTTAGCCAAATTAGTCCAAACCAACGCCAAAGCATAGAGCTCCCCAACATGAGTGCAAGTGGAAGAAATCACATCAAAAAAGGAGCCCATTTGCAAAAGTTAGGCTAGTTAGAACATTTGAACTTTGAATGGAAGTTGAAAAAAATACAGCCGCTCACCTAGAAAAAAGGAAATGCCACTATCAGCGAACCCGCACATTGACCGCACACTTGGACTCCTTTCTCCCCACGTGTCTACCATGAATGACACCATCCTCTCCTGAATATTATGTAATGGTTCGGATCTAAAGTCTTCATGCCAGCCTACTTTAGCCTCTTTCGCCACCTCTTACACTCAACCACACCTCGCCTTCGGCACGCCGCCGTAACTGCCTCTCCACAGGGAATCCACGCTGAACGACATCACCCATCATGTTGCTTCATTCGTCATAAAAACACAGAAAATGCCATGGTCTCAAACTGAAATTTATTTCACCTTCGAACACCAATGGACAATACATCACTTCCGTTCTCTTTATTTGCTACATTGTGATCATCAAAAATCTTGTAGAATCATTTGTAAAACTCATTCCTGCATTTAAATTTACAGCAACATCTCATTAAATATTCTTATCCGAATTTTTTTTTTTGGTAAATGCATATAACATACTGAAAAACTTAGATGAGCATGACGTGAAATTTTATAGAAAAAAATAAATTTTAGTTTGGTATAAAAATTTAATTAACAAAACTTATCAACTGGATAAACAAAAATTTAACCCATACACCCAAATACATGAAAATTACAGGCATGATGGGATAAATTCTCATTCATGCTTGGCCCTCTATGCTATTAAAATCGGTTTTTGTCTCTAATGTTGTATATAATTAACTATACACCCAAATCTAAATGTTGGTTAATATTGAATCTTGCATTAACTGTATGTAACAATAATAATAGGTACCTTGTACAAAGCTAGAAGAGTTAGTGGTGTCATTCGAGAAGTTGTGTCCATGGCCAGCCCGTTAATGCTAGCATTTGCCATAAACACGCCAGTAGCCATGCTAACAATGTGGATTCCATGCTTATATGGAAATGATACATATGCACACCCATATAGAAACACAACACATAAATGGTACTCACTGCTCGTAATAGCATAATATATATATGTACCTTAACACTATGAGTTCCTTGAACATAATGATACATACTTCGTAAACCTGGCATGCAATGAAATTTGACTTTGCCTTAGGATAAAGAAAATCTTTACTAGTCACACACAAGCAGACTTAAATCTGGTATAAGGAAAGAAAGAAAAATGAACAGATGAATTCTTTTTCAAAATAATCAACTGATTAAGAACACATCATTGATCATCAGAATAAATACATGTAGACAGATATGGCCGTAATTAACACATAAATAGTCACTTTTGCAAAGACTTTTCCTATTGCATTTGGTCATAAAAAATAAAAATAATTATGATAATACTAAATGTTTTTGCAACAAATTCAAGCGAGTGGGTTGAAAATGCATAACATGAAACATATTGTTTAGAAACACACAAGCTAAACAGGTATGTCATCATAATCATAGTGGTAACATTTAATTTAACATTTTTAAGGCTATTGCATATAGATAATATTTTTTTCTAGAAACAATGCTAATATTGATTAATCAGTTGGTAAAAAAAAAAGTCAATACACTTAGAATTGGTTGTGTCATGAATGTTTAGAAAAAACATGTTATTTCTTAGCTTTGGTGAAACTTAGAATGCTCTAATTGATAGTTCATGTCTATGTAACGACTCAGTATACCATCTACGGTGTGTAATTGTTCAATAAAATAGACCATGATATGTTTCTTATATGGCATGTCCCCTTTGAGATTCTACATAGAAGTTGTCAGTATATTATTGTTCATGTAATGGCTCCATGCATGTTCACAATTTAAAGCTTGTCATCACTGTTGATATGCAGATAACATCAGCTGTATTAGCGAAAAGCTGATAAGTTCATGAGACTAAATGTTGTTGTCAGTGAACACATTGATAAAACAATAATTTTCAAGAGATTATGGAAGAGGAAAACATATTTTATTATACCATTTTTTTGCATTAGCATAATCTAAAGCAATATGACAATTTATTTTGTACAAATAAAAATATTTCCCAGTGGCACTACAATAGTGACCTGGGAAATGCCCACGTCAATTATCACAATGATATTTCTAAGAAAAAAACAAAGAGTAAACATTGAGTGCAAAAAAAATATCATCCATAATGTTTTTTTGACAGTTTCATATGCAAAAATAAGGAAACCTCAACCATATATGCATAAAGTTGTTGGAAATGAACGAGCAAAGAAAGAGGAAATTGGAAAGAAGAAAAGATAGCAACATTTATGTCCCACATCATGGAATACTAACACAATCTCTCCTAATATATTAGAAGCCATTAGGCTTATGTAAAATAGAAAAGAGAGAGATTATATGAGGATGTGAGCTTGGCCATGACATAATAATACATTAGAAATGTCAAACATATGGCCTTGGGCCTTGGGTCTCTTGACTGAATATGGTTAAAGGGTCGCAATCTTTCCAATTCTGACGGTTACTAATGCATTATAAACACAGTTTGACATGGCAATTGTTGCATAATTATTGAGCAACATTGATTGTTGTTAGTGTCTAATTTGCAATACAATCATGTATTGATAGAAGATCTAACTTTGTAATACAATCGTGTATTGACAAAAGTTCTAACAATCTTGAAACAATATTTTACTTGTTTGAACGTATGCTAATTTGGAAGATTATAACAATATCTTCTCTTCATAAAATTATTATAGACTCAGGTACGCTTTGCTGTTGATTCAGATTAAATCAACCTGAGTTTCATGTTCACATCTAAACATTGTATTTCCAACAAGTGGTATCAAAGCCACTCATGATTAATTCTATTAAGAAATCTTTTTTTTATTTAAGACGTGAATTATTGAAACATTTGAATCTTGAGATACATTGAATTTTTTTGGATCTGTATTGATATTCTTAAAATTCATTTTTTTTTCTTCTATGAATCAGTGGTTGCCAAGATCTTCGAGTATCAAATGATTCATTTATATTCAAACACATCATCATTTAAAGGTCACACATGCATTATCAGACTTTTCTTCTTCTGAAATTCAAAACTTGTCTGAATTAAATATGAAATTCTTATGTTGCTAGCTGACATTTGACTTTTCATGTTCAAAATGATTTATGCTTCAAAAGTCTATTTAATAAATCATTTTGGCTTGTAACGCATGATATGTTCAGCATATGCCAATCTTAGTGTGAAGTGTATGAATTATATTATGAAATTGCTTTTTTGGCTTGCTTTCCAAGGTTTGACTTTTCAATATTGCCATGTAGGTTGCAAATTTTTTTGGGTAATGTTAGCATTTGATGTGTTTAAACAATACAAAACAGAAGTTGAGACTTAACATAATAAGAAAATGAAAAGCAAAATGGAATGAGGGAAGCAAACAAAAGTCTCACATTATAAAATATGAGCACCCGCTTCTCTATAGGCTTATATAAATAAAGGAGAAGGGGACTTGTAAACAGATGTGTCTAAGCCAAGACACAATATTATATTAATGTCAAATTGGGCCTAGTGCCTTGGGACTCTTGGAGTCCATGACATAATATTTTATTGATGTCAAAATGGGCCTAGTGCCTTGGGACTCTTGGAGCCCATGACACAATATTTTATTGATATCAAATTGGGCTTATTGCTTTTGGACTTTTGGTGTCCATGACACAATACTATTCTTTCAGGTTTTAAATACAATACCCTGAAAGAAAATTTCTAAATCTCCTCATAAATTTTGGAAAAACATACTACCATCCTACAAATACTTAAAAGTGTGGGGCTGTCTTGCCAAAGTAGAAAAACCAAAGAAGGTCAAGATTGGACCAAAAACAGTTGATTGTGTATTCATTGGATATGCACTAAATAGTGTTGTATACTGAATTTTGGTACACAAATCTGAAATTGATGGTATTCATGAAAATACCATCACTGAGTCGAGAAATCCTAGATTTTTCGAACAGTTATTCCCCTTGAAACAAAAAGACCAAGGGAAGATGGAGTTCTTTATTCTCTTGAGTATATTGAGAAAAAAAACTCAGCAAACTAGTGTTCAGCAGTAAGTGGAGGAATCAAGAAAAAGTAAAATGTCAAGGACCTTAAAAACCTTTGGACCAAACTTCTACCTTTATGTTAGAAGATGATACACTAACATATAAACAAGATGTGTCTTCCAGCGATGTCCCTCATTGAAAAGAGGCAATGAACAATAAGATTACATCCATTATATCCAATCATATATGGGAATTGGTTGATTTACCTCCAGGGTGTAAGACCTTAAGTAATAAATGGATATTTAAAAAGAAATTGAAACCTGATGGTTTAACAGACAAGTACAAAACTGCAAATGTTGATTAACAAACTTTTATGGGCCATTCATCTACTTCAAAGGTGGAAGGCAAAGGAATAGTTGTGTTGAAACTGACTTCTAAAAGGGAACTAATGATGTCTCCATGTTCCAGAAATTCGCAAGAACCTGATTTCAGGATCATCACTGAGCAAACATGGTTTCAAATTAATCTTTGAAGCTGATAAATTTGTACTTTACGAGAATGGAGTGCATGTTGGAAGAGTATATGTGTGTGATGCAAAACAAATGTAATCACTACTATACCACACACTGATATAAATAAAAGTGAATCTTCTGCTTATATTGTTGAATCTTCTAACATATGACATTCTAGATTAGAGCTTGTAAACTTTGATACATTGTGAAAATTGATCTAGAATTTATACCAAAACGCAATATGAATTCCAACTATAAATGTCAAGTTTGTGCAGATGCAAAATTGACAAGAACCTCGTTTCATCATATTGAACGAGAGACCGAACCTCTAAACTTAATACATATGGATGTATGCGATTTGAAAATGTGTCAAACTAGAGGTAGAAAAATATACTTTATTACATTCATTGACAGATAATGTCATTAAGAATGCTTATTGCAACTGCATCCATATATGACTTAGAAATACATCAAATGGATGTTAAAACTGCACCTTTGAATGGTGAATTAGAGGAAGAAATCTATATGAAACAACCTGAAGGACTTCTGAGCTCAGAAAATGAGAATAAAGTTTGCAAATGGGTAAAATCACTTTATGGTCTTAAGCAAGCTCCGAAACAATGGCATGAGAAGTTTTATAAAACTATGTTATCAAATGGATTCACGATAAATGAATCAGACAATTGTTTATGCATAAAACACATACATATTGGATATGTCATTGTTTGTCTCTATGTTGATGCCATGTTGCTCCTAGGCAATAACAAGGCCATAATAACATCTATAAAGGATATGTTATCCTCTAGATTGGATATGAAAGACCTAGGACAGGCTGATGTGATATTGGGTTAAAAAAAATCTAAGAACACTACAGGGAAATGCATTATCCCATTCGCAATACATCATCAAAACACTTGAAAAAATTCAAGCAATATAATATAACTATTGCAAAATCACCAGTAGATATGAACCAAAATTGGATAAAGAACACTGGCGATGGTATCTACCAATTAGAATACTCTCATATATATTAGGAAGTATCATATATGTTATGAACTGTACTAGGCCTGATACCGCATATGCTATAAGCAAACTAAGTAGATTTACCAGCAATCCTGGTAAACATCATTGGGAAGCGATAATCAGAGCTTTAGGATGTCTAAAGTATACATAAAGCTATGGTCTATACTATACAAAATATCCTTCAATAGTGGAAGGATACAGTGATGCAAATTGGATAACTAGATTACATGGTACAAAGTCTAAATATGGATATATGTTTACATTAGGAAATGGAGCAATTTTATAGAAATCATCCAAACAGTCTTGTATCACTAGATCTATGATGTAATTGGAGTTAATTGCACTGGAGACGACTGAAGAATAAGCAGAATGGATTTGAATCTTCTTAGAAAACATTCCTAATTAGAGCAAACATATGCCTCCAACATGTGTACATTGTGACAGTCAATCAGCTATTGGAAGAGCTAATAGTACACTATACAATGGTAAATCTAGGCATATTCGTCGTAGACATAAAAAGATAAGACAACTTCTCTCTAATGGAGGTGATCACAATAGATTACATTCGATCTAAAGGTAACTTAGCGGATCCACTTACAAAAGGCTTGCCAAGAGAGAAAGTTCAAACGTTATTGATGGGAATGGGGCTAAGGCCTATAGACTAAAGGTTTTTCTAAAATGGAAACCCTACCTAGTTAATTGGAGATCCCAAGATCTAGGTTCAAAGGGACAACGAAGTTTAAGAGAAACTTGATGACACTGTTATACACCAACCATTCCTATGATAAGTCAGTTATATGTTGAATAAGGCTAAGTATTTGTACTTTTAATGATGTCTGTATTTGAGGAATTAGAGAATACTCTTTACATAATCACCTACGTAAGTGCAAAGGCGCCGCTTCAAAGAGAATTATGAGGCCAAATTCTATAAAGCACTTATGAGACCAGGCAGGTGTTCAAGGCAAAAACGAACACATACAGAGAACGAAGGGTTATAAGAAACATTTATCGTGTGATATCTACTTTGGAATTTCACAAAAATAGTTCAAGGACAATTTATGTCTACTGATTTGCCTATGATTCAAATAGGTAATCACTAGGAAAGTTCAAGGCTCATGTGCTACTTTAACCGATGCGATAAATGGTTCATAAAACTAAGATCGACTGCTCATTCATGTGGGGGGTTTCTGGAAATGAATGAGCAAAGAAAGAGGAAATTGGGATGAAGAAAAGATATCAACATTTAAGTCCCACATCATGGAAATACTAACACAATCTCTCCTAATATATTAAAAGCCAATAGGCTTATGTAAAATAGAAAAGAGAGGGATTATATGAGGATGTGGGCTTAGCCATGACATAATAATACATTAAAAATGCCAAAAATGGGGCCTTGGGGCTCTTGATTGAATATGGTCGACGGTTGCTGATTGGGCTAGTGCACTGACATGAGAATTTTTTTTCTCAGAGTTTTAAAGGTGTGTCCGTTCAGTCCAGAATTCGAAAGGAATGTCTGTTAGCTGAATAAGTACAACCATTTGAATTCTCAGTGTGCGCATATTAATAACCGGGTGGTTAAAGGGTCGCAACCTTTCCAATTCCGATGATTACTAATGCATGCGAACATGCACTCCTCCTTGCCTATAAATAGACTATCCAAAACAAGACAGAAAATACCTTTATGCTCTCATTACTTCTTCTTCAAAGTAATCCTCTGATCTAGTTTCTGTAATCTACTTCACTTCGTCAGAACTTCATTTACTGGCACCACGCTGCGGAGTTGGTCCATTTTATCCTGGAAAACAAATTGCAACTACGTCAAAACAGTGCATATGACAGCAATATTGTTTCAGGAAACAGAATATTTCTGGACTTGGACATTACTGGAAAAAGAATACTTTCTGTATATCTTTAATCTATTGCACAATCGGTAGCGCTTTCTGCGATTATTGTAAACACAGTTTGACGCGATAATTGTTGCATAATTATTGAGCAACATTGATTGTTGTTAGTGTCTAATTTGAAATACAATCATTTATTGATAAAAGATCTAACTTTGTAATACAATCGTGTATTGACAAAAGTTCTAACAAGAGTTTCCATATCAAGCATTGGTTCTTATAAGGAATTTTTATTGTTATTTGTCTTCTACCAAGAGGGCTTCAAGATTTCAGGCAAAAGTTTAATTGTTGTCTTTTAATCATCTTTAAAAAAATTCAAACAGTAAATATGGATGGACATTGCGTGCAAAGAATGCAAAGGCTACTAAACATCAAAGAATCAAATGTAAGATAAAAATATGCAAATGCAAAAGATATATAACATAATTAATATTATAGCCATGACTACCTAGGTAGTGTGAAGGCGTTGAAAAATCAGGGTATATCACTACTCGTGGGGTTTACTAAGACCGACAAGCAATGACTTGAGTGAAGTCTTAGGTTCCACACGTAAATCAAAAAAAATAGCCATTTGCAAACATAAGTGATTAGTATTTTTGTATTCAATAGTAATGCCATAAAAAGAGACCAATTCTTCTGTCCCTATTTCCCTTGTCCCTCCCCTATGTCCCTCCAATCAAATCTCCCCATTTCCTCTTTTTTGCATTTATGTTCGAGAACAATTAAGGGCTTTAGCTGCAAAAGGTGGAAATCAAGGGGCTGTGATTGGGTGGAACACGGGGAGACAGTGGAAATGTGGACAGAACAATTGGTGGTCAAAATCTTTCTCATTCTAGTGATATTTCAAACGCCATCTAGAATTTCATTTAAACTTTTGCAATAGCTCTATTTGAAATAGATTCAGTGTAAAATTAAAAGAATTACACATAAGTCATTTCTAATAGTGAGTATATTTTACTCAACTCAACGCTGAGTTGATCAACCAAGTGCTCTTTTTTATTAATTTTGTCTTTTCGAATTTGTTTAGAAGTGAAAGCAAGCGGAGTCATAAAACCCTCCCTAGTGCACCTAGCCTGATTCGCGAGCATGACATAAGTGGATGTCATTTCAGGTTGCGAACCCGCGCCACTGTTACCATAGCCCAAAGCCCTTAACCGCAGTTCTATTGCTGCGGACAGTCTAATATGTTTACAACTAAATACGAAATTATCTTCAGTTAATATATCATGTTTATTATATTATCTTAAAGTCTTATATTTTAATTAGTGGTTTTAGCATGGTAAATTCATACGAATGCGGTTGTATGTCACTGACAACGTGCCAATATGAGTTTGCTTTCTTTGCATTTAGTTTATAATTTGTCTACGCATAAAATAGTTCCTAACTACGTACGTTCTTATAAGTGGGTTTTTAACTATTGAATTAGCTTTACATGGTTTGAGATTCTAAATATTCTTCATGCTCATCTTTGCATCAGTACCCATGTATACTGATTTACTATAACTTGAAATTCTGATTTTGAACAGTGGCCATCACAATCAAATATATCTGTGGATTCTTTGTCTCCTTGCAATTTGTTGTTAATGACGTAACATTTTCAATAATGTTTTTTTTTCTTCTCTTTGGATGGATGACAGTTAATTAAGATTGTATACAAGTTTGTGACAACACATGCAAGGGCGGAAGCAACCCAATGCTCAGCTGGGCTTTAGCCCAGTGCACAAAAGGAATGCAAAATATTTTTAAAAAAAATGTAAAACGCTGCTCAGCCCAGCCCAGCCCAAAGCCTAAAGGAGGAAGGGCAAAAATAAGACGTAGTAGAATTTCTACTTTTCCTGTGCAAGAATACATGATTCCACGGTCTCCACTTTTAGTTCTCTAATTTTCCTATGCAAGGAGGAAACTCACGAAAGAAAGAAAACCAGACGCCCGTGATTTTAAACCTTCGATTCAGCGAAGTTGAAGCTGTAATTTAGCTCTATAGATTAATCTAATCAGGTGATTTTTCCACTCTATTTCAAATTATTAGATTGGAAATTGTCCGATTACTTGAAGGAAACCCTAAATTTTTGGGTTGCAATTTGCATTATTGCTCATAGTTATATAGGTATTACTGATTTGTTCTTCGTTTGTGATTGTTAAACCGATTGGTATTTGCTTGATGGTTAAAATGAGAACACAATTTTGAAGTGTTAGATAATCTGTGCTTTTGTCTAAAGTAGTTTAAAAAATAATTAAAAAACTAAAACGATTGATAGTATTCAAAGAGGAAAATCAATTACCTTATTCTTGAGTTCATTTGTCTAATTGTCTTTAAATAAAAATATTACATTAGTACTTTAGTTTGTTTGTTATTCCATCTATTGAATCTGATAATGTTGAACTTTGCTAATTACTTCATGTAATGTTTAATAGGTTGTATTAAAATGTCAAACAAACAACCAAGCAAGAAACCCAAAACTCTTCTATCTTTTTCAAAAAGAGCAAAGATGATGGATCATCATATGAACATTTAATATTGGAAGCTGATACACCTCAATTCAACTCCCAATCTTATGTTCAACCTCCTTCAGTCACTTTCGCTCAGTCCAATTCAACAACACTCGAATGGGATCCAGCATTACAATCGCCAATTTGTGAAATTGAATCTCTTACTAAAAGAGATGAGTTTCGACGAGCTTGTAATAATTTTAGGCCATATCAGCCTAAATTGGCTGAATATCCTAAAACGCTAATTGGAAAGCAAAATCGTCGATTTCAAGCTATGTGGTTCCAACAATTTCCTTGGTTGGAGTATTCTTCATCTAATGATAGAGCATATGTTTTCCTTGTTATCTTTTTGGAGAGAAAAGTAGATCATCTGGGGTACAGCCCGCCCTAATTTTAGATGGGTTTAACTCATGGAAGAGGGTTAATGATGGAACAAAATGCGCATTTCTACAACATGTTGGTCTTACTACTTCATCGCATAGTAAATGTGAGGAGTGTGTAAGAAATTTAAAAAACACTCCCCAACATGTCGATAGAGTGATTAATTCTCAATTGAGGGAGGAAATTTTAAAGAACCAAATGCGGCTTAAAACAAGCATTCAAGTTGTTCGTTACCTTGCTTTTCAGGCTGTTGGTTTTAGGGGACATGATGAAAGCCCAAGTTCGTTAAACCGAGGAAATTTCATTGAATTATTAAATTTTAAACCAGAAGGAAATGATTGCCTTGCAAGAAATATATTGGATAATGCACCTCAAAATGCTAAATACATTTCTCCTAAAATTCAAAACGAGATCCTACATATCTTGGCTAATCGAGTAAGAAACATGATCCGTGATGAACTTGGGATAACAAGTTTTGTATTCTTGTTGATGAATCTCAGGATGAAGCTAAAAGGGAACAAATGGCTCTTGTATTGAGATATGTCACATATGATGGTTTAATAGCAGAACGTTTTCTAGATATTGTTAGCGTTGAGAGTACATCAACAATAAGTCTTAAGACTGAGATATCTAATATGCTTCGAAGATTTAATCTGACAATTCAAAATTTGTGAGGTCAAACTTTCGGTATATTAAAAATGTTAATAAGCTTTAGTTTTCTATTTGTTTTGCACTTGATGGATAAAATAATGGGCATCACTAATGTACTTTGCCAAGCATTACAATGCAAACCTCAAGATATTTTGAATGCGATGAAATTAGTTTCAAAAACAAAAATTCTTCTTCAAAATTTAAGATTGGAGCAATGGGATACATTTTTAAAGACTTAGTTAACTTTTTGTCATCGTCATGACATTGTAGTTCCTAATGTGATTTCTCCATATAAAGAGGGTACAAGTCATAGTTGTCAACAACGGGATGCCATCATGGTTGAACATCATTATCATTATGACATTTTAAACTCTACAATTGATTTCCAATTAATGGAGTTAGAAAATAGATTCAATGGTGCGGCGGTTGAACTTCTTACTCTTAGTTCATCCCTAGATCCTAGTGATTCCTTTAAGTCTTTTAATGCATAAATTATATGCAAGCTTGTCGAGAAATTTCACTTTATGGATTTTAGTGGACAAGACATTCATGCTTTGCAATGTCAGTTGATGCATTATGAGTTTGATGTTAAAAGTGATCCTCAATTTAAAAATCTACCTACACTTGTTGGTCTATGTCGATTATTGTTAGTGAGGAGAAAGTTTGAAAACTATTATTTGATTGATAAGTTGATCCGTCTTGTGTTAACTCTTCTTGTCACTACCGCAACTACCGAAAGAGCATTTTCAGGTATGAAACATGTGAAAATGGCGATCCACAACGCTATGGGGGATGAATTTCTTGTTGATTGCATGTCTCTTTATTTAAGGCGTGATTTTGCTTGGAAGTTTGATTTGGATTCTGTAGTTAAGGAATTTGACTCTGCGAAGACCCGCCATGCACAATTAAGCTAAATGTTATGTATTGAAAGTGAAATTTGAATCTAGTTCTTATTATTTTAAATCTTTCCATGCAATTATTGTTTTGTAGTAGCAATCGGAATTGCATTATAATTTAAAAAAACTTTAAAGTTAGCTCATCGTAGTCTTGATTCTTGGGTCCGCCCTTGAACACATGTAACAATTCATCGTATTATGGACGATAAAGAGATGGAGAATACGAGAGGCCATTTTTGCATCTAAATAATCAATTTTAGATGGAAAATTTACCAGATTAAACCTCTTTTTAGAACTTATAACTGAAATAGGCCAGTATTCGATCTAATTACAAATTGAGATTAGTTTTTGTATACAAGCGTTATCTCTGATAACGCTAGTTCACATTTTCATTGTTTTATGTTAGCATTATCTCAGATAACGCCCAGAAGGGTATAAACACTTCCAGGCCTTTCTTTCTCTCTTTATTTCAACTTTACTTCCATTTTTTCCATCGACGAAAAATTTCGCCCTCCTTTCAGATCTTGGCCAAAAATTGAATTTTTCCTTTCAATATTACTTCCATGGCCTCCTCTTATTCTCTACCACATCCTATTTGTAATTTTTCCTTCCTTTATTTATTAAATTTTTTAGTTTATGAAATTTAGGGGTTTAATGCTTAGGGATTTGCACTCTAATCCATTATTTTGTGCAATAGATGTGTTTTTAAGTTCCTATAGAGTACAAGTTATAGTTTACATCAATAATTTCATGTTTTGTGGTTTAGTATGTGTGTTTAAAGTTAAATTAGTGAATAAGATTCGACTTTTACTGCAGTTGTTTTCTTGGATAATGCTCTGTCAAATTGTTTACTGCAGGTGTTTTCATCTACTTTTCCGCCAGCTTTCATTATTTCCTTTCAGTCTTGTGCTTTCCCAAAACTCAAGAAATGGCAACCTAGCTTTCATCATCTTCTCTACTTCAAAACCAACCAATTTGTAGTTAAGTATTTGTGATTAAGTTGTAAATCAGGTTAGATTTTACATTCAAGTTCTTTGATTTGATAGGTTAAAGTTTTTTTTTTTGACTTTATTATTCTCTATACTTCTACAATGTAGCAATTACACCTTTGTTGTGGGTAAAAAATGGATAATTCAGAAATTGATGATGAGACCTGGAATAAAATTTTCGATGAGTTTCAGAAAAATCAAATTGGTGGGGAGGTGGAAGCTGGTTTAATGAACAACTTTGCTTTTGTTCTTGAGAAACAACTTGCAGTTGTTCAGCAGGATCCGTAGATACGAAATTTAAAAGACGCAATGATTGAGGTTCGTCCAAGACGGAGGTTACCGGGTAGAGTGATAGATACAATAATGTCGTATCGCAGCATACACACGCTTAATAGTTTACAACCTTCTCGAGTGTATTGTTATTGTGGTATAGAATGCGATATAGTTGTTTATAGAAATGACAAGAACGCAGGACGTCGTGTCTACCGCTGCGAATATTACGAGGATCATAAAATTCGTCCTGAACAAATTAAATGTTGCAATTTTTTCAAATGGTTAAATCCTAAGATGTGTTCTAGAGGGGTTGAATACGCATTGAAGATACAAGCGGAGAACAAATGATTGCAGAAATAAAATTTAGAGTATCAGAATGCGTTGACTAATCGAGGATATAACTTTACAAAGTACATTCCTAGTGGATTCGGCGCTGCACCGAGTAATAGGGTAACTGTATTATGCATGTATTGTAACTTTATTAATTATGAACTTTACGTAATGTGCTGAAGATTTATGTACCGACTTATGTTGTTTGGTTATAAATGTAACTCAAATGATTTGTATTATACTGAAAAGTTACAAGTACTACAAAGATAATACAATTACATGAATTTATATAGCTTAAGTACATCGTGTCTTCTTATTACCAATAACCTCGCATTTACAGCACCTGCTTCTTTTTGAAGTCTGACCTTCATTGTTGTATCGAACATTTTGTTGGTAGCTTGTACCCGATGGAAATCCTAAGGATGTAAAATTAAAGCTCGACAATACATTTCGATGAGCAACTCTATCATCAACATTTTGACATTCAATGTTTTCATCCATGGGAGTAGTTTATTTTGCTACTTGAACCATTTTTCTTTTTAAAACATACAGCTCTATGGATTTTGTTGTTACTGAAAACATTACATCCACATCATCAACATCGGCTATTTTAATGGCTTTTGATCCAGCGTCTGTAGGCTAGTTACATACTAAATCAATGTCAAATTCATTGATTTAATCTTAGTCGATATATAAACTGAATCTTTCAACCGAACCAAGTCACATCCACGAAGTACATTTGCAGGTTTATGCGTCCCTCCAACGTATTTGCCTAAGTTATCATCGTTTATCACCAATTCACCATCATAATAACATATGGTAGGAATACATACAGTAGCCATTCTACATACAAACCAGCAACAATTTAACTATCTATAACGAACTAAAAATTAAAAGGTCAATACGCATACTTCAACACAAGATGAGATGAATAACTTGTCGACTGATGAGGAGATCTTCAAAAAAAAGTATGATTCTAATATCGTATGCTAGTTATAGAATTAAGGGAAAACTTTTTTTCTTCAAATGAGGCTATGAAGTAATAAAGGAAGGAGGAAATGAGAAAGGGTGAAAGGGGTTTATTGGCTTTTAGGCGTTATCACAGATAACGCTTTCAAAAAAATTATAATAGAAAAAGGGCTCACAGGTTATCAACCTATATGCGTTATTTGGGATAACGCTTTTAGGAAAAAAATTGAACTAGCGTTATCTTGGATAACGCTAGTAAAAATAAAAGTGGACTATTTCTGTAATTAGTTTTGAAACTGGCCTATACATGTTATAAGTTTTTAAAAATGGCCCAAATCAAAATAAATTCCATTTTAGATAGGTACATATAGAAGATAATCGATCTTATTTACATGTAAATAATCAACTTTAGAGAGGCACACATACAAGATAACAGTAGCTTCCCACTTATTTGCCATTTAAAGGTTACATTAATTGCATATTTATGATTCCTTTTAATTTACAAAAATCAATTACAATTTGACAGGCATGTAAATAAAAAGTTATTATTCCAGCGTATTGCAAGGATAAAAAAGAATTAAAATACAAAAGTTCACTTCTTTTCCTTTTAAAGGCTGCATTAATTAAAATCAACTGCTAATTACAAGCCATGCAAAATAACTTATGTGTCTATTTATGACCCCATTTAGTTTAGCAAAATTAGTTACAAATTGATAAGCATGTAAATGAAAAGTTATTATTCCAGAAACTTGCAAGGATTAAAAACTTAGGAATACAACAGGTAATTAGCTCATTAAACAACAATTTAGTAGGAGAGAGAATGCGTGAAAGTACCCTTTTCTCCTATATAAGGAATTGAGAAGAAAACATCAGAAAACAACAATCACTTTCCCTACCTTTTGTTGTGTATCTGTCATACATATCAATTTTGCATTCCTCCACACTTTCTCACCATTCTTTCATACCTGGTACAATCTTATTACATTTTCTTCTTCTTCTAGGTTTACATTCAATGACAACATTCAACTATGATCTTTCTACCCTCACTCCTAGATGCAAATGTAATACTGTCATCGTTCGAGTTGCCCGGGTATGGGATTCCATCAACTTGAGAACTAGAGAGGTCTTTATCTCACATTTCTAATTAATTAACTTGCAGATATATTTTAAATTTTATTTATCTCTCAAATCTTAAAATATTAACCAACAAAACCTAGTTCTTCCTTGATTGTAATGTCTTTACCATTACGCTATGCATTCTCGTATGTATTTCGGTTACTTTATTTACAATGCTCCAACATTTTATCTCTACCTTCCACTTTACTCCGATAAGGACGCCGTGGTTCAAACTTTCTTTCTGGTCAGACCGAAATACTTGTTTCTTTTCAACGAGTGAAAAATGGTCATTTTCCCTTGCACTATTTATTTATTATCATAACTTCCTATTTCCTTGCACCTTGATAATAATATCTAAACCAAAGTGTACACACGTATTTAATCCAAAATAACAATCATACACTCATTAAATGCTACATGTATTTCTGAAACTATCCTGCTAACAGGACATACAATATGATGCTATCATAGGAAACAAATTCTTACCTTTTTCACAATCTGATAGAAGAGAGAAAATTTTATCACCTCATTGGATACGAAGTAATCAATGCAACTAAAGGTTTTCAAGTGGTCTCAAAGGACATTTAAATTAATATCTTAGGTTGCACAAAGTTTGACGTGTCCGACAACTATATCCCAGTCAGCAAATGAGATGCAGTGTTGTGGAATTGAAATCCCCTAGTCATCGAACACATCAAACTTTGTGCAACCCAAGATGTAAACCTGAATGTCCTTTGAAACTGCTCGAAAACCCTTAATTCTGTTGATTAATTCATATCCGATAAGGTGGTAAAATTTTCCCTCTTCTACCAAACCAAGGAATAAGGTATGAAATTTGTTACCTATGACAGCCTCCAATTGTATGCCTTATTGGCAGGATAATTTCAGAAATTCATGTACCATTTAATGATTATATGATTGCTATTTTGGACTTATCCATGTTTAGACTTTGGTTTATATATTTTTAGAAAGATGCAAGGAAGTAGCAAGTTATGATAGTAAATAGTACTTGGGCAAATGGCCATTTTTCATTATTTGAAAAGAAACATGTTTTCCAGTCTGACCAGAAAGAAAGCTTGTACCATGGCGCCCTTTCTGATGTAAAGAGAAAGGTAGAAATAAAAGTTGGAGCACTATAAATGAAGTAACTAAAATATAGACGAAGAATGCGTAATGTAATTGTAACGACATTACAATGGAGGAAGGGTTAGATTTTGTTGGTTAATACTGTAAGATTTGAGAGACAAATAACATTTAAAATATACCTACAAGCCGATTACCTGGAAATTCAAGCCAAAAACCTCTCCAATCCTCATGTTGTTGCAATCCCATACCCGAGCAACTCGAACGGTGATTGTACTACATTTGCATTCGAAAGTGAGGGTAGAAAGGTCTGAGTTGAATGCTATCATTGATTGTAAGCCTAGAAGAAGAATAAAAAAATGTAATAAGATTGTACCAGGTATGAAAACATGATGAGAAAGGGAGGAGATTAAAATTGATTTGTATGACAAAGACATGGTGCAAGGCATGGAAAGTGACTATTTTTTCTGATGTTTGCTTTTCAATTCCTTATATAGGCGAAAATGGTATGTGCACGCATTTCTCCACCTACTAAATTGTAGTTATAATAGCTCATTACCTGTTGTATTCTATCTAAGTCCTTTTGTATTCTTGCATGTTTCTAGAATAATAACTTTTTATTTACATGCCTATCAATTTGTAATTAATTTTTGAAAGTTAAATGGGGTTATAAATAACAAATAATTTATTATTCACAACTTGTAACTTAGCAGTTAATTTTAACCAATGCAACCTTTAAAAGGCAAAGAAGTAGGAATCTATTGTTATCTTCTATGCGTGCCTCTCTATAATTGATTATTAAGGTCCAAGGAAGACATCAGGTATCCTCCATTTCCTTGTCGTCTGTAGTATGAAGAACCATTTTGCTTTAAGCCTTTTTTATCCTTGCAGGATGCTTGAATAATAAATTTCATTTACATGCCTATCAAATTATAACTGATTTTTGCAAATTAAATGGGGTCATAAACAGGCACTTAAATTATTATGCATGGCTTTTAATCTGTAGTTAATTTTAAATAATGTAGCCCTTAAAAGGCAAAGAAGCGGGAATCTACCGTTATATTTTATGTGTGCCTCTCTAAAGTTGATTATTTAGGTGTAAAGAAGACTGGTTATATTCTATGTGTGCCTCTCTAAAGTTGATTATTTAGGTGTAAAAAAGACCTTTGGTATTCTCTGTTTCCTTATCGTCCATTGTATGATGAACTTGATAGAGTTTCTATATACTTTAAGATTGTCGAATCATGAAATTCCATATTTGAATAGATGACCCATATTGATTTAATCGAGAAGAAATCAGAGAAAGTAAAATGAATTAGCGGAAGCCATACCTGAATCCATAGATGTTTACAAAGAGAAGATTAATCTAATTAAGACATGGTTTTGATTATCAAACCTGACACAAGCTTTAGATCAAAATCGATAGTTGCTTCTTTCATCAACTTAATCCATGAGCATTTGTTAAAGAGGATCGACTTGGTTTTGTATTTTCCAAATTGACACAAGTTCAGATGTAAATGTATTTCTTCATAGGGGATAAAGTAAATACGCTGAAAACTTGTGTAATTTAGGGACAATAACCCCTAATTTATAACAGTGTAATATTTTTAGTTCGGACCTTCAATAAACTGAAAAATATTCTGGTCTCTACGCATTCCTTTCATAATAGCTGAGTATTTTTTCCAATAAAAATTATTACTCTATTTGACAAGTTTAATTAGCATTCACACCTAAATAGCGCTACACATTATATTTAAATGTGTGACCCACATAATTGAAATATTCTAGCAATCTCCCCCTAGGCCACATATTTAATAATCTTAAATGTGTTTAACTTTATGAGCTCCAAATTCTGCTATTTATGCCGTAGATTGTTTTCTGAAACAATCTCGTCCATTAACTATGCTGACAAAGGATCAAAGAGGCTTTCGATATTTTTAATGTAACTAAACCCATCAATAGTCACATATACCAACACAATCATATAATATAGATCAATCATGGATGCATAACATGGAAATTACATGAGATGTGATCATTACATGTCTATTCCCAACTGGTCCAACTTTAGTGAGATCAAAATGTTCAATTTTTGAACAACTTAGAATGCAAATAATACTTTATTACTTTATTTCTGATCAGAAAAAGAACTTGATATATGTATATGTATATATATATAACCTAAGTTTAGAGCAATGAGTCATACGACAATACCAAATACAAACTCCCCCAGAACGAAAATATCCTTACATAAAAAATTACATCGATTGAGCTACGTGCTCATGATCTCCAACTGATTCGATATTTTATCTATCAGCATATAACTTTTCTTTCGTTCCTTAAAGATACTTCATAACCAATTTGGTTACTAACATGTGATCCACTTTCAATATCAATAAGGTATATGTCAAATAATATACACGACACCCATATGTGCACATACTTTAGTATGCATTAGATTCCGTATTGCAAATGCATGAGGAATCATTTGAATTTCTTTAGTTTCAATGATGGTAGCAGCTATCTGTTTTGGTAAAAAAAAAAAAGAATCAACTGAATCACAATTTACATACAAATCTTTTAAGCACTTATCTTCCTAATTAATTTGTAATAATCCAAATATCACCCCATGAACAACAATGGTGTATATGAATCCCAAATACAAAAGATTAATCCATAAGTTGATTTTTTTTTAAGTAGTTTCCGCAATGTCAACATTGAGAAACATGACTTTAATCTCTATCAGATAGTGCTCAAAAGTACATGATGCAATATGCTCCAAAGTGATTCTAAAAAGTCATCTACTGAGTTCAGAAGAAACATTATTCAAAGAAAACAAATTTCCTTTTAAGAATATTGTTTACATAAAGTGCCTAATAAGATTCCATATTACCCACTTATTCCCTTTTGGTTTTGAGTAGTTATTCATAACCAATGATCTTGTTACTTAAGTTAGAGGGAAATTTCAAATCTTATTATCCATATAGATTTATATATGTTCGTATCTTAAATCCACATTTTAAATTAGTATCTCATATGGATTGATGTAAGTCCATAGAATCATCTTTACCGATCCATTATTTATATTTATAGAGAAATAGAACATAATAATACAAATAGCATTTCTTCCCTTTGAAGTGGATTCCCTTATTGATCTTGCATTTTGAGGTTGTTGTGTCTGTTTTCTTGAAACAGTTTACCTTAACTTAAATGAAAATTTCTTAATCATTGTCTTATTATGCTTCCTAATTTATTTCTTGTTAATGAAAGGATACAAACCGTATACATTATTGGAAGATGTAACTATAGCTGAATCAAAAACAATGTTTCCTTAAAAAACAGTGTTTCATACTTTATTGAAAATATGTTTAATGTTGTTTAATTATAGTTCTTAATTCATTTCTTTTTAATGAAATGAAACAAATCATACACATTATCCAAAGAAGTAACTGTAGTCGAACCAGAGATGATTCTCTTTAAATACAACGATTATACTTTATTTCTCCCTCAAATTTAACATCCTTAAGAAATTGTTGCATTTCCTATTGTTAATTTTTTCTTTAATGTGGGTTCATAAAATTTGACCATTAAAGTTTCTCAGAATATCAAAAAAGTATTTTCCACCTTTTCGATATCTCAATCTACAATTCATTAATATGCTAGAATATATAATTATATCAGTCATTAGTAGACATAACATATATATTAGGCATTAGGAGCTTTAATTACATAAATGTTTGAATTTATTCATAAATAAAAATTATTATTTCTTAATGAACGATAATAACCAATTTAGTTCATATTAGAAATAGAAAACCGAAATCTGTCTAAATGTCAACATAAAAAACCAAATAAATTCAAACAATTCAACTGAAATCTCATTTACTACTTGAAAAAAAAACCTAATATAATTTACCTTATATATCTGCATATTTCATTAAAGAAACAACTATAAATACATATGTATGTTATTTCATTTCTTCTAGATTCTTAACGACTTCATTATCTTCATTTATACTTTTGTGTACAATGCATGCCAAATGAGTACTTCTAACATTATCATGATTTATGCTTCTTATTCTTATCATAAACCGAAATAAACTCAATAACAGAACAGTTTATTCTTAAATTATTATTTTACAATAATAATATTCTGAAAATACCTATTCTACCAAAAAATTAATAATAGCTTAAGTGCTTATAACTTTTGAAGCAAAATTTTTCTATATAGTACTCATTTATGTTTCTATTACTGTGACTTTATGGAATCAAGCACAACAAATTGTGCTTGTTTCTCCTTATTGTTTCCATGAAGTGCTTTCCACTCTTAACAGATAACTTATCGAAATTAGTTATCCTTACATAGAGCACGTCCTTGAAAAACTTCTAAAATACTTTAACCATATAATCCTTATACTCTTGCTATTTGAATTATACTACCTTCCAATATGCTTTATAATATTAAAAGAATATTCAACTGTAATAGGGCTAAATAAGATCCCCTTAAGTACAAGAACTAGATCATGAAGTCAAGAGAAGACAACGTGTTATAGATAGTCCCATAGAAGATGAGAACGTTATTATTGACATACACTAAGTCAAATTAGTTGAAAAATGAACAAATATAAAGACTGACTTTTTATGGTCATAGCCAAATTACATCCATATTAAATTCAAATAATTGGTTAGTCTTATATCAAGATGCCTAATACACATTAATATCAAGTCTTTGGACAATAATATCAACTGCAAGTGGCATTCTTGTTGTAAAACAATCAAACACCGACAATAAATTCAAGTCAAACAACAATCTTCCCTTGGGCCGATTAAACATTAGTGAACATAATAACTATGGTGTATATCTGACCATAGTATTGCTACATAAAATGCTACTATTTCATTTTTTTCTTTTGTTTATTATTGGAATACTTAACTAAGCCATAAATGATGCAGTTTAAATAAACAAACAACTATTGCTCCTTTTATTTTATGTTGACCGAAATATGAAGGTGCAACATATCTTCCACATGCGCCATACATATAAAATATATGTGTCTATTAAACATAAATGGATAAAAAAAGTCTTTTCTTGTTCCTAATAGAGACAATCTGGATTATTTAATTTCCATAACCGAAGCATTTAATGCATTTATAAAAAAATGCAATGGAACGTTATGTGGTCAAAAATGTAAACCAATATTGCAACAAATTGATTTAGTTACAAATACCTAAATCAAACAAATAATGTCATTTCTTCTCAGATCTAGGTGTGCATAAATATCTCAAAAGAAGCATACAAGATTCAAAACTTCTAAAATATGCCGAATACCATATATATATAATTTATGTCCAAATTACTTAAATCAAGAAATCAAATTCATATTTTCATGCATAAATGGTTCCAGATTATTCAAAACATTGTATACCATCAATAAAAAATAGAGAAAAACAACTATACATAACACATTCAAAACGTTCTTTCATATTAAAATTCATAACTAATTCATAATAATATGCAATAACTTGTGATGTTATAACTAACAAAAGTAGTTCTCCAAATTTAGAGATCCATATTATTTTCTAAAAAAAAATTAATGACTTTAAAATTTTAATCATTTAGATCTATCTTTCGAAACCAAAAGAGTTTACAAGTCAACCTCTAATTGTCGATATCAAAAAAGATATTAAATGAAATCCAAATCTTCACCAAAAAAGGTAATTTTTCCATTGAAATCTATCATGGGTGACTTCGATATCACTTGTTGGAATTTCTATATACTTTAAGATTGACAAATCATGAAATAACATATTTGAATAGATGATCCATATTGATTTAAATGACAAGAAATCAGATAAAGTAAAATGAATTAGCGAAAGCCATACCTGGATCCATAGATGTTTACAGAGAGAAGATTAATCTAAATAAGACATTGTTTTGATTATCAAATTTGACACAAACTTTAGATCTGAATCGATAGTTGCAGCTTTCATCAACTAAATCCATGAGCGTTTGTTAAAGAGGATCACCTTGTTTTTGAATCTTCCAAATTGACTTAAATTCAAATGTAAACGTATTTCTTCAAAGGGGATAAGGATAATAAGCTGAAAACATGTGTAATTTAGGGGCCATAATCCCTAATTATAACAATGTAATATTTTCAGTTCGAACCTTGAATAAACTGAAAAACATTCCGGCCTCTATGTATTCCTTCCATAACAGCTGAATATTTATGCCAATAAATATTATTATCCTAATTGGCAACTTTAATTGGTATTCGCACCTAAATAGCGCTGCACATTATATCTAAATGTGTCGCCCGCATAATTGAAATGTTTTAACGGAACCGTTACATATATTTTCCATTTAATTGGTAGTAGTTATATGTAATCTATTTTGAATGTGACAAGTCACAAAACTATTGTGTAACTGGTGTGTGGAATGACAAAACACAAAATTTGTTCAATTTTGACTTACTGTGATCCATCCAAAGCTAAGAGATTTTTTTTATTGAAAATGCTACGTCATTAACAACAAATTGCAAGAAGATAAAGAATCCAACGATATATTTGATTTTGATGGCCACTATTCAAAATCAGAATTTCAAGTTATAGTAAATAAACATACATGGGTAGCGATGCAAATATGAGCAGAAAGAATATTTAGAATCCCAAATCATGTATAGCTATTTATATAGTTAAAAAACCGCTTATAAGAACGTACATGGTTAGGAAGTATTTTATGCGTAGACTAATTATAAACTACATAAAAAGAAAGCAAACTCATGTTGACACGTTTTCAGTGATATACGACCGCATTTGTATGAATTTTTCACACTAAAACCGCTAACTAAAATCTATAACTTTAAGACAATATAAACATGGTAATATGGCATTAACAAAAGATTTTTTTTCGTATTTAGTTGTAAACATATTAGACTTTTCGACTTATTTCCGAACTAATTACAAAACCATACTTTGTTGGTCAACTCAGTATTGAGTTGGGTAGAATGCATTGTCCCTATTTGAAATAGCTTTGGTGTAATTCTTTGTTATTTTACATTGACGTTATTTTGAATAGAGCTATTGTCAGTGATATAACACTACAGTGGGAAAGATTTTGACTTTTGTGGTATTACTATTGAATACAAAATACTAATCATTTGTGCTTGTAAATAGCTATTATATTAATTTATGTTATATATCCTTTGCATTTACTTTTTTTTATTACCTTACATTTGATTTTTTGATTTACGTAGCATTTGCGTTCTTTACACGACATGTGCATCCATATTAGACTAATTATAATCTACATAAAAAGAAAGAAAACTCATGTTGACACATTGTCAGTGATATACGACCGCATTTGTATGAATTTTTCACACTAAAACCGCTAACTAAAATATATAACTTTAAGACAATATAAACATGGTAATACTGCATTAACGAAAGATTTTTTTTTCGTATTTAGTTGTAAACATGTTAGACTTTCGACTTATTTCCGAACTAATTACAAAACCATACTTTGTTGGTCAACTCAGTATTGAGTTGGGTAGAATGCATTGTCCCTATTTGAAATGGCTTTGGTGTAATTCTTTTTTATTTTACATTGACGTTATTTCGAATAGAGCTATTGTCAGTGATATAACGCTACAGTGGGAAAGATATTGACTTTTGTGGTATAACTATTGAATACAAAATACTAATCATTTGTTCTTGTAAATAGCTATTATATTAATTTATGTTATATATCCTTTGCATTTACATTTTTTATTTTGATTTTTTGATGTTAAGTAGCCTTTGCGTTCTTTACACGACATGTGCATCCATATTTAATTACTTCTTGAAATTTTCTAAAGATGTTCAAAAGATAGTAATTAAACTTTTGTTTGAAATCTTGAAGCCCTCTTAGTAGAAGACAAAAAATAATAAAATTTCCTTATAATAACCAATGCTTGATTTAGAAACTCTATGCACATGGTTGAGGTTTCCTTATTTTTGCATACGAAACCATTAAAATAACACTTTGGATGATATTTTTTGTACTTAATGTTTAGTCTTTGTTTTTTCTCAGAAATAGCATTATAATAAGGTAATTTTTGTTCTAATTCACAATTTTAGTAAGTTAATCCACCCTATAAAATAAGATCATTGACTTCTACTAAAATTTAAATTTTAATCAGTATATCCACCTTAAAAACGTACATTTTTTCTTCTTGTTTTTGTTTTGCGTCGTATTTTTGTTTCTAAAATCCTACACCTAAATCCAAGATTAAGTGGAGTAATTCAACGTAATAACAGTAAGTAATTTGTTTATTTTTCGTTTGAAGTTGATTAATTGTATACAAAATTGTTTTTTTTTAATACTACCAATATCACATATAATTGTTGTTAGCTATTTACTGAAATCTTGAAAAATTGATAGAAACAGATCTGGTTTCCTTCTTTTGTATATGCTTGATGCATTCGATTGTCTATTAGAATGAGGCGTTTTGTAATGTCATGGTAAAACTAGAAGCACAAAAATTGATTGTAAGAAATATGATAGGGTGAAAACTTTAAGTTAATCCACTTGTGGATTAACTTACAAAATAGTTGTGGATTAACTTATCAAAGTAAAATGGTGGATTAACTTATTAAAATCGTGGGTTAAAATAAAAATTACCTTATAATAATTGTCATAGGCATTTTCCAGGCCACTGTTACAACGCCACTAGGAAACATTTTTCTTCTTTGAACAAAATAAATTGTCAAATTGCTATATAATACACTCATGAAAAAATTGGAATAAACTATGTTTTCCTCTTCTAGAATCTCTAAAAAATATTGGTTTATCAATGTGTTTTCTGACAAGTGCAGTTAGCCTGATGAACTTTATCTACTTTTTGCCAGTACAGTTGATGTTTTCTACATATCAACGACGACGACAAGGTTTAAATCGTAAGCACTGACCCATTGCATGAACAATGATATACCTACAACTTCTATATATGTAGAATCTCAAGGGTAACATGCTATACAAAAAATATATCATGATCCATTTTACTGAACAATTACACGCCATAGATAGTATACTGAGTCATTACATAAACATGAACTATCAATTGAAGAATTTTAAGTTTCATCACCCATCTCAGCCTGGTTTAACCCCTGGCTAAAATGACCACTGCATGGATCTCGTGGAATGCTCAACGTATGTTGCACTCTACTACTTCTTATCCCCTGTCGACCAACATCAGTAATTCTTGCGTTCAAGCTTACGCAACATTCGTAAACTTATGCCTCTCCAAATCTTGCTGACCTATATGATCACATATAACTTAACTCTCTAAGAACTGTCAATTTTACCAAGTTTTTCTCACATCGGTGATCATGTTAATCATGATCCTAAGTAGTTAGACTATGCAAGCTAAATGAGCAATAAATTAAAAGTTGCCACTGTGCAAGCTAAATATGCAATGATATATATAATTGAAAAAAATAAACAGAAAAATAGAAGTTAATAAATGGTACGTTATAAAAAATCAGAAAAAATATGTGCACAATGCGCGTTTGAATTTGAAAGTAACCAAAGATTATTAATGTTAACATGTTTACAGACTTAACCAATTAATAAAATAGGAAAACATCTGTGTGATAGAAAATAATTAATATTGAAATGGAAACATTTCCTTTGAATTTACAATGCACGTCATAAAGGACAATAAAAGAGGAATAATGGACATAATGTTAAAATTTGAAAGCATAATTAATTTTGGATTGTGAATACATACATATAGATATATTTAATAAAAATATATTTAGAAAAAAGTACAAAATAAAATCGAAAAATAAACGCCTGTCATAAATGGTATAAAACGACGAAATAAAAGCAAGAATAAATGATGCTAGTCAAGTGACGTTTCAATTTAATTTGAATATGCGCATATTATAGTGCACATTTGAAATCGGAATTAAACGCACGTTAAAAATGGTAGGAGATTGAATAAAACTGGGAATGAGAGTAAACGTTAAAAATAATATTCACAAAATTAAAAGAATTAAACACGCAAGAATTTAAAAAGGAAGAAAAATGAATGCATGCATTGATTACGGATTCGAAATTTAAATGCATGTTAAAAATTGAAATAAAGTTTATAAAATTATTGAAAATAGTTGAAAAGTTATAAAACATTAATAATACATGCAAACACAATCGCAATCATGAAGAAAATGACTTGAATATACGATTTCAAAAATCGTATATAGGTCGACCCATGCCTGAAGTTGGTCGACCTAGAGGCCGACACATTTCAGAGTTGGCTCCATCTAGGGGTCGATCCAAGTAAACCATGGGTCGACCCATTCAGGCAATTTTATCGTGTGTTTTGTTTGTGTGAGCAGCTCAGAATTATTTCTTTTAAATCGGACAGACGTGATTCTTCTGGGCAGCTATAAATAAACCTGCAGGGCCTAGCTTTTAACTCATATTTTCTTAGAAGGCGCTAGAGCTTTGCCTTTCTTTTCTCCTCCAAACTCTTTAGAAACAAATTATATTTTAGAATTAGGATTTCTGATCCAAGAGTTGGAGGAAATATAGCAAATTGAAGATGTAGATGCCTAGATTCCATGGAAATGTAAATTCATATTAAAAAGTAAACAAAAAGAACGCAGATCCAAATCAAATCCAAACATAGAGCGCAAATATCATATTTGTGGATCTAAATTATATTTTCTTATAATAGTATATTATATTGTTTAATTCCTGTAAAAATTTATAATATGTTCTCTTCTTCCTCTTTTACCACTTTTTACGTCGGAACATATATATATATATATATATATATATATATATATATATATATATATATATATAATATGTTGAATTTTGGTTATGTGCAAAATATACATGAGCTTGAAATGTTGGCATATATATTTGAATTGTGTACCTAATTTATTCAACTGATTATAATCCTTTTTGTTTGCATGTAAGTTGGAAAACATAATTTAATTGGAATTATGAACAAAAGAGAATTTGATAATTGCGGTCGTGACAAAATTAATATTATAGATAGAAAATTTGCAGTTAAATGGTAAGTCTGAAAACTTCTATGTTAGTTGAAAAGATTTCCTTTTAAATTTAGAATGAAATGAATATAGGAAATGTTGGAATTGAAAAGGAGGCATAACCTAATTGTATCCAAATTTACTGTAATTATGAAAAAAGGGAAAAAT
This sequence comes from Allium sativum, assembly GCA_030737875.1. Classification (NCBI taxonomy): domain Eukaryota; kingdom Viridiplantae; phylum Streptophyta; class Magnoliopsida; order Asparagales; family Amaryllidaceae; genus Allium; species Allium sativum. The sequence goes on along the minus strand of CM060923.1, from coordinate 472,108,826 downwards.
AAGTTGAAAACATGAATTAATGTATAGCAATTAAAATAGAAAGTCAGAAATAGCCTAGATTGATTGGTTGGGAAAAATGGAGCACATTTTCATAGTTCAGTTTGAAAAAGAAGTTGAAAATATAATTGGAAGTTTAAAAATAAATAAAGGCATGGATTAGTGCGAAACAGGAATTTGCCTTATTACGCACTATTCAATAGCCTAAAATAATAATAAGTAAAAGAGATGTTTTGCAATGATGTGTGTCTATGACGGTCTTTACCTTAATATATGGAAATAGATTTTATACAGTTTTGGTAACCAGTCAATTGGGAATTCACCTAACTTCCTAAAAGAATAAATTGTAAAGATAGAAAAAGAAAAGGTAACATAAGTGAAAGAGGTTACAAAAAGATGAAGGCTTAATGTAAACTTATAACTGGAATATAAGAAGCACAGTTCGGTGGGAATAATGTATAAGAAAGATTATAACATAAAGATTATAATTTGGAAAGTGAAAAGGAAGAAATAAAGCTCGTTGTAAATAAATAGGAGTTTCGCAATTAAGTTTGATAAGCTTAAAGATATTATATGTTAGCCTTACGATTAGGTGGTTCTATGGTAACCAGTAAAGTTGATTTATAAATAAATAATATTTGATTAAATTAAAGAATATTGTGAATCAACAAAAAAGAAAAAAGTGAAACGCATAATGATAAATTAGACTTAGGGTCTAATTAATATAACTATATGCATTTGAACTAGTCTGTGGGGATGAAGAGCCCAACAAGGCACATCGTCATAGGTGTTCGTAGACGCGGTGGGAGCACGCCCAGCTTATTCGACGAAACTGGAAGTGCAAGACTTCAGTAGGACATAAGTATACTCCATAATTGCCTTTTCCGGGAGGCTTAACAAAGCTATACCCACACATGCATGGTCTGGATGATACCATCTGATGAGTATGTCTTAGCTACATCTGTCGTTGCGGCTGCCTAAAGACTAATTGAGATAACTTCTAGGATGATTCGATAGCAAACTCAAGTTAGGAGGCATCATGGTCAAGATTCAACAAAGGAAAGTAGGTCGTTGGACACTTGTCACCGTTAGTCGGAATGATTATAAGAAAGGCTGAAGCTAAACCAAGGGCCCAATGATCTTTACTATTGGGTCATTGGATGAGGGACCACATGGATGTTTAGGTTGGTTGTTATTGCGGTCACTTAGCTCTTTGAAAGGTTTTTCATTAGTTAGGGGGTTGTGTGGGACCATAACCACCGATACAAACAAAACAATATTCGATATCTGTATTGTGGGACTAACAAAGTCGTTCTTGACAGATATAGAAAGCCCTGACCGATTTTCATGAAAGAACTCAGCTTTTGGTCACCTTAAGGCACAAATGTAGGAGCCTATTTGTGTTCATAACAAATTTCGCTTTTGTGGCATAGCGATGGAGACATAGTGCCCTTTCGCAGCATGGTAAAGTACGCTTTCATAGCGTGGTAATGGAGGTCTTGTATGTTTTCATAGTACGACGATGGAGACCACTCAAGGAGGGTACCATAGGGGAGTATCTTGATGTACTAGGTATATAACTACATACATATGATTTATTAGGTTAATATACTTAGGAGTAGATAGGTACGATTTACGTGTGAAATCGGAAGTGTAATGTGTAATAAACCAAATAAATTAATAAAGGTAAAACAATGATAGAACGATATATGCTGTGTTATTTATAGAAAGTATAATTTGTCTATTTATCAGAAATTTTGTTAGGACTCCCTCCTCAGAATAAACTATCAGGTTAGACAGGTGGAAGAGATTATACAGCTTAGAGACACTTGTTAGATAGTGCCACTTTTTAGGTATGTATTTACTTACTATTATATTTTATTCGTTCCACTGTGAGATATTTTATTGCGAGCTCTGGTATATTTTATCTTTGTCTTTTGGTAGGATACCAGACAAACCAACTCGGATTTTGGTGGAGTAGAATTTTTAGCATTTTGCAAAATATTCGGACCTATTAAAATTTGGATTGTTACAGGAAGTTCCTTTAGAAATCAAATGCGATGCCTCGACTTTCAGGTTTGGTGCTATCGTTGGACAACACATCAACAAAATCCTTCTTGTTATATGCTAGCTAGTATGACATTTAATGAAACTCAGCTTAACTACACAACCACTAAAAGGCTTTTGGCTGCAATGTTCGCTTTCAGGAAGTTTCAATCCTATGTGACAGGCTCTCACATCACAATTTATACCAACTATTTAGCTTTTACGTACATTTTCGCTAAAAAGGATGCTGAGTCACTCTTAATTCGATTTATCCTTTTACTTCAAGTATTTGATCTAACAATTAAAGATTAAAAAAGACCTGACAACGTCATAGTCGATCGCTTGTCTCGTCTTCCAACTAAGGCTGTATTTTTTTTACGAATGTCCGATGTTCAATTGTGTCCGTGACCCAAATACGTCCGTCCAAGTCCGTCTAGTTCTTAATTAGGACACAAGTTAGGACAACAGAATTTATACGATAAAAAATCACGTCCAGTCGTTTTCATTTGAACTCATCCAAATTCCTTGTAAGTCAGCATACATTTGAGCGAAAATCTACTAAAAAGTATAAAATGTGATATATATAGCCATGTCTGACTGGGTTCGTTTGTGTCTGAAAAATATGTGTCCATGTTCGAATAATTTTATTTATGGCACTAATTAGGACAACAAAATTTGTCCGAGAAAAGATTTTGTTTGGTCCGTGTTCAATCCCATTTTTTAGGATATAAACTAAACACACCTTTGTCTGCTTCGGTTTGACCGATTTACATCTTTATTCTAAATGTAAATCTTCTTTGTTGATCAATGAAAACTTTCCTGATGAAAACTCCTTTCTATTTCAATTGATCATTGGTTCGCCTACATAGTGAACTATTTTGTCACTAAACAAACACTGTCGTTTTGGTCCAAGGAGCGTAACTACAAATTTCTATCCCAAGTGAAGTATTTTTACGGGCATGCTCCTTGCTTGTTTAAGTACTTTCCTGACCAAACAGTTCATAATGCATTCGTGATAGTGAAATTAGGAGTGCTTTATCATCCTGCAATTATCAATTGTGCAGGGGACATTTTGATCCTAGGAAACCACTGAAAAGTTGCTTCAATGTGGATTTTATTGGCCAACTCTTTTCAAAGACGTGTTTGAATTTTGCAAATCATGCAATCATTGCCAAATGATTTGCAAAATTTCTCATCGAAACATGATGCATCTTAGCCTTATCCTTACGATCAAAATCTTTGATGCAAAAGGAATCAATTTTATGGTCCCATTTCCCAACTCCTTTAGAAACTTGTATATTCTTCTTGCTATCACTACGTTTCCAAATGGGTCAATGTAGTTCCATGTAAAATCAGTGATCATAAAATTACTATGAAATTTTTAAAGAAAACATCTTTCTGAGATTTGGCATATGTCGCCCAATAACAAGCTATAATAGAACTGATTTCTTTAACCAGTCTTTTGAAACATTGATAAAAAAATACTCGATAACCCATAATTTATCCACTCAGTATCATCCTCAAACATTCGGACAAGTTGAACTTTCAAATTGACAAATAAAATAAATCTTGGAGAAAACTTTCAATAAAAAATCGAAAGTAATGGTCGTAGGAATTAATTGATGCACTTTTGGCTTGCCATACCACTTTCAAAACAACACTTGTAATGTCCCCTTTTCGTTTAATTTATGGTAAAGCTTGTTATTTACCTGTTGAACTTGAACATAAAGCACTTTAGGCAATAAAGAAGTTAAACTTTGATCTTGAACAAGTTGGAAAAAACCAAAATTACAACTCAATGAGTTAGAAGGAATTAGGAATGACGCATATGAAAACTCTAAAATTTACAAGGAAAAAACTGAAAATTTTCATGATAAGTCAACCCTAAGAAAAACATTTTTTCCGAACCAAAAAGTTCAGTTTATGACCCACGACTTCATTTATTCCGTGAGAAGTTAAAATTGAGATGGATCGGACCTTATGTTGTTCAAAGTACTTTTCCACATGGTGCCTAGAGATACTAAACCCTAGGAACGGACCAATTTTCAACGTTAATGGTCAGAGTCTAAAACCATTCTTGGAACTTCCCAATGATTAAGAGCAGGAGCTCATGGTTCTTCATGAGCCATGCTAGGTCTAGTAACAAAATTTAACCCTTCTTTGTAAATATGTAGATATTTTTCTCTTACTTACTCATTATGTCGTGAATTGACTATGGGGTCACATTCAAAATCAAATATGGAGGGAAGTCTCATTTTCATTTTATTTTGCATAGTTTTGGTTTATATTTTATTCTTTCTTTTAAAAAATTGCAATTTGTTTCACTTTTAAAAAGGCATGATGGAGTAAGCATATGATTTTAGTTGTTAAATTAATTAGAAAATTACTTGTCTTAATGGATAACAAAAGAAAAGTTTGAATTATGAGCAGCTGTAGCATAATTGGTATGTAGGAATATTCGTAGGTGATGATCACGAGGTGCTTTTTAAAGTGTAATCTTCGATTAAAAGAGTGGTTGATTTAAAGTACTTGCATAACATTTTTGAACTTTTAAGTTAAGATGTGCTAAGATATTCTCACTTAACACTCTTTATCTCTCTATTTTAGAAAAAGGAAAAAAAATGTATATGTGTATATATCGTTTAATGGTTTAATAAAGCCTAGAGTCCTGATGGTTATGTATTCACTCTCATTTTAAAGTCCTTGCGGTTATGTATTTGTGAATAACATTAACCTCCCTTGTATGTTCTTGCATTCTCATTAAAAGTCCTTATGGTTATGTATGGATGAAACTCATATAAGGGAAGAATAAAAGTCTAAGAACTTTTCTGATCACCTTTAAGAGTCCTCACGGTTATGCATAGTTAGAAAATAATTGATAATTTCCTCGGTTTAGCTGAAATAGGCGTGTATTAATATTAATAATTTTTGTAAATAATAGTGAGAGCGTAAGAAATTGAAATCCATTCTCTATCTTCACATATTTGATATAATTTGTTATTCAAAAGGAAATAAAAATGCCACTTTGCAAACATTGATAATCAATTATGGAATTCATTTCATGATTGCACTATGTTTCCAATTGAAGTAACTAGCCAAACTAGAGGAAATTGTAAGGATATCTTAGCTTTTATTTGGAATTTTGATAAGAAAATAATTGAAATTTCATGGTGATGGCCTAATCTTTTATCTAGCTTACTAATGTTAATCTCTATTTGTAAATTTTATTTTTGAAAAGTAGTATTCGTTTTGTAAACAAACTTGCATTTAGGAACATTTTGCATTGCATTTGGATTATGTAGGTAGTATCCTCTGAAAGTCCCCACGAGACAATGCTCATCCTACTGGGGACACCTGGAGGTTTAACGGCTTGTTGCATACGCTCAAATGTAATCATGCTTCCTACGAAAGTGCATTTATCTTCGTGGTTTTCCTTTATTCGAGGACGAATATAAAGATAAGTATAAGGGTATTCGATATGCACATAAGTGGGCATATTTATACTGGCATATTTAATATATTTAATTAAATAAATGAACATATTATGGAATTTACATGATTAAACCACGATTTGATTGTTTTCAAATCATTATTTATTTATGGGGTAAAATGGTCACTTGTTCATATGCTAATTTTTGATTAAAAAATTTTGGCAAAGCCAACCGATTTTTTAAAGTAGACCGTGCCACTTTCAATATAACTAGTAATGATTACATGAAAATACAGATGATAGGTAGTTGGCCTATCAGCTACATGCGGTTTTGAAGTGGACCGACCACCATATCTAATAGGATTACTGAACTGGAGTCGTGCAGAATTGCACGAACTACAAAAAATACATTCTACAAAGTAGAGAATACAAAATTGTTTACAAGATACAAAATTAACCAAGTGCAGAACCAAGTACAAAGCAAGGACCAAGTAGCATTAAGAAGTATAACTGTAAATTCATGTAGGGGAGGCCATGACCATAGCACACAAGAATAGAAAAGACGATAGCTTCAAACAGTAGCGGTCAGTATTGTTTCTTGAGCTCTGCAAACATGCACTAGTTCCAATGTGCGCACGGGTGGCATGGTAAGAACTAACATTGTGGCTAAAATGATAAAAGTCGTGGGAGTAGAAGGATTCAAGGGTCACCAAAAGAGGCAGCAAGCTCGAGATCCAAAGCCTCACCAATGTCACTAAAATGATAAAAGGGTCACCAAAAGTTAGAGGAGATGAAAGGAAAGAATTGAGAGGAGAAGAAGAAGTGATTTCGACATAAAGTGGTAACTATGTCGCCGTCAATGAGTTTTTCAGTAAGAAGCTCGTCGCTGTATTATTGTTCAAATCCACTATTGAATTTTTGATAAAATTTATTTGTTCCTTTTAATTGTTTTTGTTGTAGGAGATGAAAAGAAAATATGAAGAACTTCTATGATATGCATGAACACATGAAAATATACAAAGAGAAGAGGAAATAATTTATCCTATGGATAATGGAAAACCTAACTACCCACCAAACCCTCTTTCCTTAAGGCTACGATTAGGAGCTAAGGAAAAGATAATGGAGATTAAAGTGTCATGCATATTGAATGAAGGATTATTTTCTAATGATAAGAAGCTTCTACCCATGAAGATGGTTTTCTGGGTAGTTCCCAAAAAAGAGGATTAGAGTTTAGTCATGTTTAAATACCCTTATGTTTCATGTAGAAAAAACTTTGACTTTTGATCATTATCTATATATGCAAATGTAAGATCAAGTGAAATGAAATTAACCTCTTAAGCCTTCTTTTTTATGCCCTCTTTTATTTTCATTTCTATTTACGTGCCTTTTGTTATTGTTAGTAGATCAGATTTACTTCCATGTAAATAGTCTAGCCTTCTTATTGTGCAATTTATTTAGTAGTTAATCTTCTTTCTTTGTTTACTCTCTACTTCTTTTGTTTTTCAATATTGAAATCTCTATATGTTGAAATGATAAAATAAATGCGAAGTTAAATCCCTACAATATAGGAGTAATGAAGCTTTACCTTATTTATAGAATCAACATAATTGAATATTTATGATCTCTTTTGTTCTTTATACGAATAGATGTGTACGTTTATTTGTGTTTCATGTTGCATTTGCTAGCCTATTTTGTTCATAACAAATAGGCTATGCTTATCTTATGAATGACAAATTGCCTCCTCATCTAAAATATGATGATGGCAATGAAATGAAGTTCTAATCAAAATTTGATGATCTATGTGACTAATTGATAGAAAATAGATCATGCTTAAACAAGATTTTTGATTCATTTTCCATAACATGTTTCATGAATGCGAAAAAAGTAGTGATTAAATGTGTATAGTAGTTTGATGGCTTACTTTGCATTAAATAATAAAAAACAGGCAATGCTTTTGATATTTACATCACTAATCTTATTTAGATTTAAAAAAGATCATCATTTGATTTTATGTTGATCTATGTGAAAGAAGAAAAATGTGGATTTGCCTATAAATTGGCTTTTAACTACATATAGTCTCAACTTTTTATTACTTTAGTTCTAATTTTTAGCTAATCACAATCTAAAATTGGTTTAATTTGATTGAGTAAGATTTTTAAAATCAACTCATACACTAGATCGATTCGTACTTGCCATGTGCTGAAATTGTATGCCATGCGCTTGCGGCTGTTATTTCGATATTTAATTGATGAATTTCTAATCGATAGAAATTTCGTGAAGTGCAACTCAATAGCACCATTAAATTTGCTTATGGATTATACTAAAGAAAACAAGTGAAAATCATAATTAGAAATAAATTCCACACTACCAAATTTTGTTAAGGAGTATATAAAGTAAAAAGGTTGAAACTTGCAGTAAATAATAGATTACATTAAGTGCAACTTAAAATAATCACCAAAAAATGGTTATGGATTGTGTAAAAGGAAAGAACCTCAAAATCATATTAAATGGTAAAACTCGTCAAACATGTCTTAAAAACACTGGTCATACATAATAAAAGTGCTATAAAACCCGGATATGTGTAATATAATATAATCCATCATATGCATCTCAAAGCACCCTAAAAAGTTGATTATGTTTTGTATAAAATGTAAAAAGCACAAAAAGACATCAAATGGGAAAATCCATTAAGTGTATCTCAAAAACACTACCAAATTGGCTAGACGTAATAAAAGTAGCAAAGCTCATTCTCATACAAAGCAATAAAATCCATCAAATATGTAATGACTCATATTTTTGAATCATCAAAGTTATCTGTTTAATTTATTTAAATGTCCTAATTTGAATTTAAATTATATTAAATTTTATATTTCATTTTCTTACTTGATTTTTGATAGCTTATTTTGAATTTAATTTGTAGAATATTTCAATAAATTTTAATTTGGAAACTAGTTGATTTTTCTGAGTTTAGCATTTTCAAAGTTTAATAGAATAAGTAAACATGTTTATTTTATTATTGTATTATGATCATGGCCCATTGTTATGCACAATCGTATTTTAAATTCTATCAATTGCAGTTCATACACGGGTATGATATTGTGTTAGTCGTATAGGAGTGAAGGAGAATGGAAAAACTGAACGGGCTGTGAGGAGTATTCGTATATGGACGATTTTCTAATAAAGTTATTCAACACAACTCGAATTGAGTTTGCAGAAGAGTTTAAGCAAATACTTTCCCATGTTACAACAAAGCACAAAGGAAAATTGTAGTTAGTAATTCTGAATTCCTTTTAAAGAACTTCTCTATCGTGGAGAGTGGTGTATGCTTGGTAGGTAGATAGTGAAATACATATAGAAGACCAGGTGTCCTTTCATATAGTCGCGACTGTTGAAAACGAGAAATTATTTTATTTCAAATTTCAAAATCGAAAAAACAGTAGTCATGTGAAATTGAAATAGTCATGATCATTGCAACAACCAAGACACCACTCAAAAACTAAGGCTGTGCGGATGCCTTCGAAGTGCATGATAAGTGCATTTGGAAATTCATGCGCTTTCCCGGCCTAGCCCACGCTACCCATTTCATGTCACTAATTCAAATAATAAGTATGTTACCTATTTTTATATAATCCCTATACATGATATAACCTTAGGCGATGTGGGACTAAGATCAAATTGATTTTTCTCTTTAAACAATGAAGCGCCCAATAATCCTCCATTTCAATTATACAATTACTCCTTTTAATTTTATCTTAGTCTCAAGATTGTGCCAGATCTCAAATACTTCAATATCACATGGATATGAGGAGGTGTTTACGACTTTTATCTTCAATTAATATAAACATGTCAAGGTTTTATCAAAGTAATATACAGTCCTGGATTTTAACTTATTATGCTTTATAATAATACTGGACATATTAAATACAAGTGATATTTATACACTAAAATAATTTCTCGATTTTTCTTAGCACCATTATAACCATGTGATTTCTCTTTGGGTTTTCGTGAATGATCCAAAGAGTAAATCAAAAAACTCTCGTGTAAAGCGGCACCATTCCTGCAAGGCATTGTATATGCTCTTACTACTTGGACACTTGTTATATTCATTTAGGGTGTTTTTTAACCTCCTAACCATAGTGTGTTTTATGCTAATTTAGTCTTGGTAGTGACATAATATTATTGGCCACCGTACACTATCAGTGCTCATATAACCAAATAATTTGTTGTACATGCACCAAATCAATGAAAACAGGTTGCCAAAGGGAGAAATACGAGAAATGAAGAGAAACGGAAAGAAAGGAAAGAAAAGGATAAGACGAGAAGTAAAGAAAGAACAAACACAAAAATTATCATAGACATAACACATCTGATAAAATATGATAAATAAAATAGATACAAAACATGTGAGTATATTAACTATATAATTAGTGTGTATCGGCTCATATAGTATCATAAATAAAGTATATACAAGGGATAGATAAACTCACTATTAACTGCGTCAAATAGATAGTCAATATTGTCATGGCACCATAACAAATTAAACAATACTACAAGTATAAATATGAGAAGACATCACCTCAAGCTAATCCACCTATGCACCTCTGAATAATGCTTACACATGTTACCTAGCCTATGCATCAGCATTGTCAGTGAGTACCCAAGTTAATAAGAGTAAACATAAAATCTTAGATTGGATAATAGTCTTGTGTGTGCGATAAACAAATCTCAAAATACCATGAAAATCGTAATAGTATAAGGCACGGAGGGTATGCAGAATCATACCTGGCATGTCTCTACGTCTACAGAGTTAGAACATACGAAGATATACTATTGTAGGATGATCATCAATCGTGTATACTAAGGGTGTCTAGATATCAAAATCAATGATATCCATATCGCATGAAGCCCTTAAGGTGACAAATGATTAAGAAAACATATCATCCATCATTCATCCTCACATTTACTCACTCAGTGGATCAAGTATATCGTATCTAACACTCTGTGTAACACAACCACTCTGGTACACTAATCCAGAAGCGGTGATGCTACATACAAGCCATGGTGCTAGTAGAACAGTATCACTACTTCACAAAAGTTTGTCGGAATATAAAATCATTTATAGTACATGATTTTAAACGGAAGAGTTATTATACAATCATCCCATCATATAACATGGTTACAAAGATCCACGAGTCTAATAGTTAAATAATTGTACATATGAGTACTTAAAGAGATGATTTATGATATACATAATAGAAGTCTTCACTTCAAAGCAGCCAACTAACCATCTAAACCTGAAATGTTTTAAGTGTAGCATCATAAGCAACACAGACCCAGCGAGATAGCTATTTAATCTTAGTTTTCAATTCATGTCTTATTGTGTTGTATTATAGTTTCATTATAAATCTCTTCTTCAGAGGTTTCATCAATCCAAATTTTAAAATAATAATCAAGGAATACTTCGAGATATTAAATCAAGCAATTTTGTAATAACATCATTCCAATAAAACTCATAATTTATCAAAATATATGTTTATGAAACTAAACCACACCCTCGATTTAGTTTAGATTTTAGGATATTTTATCCTATTGCGGTCGTCATCTCGTCACTAAGTAGGGACGTACTTTACTCGGCTCAGTACCAACATTGAGTAATAGTGCACTATCCAAGATCTATTGTCTTATACCGCACCCCACAAAAGAAATATAATTAGGAAAATGTTTCTCAAAAGTAATCTTAAATTATTTTTCAAATTCACATTTTTATGGGTTTAAGATAAACCCAAAATCACCTCAAAAATATTCCAATCTATATTTAAGAAGAACATCAAAGTAAGTGGTTACATTTATAATTAATTCATAAAGGTTTTAAAATCGAAAGACAACATTTGAAAACATGCTATAAAAAGTTTTGACATTAATAAGAATAGAACTATAGTGTTTATAAAGCAATATGAAAAGATCCATGGTAACTCATAATGGTTTTACACTCAAAACAACTATTATAGCGTTTCTGGTGCGCTGTGAAAAGTTATGTGCAGTTTATAAGACTCAAAGTAGATATTACAGCATTTCTGGTGCGCTATGCAATGTTCTGGGTAGTTTATATTAGTTTTAGGCTCAAAACAGCTATTACAGCATTTCTAGTGCACTGTGCAAACTTCTGGACTTGTTAGAGTGCTTTATAAATATTTTAGAGAAAAAAGAGTGCTTCAGAAATGCTACGGAAAGTTCTAGTTTTAGATACTTTAGCGTAAGAAACATTTTAAAGCTTTCAGATTCCAGAAGTATTTCAAATTTCAGAAATTCGGTTTTTTGATCAGTTTTTGGCAAAATGTTTGATTTTGTTTCTCTATGATAAGTATAATTTTTGAGTCCAAATTTTCTACAGTAAGAAGCTTTCTTAGTTTACTTAATTATCATGAAAAGAAATCCTTTAACTTATTTGTGGATTTTATATATAAAATTCGACAACATGAGGCATTTTCAACATGTCCATTTCGAGCTGATATTTTCGGGACTTTGCGTCTAGTTTTTAGGTCCATAAACAATCGAATTAGAAAAAGTAGTTGACATTAAAGTTGTAGGCCTTTGAGTTAGATATCCAGGCACTACAACAAAATGGATTTTTAATAGCGTTTGAAAAATGCTATTATATCCTAACATAGCGTTTCAGAGAACGCCATGTAACGACATGCTATGTTAGATCTTCTAGTTTAAATAGCATGAACAAAAATGCTATGGAAAACTAATTTTGCATAGCGTTTTTATATGCTATCAAACAAAAACGCTATAAATATACTATCTAATACTTACTTATTATAGCGTTTCCGTGTAAGTTCCTATAGCGTTTTCTGTGTAGATTTTATAGCGTTTACTTTGATATATGTATAGCATTCATAGCATTTCCATTGTTTATTTTTATAGCGTTCTTGAAACGCTATTAATTTATATATTTTATTTACCATCGTTCCAACCTTTTTCATCTACATATAAATGAAACAATTTTTCACAAATAATTATATAAATTACCGAATAATATTTCAAGTACATCATTTAAATAACTTAATATTTCATACATATCGTTTTATCAACTTTTCCATATCCACATAATATATCATACATTTTTGTATCAACAAGTTGCTTACAAACCAAACAAACAACAGATTTAATCTGCTCAGCTTCTGATATTTTCTCCTTAACATCAACAATAATGACCCTGTTAATGTCAAATAAACAATCAAGATATTAGCAATTGTTATATCATATATATTGACAAAGTAAAAGAAACAAGAAAAATGCAACTAGGACAAAAAATATAAATCAAAATTATTTTAAAATGTACATTTTAAATATTCCACTCAGATTCTCTACTCACTGTACACTAATGCATTCTTCTTTAAACCAACTTTTTTGCTCAGATACCCATTTATATGCTCTTTGTCGTTCAGTGAGAACGGGCCCTATGTGTTGTAATAAAGCATTAATTAATGACAAGTCATTTGGAATGTTTAAAAGCATATTCATTTGCTTAATTTGCAGTTTACCCAGTTGGCAATCATATCAACATCATGTACATAATATTCAATGCCACAAGTTTGCAGTGCACAAGTTTCCCCAAACTGATCAATCTAAGCAAAACGAATTTCAAACGTTTTACCAAAAAAGAAAAAAAAATTGACATGATCAAGCATTTGAGATGTTTATTAAAAATTTAAAAACTTATTGATCAATTAGTTTAATCTGGAAAATTTGAATATATTTCAATATCTAAACTGGTACGACAGTTTGTTTCCATTCCATATAGAAATCTTACTTGCAATATCATTGCTAGAACTTACTTGCAATATTTGTGCGAACAAACCCGCAACTACATCAATTTTCTAGATTTAATTTTCCAAGGCATTAAATGACAGTTATTCTTTGGTCTTTTGTATTGATTGTTCATAAAGCAATTTCAGTATTTTCTATTCCAAGAAAACAGATGAGCATGTTTAACATTACAGTAAATGATCTTACTCTGATTATTCAGAGCCTCTGTTGAAACTATTTTCATCAACCTAAAATTCCATAAGTGTAACACCCCACACCCGCTAAGGTCACTCACAAAGGGAATGCCTTAGCTTCGGTGGAGTATTTAAGTGAATATAGAACTGAAAAATTACAACAAGACAGATATAAGTAATACTTGAAACTTAAAACATCATTTCATTGCAGCAGAAGGTAAACATGTTTGGTTACATCTCAAAAACCAACAAGAGTCAAGTACAAAATATCCATCTCGTTAAAACATAAGTACATAATCCCTCTACATACTAATAGCCATAATAGAAAAGATAATTGAGCTTTTCTTCAAGAGTCCAAGCCCCAAAGATAGATAAAGCAATCTGATCAAAGCCCACTAGTGCTAGGCCCACTCTGAGAACCTGAGGGTTGGGGAAAAAGATAAAAACAACGGGGTCAGACATAAGTCTGAGTGAGCCCTATAACTTTAACAATACAATCATTAAAGTAATTAGGGTATGATATAAACCTGGTACGGTACGACTGGGGATAAATGACTACACTAAGTAGCCAACTAGACTTAGGATCAACTAAGATAACGGTAAAGACGTGCCTATCCACCCAAGGATAAATAATATTCTGCACCACACCAGATCTACCCACCCAAGGATAATTCCTACACTGCACCACACCAGTTCCACCCACCCAAGGGTAATTCCTACTTAAAGGTTGATCCCCACTAAGTGTACTTAGTAAAATTTTAATAGTAGTCTCTTGTACCCCTAGCTGACTACATAGGTGCCGTCTGCCCCTGTCTCCACTAGGTGTACCTGCTACTCCCCAAGCGATCGGCTCCCTACCGTAGATACCCGTGCTGGCCCCACAGTGGGGTGTATCACTCCCCAAAGTGGCAACCCGAAAATAGTGCACGGCTTATATCTACACGATGCAACAACGTCTTACCTACCAGCCCGGGTCCACACACGCCTATGAAACCCGTTGGACTTGCGTTGCCACCGCTACCCCGTTTTGGCCTCTTATAGTCAAGCCCAGTACGCGTGTCCCGTCCTCGACATGGGTCGAGCCCAATAAGATACATATGGGTTACTGGTTGAAATGGGCCCCCACAAGCTACTACTTAAGCTTGTCATTTAATCTAGTGCATCCCACTTAACCCCTTTTTATAATCATGCCCACTTACATGTTAAGGTTTGGTTAAGTCATCTAATCATATTTCAATTGCCACTCAAGGCCACCACAAGCTACTACTTAAGCTTGTCATTTAATCATATTTCAATTGCCACTTAAGGCCCCCACAAGCTACTACTTAAGCTTGTCATTTAATCTAGTGCATCCTACTTAACACTTTAATCATGTTTAATTACATGTCCCCCTTTGGTTAAGTATTCTAATCTTATCTTCTATTGCCACCCAAGGCAACCCACTAGATTTTTCCACATGCCACCCAAGGCACCCACTTAACCCTTTAATCATGTTTAGTTACATGTTCCCCTTTGGTTAAGTATTCTTATCGTATTCTCTATTGCCACCCAAGGCAACCCACTAGATTTTTCCACATGCCACCCAAGGCACCCACTTAACCCTTTAATCATGTTTAATTACATGCTCCGCTTCGGTTAAGTATTATAATCGTATTTTCTATTGCCACCCAAGACAACTACTAGATTTTTCCACATGCCACCCAAGGCACCCACTTAACCCCTCATGTCCTCTACATGCTAATATGGTTAAGTGTTTCTTAATTGATTAAGAACGTAACCGTTGTAGAGACCTCTCACATTAGACTATCTCTTATGGCAGCTGGATTTGTCGGTCGGGTCCGGGCAGCCTTACGCCATAACCGAGTCTAACCTCGTGTCTTTACACTTGTCACGTATATAGTTTGTGCCTAAGACCTCTCACATTGGGCCAATCATTTGTAGCCGCTGGATTTGTCGGTCGGTTCCGGGCAGTCTTACGCTACAAAAGGGTCCAACCTCGTGTCTTAGTTGATTAATTACACCTAATTAATCACCCCCATATTTCGAATTAATTTTCCCTAATTATTTCCAATTTTTTAACGATGTACATAATTGACTCAATTATGTCCATCCTCTTTATGGTATGCATAATCATACCAATTTCACACCATTTCATTAACATGTATATTAACCCCATCGTTCCCCACGTAATTCGCTAACATGACATAAAAGGGAAGATTCATCACACATACAATGGGTTCAACTTGCATAACACATAAGCATCAACATGAGTTTAAATGTGTCAACATGCATATAGCATCAAACCCAACTAGCATAAATAATCAACCCAAACTTGCATGAATCACATATGTCATAAGGAGGTTAACTTGCATAAGTTATTTATGTCATTCAAAGGGGTAAACTAGCATATGTTTGTATGACATACAAAGGGGTTAACTTGCATATGTATGCATATCATACTAAGGTGTCAACTTGCACATGTCACTTGCATATAATCAAACACCAAACTTGCATAACATGTCATATATGGACTTGCATATAATCATACACCAAACTTGCATAACATATCATATATGAACTTGCATATAATCATACACCAAACTTGCATAACATATCATATATGAACTTGCATATAATCAATCATACACCAAACTTGCATATCATGGTGTCATAATGGATCAATGTTTCTCATAACTTGCATAACATCATAAACACATAGCATATGACTTGCATAACTTGCATAACTTCATGAACATATATCATATGACTTGCATAACTTGCATAACTTCATGAACATATATCATATGACTTGCATAACTTGCATAACACCACAAACACATAGCATATGACTTGCATAACTTGCATAACATCATGATCACATAGCATATGACTTGCATAACTTGCATAACATCATGATCACATAGCATATGACTTGCATAACTTGCATAACATCATGAACATGTATCATATGACTTGCATAACTTGCATAACTTCATGAAAATATAGCACATAACTTGCATAACATCACAAACACATAGCATATGATAACATAATCTTGCATTGATCCACATTCATAGCCATAACCTCATTATATCCTATCATAATCATTTCAACAATTGGTTATTAAGGCTATAGAAAACTCACAACTTGTTGATTAGCACTCCTAAGAAGAAGATTAAGTTGCTAGAGTTGATTAGAGATCGATTTGAGAAGCCATCTTCCTCTTTAGATTAATGGAGGCTCCTTCAAGTTGCATTTTGACGGCATAACGGTGTTGTAGCTATTTTTAGTATGAATTAGGGTAGTCTTAGGGTGTATTTATAGATTAGTTAGGTGTTTTAGGCCCTTAGATTAACCCTAAATTAGATTAGAGCCGTCAGATCTCGTCACAAGCCATCAGACCCAGCCCCAAAAGCCAAACTGATGCACCCAGGTCACCTGGGCTCGACCAGGGAGGTCGACTCCCAGGTCGACCCTAGGGTCGACTCCCCAGTCGACCTGGGGGGGGGGAGGTCGACTCCCAAGTCGACCCCCAGGTCGTCCCCCTGGGTCTGGCGGGATTTTTCCCGCCACTTCTGAAAATCTGTTTTTAAATTTTTGAAAACTTCTTTGGCCCTTATCAGGGTCATACGGACTCCGATTTTCGAAAACTCGGACTCTATTTCGCGTATTTTTCCAAGACGAACGCAATGGCATAGCCCGTTTCCCCTGATTAAGATTTTAATTTTAATTCTGCCCTGTTTTATATTATAACTAGTTATTCAACATATTGGGTGTTACATTCTCCCCTACTTAAAGGATTTCGTCCCCGAAATCTCTAAGTCAAGAAGAACGTACCCTACCAAACAACCATCTACTCAAACCATCAAACACTGGCATCCACTGTCCTTAAAGTTTCTAATGCTATATGAACATATGCAAAGAGTGTGTGTATATGTTCCCTGTCTAATGCAAAATAAGGCGGTCTACTAATTCAGTTGACCTCCTTAATGCAAACCATGATAGTGCCTTGCATCCAATATGTATGCGAAAGAACCTTATCGACACACACAATTTCTACATGAGTGCACAACCATACACCAAAATGCATCATCCATGTGATAGCGCAACCATTATACATCCATTAATATAGCTACCTACACACAATTTTATGCAATATGCAATATGAAGTGATTGAGCCGATTTAGTGCCTAGAGTGTGTGTATATGCATCCACGAGCAACCACTAGCAAACACTTGCATCCACACGCATCCATCAAACATAACATGTCTCAAACACATGTTTCAACCATAGGTTTTCCCTATCTAAAGGTCAAAGGTACCAATAAGAGGACATACTAAAGATAAGATAAGTACTAGACAAACGATACAAGAGAAGTTACAAGACATACCCTCAAAAAGGAATGGGTACAATAAACGCATCTTCGCTTCTGTCTCCCAAGTAGCATTACTCTCAACTTCTCCCCTTTTTACTTCGACTAGTCGAACCTCTCTGTTTCCCAACTTCCTAATCTCTGACCCAAGGATGCGGGTTGGAGCTCGTCGAATAATCGCATCACGCTCTACCTTTACTTCCTTAAGCAGGCTCGGCTCTACCACCTCTGCGGTCTCATGTAGGCACTTCCTTAAATGTGACACATGGGATACGTCCTGTTCCCTATGCAACTGAATTATCTCTCGAAGATAAACCGAAGCTAGACATGGAACAGTCCTCTTGCCCTTCACGGGTATGAAATGGGCGCTCTTAGCAAGTCTGTCTACCACAACCCAAATTCCCGTATTACCCTTCCTCGATCTAGGTAACCCATCAATAAAATCCATCGAGATGCTATCCCACTTCCATTGCGGAACTTCCAATGGGTGAAGCAACCCAACGGGTTTCTTTGCTCTGCTTCCACCTGTTGGCACACCAAGCATCTAGCGACATACTCGGCCACATCTTTCTTCATACCGGCCCAAATGAAAACTCGCTTCGTGTTTTGGTACATCTTGTCGCCACCGGGATAAATGGTCATCATCAAGAATAGCCTTCCTTAAACCCTCGTCTTGCGGTACACAAAGTCTACCGTCTCTATGCAAGCACCCCTTATCGTCTAGGGTATACCTACTCAAATGGCTGGACGACTCCCCCCTTATGAGCCTTTATACCAACTCAACCAACTGTGGGTCGTCCCTCTATGCCTCGCCAATCCGTCTCAAAAGAGTAGGTCTGACCTCAAAGGATGCTAGCAAATCGGGTATAAAGTCAACGGAAGGTCTGAAATCAAACATCGAGATAAATTCCAAGTTTCGTCGTTCCACGAACAATGGACTCAAGGACAACCTTTTTCCGCTCAAGGCGTCCGCCACCACGCTATCTCGAAATCATAGGATGCTAAGAACTCCATCCACCTTTGCTGTCTCAAGACTATGCGCTCGAAGAGTCTCCAACACTTCCCTAAGATGTAGGGCATGCTTTTCTCCACTTCTGGAGAAAACCAGGATATTCTCTCATACAAAATCGTCACAACTATCCATCTCTCACACAGACCATCCTAGTCGAACTCGACATCCCCCAAGTGCAAGCCCCAAAGGCCTAAACCAATATCAGACAAACACCCAAGGGACACCTCCTTCGAATTCAGACGACCTACGTGAGATGATACTAGTAAAAACGGCTAAATGATTAAGCCCTTGTCCAACTCTGGATGTCCTTGCCAGTCTCGCTCCAAAAACCCCGTTGATCAAATAACTGGCTTTGCTTAACCTATTAAGCACATACGAAAACTTATTTCGCTCTTCTTCACTCTTAGAAAATACTAAGATGTCATCCACAAAGACCACTACAAAGTTATCTAGGTACTTCCTGAACCCCCTACTCATCAAATCAACAAAATACGCGGGGGCGTTCGTCAAACCAAATGGCATCACCAGCCACTCATAAAAACCATCCGGAGCCCTAAAGGTGGTCTTCTCTATACTATCCTCAGTCACTCCCAACTGATGAAATCCCTTGGCTAAGTCCAACTGTGAAACACTAAGGCGCCAACCAACTGATCAAAAAGATCATCAATCCTTGGCAATGGGTGTCTATTCTTCTTTGTGAGCTTGTTGAGTTCTCTATAGTCTACACAAAGTCTGAGGGACCCATCCGCCTTCGTGGCAAAAACTACTGGAGCACCCCACTCCGATATACTTCGTCTTATGATCCCCTTCTCAAGCAACTCCCCTACTTGCTTATGGAGTTCCCTCCTCTCACGAGGAGCCATGTGGCGCACTGACAAAGATACTGATTTAGCATCATCTACCAGATATATTCGGAGGTCTATCTCCCGCTTCGGAGGTAAGCCCTTCACCTCCCCAAACTCATCCGAGTATTCCCGGACCACTCTAACAGATCGCAAACTCTCGACCGAAGCGTCAAGCGATTCAAGATAACTTAGCATAACAAAATCTATGGGATTACAAGAGATCTCGAGAGTGTTCCCCAAACGGGTCATGAGCCTAACTACTCTCCTTTTGCAATCAAGAATGGCACCATTACTGGATAACCAGTCCATGCCCAAAATCAACCCATAGCCCGTGAAGCCCAAACAAAAGCATCACCCCTAAATTCAACGCTAAGTATGAGGATCTTCAAACCCAAACATATCATGGACAAATAAGTGGAGCCCCCAATTGGGTATGAAACAACCACGGGATCATCTACCAAACTGGTGTCTAGGTGCAGTGACTCAACTAATGAGATAAACAAATGTGGTGCACTAGAGTCGAATAAAGTTCGAACAGGATGATCGAGAGAACCAAATTTCAACTTAGACGGTCCTACCCCCATCAGGTATACCCGTCGTGAGGGAATACTTCCACCCTCCAGAAGATCCTGTACTTCGTCCTTACCTCCTTGGACAACCCCAAGGTGTCCTATTTTTCCAAAACAACTAGCCTTCACATTCTCCTTTCGTGGCCTTCTTACCACGATGAGATTTCGTCCTTTATTTACCTAATAGCTATTTGAACCTTCCTCTCTCGTCCATCTTAAAGGTACCCATAAGCCCTCCACCTCCTTGGACTAACTTCTTGGCCTGGGAAAACGTCTTAGTCCCTTGAAGTGGTTCTTCCGACCTTCATACGGAAGTCCTTATTTATCTTAAAAAGACATCTACACGCGGAGGGGAAATTCAAAAAGAGAAAGAAGAAGAGATTCAAAACGGAGAATCCGAAGGATAAGGATATGGCTATTGAGGATTATGCTTTTCTTTCAAAAACGTTTCTCTTAAAAGACATGTTTTTGAAAATACTTCTTCCAAAAATGTTTTTAGAAAAATAATTTTCTAAAAGTTTTATCTGTTCTGGTAACCTTAAGCTCTGATACCACGTGTAACACCCCACACCCGCTAAGGTCACTCACAAAGGGAATGCCTTAGCTTCGGTGGAGTATTTAAGTGAATATAGAACTGAAAAATTACAACAAGACAGATATAAGTAATACTTGAAATTTAAAACATCATTTCATTGCAGCAGAAGGTAAACATGTTTGGTTACATCTCAAAAACCAACAAGAGTCAAGTACAAAATATCCATCTCATTAAAACATAAGTACATAATCCCTCTACATACTAATAGCCATAATAGAAAAGATAACTGAGATTTTCTTCAAGAGTCCAAGCCCCAAAGATAGATAAAGCAATCTGATCAAAGCCCACTAGTGCTAGGCCCACTCTGAGAACCTGAGGGTTGGGGAAAAAGATAAAAACAACGGGGTCAGACATAAGTCTGAGTGAGCCCTATAACTTTAACAATACAATCATTAAAGTAATTAGGGTATGATATAAACCTGGTATGGTACGACTGGGGATAAATGACTACACTAAGTAGCCAACTAGACTTAGGATAAACTAAGATAACGGTAAAGACGCGCCTATCCACCCAAGGATAAATAATATTCTGCACCACACCAGATCTACCCACCCAAGGATAATTCCTACACTGCACCACACCAGTTCCACCCACCCAAGGGTAATTCCTACTTAAAGGTTGATCCCCACTAAGTGTACTTAGTAAAATTTTAATAGTAGTCTCTTGTACCCCTAGCTGACTACATAGGTGCCGTCTGCCCCTGTCTCCACTAGGTGTACCTGCTACTCCCCAAGCGATCGGCTCCCTACCGTAGATACCCGTGCTGGCCCCACAGTGGGGTGTATCACTCCCCAAAGTGGCAACCCGAAAATGGTGCACGACTTATATCTACACGATGCAACAACGTCTTACCTACCAGCCCGGGTCCACACACGCCTATGAAACCCGTTGGACTTGCGTTGCCACCGCTACCCCGTTTTGGCCTCTTATAGTCAAGCCCAGTACGCGTGTCCCGTCCTCGACATGGGTCGAGCCCAATAAGATACATATGGGTTACTGGTTGAAATGGGCCCCCACAAGCTACTACTTAAGCTTGTCATTTAATCTAGTGCATCCCACTTAACCCCTTTTTATAATCATGCCCACTTACATGTTAAGGTTTGGTTAAGTCATCTAATCATATTTCAATTGCCACTCAAGGCCCCCACAAGCTACTACTTAAGCTTGTCATTTAATCATATTTCAATTACCACTTAAGGCCCCCACAAGCTACTACTTAAGCTTGTCATTTAATCTAGTGCATCCTACTTAACTCTTTAATCATGTTTAATTACATGTCCCCCTTTGGTTAAGTATTCTAATCTTATCTTCTATTGCCACCCAAGGCAACCCACTAGATTTTTCCACATGCCACCCAAGGCACCCACTTAACCCTTTAATCATGTTTAGTTACATGTTCCCCTTTGGTTAAGTATTCTTGTCGTATTCTCTATTGCCACCCAAGGCAACCCACTAGATTTTTCCACATGCCACCCAAGGCACCCACTTAACCCTTTAATCATGTTTAATTACATGTTCCACTTCGGTTAAGTATTCTAATCGTATTTTCTATTGCCACCCAAGACAACTACTAGATTTTTCCACATGCCACCCAAGGCACCCACTTAACCCCTCATGTCCTCTACATGCTAATATAGTTAAGTGTTTTTTAATTGATTAAGAACGTAACCGTTGTAGAGACCTCTCACATTAGACTATCTCTTATGGCAGCTGGATTTGCCGATCGGATCCGGGCAGCCTTACGCCATAACCGAGTCTAACCTCGTGTCTTTACACTTGTCACGTATATAGTTTGTGCCTAAGACCTCTCACATTGGGCCAATCATTTGTAGCCGCTGGATTTGCCGGTCGGTTCCGGGCAGTCTTACGCTACAAAAGGGTCCAACCTCGTGTCTTAGTCGATTAATTACACCTAATTAATCACCCCCATATTTCGAATTAATTTTCCCTAATTAATTCCAATTTTTTAACGATGTACATAATTGACTCAATTATGTCCATCCTCTTTATGGTATGCATAATCATACCAATTTCACACCATTTCATTAACATGTATATTAACCCCATCGTTCCCCACGTAATTCGCTAACATGACATAAAAGGGAAGATTCATCACACATACAATGGGTTCAACTTGCATAACACATAAGCATCAACATGGGTTTAAAGGTGTCAACATGCATATAGCATCAAACCCAACTAGCATAAATAATCAACCCAAACTTGCATGAATCACATATGTCATAAGGAGGTTAACTTGCACAAGTTATTTATGTCATTCAAAGGGGTAAACTAGCATATGTTTGTATGACATACAAAGGGGTTAACTTGCATATGTATGCATATCATACTAAGGTGTAAACTTGCACATGTCACTTGCATATAATCAAACACCAAACTTGCATAATATGTCATATATGGACTTGCATATAATCATACACCAAACTTGCATAACATATCATATATGAACTTGCATATAATCATACACCAAACTTGCATAACATATCATATATGAACTTGCATATAATCATACACCAAACTTGCATATCATGGTGTCATAATGGATCAATGTTTCTCATAACTTGCATAACATCATAAACACATAGCATATGACTTGCATAACTTGCATAACTTCATGAACATATATTATATGACTTGCATAACTTCGTGAACATATATCATATGACTTGCATAACTTTCATAACACCACAAACACATAGCATATGACTTGCATAACTTGCATAACATCATGATCACATAGCATATGACTTGCATAACTTGCATAACATCATGATCACATAGCATATGACTTGCATAACTTGCATAACATCATGAACATGTATCATATGACTTGCATAACTTGCATAACTTCATGAACATATAGCACATAACTTGTATATCACAAACACATAGCATATGATAACATAATCTTGCATTGATCCACATTCATAGCCATAACCTCATTATATCCTATCATAATCATTTCAACAATTGGTTATTAAGGCTATAGAAAACTCACAACTTGTTGATTAGCACTCCTAAGAAGAAGATTAAGTTGCTAGAGTTGATTAGAGATCGATTTGAGAAGCCATCTTCCTCTTTAGATTAATGGAGGCTCCTTCAAGTTGCATTTTGACGGCATAACGGTGTTGTAGCTATTTTTAGTATGAATTAGGGTAGTCTTAGGGTGTATTTATAGATTAGTTAGGTGTTTTAGGCCCTTAGATTAACCCTAAATTAGATTAGAGCCGTCAGATCTCGTCACAAGCCATCAGACCCAGCCCCAAAAGCCAAACTGATGCACCCAGGTCACCTGGGCTCGACCAGGGAGGTCGACTCCCAGGTCGACCCTAGGGTCGACTCCCCAGTCGACCTGGGGGGGGGGGAGGTCGACTCCCCAGTCGACCCCCAGGTCGTCCCCCTGGGTCTGGCGGGATTTTTCCCGTCACTTCTGAAAATCTGTTTTTAAATTTCTGAAAACTTCTTTGGGCCTTATCGGGGTCATACGGACTCCGATTTTCGAAAACTCGGACTCTATTTCGCGTATTTTTCCGAGACGAACGCAATGGCATAGCCCATTTCCCCTGATTCAGATTTTTAATTTTAATTCTGCCCTGTTTTATATTATAACTAGTTATTCAACATGCGGGGTGTTACAATAAGCCCCTGAAAATGTGGAAGTGTTGCATCTTTTATTGACCATGAACATATATTGTATAGTACTATAGCTTATCATCTATTAGTAATACATACCTCTCCATCTGGAGAAGTCCACTTGAGCTCTTCAATGTCACCAGAGACAAATCAGAATATCTTTTGTTTTGAATATTAATATGTGCATCTCATTTGCTATACTGCATAATAAATAATACATGTAAGTTTAAAATTTATATCCATTCAATATCCTAAGACATATCTAAAAAGCAATTTCCAGCATCCCAACATTGTTCCACATGCGAAACATGTAGCACAGCCACAATTCCACAAGGCAAAAAGCACAATAACCTTAACAATGTATGTTATATCTTTGTCTATTTACATAGGTGTGGCTACTCATAAACAAGGAAATTCAGTGGGTTTATAAAACAGTTTCTACATATCCAGTATTTATCAATCGGTTAGCTCAGAACACAACATGATTGATAGGCAATATATCACCAGAAATTATTAATAGCGATCAAAGAAAGGAAGAATAAGTTATTTTGTAGCAACCAGGATGAATTCAACAACCAAAGGCAGTCACCTGGAGCAGAGTTAGCTTATTCTTTTCATTTTTTACAACTACTTATAGGTACAGAACGGTGAAGTTTACTGACATGCAATCTAAAAGAGTTGCTAGCATATTACCCAAAAAAAAAACCCGGATGTTTGTTAACAGCAAGCAAATAATCACTTGTTGTTTCAAACATAACAAAACTACGTTTAATATAAATTCCATGTGGTCCTCAAAATGAACTAGCATTTTCTTGCATTTGTTGATGTACACATTCAATATGAGTTATTAAACAACATTTAAGGCATCTGTTAATTTATGGCAACTCTTTTACTTATGATGTCTATGTATTATGTTTCTTTCTTCCTATTCTCTTTTATTTCCCATTTTCCTTTTCATTTCTCTTATTTTCTTCCATTTTTTTCCTTAACTATTAAATCGTTGTACATTATTTTTTACTTATTTATACCAAAATAATTGTCGTGCCATCCGTACCCTTTATTAAAATTACATTGGTTACCTTATCTTTAATCCTTTTGTTTTAAAACAAAGTTCTCAAATTAGTATCTGGCATTAAAAAAGTCAACTCTAAATGTTTACATAACTTTTTATATCTTTAGAGTCATGACAATCCTTAATTATATGACTCTGTTTCGAAAAAATAATTATCTCAATTCTATTGATTTTGAAAGGAAAAAAGCAACAAAGTAAAGACAATTATTATCTTTTTTGATCTTTTCCCATTTCAAGCTTGTTGTGAAATCCACACTTAAACCTATTACTGTTCTGCCCGACAATATACCTTGAGGCTGAGAATGATACCAATAAAAAGAAAAAAGAAATCTGGATGTTCGTTAACAGCAATCAAATAACCACTTGTTGTTTCAAACATAACAAAACAAGGTTTAATATAAATTCCACGTGGTCCTCAAGATGAAGTAACTTGCATTTTCTTGCATCTGTTAATGTACGCATTCAATATGACTTACTAAACAACATTTAAGGCATTTGTTAATGTACGCATTCAATATAAGTTACTAAACAACATTTAAGGCATCTGTTAATGTACGCATTCATAATCAGAGTCATAATTTTGCTCCAAGGAAAGAGCTCTTCTCACAGTTATTTTAGGATATTTCAAATGAAATTAAGTTGTGAAATTTTGACAATATCCTTATATATAAAATTAATTTAGAAACAACCCATTTAAAATTATACTAGTTAAGTGAACATAAATAAATTAAACTGAATTAGTGGCTGTCTATATAAACCTTTTATACAGTAAGTTTAATGATTACAAATGCACTAACTAACCATGACTACATTTGTACTATAACAAAGTTATTATTCAATATAATAAATCAAAGAAATACAATGCGGAGTATAATAAATAAATAGATTTCAAAAGCTATTTTGAACCTGATCGCTTGTGTTGCCACTGCCTTGAATAATGCTTAAAATCAATTTTTGCGCTTCTTCTTAGTGCTTCAAACATAGAAAACCTTTGCTGGTGCGGTAAGTTGAAATTAGCTTCCTATAGTCCAACAACATATGATACAAAAAATCAGCAAAAACAGTAATAACCATGTGAGTTAGTTTATTTACTTAAAAAATTATGACCAATTTTTTTTTCAAAAAGTCACAACTATGTTAATTACTGCTGGCCAAATGTGAATTACTGCTGGCCAAATACGATGTTAAAACAACGTGTGGTGAACTTGAATTTTGCCTAAACTTAATAGAACCAAAAGTCACGATTCCCATCACAAAAAGCGTTTGAATATTCAATGAACTTCTAACCAAACCTGCTACGTTTTTCTTTCTTTCAATACCCGCATTAATCTGCTGCTGAAATTTTTGTTTCTATTATCTGGAAAAAGATGCAAACATAAGTAAAAAGATAATAAAGATACGTGCTTTATTATGATCCAGTTGAATTCTTTTTTATAACCCTCTCAACAAAGGAAACCCAAAGAGATTCATGTGCACTATTAATCACCAATATAAAATGAACATGAACACAGATTGACTAATTTGATGGATAAAAGGTGAGATCAAGTATCCAACCTCTAGTTTATGCCATCACATACATTTCATAAACAATATCTAAAGCAAAAGACAAAACAACATAGCCAAACCTCGCCTTAATATTGCATTATCATAAGCAATGCGGTCGAGATTGAACGGGTAAAAAACCATCGTCAAAAATGCGGAAGTAACAATCCAGATCATAGCCAAACCTCGCCTTAATATTGCATTTGCCTCTCAGTTTCTTCAAAGTTTGCCTCAATTCAGATTTCAATTTTCTCAACATTTGCCTCAGGAAAATAGTACAACATAATCTTTTATCCTCCTTTTTTATGCGAGTATCCTGACACTTGCCAAACATTTTTCTCGCAGTAAAATAAATCCTGGTATCTATCTTCTACCTATTTTTCACTTGTTCGTACAACGATCTTATAGCAAATTAGAAGTTGAAAGCATAAAGTAGCATGGCCGGTCTCCTAAACCCATTTAAGTGTGATCCTATAGGATAAATTAAAGGAAAAGCATCAAAAGATACCCCTAATGCTTTTACACACATGCATGATCAATCCGCTTGGATGGGAGAAGATATATTGCAAGCTATTTGTAATTGAAAGATTGTCAAATTATAAACATATCTTATCAGATTTCTATAAATCCACAAATCAAATAATTTAATGCCTTTTTATGAACTACCAAAAATTTGTGACATAACAACCGTTATTCCATAAGGCACATTAAATTAAAATATATGGTTTTGGAAACTATGCTAAATTAGAGTAATCTAGATATGGTAGAATTTGAAACCATGCCTTTTATGCCGAAGCATGCAATTGAATGTATTTGAAACTATTTTTGCCTCTGGTTACCTGGAATATAAAAATACTGAAATGAAATTTCTTGTTTTGTTTTGTTTAACCCTGCTTAATTTTCGTCATTGTTCCTACCAGCGTAAGCACAATATTTCCCGATTACTTGCTGGCTTGATATTCATTACAAATTACAAAATTACAATATAACTCATCATTCTATTTTCTAAACATAAATAGATCAATCATTAGCAATAACAATTTTACAGTAATTTCTAAATTTAAGCTTGATTACCAGTTTTGCAAATGTACAGTGAAACTATATTGTTATTAAAGTTAGTAATTCTTATATAATTAAAGTAGAAGATGTATACTTTTTTCCAAAAATTAAAAAGAAGTGAATTGATTATGTGAAGCTTCTAAGAAGTTATATCATATAAGCTAAAAGATAGAATTGCTATTTGTATGAAATAGTGCTAAAAACTCAAATTTAGACATAGGCTATGAGCATTAAATTACAGTAATGCGATCAATGATACAAACAGAGGTAATACTATAACATGTATGTATCTAATTTCATTCAATATATGTTGGTTCCATAAAATATATGATGTATTGTCAAGACAAGGGAATCACTACAATCTATCCAAGTATCTATGTATCTTTTTTGCTAAATTGAGGGAAAATCCCCTTAACAGTGTTGAAAACCTCATCAACAGATCTTGCACAGCATCAATCTTCCCAAAAAAATGCACAAAATTGTGCAGTGCGGTAAAACATGCATATTCACAGATTATGTATCATTTTCCATACCCCGGGGGACATTTTAACAAAATGATTCCTTAAGTTAAATTTGGTTCATTAACCTCATTCACATGCAATAATTCAACTATGCAAAATATTCCGTCTATAATTAGGTTGATACGCAACAACTGTTTGTATGCGACAGTCCAGTTAGAACTGCTTTCATAAAGTTAAATCTCTTTGTTAGCGCTATGATTATTGTCCTGGTCGGAAGTCAAATTTTTGGCTAATATGAAATACCACTGTAACTTATAATGCAATATGAATGAGATTATCAGTTGGAATCTGAAAACTGACAGCACTAATAACCCGCCTCTGAATTATATAAAGGCACCGGATTTAACATATGACCAAAAGAAGTATTAGGCTGATTCATAATTTTTCCGAAATAATACAATGTTAAATCCAATGCCTAGATACTTTAGAGGTGGTTAGCACTTCGAAGTAATTAGCACATAGAAGGGTTATTCCCTCAACATGAAGTTTCTAAAATAAATGATACTTGATGGATTTGCGCTTCTAAATAATTCGCACATAGGTTATTCCATGCAGACAAACCTTGCAAGTTTTAACATGGAGGATAAATTATTCTTAGCTATCAAATGTACCATGCATACCAGAAGAAGTACTCGGTGTATTTGTTTTTCATGAAGCTCTGGTGGTTTCTTAAATGCCTCGTTTCTCTAAAGCATGACTGATTATTTCTTATGCAAGCTTTACTACTACTAAGGAAGCAGTCTTTCTTATATTACTGGGATACACAAGCAAATTTAAAATACTAGGAGCATTATGTACTGATTATGTTACAAATTTATGTCAACTATTATTTTCATAGACGTATTGGGTGTATGCGGAAAGTGCCATATTTCCATTCATATCCGAAACTAATTTTGAAAAGTCAGATATAAATATTCGCAGATACAAAAGGATATTTGTTCCACTCAACTCAAACAAGTAAATGAAACATTTTGGTTCAGGATAAATTGTTTTCAGTAATAATGCTAAAATAAACACAAGATATAAAAACATAATAATAAAAAATAATCGTTGATAGCAAATCATTTGTACAAGCATAATATGAATAATTAGTCGATAAAAATAGTAAATATCAATCATTTTGTACACTAAAATATGTGTAATCTCAACTAATATCTTGATCAAAATCAACAAATTTTTTTTGGATGCACATATACAATTATATTTGTATCCTATTTTCTTGATTTGGATTTCAATTTTATTTTTCGTATCGATGAAGGATTACATATTTTACAGATATTAATTGACAGCCCTAATTTTCATTACCATTAACATCAAATTGTAACGCGACCTCAAAATCCAGAAGTGTTGAAGATTCAACATTTGACCAAAAAGAGGTATTAGGCTGATTCATGTAGTTTCTGAAATAACACCTAAACTATCCAATAACACAAATACTAGACAATTCTGTGATATGAAATCTCTAAAATAAATGAAACTAATTGGATTCATTTCATGCTTCCAGGTAACTAGCACATTGGTGCTTCCATGCAAATCTACCTTGGGAGATTTTACACGGATGCATAACTTAGTCTTAGTTCACGCATGCATCTGCACATGGAAAAAAAAGAAGCCGATATATTTCGTTTGTCATGAAACTTTGGTAGTTTCTTAATTCTGACGGTTCTCTAAATGATGACTGATTATTGCTTCTGCAAGCTTAATCATTAATCAGGAACTGACTTGCTTATCGTTGTAAATACTAGGATACACAACCAAATTGAAAAAAAATACTAGAATGAATTATACAGTGATTATGTTATAAATTTATAGTATAGACTAATTTCATTAAAGATATATCAAATCCGCAGTATAATAGAAAATAAAATAAAAGAACACAAAATTATTAGGTTTAAAATAATTATAATAACAAATACCTTCTGAACCTTTCCTTTAGAGTCATAATAGTCAACAATAGGCATACTTGACTGCACAAAAACCTTAAATCTCTTTCTGATGGTCTTGATATTGTCTTCATCTCTTCCCTGATTCCTACTTAGAAGGCGCCTTTCCTTTTCCTCCTATCAGCATTCGAAGAACAAAACAAATGCAGGCTCAATCTTTGTGACACTCTCAAACGCTGCACGGTTCTCCTCATTTCTTGACAATGAGAAATTTATCATTCCCACTTTCCAAAATACCTTTCTGAAGAAGCTTAATTGTCAATTCAGAAGGAGCAATCTTTCCCTCTTTAATCATGTTTGAAATCATTGTTCCATTTTCAGAACCAAATTTAATTTCAGTATGGAGAAGATCACCAGCACTAAGATGGTAAACCCAAAATGTTCTACAATATTGGCATACTGAGTACCCTATCCACTACCGGGGACCTTCCAAAACAATCACGACCGTGACCATCTTGCCAATCAAATTCCCATTGGCATCCTTATTTACAACGGATTCTTTTGAAGAATCAATTGTGCTACACATTTGTGTAGATTTGTGAATTCAAGGTAGATTCAAGATCTGGAGAGAAAAAAAAAAGATAATTGCCTCTGCAATAAATAATACAGTGCCCCTCTTTATACATGTCGATGTTCCCTCTATTATTCATTAATTAAATGATTAATTTAAAGGATGAGAATAAAAGAGTGTGATTTCAGCAAAATCGATGGAGAAGGATGTAAATTCAAATATCTCTCATAAACATATAATATATAGAATAATTCATGTTTACAAGTTAGAGCAATTTCAGTGAAAATTAAAGATTGGAACAAAAATGAAGAAAATTACCCCATTTTGTGCTGTGAAAGAATCAAATCCTGACCCAACAGAGGCAAAACTAACACCAATAATCAATTCCTCGACACGTAAAGACCAGTCCAAGAAAGGAGGAAACTCTTCTTTCAATCCAAAGTATGAAGCTGATAGTTTTGTCAGTCGATATATGTTTAAAATTTTGTTCTCCAGTACTGATTAAAATGAAGATACATGGTATTTACCTGCAAAGTCAGTAGCAAGCTTTCCATTGGTTAATCTTCTAGTAGACATATTGAAGTAAAAGTCTCTGCCGCAAGGAGGAAAATCACTTCTAAAAGTTGTAGCTATGTAGTTATTGTTGCCTAGATCAACAGTTGAGTCACCAAATGCATATATTGCTCAAACCAAAGCATTGGATGTGGAAACATTGACTAGAGCTTGTACTTGTATGTAAAATACAAGCGTCGTGAAGAAATATGAGTACAAGCTGAAAGCTATTTTGCAAAGCCATGCAGCAAACTTCTCAGCCACACTACATCCTCCCACGGTCCAGGCAACTACATTTCCGACCAATAACACATCAACCACAAGTCTCTGACAACCGTGGACATTCATAACTATCAACACATAAAACTTAACCAGCTCCATCCTCCTGGAATACACCCCCTGATATAGCCCCGATCTCCACTGACTTTAACTATTCCTCCACTATCAACAACAGCTCATTCAGAAAACCCACTATTGCAATACAGCCATTTATTCTACTTTCATCACGCCTACAACAACCGACTACATACCACTCTCCACACCATCATCTACTTGAGCCTAAAGCTCCACCCATAGTTAACCAACAAGCAACTCCGACCACCTCCCCACTTTTATATCACACTTCATGCACAAATTAACCACCTCCATATCCTTTCTAATCCATCCAAAACGGGCATCACAACAGCCTTACTTTCTCATCACACGACCACGCTTCGTGCACATATAAAACTGCTCCACTACCACCGGCAAATCAAAGTTATCACTTTCTACATCCTGAATCTAGCTTCTTTGCCAATCAACATGCACAAAACAGAAGCAAACAACCATTTCCGTTCACCAGAAAATCACCCTCACCTATACCCGCAAGCACAACCTGAAATCTACCCACAACCAATTCTGCAATTCAGCAACCATTTCTCATCACCAAAATTGGCCTTTGAAAGCTAAATCACAATTGTGAATTCAAACCACCCCAAAAAAAGCAAATCGCAATTTGAAAATTACGAATTTTGATTTTACAAATCAATAATTAGTGAAGAATATATAAGTAAGTCAGCAGTACCTTTCATGTCATTCAAATTGGAGAGCTCCCGGATTGACTACTGATGACAGATGATTGCAGGTTTGGGATTCTATGATTCAACGTTAAAATTTGGGATTTTAAGATCTTGACTCACTGTTGGTGGCGGTGAAGTGGTAAAGGAAAAAAAAAGGATGTTTTCTGAAGGGGTAAGCAAAAGCACGGACTTTAAATTTTCGTGCAAAAAAATTTCAGCTCCCACCTTTGGTATAGCGTTAGTACGTGAGATTTATTTTCAAAATAGGGTTGAATATCATCCGCCTCGGTGCATTTTAAGAGAATTGGAAACAAACGCTATTCACTGTTGCTATCTAAGTCTCATTTTGTTGTAGTGAGATTGATAAAAAATCGCAAATTCATTCAGAATTGAGGAAGTTATGGTCAAAATACCGAATGTCGTTTTCATAGGTTCGAGACCTACCATTTATTCTTAATTTTCACATCTTTTCTTCAAAGTATGAAATGAATGCATGTACTTAAATAGTTTTTCTCGCCTTACAATTATAGCTTGAACTTGTATTTATTCTCTAGGTTTCTCCTAAACTTCTCATTTTTATTTTACTTTGGTTTTGTTTAATGAATGTATGAAAAGAAGGAACATTTCCACCCTTTTTATGGCACTCTTTAAGGCTAGTTTAGTAATTTGGTTTGGACACTTGTCCACCTTATCTTCATGCAAGCCTTAGGATGTAGACACATGCCCCTTAGGTGTATTTAGATGTTTCTACACATGGACATCTAATGTGTTTATGTGTCCTTATCTTATTTATTCTCAAGACGTGTGTACCGTTTATTTGATGACACATGTCCTTATCAATTCGTGCCACTTATCATATACATATATACCATTTATTTTTAGTTATAAGCTATGTAATATGTGTTATATTTATATTTATATTTATATACATATATATATTTTATATGTATGCGTTCATTATACTTAAATGTTTGAATCGGATCAAATTAGTATATTCAAAATTTCTAGAAACTTTTTCATACCCGGATTTTTGAGTTAGGTTGTTGCACTCTACCACCCTTAGAAAAAGGTTTCGTCCTCGAAATCTCGGTTTCAAATTTTTTTGGACAATCTCTACGAATTCTGACTCCACCTCCCATGATGCTTGTCATCGTTGTGATGGTTCCATTGAACTTTCACTAAGGGAATTTAATTTTTTCTTAGTTTCTTAAATTTTTTGTCATGAATTCGAACAAGGTCTTTTCAATGTACTTAGTGTTGGAAAATGAATGAGCAACGAAAGAGAAAAGTGGGAAGAAGAAGAGATAGGGGTAGCAACATTTAAAGTCCCACATCATAGAAATATTAGCACAATCTCTCCTTATATATTAGAAGCCAAATAGGCTTATGTAAAATAAAAAAGAGAGGGATGATAAAAGGATGTGGACTTGACCATATTAAATATATTAAAAAGTCAAAGATAAGGGCCTTGGGCCTTGGGGCTCTTGGGGTCTCCTGATTGGATATGGCCGACGTTGCTGATTGGGCTAGTGCACTGACATGAGAATATTTTTTCTCAGAATTTTAAAAGGTGTGTCTGTTCAGTCCAGAATTCGAAAGGAATGTCTGTTAACTGAACGAATACAACCATTTGAATTCTCAGCATATGCATATTAATAACAGAGCGGTTAAAGGGTCGCAACCTTTCCTATTCTGACGGTTACTGATGCATGCGAACAGGCACTCCTCCTTGCCTATATATACACTGCCCAAAACAAAGACAATACTTACTTTTTCTGCTGCATTATTCCTTCTTCTTCAACGTAATTCTCTGATCTTGTTTCTATAACCAACTTCCGTTCGTCGGAGCTCCGTTTGCTGGCACTAAGCTACGGAGTTGGTCCGTTTTATCCTGGGAAACAAATTGCAACTACGTCGAATGGTGTATACGACGGCAATATTGTTTCAAGGAAACAGAAAAGTTCTGGACTCGGACATTATTTAAACAGAATACTTTCTGGTTATCTTTGGTTTTATGCACAAATCGGTTACGCTTTCTATGATTATTGTAAACATAGTTTGACGTGACAATTGTGACATAATTTATTAACAGTGATTGTTGTTGCTGTCTGTTTGTAATACAATTGTGTAATTACAAAAGTTCTAACAATCTTGAAACAATATTGTGTTGCAGATGACGAAAAACAGCAGCACTGATTCTGCACCGATTCAGACGGTGAAAACTGCTCAGCCAGCGCCTGTGCTTCCGACAATGGCTCTGTCTCATGGCGAAAGGCCAGAGAAGTTCAATGGAATCAATTTCAAGCGCTGGCAACAGAAAATGTTGTTTTATTTAACAACACTAAGCCTTGCAAAGTTTCTGACTGAAGAGGCTCCTGTGGTAGACGAACTCGAACCTGACGCTACTAAAGTAGAGGCACTTAATATCTGGACAAATTCAGATTTCATGTGCAAAAACTATATTCTGAATGGTCTGGATGATAGCCTCTACAATGTCTATTGTACTTTTGCAACGTCCAAACAACTCTGGTTGGCTCTGGAAAAGAAGTACAAAACTGAAGATGCAGGCATGAAGAAATTCATTGCTGGAAAATTTCTAGACTTCAAAATGGTTGACTCAAAGACAGTGATAAGTCAAGCTCAAGAACTGCAACTTATCATCCGTCAATTAGAAGATGAAAAGATGACTCTTAGCGAGACTTTTCAAGTTGCTGCAACTATTGAGAAATTGCCTCCTTCTTGGAAGGACTTTAAAAATTACCTTAAGCACAAGCGTAAGGAAATGACAATGGAAGATCTCATAGTTCGGCTTCGCATTGAGGAAGATAACAGAAATTCTGAGAAAAAGATTTCTCAGAATATTGCTGCCAAAGCAAATGTTGTTGAGTCAGACAAAACTAACAAAAGAAAAAGGGAGAATGCTCCTAAGAAGTCAAAGAAATTTCTGGGTTCTTGCCACAACTGTGGAAAGAAGGGGCACAAAGCAGCCGAATGTCGTGCGCCTAAAAAGAAGAAGTTGGAAGCGAATACGGCTGATGTTTCGAAAGGCATTTCTGATATTGATTTATGTGCAGTAGTATCAGAATGCAACCTTATTGGCAACTCAAAGGAATGGTTTGTAGACACTGGAGCCACTCGACACATATGTGCTAACAAGTGGATGTTTACAACCTATAAAACTGCAACTGATGCTGAACAACTTTTTATGGGCAATTCTTCCACTTCCAAGGTCGAAGGCAAAGGAAAAGTTGTGCTGAAACTGACTTCTGGAAAGGAACTGACTTTAAATGATGTTCTCCATGTTCCAGAAATTCGCAAGAACCTGATTTCAGGATCGTTGCTGAGCAAGCATGGCTTCAAATTGATCTTTGAAGCTGACAAATTTGTTCTTTCCAAGAATGGGGTGTATGTTGGAAGAGGTTATGTGTGTGATGGTTTATTTAAAGCAAATGTAACCACTATTGTACCACGCACTGAAATGAATGAAAGTGAATCTTCTGCTTATATTGTTGAATCTTCTAACATATGGCATTCTAGATTAGGGCATGTAAACTTTGATACATTGCGAAAATTGATTAATCTAGAATTTATACCAAAATGCAATATAGATTCCAACTATAAATGTCAAGTTTGTGCAGAAGCAAAATTGACAAGAACCTCGTTTCATCATGTTGAACGAGTGACAGAACCTCTAGACTTAATACATACTGATGTATGCGATTTGAAAATGTGTCAAACTAGAGGTGGAAAAAGGTACTTTATTACATTCATTGATGATTGTACCAGATACTGTCATGTGTATCTCCTTAGAAGTAAGGACGAAGCATTCGAAATGTTTAAACAGTATAAGGCAGAAGTTGAGAATCAACTCAACAAGAAAATAAAATCTTTAAGAAGTGATAGAGGAGGAGAATACGACTCTCCATTTGAGGAATTCTGTGCTGAACATGGAATTATACATCAAACTACAGCCCCGTATTCACCTCAATCCAACGGTATAGCTGAACGGAAAAATAGAACTCTTAAAGAAATGATGAATGCCTTACTAATTAGCTCTGGCTTGCCAGATAACTATTGGGGAGAAGCTATTCTTTCGGCAAATCATATTTTAAATAAAATACCCCGAAAGAAAATATCTAAATCTCCTCATGAACTTTGGAAAAACAGACCACCATCCTACAAATACCTAAAAGTGTGGGGGTGTCTTGCCAAAGTAGAGGTACCAAAACCAAAGAAGGTCAAAATTGGACCAAAAACAATTGATTGTGTATTCATTGGATATGCACAAAACAGTGCTGCATATCGATTTTTGGTACACAAATCTGAAATTGATGATATTCATGAAAATACCATCATTGAGTCGAGAAATGCTAGATTTTTCGAACATGTATTTCCCTTGAAACATGGTACTGAAAATCATGCACCTAAGAGACCAAGGGAAATTGAAGTTCCTTACTCTATTGAGGACGCTGAACAAAATAACACTCAACAAAGTAGTGTTGAGCAGCAAGTGGAGGAACCAAGAAAAAGTAAAAGGTCAAGGACTTTAAAAACCTTTGGACCGGACTTCTATACATTTATGTTAGAAGATGATCCATTGACATACAAACAAGCTATGTCTTCCAACGATGCCCCTTATTGGAAGGAGGCAATTAACAATGAAATTGAATCCATTATGTCAAATCATACATGGGAATTGGTTGATTTACCTCAAGGATGTAAGGCCTTAGGTAATAAATGGATATTTAAAAAGAAATTGAAACCTGATGGTTCAATAGACAAGTACAAAGCTCGACTGGTAGTCCAAGGATTTAGACAAAAGGAAGACCTGGACTATTTCGATACATATTCACCTATAACGAGGATAACGTCAATTAGAATGCTCATTGCAATTGCATCCGTACATGACTTGGAAATACATCAAATGGATGTTAAAACTGCATTCTTGAATGGTGAACTAGAGGAGGAAATCTATATGAAACAACCTGAAGGATTTCTAAGCTCAGAAAATGAGCATAAAGTTTGCAAATTGGTAAAATCACTTTATGGCCTTAAGCAAGCTCCAAAACAGTGGCATGAGAAGTTTGACAATACTATGTTATCAAATGGATTCACGATAAATGAATCAGATAAATGTGTGTACATAAAACATACACACATTGGATATGTCGTTGTTTGTCTTTATGTTGATGACCTATTGATCCTAGGCAACAACAAGGCCATAATAACATCTACAAAGGATATGTTATCCTCTAGATTCGATATGAAAGACCTAGGACTGGCTGATGTAATATTGGGTGTAAAAATTCTTAGAACACCACAGGGATATGCATTATCCCAATCGCATTACATCACCAAAATACTTGAGAAATTCAAGCAATATAATGTAACTATTGCAAAATCACCAGTAGATATGAACCAAAATTGGGTAAAGAACACTGGTGACGGTATTTACCAATTGGAATACTCTCGTATACTAGGAAGTATCATGTATGTTATGAACTGTACTAGGCCTGATATCGCATATGCTGTAAGCAAACTAAGTAGATTTACCAGCAATCCTGGTAAACATCATTGGAAAGCGATAATCAGAGTTCTAGGATATCTAAAGTATACACAGAGTTATGGTCTATATTATACAAACTATCCTTCAATAGTGGAAGGATACAGTGATGCAAATTGGATCACTGGATCAAATGATACCAAGTCTACAAGTGGATACGTGTTCACATTAGGAAATGGAGCAATTTCATGGAAATCATCCAAACAGACTTGTATCGCTAGATCTACGATGGAATCAGAGTTTATTGCACTAGATAAGACTGCAGAAGAAGCAGAATGGATTCGAAGCTTCTTGGAAGACATTCCTAATTGGAGCAAACCTATGCCTCCAATATGTATACATTGTGATAGTCAATCAGCTATTGGAAGAGCTAATAGTACACTATACAATGGTAAATCTAGGCATATTCGTCGTAGACATAAAACGATAAGACAACTTCTCTCTAATGGGGTTATCACAATAGATTACATTCGATCTAAAGATAACTTAGCGGATCCACTTACAAAAGGCTTGCCAAGAGAGAAAGTTCAAACCTTATCGAAGGGAATGGGGCTAAGGCCTATAGACTAAAGGTTTTTCTGAAATGGAAACCCCACCTAGTTGACTGGAGATCCCAAGATCTAGGTTCAAAGGGACAACAAAGTTTTAGAGAAACTTGATGGCACTGTTATACACAAACCATTCCTATGATAAGTCAGTGCATTATATGTTGAATAAGGATAAGTATTAGTACTTTTAATGATGTCTGTACTTGAGGAATTAAAGAATACCCTTTACAGAATCACCTACGTAAGTGCGAAGGCGCCGCTTCAAAGAGAATTACGAGGCCAAATTCTCTAAGCACTTATGAGACCAGGCAGGTGTTCAAGGCAAAAACGAACACACACAGAGAACGAAGGGTTATAAGAAACATTTATCGTGTGTTATCTACTTTGGAATTACACAAAAGGCTTACAGTTCAAGGACAGTCTATGTCCACTGATTCGCCTGTGATTCAAATAGGTAATCACTAGGAAAGTTCAAAGCCCTTGTGCTACTTTAACCGATGCGATAAATGGTTCGTGAAACTAAGATCGATTGCTCATTCATGTGGGGGATTGTTGGAAAATGAATGAGCAACGAAAGAGAAAAGTGGGAAGAAGAAGAGATAGGGGTAGCAACATTTAAAGTCCCACATCATAGAAATATTAGCACAATCTCTCCTTATATATTAGAAGCCAAATAGGCTTATGTAAAATAAAAAAGAGAGGGATGATAAAAGGATGTGGACTTGACCATATTAAATATATTAAAAAGTCAAAGATAAGGGCCTTGGGCCTTGGGGCTCTTGGGGTCTCCTGATTGGATATGGCCGACGTTGCTGATTAGGCTAGTGCACTGACATGAGAATATTTTTTCTCAGAATTTTAAAAGGTGTGTCTGTTCAGTCCAGAATTCGAAAGGAATGTCTGTTAACTGAACGAATACAACCATTTGAATTCTCAGCATATGCATATTAATAACAGAGCGGTTAAAGGGTCGCAACCTTTCCTATTCTGACGGTTACTGATGCATGCGAACAGGCACTCCTCCTTGCCTATATATACACTGCCCAAAACAAAGACAATACTTACTTTTTCTGCTGCATTATTCCTTCTTCTTCAACGTAATTCTCTGATCTTGTTTCTATAACCAACTTCCGTTCGTCGGAGCTCCGTTTGCTGGCACTAAGCTACGGAGTTGGTCCGTTTTATCCTGGGAAACAAATTGCAACTACGTCGAATGGTGTATACGACGGCAATATTGTTTCAAGGAAACAGAAAAGTTCTGGACTCGGACATTATTTAAACAGAATACTTTCTGGTTATCTTTGGTTTTATGCACAAATCGGTTACGCTTTCTATGATTATTGTAAACATAGTTTGACGTGACAATTGTGACATAATTTATTAACAGTGATTGTTGTTGCTGTCTGTTTGTAATACAATTGTGTAATTACAAAAGTTCTAACAATCTTGAAACAATATTGTGTTGCAGATGACGAAAAACAGCAGCACTGATTCTGCACCGATTCAGACGGTGAAAACTGCTCAGCCAGCGCCTGTGCTTCCGACAATGGCTCTGTCTCATGGCGAAAGGCCAGAGAAGTTCAATGGAATCAATTTCAAGCGCTGGCAACAGAAAATGTTGTTTTATTTAACAACACTAAGCCTTGCAAAGTTTCTGACTGAAGAGGCTCCTGTGGTAGACGAACTCGAACCTGACGCTACTAAAGTAGAGGCACTTAATATCTGGACAAATTCAGATTTCATGTGCAAAAACTATATTCTGAATGGTCTGGATGATAGCCTCTACAATGTCTATTGTACTTTTGCAACGTCCAAACAACTCTGGTTGGCTCTGGAAAAGAAGTACAAAACTGAAGATGCAGGCATGAAGAAATTCATTGCTGGAAAATTTCTAGACTTCAAAATGGTTGACTCAAAGACAGTGATAAGTCAAGCTCAAGAACTGCAACTTATCATCCGTCAATTAGAAGATGAAAAGATGACTCTTAGCGAGACTTTTCAAGTTGCTGCAACTATTGAGAAATTGCCTCCTTCTTGGAAGGACTTTAAAAATTACCTTAAGCACAAGCGTAAGGAAATGACAATGGAAGATCTCATAGTTCGGCTTCGCATTGAGGAAGATAACAGAAATTCTGAGAAAAAGATTTCTCAGAATATTGCTGCCAAAGCAAATGTTGTTGAGTCAGACAAAACTAACAAAAGAAAAAGGGAGAATGCTCCTAAGAAGTCAAAGAAATTTCTGGGTTCTTGCCACAACTGTGGAAAGAAGGGGCACAAAGCAGCCGAATGTCGTGCGCCTAAAAAGAAGAAGTTGGAAGCGAATACGGCTGATGTTTCGAAAGGCATTTCTGATATTGATTTATGTGCAGTAGTATCAGAATGCAACCTTATTGGCAACTCAAAGGAATGGTTTGTAGACACTGGAGCCACTCGACACATATGTGCTAACAAGTGGATGTTTACAACCTATAAAACTGCAACTGATGCTGAACAACTTTTTATGGGCAATTCTTCCACTTCCAAGGTCGAAGGCAAAGGAAAAGTTGTGCTGAAACTGACTTCTGGAAAGGAACTGACTTTAAATGATGTTCTCCATGTTCCAGAAATTCGCAAGAACCTGATTTCAGGATCGTTGCTGAGCAAGCATGGCTTCAAATTGATCTTTGAAGCTGACAAATTTGTTCTTTCCAAGAATGGGGTGTATGTTGGAAGAGGTTATGTGTGTGATGGTTTATTTAAAGCAAATGTAACCACTATTGTACCACGCACTGAAATGAATGAAAGTGAATCTTCTGCTTATATTGTTGAATCTTCTAACATATGGCATTCTAGATTAGGGCATGTAAACTTTGATACATTGCGAAAATTGATTAATCTAGAATTTATACCAAAATGCAATATAGATTCCAACTATAAATGTCAAGTTTGTGCAGAAGCAAAATTGACAAGAACCTCGTTTCATCATGTTGAACGAGTGACAGAACCTCTAGACTTAATACATACTGATGTATGCGATTTGAAAATGTGTCAAACTAGAGGTGGAAAAAGGTACTTTATTACATTCATTGATGATTGTACCAGATACTGTCATGTGTATCTCCTTAGAAGTAAGGACGAAGCATTCGAAATGTTTAAACAGTATAAGGCAGAAGTTGAGAATCAACTCAACAAGAAAATAAAATCTTTAAGAAGTGATAGAGGAGGAGAATACGACTCTCCATTTGAGGAATTCTGTGCTGAACATGGAATTATACATCAAACTACAGCCCCGTATTCACCTCAATCCAACGGTATAGCTGAACGGAAAAATAGAACTCTTAAAGAAATGATGAATGCCTTACTAATTAGCTCTGGCTTGCCAGATAACTATTGGGGAGAAGCTATTCTTTCGGCAAATCATATTTTAAATAAAATACCCCGAAAGAAAATATCTAAATCTCCTCATGAACTTTGGAAAAACAGACCACCATCCTACAAATACCTAAAAGTGTGGGGGTGTCTTGCCAAAGTAGAGGTACCAAAACCAAAGAAGGTCAAAATTGGACCAAAAACAATTGATTGTGTATTCATTGGATATGCACAAAACAGTGCTGCATATCGATTTTTGGTACACAAATCTGAAATTGATGATATTCATGAAAATACCATCATTGAGTCGAGAAATGCTAGATTTTTCGAACATGTATTTCCCTTGAAACATGGTACTGAAAATCATGCACCTAAGAGACCAAGGGAAATTGAAGTTCCTTACTCTATTGAGGACGCTGAACAAAATAACACTCAACAAAGTAGTGTTGAGCAGCAAGTGGAGGAACCAAGAAAAAGTAAAAGGTCAAGGACTTTAAAAACCTTTGGACCGGACTTCTATACATTTATGTTAGAAGATGATCCATTGACATACAAACAAGTTATGTCTTCCAACGATGCCCCTTATTGGAAGGAGGCAATTAACAATGAAATTGAATCCATTATGTCAAATCATACATGGGAATTGGTTGATTTACCTCAAGGATGTAAGGCCTTAGGTAATAAATGGATATTTAAAAAGAAATTGAAACCTGATGGTTCAATAGACAAGTACAAAGCTCGACTGGTAGTCCAAGGATTTAGACAAAAGGAAGACCTGGACTATTTCGATACATATTCACCTGTAACGAGGATAACGTCAATTAGAATGCTCATTGCAATTGCATCCGTACATGACTTGGAAATACATCAAATGGATGTTAAAACTGCATTCTTGAATGGTGAACTAGAGGAGGAAATCTATATGAAACAACCTGAAGGATTTCTAAGCTCAGAAAATGAGCATAAAGTTTGCAAATTGGTAAAATCACTTTATGGCCTTAAGCAAGCTCCAAAACAGTGGCATGAGAAGTTTGACAATACTATGTTATCAAATGGATTCACGATAAATGAATCAGATAAATGTGTGTACATAAAACATACACACATTGGATATGTCGTTGTTTGTCTTTATGTTGATGACCTATTGATCCTAGGCAACAACAAGGCCATAATAACATCTACAAAGGATATGTTATCCTCTAGATTCGATATGAAAGACCTAGGACTGGCTGATGTAATATTGGGTGTAAAAATTCTTAGAACACCACAGGGATATGCATTATCCCAATCGCATTACATCACCAAAATACTTGAGAAATTCAAGCAATATAATGTAACTATTGCAAAATCACCAGTAGATATGAACCAAAATTGGGTAAAGAACACTGGTGACGGTATTTACCAATTGGAATACTCTCGTATACTAGGAAGTATCATGTATGTTATGAACTGTACTAGGCCTGATATCGCATATGCTGTAAGCAAACTAAGTAGATTTACCAGCAATCCTGGTAAACATCATTGGAAAGCGATAATCAGAGTTCTAGGATATCTAAAGTATACACAGAGTTATGGTCTATATTATACAAACTATCCTTCAATAGTGGAAGGATACAGTGATGCAAATTGGATCACTGGATCAAATGATACCAAGTCTACAAGTGGATACGTGTTCACATTAGGAAATGGAGCAATTTCATGGAAATCATCCAAACAGACTTGTATCGCTAGATCTAC
Source organism: Allium sativum (assembly GCA_030737875.1). NCBI lineage: Eukaryota > Viridiplantae > Streptophyta > Magnoliopsida > Asparagales > Amaryllidaceae > Allium > Allium sativum. Next base: position 472,064,845 of record CM060923.1, on the reverse strand, counting down.
GATGGAATCAGAGTTTATTGCACTAGATAAGACTGCAGAAGAAGCAGAATGGATTCGAAGCTTCTTGGAAGACATTCCTAATTGGAGCAAACCTATGCCTCCAATATGTATACATTGTGATAGTCAATCAGCTATTGGAAGAGCTAATAGTACACTATACAATGGTAAATCTAGGCATATTCGTCGTAGACATAAAACGATAAGACAACTTCTCTCTAATGGGGTTATCACAATAGATTACATTCGATCTAAAGATAACTTAGCGGATCCACTTACAAAAGGCTTGCCAAGAGAGAAAGTTCAAACCTTATCGAAGGGAATGGGGCTAAGGCCTATAGACTAAAGGTTTTTCTGAAATGGAAACCCCACCTAGTTGACTGGAGATCCCAAGATCTAGGTTCAAAGGGACAACAAAGTTTTAGAGAAACTTGATGGCACTGTTATACACAAACCATTCCTATGATAAGTCAGTGCATTATATGTTGAATAAGGATAAGTATTAGTACTTTTAATGATGTCTGTACTTGAGGAATTAAAGAATACCCTTTACAGAATCACCTACGTAAGTGCGAAGGCGCCGCTTCAAAGAGAATTACGAGGCCAAATTCTCTAAGCACTTATGAGACCAGGCAGGTGTTCAAGGCAAAAACGAACACACACAGAGAACGAAGGGTTATAAGAAACATTTATCGTGTGTTATCTACTTTGGAATTACACAAAAGGCTTACAGTTCAAGGACAGTCTATGTCCACTGATTCGCCTGTGATTCAAATAGGTAATCACTAGGAAAGTTCAAAGCCCTTGTGCTACTTTAACCGATGCGATAAATGGTTCGTGAAACTAAGATCGATTGCTCATTCATGTGGGGGATTGTTGGAAAATGAATGAGCAACGAAAGAGAAAAGTGGGAAGAAGAAGAGATAGGGGTAGCAACATTTAAAGTCCCACATCATAGAAATATTAGCACAATCTCTCCTTATATATTAGAAGCCAAATAGGCTTATGTAAAATAAAAAAGAGAGGGATGATAAAAGGATGTGGACTTGACCATATTAAATATATTAAAAAGTCAAAGATAAGGGCCTTGGGCCTTGGGGCTCTTGGGGTCTCCTGATTGGATATGGCCGACGTTGCTGATTGGGCTAGTGCACTGACATGAGAATATTTTTTCTCAGAATTTTAAAAGGTGTGTCTGTTCAGTCCAGAATTCGAAAGGAATGTCTGTTAACTGAACGAATACAACCATTTGAATTCTCAGCATATGCATATTAATAACAGAGCGGTTAAAGGGTCGCAACCTTTCCTATTCTGACGGTTACTGATGCATGCGAACAGGCACTCCTCCTTGCCTATATATACACTGCCCAAAACAAAGACAATACTTACTTTTTCTGCTGCATTATTCCTTCTTCTTCAACGTAATTCTCTGATCTTGTTTCTATAACCAACTTCCGTTCGTCGGAGCTCCGTTTGCTGGCACTAAGCTACGGAGTTGGTCCGTTTTATCCTGGGAAACAAATTGCAACTACGTCGAATGGTGTATACGACGGCAATATTGTTTCAAGGAAACAGAAAAGTTCTGGACTCGGACATTATTTAAACAGAATACTTTCTGGTTATCTTTGGTTTTATGCACAAATCGGTTACGCTTTCTATGATTATTGTAAACATAGTTTGACGTGACAATTGTGACATAATTTATTAACAGTGATTGTTGTTGCTGTCTGTTTGTAATACAATTGTGTAATTACAAAAGTTCTAACAATCTTGAAACAATATTGTGTTGCAGATGACGAAAAACAGCAGCACTGATTCTGCACCGATTCAGACGGTGAAAACTGCTCAGCCAGCGCCTGTGCTTCCGACAATGGCTCTGTCTCATGGCGAAAGGCCAGAGAAGTTCAATGGAATCAATTTCAAGCGCTGGCAACAGAAAATGTTGTTTTATTTAACAACACTAAGCCTTGCAAAGTTTCTGACTGAAGAGGCTCCTGTGGTAGACGAACTCGAACCTGACGCTACTAAAGTAGAGGCACTTAATATCTGGACAAATTCAGATTTCATGTGCAAAAACTATATTCTGAATGGTCTGGATGATAGCCTCTACAATGTCTATTGTACTTTTGCAACGTCCAAACAACTCTGGTTGGCTCTGGAAAAGAAGTACAAAACTGAAGATGCAGGCATGAAGAAATTCATTGCTGGAAAATTTCTAGACTTCAAAATGGTTGACTCAAAGACAGTGATAAGTCAAGCTCAAGAACTGCAACTTATCATCCGTCAATTAGAAGATGAAAAGATGACTCTTAGCGAGACTTTTCAAGTTGCTGCAACTATTGAGAAATTGCCTCCTTCTTGGAAGGACTTTAAAAATTACCTTAAGCACAAGCGTAAGGAAATGACAATGGAAGATCTCATAGTTCGGCTTCGCATTGAGGAAGATAACAGAAATTCTGAGAAAAAGATTTCTCAGAATATTGCTGCCAAAGCAAATGTTGTTGAGTCAGACAAAACTAACAAAAGAAAAAGGGAGAATGCTCCTAAGAAGTCAAAGAAATTTCTGGGTTCTTGCCACAACTGTGGAAAGAAGGGGCACAAAGCAGCCGAATGTCGTGCGCCTAAAAAGAAGAAGTTGGAAGCGAATACGGCTGATGTTTCGAAAGGCATTTCTGATATTGATTTATGTGCAGTAGTATCAGAATGCAACCTTATTGGCAACTCAAAGGAATGGTTTGTAGACACTGGAGCCACTCGACACATATGTGCTAACAAGTGGATGTTTACAACCTATAAAACTGCAACTGATGCTGAACAACTTTTTATGGGCAATTCTTCCACTTCCAAGGTCGAAGGCAAAGGAAAAGTTGTGCTGAAACTGACTTCTGGAAAGGAACTGACTTTAAATGATGTTCTCCATGTTCTAGAAATTCGCAAGAACCTGATTTCAGGATCGTTGCTGAGCAAGCATGGCTTCAAATTGATCTTTGAAGCTGACAAATTTGTTCTTTCCAAGAATGGGGTGTATGTTGGAAGAGGTTATGTGTGTGATGGTTTATTTAAAGCAAATGTAACCACTATTGTACCACGCACTGAAATGAATGAAAGTGAATCTTCTGCTTATATTGTTGAATCTTCTAACATATGGCATTCTAGATTAGGGCATGTAAACTTTGATACATTGCGAAAATTGATTAATCTAGAATTTATACCAAAATGCAATATAGATTCCAACTATAAATGTCAAGTTTGTGCAGAAGCAAAATTGACAAGAACCTCGTTTCATCATGTTGAACGAGTGACAGAACCTCTAGACTTAATACATACTGATGTATGCGATTTGAAAATGTGTCAAACTAGAGGTGGAAAAAGGTACTTTATTACATTCATTGATGATTGTACCAGATACTGTCATGTGTATCTCCTTAGAAGTAAGGACGAAGCATTCGAAATGTTTAAACAGTATAAGGCAGAAGTTGAGAATCAACTCAACAAGAAAATAAAATCTTTAAGAAGTGATAGAGGAGGAGAATACGACTCTCCATTTGAGGAATTCTGTGCTGAACATGGAATTATACATCAAACTACAGCCCCGTATTCACCTCAATCCAACGGTATAGCTGAACGGAAAAATAGAACTCTTAAAGAAATGATGAATGCCTTACTAATTAGCTCTGGCTTGCCAGATAACTATTGGGGAGAAGCTATTCTTTCGGCAAATCATATTTTAAATAAAATACCCCGAAAGAAAATATCTAAATCTCCTCATGAACTTTGGAAAAACAGACCACCATCCTACAAATACCTAAAAGTGTGGGGGTGTCTTGCCAAAGTAGAGGTACCAAAACCAAAGAAGGTCAAAATTGGACCAAAAACAATTGATTGTGTATTCATTGGATATGCACAAAACAGTGCTGCATATCGATTTTTGGTACACAAATCTGAAATTGATGATATTCATGAAAATACCATCATTGAGTCGAGAAATGCTAGATTTTTCGAACATGTATTTCCCTTGAAACATGGTACTGAAAATCATGCACCTAAGAGACCAAGGGAAATTGAAGTTCCTTACTCTATTGAGGACGCTGAACAAAATAACACTCAACAAAGTAGTGTTGAGCAGCAAGTGGAGGAACCAAGAAAAAGTAAAAGGTCAAGGACTTTAAAAACCTTTGGACCGGACTTCTATACATTTATGTTAGAAGATGATCCATTGACATACAAACAAGCTATGTCTTCCAACGATGCCCCTTATTGGAAGGAGGCAATTAACAATGAAATTGAATCCATTATGTCAAATCATACATGGGAATTGGTTGATTTACCTCAAGGATGTAAGGCCTTAGGTAATAAATGGATATTTAAAAAGAAATTGAAACCTGATGGTTCAATAGACAAGTACAAAGCTCGACTGGTAGTCCAAGGATTTAGACAAAAGGAAGACCTGGACTATTTCGATACATATTCACCTGTAACGAGGATAACGTCAATTAGAATGCTCATTGCAATTGCATCCGTACATGACTTGGAAATACATCAAATGGATGTTAAAACTGCATTCTTGAATGGTGAACTAGAGGAGGAAATCTATATGAAACAACCTGAAGGATTTCTAAGCTCAGAAAATGAGCATAAAGTTTGCAAATTGGTAAAATCACTTTATGGCCTTAAGCAAGCTCCAAAACAGTGGCATGAGAAGTTTGACAATACTATGTTATCAAATGGATTCACGATAAATGAATCAGATAAATGTGTGTACATAAAACATACACACATTGGATATGTCGTTGTTTGTCTTTATGTTGATGACCTATTGATCCTAGGCAACAACAAGGCCATAATAACATCTACAAAGGATATGTTATCCTCTAGATTCGATATGAAAGACCTAGGACTGGCTGATGTAATATTGGGTGTAAAAATTCTTAGAACACCACAGGGATATGCATTATCCCAATCGCATTACATCACCAAAATACTTGAGAAATTCAAGCAATATAATGTAACTATTGCAAAATCACCAGTAGATATGAACCAAAATTGGGTAAAGAACACTGGTGACGGTATTTACCAATTGGAATACTCTCGTATACTAGGAAGTATCATGTATGTTATGAACTGTACTAGGCCTGATATCGCATATGCTGTAAGCAAACTAAGTAGATTTACCAGCAATCCTGGTAAACATCATTGGAAAGCGATAATCAGAGTTCTAGGATATCTAAAGTATACACAGAGTTATGGTCTATATTATACAAACTATCCTTCAATAGTGGAAGGATACAGTGATGCAAATTGGATCACTGGATCAAATGATACCAAGTCTACAAGTGGATACGTGTTCACATTAGGAAATGGAGCAATTTCATGGAAATCATCCAAACAGACTTGTATCGCTAGATCTACGATGGAATCAGAGTTTATTGCACTAGATAAGACTGCAGAAGAAGCAGAATGGATTCGAAGCTTCTTGGAAGACATTCCTAATTGGAGCAAACCTATGCCTCCAATATGTATACATTGTGATAGTCAATCAGCTATTGGAAGAGCTAATAGTACACTATACAATGGTAAATCTAGGCATATTCGTCGTAGACATAAAACGATAAGACAACTTCTCTCTAATGGGGTTATCACAATAGATTACATTCGATCTAAAGATAACTTAGCGGATCCACTTACAAAAGGCTTGCCAAGAGAGAAAGTTCAAACCTTATCGAAGGGAATGGGGCTAAGGCCTATAGACTAAAGGTTTTTCTGAAATGGAAACCCCACCTAGTTGACTGGAGATCCCAAGATCTAGGTTCAAAGGGACAACAAAGTTTTAGAGAAACTTGATGGCACTGTTATACACAAACCATTCCTATGATAAGTCAGTGCATTATATGTTGAATAAGGATAAGTATTAGTACTTTTAATGATGTCTGTACTTGAGGAATTAAAGAATACCCTTTACAGAATCACCTACGTAAGTGCGAAGGCGCCGCTTCAAAGAGAATTACGAGGCCAAATTCTCTAAGCACTTATGAGACCAGGCAGGTGTTCAAGGCAAAAACGAACACACACAGAGAACGAAGGGTTATAAGAAACATTTATCGTGTGTTATCTACTTTGGAATTACACAAAAGGCTTACAGTTCAAGGACAGTCTATGTCCACTGATTCGCCTGTGATTCAAATAGGTAATCACTAGGAAAGTTCAAAGCCCTTGTGCTACTTTAACCGATGCGATAAATGGTTCGTGAAACTAAGATCGATTGCTCATTCATGTGGGGGATTGTTGGAAAATGAATGAGCAACGAAAGAGAAAAGTGGGAAGAAGAAGAGATAGGGGTAGCAACATTTAAAGTCCCACATCATAGAAATATTAGCACAATCTCTCCTTATATATTAGAAGCCAAATAGGCTTATGTAAAATAAAAAAGAGAGGGATGATAAAAGGATGTGGACTTGACCATATTAAATATATTAAAAAGTCAAAGATAAGGGCCTTGGGCCTTGGGGCTCTTGGGGTCTCCTGATTGGATATGGCCGACGTTGCTGATTAGGCTAGTGCACTGACATGAGAATATTTTTTCTCAGAATTTTAAAAGGTGTGTCTGTTCAGTCCAGAATTCGAAAGGAATGTCTGTTAACTGAACGAATACAACCATTTGAATTCTCAGCATATGCATATTAATAACAGAGCGGTTAAAGGGTCGCAACCTTTCCTATTCTGACGGTTACTGATGCATGCGAACAGGCACTCCTCCTTGCCTATATATACACTGCCCAAAACAAAGACAATACTTACTTTTTCTGCTGCATTATTCCTTCTTCTTCAACGTAATTCTCTGATCTTGTTTCTATAACCAACTTCCGTTCGTCGGAGCTCCGTTTGCTGGCACTAAGCTACGGAGTTGGTCCGTTTTATCCTGGGAAACAAATTGCAACTACGTCGAATGGTGTATACGACGGCAATATTGTTTCAAGGAAACAGAAAAGTTCTGGACTCGGACATTATTTAAACAGAATACTTTCTGGTTATCTTTGGTTTTATGCACAAATCGGTTACGCTTTCTATGATTATTGTAAACATAGTTTGACGTGACAATTGTGACATAATTTATTAACAGTGATTGTTGTTGCTGTCTGTTTGTAATACAATTGTGTAATTACAAAAGTTCTAACAATCTTGAAACAATATTGTGTTGCAGATGACGAAAAACAGCAGCACTGATTCTGCACCGATTCAGACGGTGAAAACTGCTCAGCCAGCGCCTGTGCTTCCGACAATGGCTCTGTCTCATGGCGAAAGGCCAGAGAAGTTCAATGGAATCAATTTCAAGCGCTGGCAACAGAAAATGTTGTTTTATTTAACAACACTAAGCCTTGCAAAGTTTCTGACTGAAGAGGCTCCTGTGGTAGACGAACTCGAACCTGACGCTACTAAAGTAGAGGCACTTAATATCTGGACAAATTCAGATTTCATGTGCAAAAACTATATTCTGAATGGTCTGGATGATAGCCTCTACAATGTCTATTGTACTTTTGCAACGTCCAAACAACTCTGGTTGGCTCTGGAAAAGAAGTACAAAACTGAAGATGCAGGCATGAAGAAATTCATTGCTGGAAAATTTCTAGACTTCAAAATGGTTGACTCAAAGACAGTGATAAGTCAAGCTCAAGAACTGCAACTTATCATCCGTCAATTAGAAGATGAAAAGATGACTCTTAGCGAGACTTTTCAAGTTGCTGCAACTATTGAGAAATTGCCTCCTTCTTGGAAGGACTTTAAAAATTACCTTAAGCACAAGCGTAAGGAAATGACAATGGAAGATCTCATAGTTCGGCTTCGCATTGAGGAAGATAACAGAAATTCTGAGAAAAAGATTTCTCAGAATATTGCTGCCAAAGCAAATGTTGTTGAGTCAGACAAAACTAACAAAAGAAAAAGGGAGAATGCTCCTAAGAAGTCAAAGAAATTTCTGGGTTCTTGCCACAACTGTGGAAAGAAGGGGCACAAAGCAGCCGAATGTCGTGCGCCTAAAAAGAAGAAGTTGGAAGCGAATACGGCTGATGTTTCGAAAGGCATTTCTGATATTGATTTATGTGCAGTAGTATCAGAATGCAACCTTATTGGCAACTCAAAGGAATGGTTTGTAGACACTGGAGCCACTCGACACATATGTGCTAACAAGTGGATGTTTACAACCTATAAAACTGCAACTGATGCTGAACAACTTTTTATGGGCAATTCTTCCACTTCCAAGGTCGAAGGCAAAGGAAAAGTTGTGCTGAAACTGACTTCTGGAAAGGAACTGACTTTAAATGATGTTCTCCATGTTCCAGAAATTCGCAAGAACCTGATTTCAGGATCGTTGCTGAGCAAGCATGGCTTCAAATTGATCTTTGAAGCTGACAAATTTGTTCTTTCCAAGAATGGGGTGTATGTTGGAAGAGGTTATGTGTGTGATGGTTTATTTAAAGCAAATGTAACCACTATTGTACCACGCACTGAAATGAATGAAAGTGAATCTTCTGCTTATATTGTTGAATCTTCTAACATATGGCATTCTAGATTAGGGCATGTAAACTTTGATACATTGCGAAAATTGATTAATCTAGAATTTATACCAAAATGCAATATAGATTCCAACTATAAATGTCAAGTTTGTGCAGAAGCAAAATTGACAAGAACCTCGTTTCATCATGTTGAACGAGTGACAGAACCTCTAGACTTAATACATACTGATGTATGCGATTTGAAAATGTGTCAAACTAGAGGTGGAAAAAGGTACTTTATTACATTCATTGATGATTGTACCAGATACTGTCATGTGTATCTCCTTAGAAGTAAGGACGAAGCATTCGAAATGTTTAAACAGTATAAGGCAGAAGTTGAGAATCAACTCAACAAGAAAATAAAATCTTTAAGAAGTGATAGAGGAGGAGAATACGACTCTCCATTTGAGGAATTCTGTGCTGAACATGGAATTATACATCAAACTACAGCCCCGTATTCACCTCAATCCAACGGTATAGCTGAACGGAAAAATAGAACTCTTAAAGAAATGATGAATGCCTTACTAATTAGCTCTGGCTTGCCAGATAACTATTGGGGAGAAGCTATTCTTTCGGCAAATCATATTTTAAATAAAATACCCCGAAAGAAAATATCTAAATCTCCTCATGAACTTTGGAAAAACAGACCACCATCCTACAAATACCTAAAAGTGTGGGGGTGTCTTGCCAAAGTAGAGGTACCAAAACCAAAGAAGGTCAAAATTGGACCAAAAACAATTGATTGTGTATTCATTGGATATGCACAAAACAGTGCTGCATATCGATTTTTGGTACACAAATCTGAAATTGATGATATTCATGAAAATACCATCATTGAGTCGAGAAATGCTAGATTTTTCGAACATGTATTTCCCTTGAAACATGGTACTGAAAATCATGCACCTAAGAGACCAAGGGAAATTGAAGTTCCTTACTCTATTGAGGACGCTGAACAAAATAACACTCAACAAAGTAGTGTTGAGCAGCAAGTGGAGGAACCAAGAAAAAGTAAAAGGTCAAGGACTTTAAAAACCTTTGGACCGGACTTCTATACATTTATGTTAGAAGATGATCCATTGACATACAAACAAGCTATGTCTTCCAACGATGCCCCTTATTGGAAGGAGGCAATTAACAATGAAATTGAATCCATTATGTCAAATCATACATGGGAATTGGTTGATTTACCTCAAGGATGTAAGGCCTTAGGTAATAAATGGATATTTAAAAGAAATTGAAACCTGATGGTTCAATAGACAAGTACAAAGCTCGACTGGTAGTCCAAGGATTTAGACAAAAGGAAGACCTGGACTATTTCGATACATATTCACCTATAACGAGGATAACGTCAATTAGAATGCTCATTGCAATTGCATCCGTACATGACTTGGAAATACATCAAATGGATGTTAAACTGCATTCTTGAATGGTGAACTAGAGGAGGAAATCTATATGAAACAACCTGAAGGATTTCTAAGCTCAGAAAATGAGCATAAAGTTTGCAAATTGGTAAAATCACTTTATGGCCTTAAGCAAGCTCCAAAACAGTGGCATGAGAAGTTTGACAATACTATGTTATCAAATGGATTCACGATAAATGAATCAGATAAATGTGTGTACATAAAACATACACACATTGGATATGTCGTTGTTTGTCTTTATGTTGATGACCTATTGATCCTAGGCAACAACAAGGCCATAATAACATCTACAAAGGATATGTTATCCTCTAGATTCGATATGAAAGACCTAGGACTGGCTGATGTAATATTGGGTGTAAAAATTCTTAGAACACCACAGGGATATGCATTATCCCAATCGCATTACATCACCAAAATACTTGAGAAATT